>OX421446.1:48113585-48123585 GCA_949126865.1 Montipora capitata
TGACCACACTCATCAGTTAACATTAACGACTGACCAGAAATTTTAAATGCTGGCCATACATGTACAAATGCTTGGTTGTTATGGTGCGGCTTTTTCCCTATTTACGTTACTTTAAAGTTTTTCAGGACATGATATCTGTTTCTGTGGGGGGCATGAGCTTGCTAATTCGTTTCGTCTGTTTAGGCTTCCTTGGTGTTTCTTACAGATATTATGAACTTCTCATAAACACACAAATTACATTTCTCACTAATATTGTTATGGGGTCTACATTTCTTTAGGATTTTCCATTTGATGTTGAAGGGTTTCCTGGTTTCTTTTAATGTCCATACATGCTTTGAGAGTTCTGTTTCATTCATGTCATTCATTTCATCTCAAAGTATGTATGGACATTAAAAGAATCCGGAAAACCCTTCAACATCAAATGGAAAATCCTAAAGAAATGTAGACCCAGGGTCGAAATATAGGTGTTCTTTATAAACGTGGCTAGTCTTCATTTTTGATTTTTGTTATATAGATATATATATATAGAGAGAGAGAGAGTGTAGGAGAGAGTATTATATATATATAATAATATATAATAATAACAATATATATAATAATAACAATAATAATAATAATAATAATAATAATAATAATATATATATATATATATATATTTGTATATATAAATATATCCTCACAGCCGTTCATCAACAAGCCTTACATTATTATTTTTTTACTCTTGACTGCATGCAAATGTACTTATCATGGGTTATGTAGCCCATTGTCTGGGGTGCCATAATTAGCGGAGGGCTATATTCTGCATTGCCTTCTTTCATATTCATTCGCCTCATACCTATGTTTCCGCGCTCTCAAAATTAAATAACCAATAAGAAATGACTCGAGCACTAGACATAGAGTTAGTGAGTTAATTTTATCATTGGCTTACGAGCATAGTTCAGATTTTTTTGTGGGCTTTCAGATCATTAGTTGTTTTCTTGTTGTATTTTGAGACTTTCAGAGTTACTGTAACTTAGCTTGTAAAGACATAATAAACATGTTCGCAGACGGCTCGTGTTGACACACACCAACTATGGCTTCTTATTACATGGTAATTGTTTAATATTCGTTTGAGCGGGAAAAATGAAAAGGAAAAAGGAAAGGAACTTTATTTAAGTGTCTAGTCGTTCTAGCGCTAGAGCACTATTGGTGATACTGTAAACTAAAATTAACAATTAACGCAAATCAAGTCAAATGTTCACTTTTGAGGAAAGAGGAAAGCGGAGTACCCGGAGAAACCCGGGGTTGAACAACTTATGTTTAAAAACCCAGCTCTACATGCCATGTTTTGCCTGTATTGGCTAAAAGACAGGTAAGAATTGGATGCCCTTGTAGGTCCGGTTGGCCAAGCTGGAATTTCCAGTCTTGGTGAATGTCAGCTTGGGGCCGAAACTTTCTTCCCGAAGTCGCAGAACGTTTTCCCATTTGCGTTTGCTCACAAGTCTGAGCAGGAGGTAATGCGAGGGCATAATTCCACTATAATCTGCCCTTTAGCGCCGGAAAGGCCGAGGGGGTAAAGAAATGTTTTGTCACTTACACTGCTCATCCATATGACCACTAATCCTAACTTCTGTTGGATAATTTACTCACCACAGGCCCCACAAAGGGAAAATATTCTAAAATTCTTCCTTTTTTTCGCTAATAGTTTACATGTTATCTATCCACTGCTACCCACAGACCATATATTTTGGTTTCAATAATTCTTAAGTTAAAAAAAAAGTTACTATAGTTTACCTTTGGCAACCTTTCCTTGCATTTCACATTTGCTCATTTCATCTCGGCATTTCTTTTTGTGGTCATTTGCGCCATGTTCTGTTTTGTTATTTTTGAAAAGTTTTTTTCCATGTCTTGAACCAGATAGACTCGTTTCTGGCTGAATCGTGGGTTTGGCCTTGGATAATCCAGCTTGCTTCTCGCACAGGTTCATCTCATTTCTGCATTTTGCTTGGTGATCTTGTAACGTTTTGCTACAGTTATAATTTTCCTTTGTTTCGTGTGGCGTTGTATCTATTTTCCCAAGATACCTTCCAGATGTAAAACTGAAGATAGTCAGTGTTGACAGTGCAAAGAGCAGCACACGGAGAAGTTTCTTTTTTGACAAACAATCCATTGCACCAAATTGTCACTTTTCTCTCTGAAGAATACAAAAAACAAAGGGCGAAGAGTGCACGTGTGCATTGAATATTTTTTTCTTGATCTTCCCGGAACACTGACAACACGGACAGCACGAATGCAACTCGTATTATTTCATCACCTGGCACGTCATAAATGACTGGGAAATTTGCGTGCACTATTCCAGAACATGAACACAGTAAATTCTTACACGATCACCTTTTAAAGCAAACGTTTTACCTATCCAAATTTTCGAAAATGGCACTGTCATTCGAGAAAAATGAAACTACGCGCGCTCCGAACGTACGAAAAGTAATTTGGAAACAACGGCCTTTAGTATATTGAAGCGTGTTTGAGCGCTCGCGCAATCATGAGTAGAATTGCAATGACTATAAAGCGTGTTGTTCTTTTTTCGTTAAGAACGTTTTCTCTTCTCGTCCTTAAATCTTTCCTGCCAGAGAAGTTAAGACACAAAACGAGCAGCCGAGAAAATTTTTGATCATGAGGACAAGGCCCCCAGCGAATGAACAGACCAAAGGCCAATGAATCTCTTTGCAGGGTCCAATGTACAATTGTTTACTCCCTACTGACTCAAATAGGTTCATTTCCTAGAAACTCACCGTTTGATTCCCTTCAATTCGCACTTTTTAACACTGTCGTACAGCAGCTACAGCACCATTAGTTAAATGCAACACTTCCTTTAAAAAATCTAATGCGCAGATATTTAAGGAGCAACTGAAGGACTCTCGGGGTGTATTCGCCAAAATGCTAGGGCCACTTCAATTAAGGAGCAAGGCTTTGAGCCACTGCTGCTCTTTCGAGTAGTTAAATGCGTCATAATACAATTACGGAAGGCAACATCGAAACTTGATTCTCAACTACGATTTTACGTGCACCAAGATTGAAATGGAAAAAATAACTCTGAAGGCATCTGCTGGAAACGTTTGAGATTATTCGTTCTTTGAAAGTGTGAAACCGGATATGCGTGCGCGAAAAACTTTTTTAACTTCCGGTAAGCGGTCAGTTGTAAAATACAGTACGTGTGCGGAAGATCGACGCACCCATACATTTGGGACCAGTGAGTACTAGCTGTCGCTTTCTTCAACAGACCTCAAACTGCCTGGGGACACTTCCTTAAAATCTTGGTTGTAAAATCACTTTTTTGCAGCATTTAGATAGACAGATAGATAGATAGATAGATAGATAGATAGATAGATAGATAGATAGATAGATAGATAGATAGATAGATAGATAGATAGATAGATAGATAGATTATTGATGCAAAACATCTAGCAGCCAAAGAGGCTGACTGTGATACGATACGTTTACAAAGAAATAAAAATGTGTAACATGTATATTTAGCATAATTACATAGGTGATTATTGAAAATTCACTGCGCTGATTAGTTGCACTTTAAGTGATTATTAAGAGATAATCACCAAAGCGTTTTTTTTTTTCAAAATGGCCGCAAGCAGTCGTGTCGAGGTAGCCTGCGAAAGCAGACGTATTTCCGGCAGTAGATTCTCTCCCCTGAAAATTCCCGTTCCTCTTTCTTTTTCCTTTTCGGGGGAGAGAAACGACCGCCGGAAATGCGTATGCGTTTGCAGGCTATGTCTAGGTGACAGATAAAGAAATTAGATGTTTTATAGAACATGCATATTTTTCAAATAATTACCTATGTTATGATACTAAAACAATTCAGATTCACCTCAGGCTCGGTAAATATTAGACACAATAATGTATGGTTCAGTGTAATTACGTGTAATTACTTTGAGTCTTGATTGGTTTACTGGATTGTCTCCGTCCTTTTTGATTGGCCAAAGTTATTACTTTGGTTTTGGTTTTACGACACTCAATTGAAACTCGCTCTATAGTCTGCTTACCATACGACCAGTCCGGCCTCTTCGCTACAATAAATTTGTATATTTTCCCGTTCCCGTGCTCTTTCATGCTCTTTTCGCAGTTTTTGTCACTATTCATTCTCAGCCTCTTTTCTCGTGTTCATACATGTTGACTCTTTCTTCCGCTGCTCGTCAATGTATAAATTTTGTCGCCCTGCCGGCGACGGCCCTTTCCATCACAATAGGTTTGTATCGAGTAGAGTCTCGTTAAACGACTTTGCGTTTCCTTTTGGTTCATCCAAAACCACAGCAACAGAACTTCACGTTGGTTGAGAATTTGTTGTTCCTTTTGATCTGTCCCTCAGATTTTCACCTTGTCAATTACTGGGAATTACTTTGTTGCGAGTCGCAGTCCCACGGTTGCCGAGTGATCAAACAACAGACCGTCGAGAATTCGTTTCTTTTTTCCCGCTGGAAAACGTATGCTGAAAATTACCGATTTTCAGCCGGTTGACTGATATGTTTGCTTCACCCTTCTTTATCTCCCGTGTATGTACTCCTCACCTGAGCGCATATTAATATTAATACAATTTCGTTTTCAAACTAGCTTGTTCCAATAAGGACCTAAAGTGACTGGGTTTTTTTTCCCTCCTCTTTTTCCTTCTTTCTCCCTTTGTTTAAGGAAGACCTTAGACAGCAATGACCAGAACCAGTTTGCTGACCAGCGGTTTTCGTGAAAACATTGTTTTGCTGGGGGTTGCTCAGTCTCGCTAGGCTCGATTTCCAGCCGTTTTGGGAGTCCGGTATGATCCAAGGAACGCGGGCTCCCAAAACGGCTGGAAATCGAGCCTACAGTCTCGCCGGCTCAGAAAATCTGGTTGTAGTCATTGTTTGAGGCCTTATTTGCAGGGGTAAAACAGAGCTCGCGTTATAGAGCCCAATTAAAGAAATATCTGACATTTCAGCTTATGTATGACCACAATTGTTCCTGGCATGCTAAACTGAAGCTTTGTACAGTATATGTATACGGTGTATGGAGTATTTATTTCTAAGAATCGGGGGTATTGGAAAGAAATCTAAATTCGATTTGATTTGTTTACTAACGGGGACAAGGTAGAAATGTTTCATTCAAAACAAATAGCGAGATGAATTAGGCTCAACAGTCATTTTGAAAATAAGACGCGTGAATCTGATTTACTCGTAAACAAGCAATCCATGGACCATATCCATGTGGAATATGGCGTTGTCAGTAGACGAGACCATGAAAAAAAAATCATTTATAAGTGCTATGAATTCACGATTAATGGGAAGAAGATGCTGAAACCAGTGTCTGTGTCAAAAAATCCGATAGTGTTAAAATGATTGTCAACGCAGCCACTCGTCGACAAGTTAACACTCACAAAAGACCGTTGAGAGTCAAGCAGGTCTCATCAGTTATTAACCTGACAAAACCTTTCCTAATCGATGAAAAACACACTGACCTGGATGGCACGATCTTTCATGAAAAGTCGTTTGTTAGAAGTTTGTTAACCACCCAACTAATCGCATAGTATCTTACCTTGAAAAGGCTAACACTGATTGAGTAACGTCTTCGAAATATCCTTCGATATCTATACCAAAATCTTTTATTTTGTATACTCTTGGACGAACTGTGCAAAAAGCAATATTTAAGCTAAGTGGACACGGTAACAGGTCATTGTAGAACCGAGATGTAAACTGGACAGGTGGTCAATAGGAACTTAGTTGGCGTCGGATTAAAACGCTTCATTTGTCTAAAACAACAACCTTTCACTCCAATTGAAGCCCCAAAGGGGTCTAGTTGGTCGCTAGGAGCTAGCGTGAAGATCAGGGCTTTCAAGGAGTGTTTACATGGCCGGTTATCGCACGGATATCGGCTACGAGTTCGTCCCAGTTTTTATTGTCGCTTTCTCTGAGAAAATTACTGGAGCTGTGATACCATTAATTAACAAGAGCGGGATGACGCAGGATATTGGGAAAAAGATCATGTTTGCGCCGGTGTTATGTACACGGTGAGAAAGTATTTGTTGACAGAGAAACCTGGCACCAGTCATTTAAATGAATAGATAATTTAACAGATGGATGCACAGTTACTTGGCCTTTAAATGAAGGTTTTTGCTATTAGCATATATAAGTATCTCGACTCTAATAACGTCAGATAAACTCGTCCTCATAAGTTGCTTGTGATTGTGTCGCTAAAGAAAAACAGATTCTTAAGAAACTGCAAGGCGAAAATTGACCTTGTTTCTATATATAGGAGGCGCGGTGGCCTCATGGTTAGAGTGGGCTCGACTCTGGATCGAATGGTCTGGTTCAACTCCTGGCCGCAGACATTTTGTTGTGTTCTTGGGCAAGACACTTTACTCTCACAGTGCCTCTCTCCACCCAGGTGTATAAATGAGTAAATGAGCGAATTTACTGGGGGTAGCCCTGCGATGGACTAGCATCCAATCTAGGGGCGAGTAGAAATACTTCTAGTCGCTTCATCATCTACGGAAACCGGGGATAACCTCCGGCGAGTTGGGCCACTGGCTCGTAAGCAGACTATCACATCTTGTCAGTGAAAATGAAACTGTAGTAGTGAGCATCACAACAGCGAGCATGATTTGCAGAAATTTTCATTACAACAAGGTCCCCTCTAATGTCGCTACAAATCATCAAGCCCTATGAATTGTCTTATTACTATATGTACCAACGCCACTCGGCAAATGGCTGAAAAAGTCGTCCGAACCCCATTTTGTGTAGCTTCAAACAGGAAAAAAAATTCACTCGTGACCTCACGGTGTTATGAGGACAATTGGGTTTGATTGCCGAATTCCAATAATCATCGCATGCCAAATGCACGTATATATCGATAGATGATTGGTCGTCTACCCCCATAATCGTGAAAGACTCGTTTATAAGCCGCATCCCCAACTTTCAAGCATGATTTTGGGAAAAATACGAACTCCAAAAAAGCGCTCTTGTAAACAAATTTGGGTGTTTGTTCACATATGTTAACAATAAACTTGACGAAATCTAGTGATATATATTTCCAGCGACAGTAATAAGTTAATCAACTCTGAAAATACCTTTTAAAAGCTTTTTTAAAATCACTTTCCCTATTTCCTGTGACTGACAACAGTTGTCTTCATTGCTAAATCCCACAGTTGAAATGAAAACGATAGAATTTGCACGAAAAAGGCGCACTGAGAATGATACAAAAGGTTGCTTGGTAACCACGCAGTCATTTACGAGGAAAGTCTGGACATGGAAACGTTCGCTTTCGCATCAGCTGTGCGTGGATATCATGTTTATCGATCGGAGAAAAACTTGTTGCTAAACGAGAGTTTAACAACCCCATGGACAAACACTCCGTGAAAGTAGTGAAGGGCAATGAAACGGTCGGCCATTTGCCTCGCGAGTTCTCCCGAACAGCGTGGTATTTTCTTGCACGTAGTGGAGAAATCAGTGTTGAGGTGACCGGTCGTAGACGACATAGTAAGCACTTGTGCAGAGGAATGGAGATTCCATGCCAGTTAGAGTTTAACTGCTCAATCAATTTAAGTGCAAATCAAACGCTTGAAAGAACTACTGAGCAAGATTCGGGTTTAGGAGCCACCACTTTACCGAAAGCAGTGATCAACAACAGGTTTCAATATGTTTAATCCTTAGTTACTGAAGGTTTCAGTTCAATTTGTGACCCCTAAAAGTCAGTTTACTCCCTCTGAGAGCAATGGTCTCGTGTATAAGCCGCACCCGCGATTTTTGGCCCAAAACTTTACCAAAAAGGTGCGGCTTATACACGAGTCTTTACGGTATTGATAGTCCGGCGGAGTTGATTCCAAGACCGGCTCCCTATAGGTGGCTTGCAACAGATCTCCAGACACACAGAAAACAATGCTGCACTGTACAACGCTGGGGGACGAACAAAAGGATCTTATAAGAGATCTTTTGTTTTCGTCCACCAACATGGCGGTGATAACGTAACGTGAAAACCACTAATATGTATCAAATACTGATATGAGTGCATCTCCGTGGCTGTGCTCCATGGACACTCGGGCAGCTGTATGAACTAACTAACTAACTAATTAACTAGCTGTATGAACTAACTCCTTCCACTACCATGTGTAAGCATAAGTTAATAATACGTACGTAATCTAATAGTTCCTTTGAATTACTTTGAGTAAGATGATTTCCGTTTGCTATGTAGGTGAAAGGTGTCATTTCCAAATTTATTTTAAAAGATCGCAAAGTATTGAAAAAGCAAAGCCTTTCTGATCCTCGAAGAAAGAAGGCAATAGTAGCTACAACTACGAAAATTTTACCATTGGTCTAGCTGTTGCGCTGGTCAACATGTAATGGCAGTAGCTCGGGCCCCCGAGAAGGAAATTATCAAGGGTTCCCAACGAGCAAATTAAACTAAAAGCCTTCGAGAAACATTTCTAGGCTCCTTGTAATGTATGAAGACTGTAAAAAGAGATGTTTTTATAACCTAGAAAAATTTGATCTGTTCGGGTATCTTAGCTAGAAATTAAAGTGTCCGAACATTTTAGGGGATGATATCTTCACTTCAGAAATTGTTATTGTAGCTGAACATTACCTTCCAAGAACTTCAACCGAACCATTTGCTCATCCGAAACTGCTAGGTGACCTTTTGAAGTGTCAAAAATTGCAAAAATATCCCTTCCGCAAACGTAAGGTACTACTTTTTCCTGGTTGCGAATCTTTTAGGTGATGTTTAAGTAAAGAAAGCTGTAGCTGTTTGGTAACGTAGAACCGAAATTATTAGAGCAGTTTGACTTTTTGAAGTGTCAAAGATTGCACAGATATTTGGGTGCCCCTGAATTTTTAAGAGCAGCAAATTTCATGATTCGGACAGAATAACTAACAGATGGAGTTTGTAAAATAATAGCTTTATAGGACTTCAATGCATCCAAAATATCCGTGCTTCAGGACGCTACGGCAGCTAATTTTCATTCTTTTGGAAAGCAGAAAATTTATTTCACATTAAGATTAGACTTTTTTCCTGAAAGAAAATCCTTCAAGACTTGGATTCTCCTTTCCTTGTCATCAGCTTCTGTTAAGCCCTGGCCCTTGAGAGGTGCCTCAAAATCCATATCTTCTTCATCAAAGAAATCCGGATAGTCATCAGCATGGAGCTCTCGGAGCTGCTCAAATGTTTTTCCAATGAAGCCTTCATCACTGTCGGCTTGTTCTCGCAGCTCTACCAAGCAGTTCCGGAAACTGGGGAATGCAAGCGAAACACAGAGAGCATATTACACTCTGGGCATAGGTAACGAATAAAACATCTCTTTTTCATAATTTTAATGTGAAGGACGACGAGTGCAGGGTTTTATCGCCTGTTGTTCATAAGCAAGAGCAATAGCAATTATTTTCTTCAGTTCCTCTCTTGGCGTCGAAACAAGGGGGAAGCCATCCTCGTTCCAGGGCTTATCGCCGTAGGAAGGGCCCGCCCTTCCGTGGCGGAAAAGCCCCGAGGACGACAGTAGGGGAGAGCTTAGTGCTTATCCAATTTCTAGGCATTATGTTACACGTAGCCCTGATGTATTTAATTAATCCTCCTTCAAACACTATTTTAACTGTGAAAAGTTTGACGTAAAAACATTTTTTACGCGTTGCTGGACAGCAAATAGGGACCTTAAGATCTACAACTGGGATGTCTTGCCCTATGATCGATGATAAGCCTTTCGCGTTTTTTTTTCCATCTCGTTAACGGCGTACAATGTGGGCGAACAAGAGAATACCTCATATTCTCATGGGGCAAAGTATCGTAAAAGTAAATTTTACGGGCGGTTTTCGCAGAAAAAAGAAATAGAAAAAATAGAAAATTAAAAGAAAGGTTCTCACCTGTAATCTCACTTTGTCGTCAAAACCTCAAATTGGGTGATTTCACATCGTTGATATGCAGAGAACCGCAAAAATATCCACAGACTAAAATGCATCGCGATAATTTTTCCTCTTTCTAACCAATGATATTATTGTTTTGT
>OX421446.1:48138585-48158585 GCA_949126865.1 Montipora capitata
CTTATTCATGAAAAAAAGTCTATTTGCTGTGCGAGTTAATGGTGAAAATGTGTACTTGGCATTTCATTAAAGGTCATTACAAACTTCTTTTATGTGGACTAATTAAAAATCAAACTTTAACAAAAAATGTAGCTGACGTTCGCGTTCCGACAACATGAGCGGAAGTCATCTTCAGATACTCTCTTCGTGTCGCAAGTGAATCACCGCTTGATGACTTAATTAGTGTACATGTGCGTGACAAAGGCAGTGCGTGACCAATAGTAATTATAAATGGCCTGCCCAATCAGCAAGCTTGTTACACCAAAGAGCAACAAGAGATAAAAATGGCGGACAAATCATTTCGAAATCAGTACATCATAAAAGCCAATATTTATTTTTACGTATTTACTCGAGTTTGTTTTCGCGTAGAGACAACAGAAATGGAGAACTGTTCGCGCTCCTGTTGTCAGGTGGCAAAGCGGTTGGAGTTTATCCACCTTCATTATGCTCCAGTCTATCCCCAACGCCAGTCCCTCGGGGAGCCTGCTCGCAGGCCAATCCGACTCCTTCACATCCTACTTCCGTTGAATTAACTTTACAATTATTATTTCCGCCAACCCTTGGGCTTCGCATAAACATCACGTGATGTCTGTCAGTGGGTCGTATTGCGGGCCTTGAAACATAGTGCAACAAAATGGCGGCGACAATGGCGGCTGGAGTTACGGCTGGAAGAAGATAACGTAACGAGAGGATACATGCATGCTTTCATCCAGACTGAGACATGCCTGAGTTCCTTAGCGAGTGACAGAGATAACGTCCTTCTGATCGAATTAGAGGTTGGCGTAAATTGATTGGTGATCGAGTATTTTTCATCTGGGTTTCCCTTGCTATAGATTATAATTTTTATCCTGCCTGCGATAACATAATGGCTTGTGCTACCAGTCAGCACCGTAAAAATCTAATATTGGTTTATGTTTTCGTTATTTGTTGAAATCATTATAACGATGTAGGAAATGCTCCCCCAAATAAATTAGAGAAAATGAAGTGGCTAAAAGTGTTTTCTTTTGAATTGTTGTGAGCAGAATTGAATTGATTAAGCTTATAATTAATGTACATGTAACCCTGCCAAGTAACTTTCTAGCTAGATCCAGACTTTTCCTTTAACTGGAGCAATATCAAGAGGTCTACATTTAATTAGCATGGTTCTAAAGCTGAAAAACGGGAAACTATTAATTATCTTCAACTATCAGCACTGCTATCTGCCTTTCTACCTTGAGGAGTTCTAGAAAATAAAATAATAAATTACAGTCAAACAAATGTAATGCATGTTCATTGACTTTGCGTAAGAATCTCAGAAAGGATGGTATAAATCATGCCAGATATATAGGATATTTTACCTTGAAACCATTTAAATTCTCTTGCCAAAATTAGGCCCAAAATGCCATCTTGTGAGTTAGAAGTGTGTGACATTGAAGATGCCGTCAGCAAAGATGATATTGCACCCAATGACCGAATTATTCCACGCAACACCATCCTTCCCAAGACGAGAGCAAGGTCTTCAAAAAATATTCCTGATGAGCTGCCAGTAGGAGACAGTATCATTCCTGGAACACAGAAAATTTATATCAGAACCTGGGGATGCTCCCATAACAACAGTGATGGTGAATATATGGCAGGACAGCTAGCTGCTTATGGCTACAAAATTACAGGTCAGAACATTTACTGTTTTCTCAGGCGGTCATTAGCATTTGGCAGCTGAACATTTTTAGTGTTTTTGTCATTAAAATACTAATTAATAAAGTAAGCAGGAAAGATGAAGACAACCACGCAAAGCTCAATTTGCCCAGTGCGTCACCATTTCTAAACCCCCTGTCCCCCAAGTATACAGTGTTGTAATAGGATGCCACATACTCATAGTACTCAAGATGTCTTATGGACAAGTTTTATGAAGAAGCTTTACACCGGGTCTTTTTAAACTTATTTTTGCAAAGATTGGTAAAGCAGGCAGCCTGCCTGTCTCTTTCTACAGTATTTTATCGATTTAGAGCGACTGCATGCTCAAAAGCTGTGCTCTCTTGTGGTCGCTTTCAACTTTCGAATATTTTTGGTATCAATGTTTTTTATACTCTCAACAAAACCAATGTCTATGTCATGAGACATGACTCTGGAAGACCGTAATCTAAAAGATCATGACTAGCTGTTTTCGTTTCCATATTATCACTTGTTTCAATGCAGATGATTCAGATGCAGCTGATTTGTGGCTGTTAAATAGTTGTACAGTAAAGAATCCTTCAGAAGATAACTTCAGAAATGCGATAAAGAAGGCTCAGGAGCTTGACAAACACTTGGTGGTAGCAGGGTGTGTTCCTCAAGGTCAACCAAAGCACCATTCCATCAAAGGAATCAGTGTGATTGGGGTATGAAACTCAATATTGTTTATTTTCACGAATCCAAAGAAAATTTCAAGAAAAAGAAAGAAAAAGTACAGAAGGCCTACAGGGATCGCGTTAATGCAGAAATCGTGTATTTTTACGCAAATAAATTCCAAAAAATGCATCATCAAAATTTTAATGCGTCCCAAGACGCAAGACACTGACTTTATTAACTCACAGAACTTGCTTTGCTTTGTCAGTATATTCTGTTGCTTCGGCAAGGTGTAAAAAAAAAATAATAATAAACTTATTTGAGCTCCCACCACTTGTTTGCTCATTGATCGTTTGATCGATTGAGAAATACAAGTGCTCACACTTCTTGAACTGAGAAAGGTTGAAGACATGGTAATTTTTACATAAAGTTTTTGGCTAAAATTGCTGAAAGAGTTTGGATGGTTGCAAACAAGGAATTTGGGCAATAAGTTATCTATGATTTTTAAGATGGAAAAAAGAACTCGCTAGTTACAGTACTCAGTACTGTCCAAAGAAAAAGACTAGAAAGTTGGTTACTCTCTCTTTGTCATAAGACCCCAATTTGGCCGGACATGCGGGTCCCAGGACCCAGACTGAAAAATCCTGGTGCCATCCCTGGCCTAGAAATGCAAATGGAAATGTTGTTATATAAAGTAGTTGTATTTTTCGTGGTCAGTTAAATATGATCTAAACCAATTTTGTGCAATACCTCTGATACCATAATCTTAATTTATTAAAGGATACTGTACATATCTCAATTACGAACATGGAAAGTGGAAAATTGATGCAGTTGTGGCAGATACCCTCGATAACCACTGGTATCCTAAATCCTTTCAGTGAATTGAATGAATAAAGTTATCTTACTTATTGGGTTCAAAGGTGCAACAGATCGACAGAGTAGTGGAAGTTGTGGAAGAGACACTAAAAGGTATGTAGTTAACCTGTAAGATCTACAGCTGTAATGGATAAAGAATCATAATTTTCATACAGTGTACTGTATGACGTTGTTGAAGGGATTAATCTTACAAAATAATGTATTTGCAGTGACATATATAGATATACTGTACAGTGCATGTGCAGTACATGTACGTCCAGACCGCTGCTAGCAGGACTATGAAATCTGTGATCAGAAGCAGTTTTTCATTTAGCATGAAAAGTAATAACATGATTGATAGTTTGCAGCTTAATACTCGTGACTTGCAGATGTGCCTGTTAACTTTTATTATTTTCAAGGGAGTAAATTAACCCTTTAACTCCCAAGCCGGCCTCATCAATGGGGAACCCCTGGGAGTCAGTGGGTTAAAGGAGACAGTTTTGGGGGGAGGTTGTTAAGCCGGTTACACATGACAAGTTTTCCTTGACAGGTTTTGGTATTTCTTTGACAAGTTTTATTTGCTGGTGTGGTGTGCACTTGTTCAAAAGCTACAACAAGTTGCAAAAATAGTGGAGACACTTCACCTTCTTGGGGCATTATTAATTTCCCTCTTATCTTCACACTGCAGCCCCCACCCCCCTTATCGGTGTTGCTAGAAAGACAAAAAAATGTTGGAAACTTAAGCAGTCAACATTAAAAGGGGGAGAGGGGAGAGGAAGTGGGAAAGGTTTAAATTCTAGATACGGTGAGCATTGGAAGCTAGAAAAGGTGTTTAATTCTTTGATCTGCTGTGAATGGAAAATGGCTAGCGATAAACTGATTTTGGCGGGGTTTCGGTATGACGTACTTTAAAGCCATTTCTTTGCTTTCTGTGAATCAAGTCGAAAATACACATAATTTGGTAGATGAAAAGGTGTGATTTCCATCCGTTCACTTTTTAAAGTACGCTAGAAATATCCTGGAACCGATTTCGAAATAATTTGCTGGTCGACACATGACATCTAAAACACGCGCAACATTTACGAAATTAGCTGTTGTTTACGAATGAGAAACAGACATAACCTCTACTTTAACTGCGATCGCATGCCATTTAAAGAGAACATCCACTTTCCGAAAAATCAATTCTTAGCAAACATTGTTATACAAAGATACATTTTCACAGAGGTCCATTTGTAACGTTACTTATTGCTTTCGGGCTAGTCTGCTTCCAGAGAAGGGATTGGTAACGCTTAGTAGCAAGTCCTCTAAGTGACGTGTCGGGTATAGGCTAATTCCATGTTCTTTGGAATGACCGACTGAGCACAATGATCAAAAGAAAGCACCCGATTGTGCTAAATCCTTGAATTCGTGCACTTTGCGTGCAAACTTCTTAAATGTTTCAGAGCTTATATGATATCTAGTGATTGTTTCTTTAGTTCCTGCTTTTCTACATTGTGAAACTTTTCCCTATAGGATTCAAATCCGGACTGGCAAAAGTATTGCAATCAATCAGACAACAAGTTGCAAAAATAGTGAAGACACTTCCCCTTCTTGGGGCGTTATTATTATCTTTCACACTGCCTTGATTTGGTTGGGGAAGGGTTTACATGCATTGTGCCCATTCACAATTCAGTGCTAAACAAAAGGAAATTAAGACCAGCCCTTTGCCTACTTCATCTTTAATCTGGAACAAGAGTCATCTATCCAATTATTAGATTTAGTTTGTGAGAGATTTTAGTTTCTTTGCTCATTTACAGGTCACACTGTAAAGCTTCTTGGTCAAAAGAAACTTGGTCGAAAAAAGACCGGGGGTGCACCACTTGATCTTCCAAAGATAAGGAAAAATCCTCTGATAGAAATCATTGCCATCAACACTGGGTATGTTATAAAAATTTTCAAAATTTATTCGAATCAGTTTATTCACCCTGGAAATTCTCAATTCATGTTGAATTCACTGATAAGTTCTAATTAAACATTTTTAAAAATTAGTTCCCGGTAATGAGGGGACTTTTAAAAAATCTTTGGGCTCAACAATTGAATGTGCAAATCAAACATACTTAGCCCAGTAAAAATTCCCTTTTATTGGCCACATAGAAAAAAAAATTACAAATAGATACAAGCAAAGAAGAGAGGATAAGAAAGAAAAGTAAAGATTATGTACATTGGTGGCGAGGAGACCTAAAAGAAACTACTAAACTTATTTAGTAAATTTTCAGCTCCGACTATTGCATTTCTAGCTTTTTGATTGGCTAAAAAACTCAGACTATAAGCCAATAGTCAAAGTTTTACGTCATATGGAAAATAGTGCGCCAACATGCTCTTTCCGGACGCTTTGTAAAATTGTGGAAATAAAAATCGGCGGCAAAACCCAGTTTGAGAATTTACTAAAAAACGATTATTCCATTCGCCCTTGTTGGATGTGAAGCGATTATAACCAACTCGCGCTACGCTCATTGGTTAGTTTATCACTTCATATCCAACTCGGGCTCATGGAATAATAATTATTGTTATATAAAATAGGCCTCCCCAAATATAATATGTAGCACTCATTGAACCTACAAGTTGGTGACGGAGATTATAACCTGCATATAGCTTTTACATGAAAAATACAACCACACACTAATAGTTATTTAACATGTTGAAATACTAAAAGTAGTGAAAATAATTTATAAGAAAAAAAAAAAATTTGACGCAAGAAGTACAACATGTGTACGATTCTCAACAGTTGTTTGAAAAGAAATGCCATAAGCCTTTTTTGAACGAAGCTGTTGAGGTACAATTAGTTATATCATTGTTAAGAGAATTATAAAATTAAGTCCTTGATAGAAAACAGAAAATTGTTGGACATTAGTCAGACGGAAAGGCAAACAAAATGCACCATAGTTACTTGTAAAATTAGTGCGAATTTGTCTGTTTAGGTTAAATTTGGTAGCTAACTTCTGAGGAAGAGTTTGATTTTGATAGTTTAACATGAATTGACCAAGTTGTAGCAAGTGTAGATCATGGAATTTTAAAAAGATTTCAAAGTTCATTTGAATCAATTGTTGGGGACCAGGCACTTCTGTGTAATTAGTGCATGGCAAAATGATTTTGCAGGTTGCTTTTCTTAATATGAAACAAAGTAATGTAAAGAGGAGGAGGTTTTTCTGGTAGCATTTTCATGATCTGTTAATTAATGAATCAGGTGTCTCAACCAGTGTACTTATTGCAAGACAAAGCATGCTAGGGGAGACTTGGGGAGCTATCCACCGGAGGAGATTGTGGCCAGAGCTAAGCAAGCATTCGAAGGTATACTATCTTGGGCCAATAATCTATTACTTAGCTAATAATTTAAAATTACTCGATTCTGATTGGCTGAGAGCAGTGCAATTCAAGTGTAACACAGTTCAAAAAGTGAAATACACCAGTGCAAAAAGTATATAAATACCAGTGCAAATTACACATCGAAATTCTGGATTATGATTGGCTAATAAACAATAGTGTTTGGTCAGAACCAATCAAATCTTTCATTTTCCAATAAAGTGCAGGCCCTGGATGGTGCAATTATGATACAAATTTTTCCTGATTGCATGACATGCGTGCGTTTCTTCTGCTTAACCATCTCGAAATTTCTCATGTATATTATCAATAAGTAATCACATGATTCTTCTCGTGCAATTTGCAATATATTACCTATACATGTAGGCCTGGGAATAAAATGAGGTCAATTTTAAAATTTTATTTTGAAAATTTGGATGAGGTTTTTGTGACATGGAGAATTATCGAGGCCACGGCTAGTGATTGTTGTTTTATCGCTAAGTTCCAAGTCATCGTAGACTACTACATAATGTACCTGCATTCATGTGGCTGTTTTTGGTGGTTCTTCATTCTTTGTATACATGTAATCTACTCTGACAATAGGTGGATGCTGTTGGCTGTGTAGGTCAAGGCTTTGTTACATTGTGTCCCCCCCCCCCCCCCCCAGGAATTTTTTGAAATACAGGTACAACACTCAGAAACGCTGTTTCCAATGTTTCTCGAACCTAAGAATCAGCTTTTCAGGCCAGAATTAGCTCAGATTCTTATCAAAAAGTAAGTAAAAAAAATTGCAATAAAAAATAAAACAAACCCCTCAAGTACATTTATTGGCTACCAGACATGAAATGGGAAACCCGGACGAAACGGCCAGCCTCCGACCTCAAATGAAAACCCCGTATGATATAGCCTAATTTTGGTGCTTGACTTGCCCAATGACGCAGCATCACAATTCCTTTAAAAAAAACAACCCTCTTACCTGTAGCTCTTCATTCTTTGCTCATGATAAAGCCATGACATCTGACTTATCCCGTTTAAATTTAGAGGGAGTAGTGGAGCTGTGGCTGACAAGTGAAGATACTGGGGCATATGGCAAAGACATTGGTGTGACATTACCAGAGTTACTGTGGCAACTTGTGGAAGTTATACCTGAGGGGGCCATGTTAAGAATTGGAATGACAAATCCACCCTACATTCTAGAACATTTAGAGGTGTGTATCCTTGCCATGGTTCAGATAGTGGTGAACCTTATAGAGCCAGCAGGCCATAATAACTCTCCAGGACCCTCTCCCTCGGCTTACCAGCCAAGAAACCACGGGAGAGGTCCTGTGAACGAGGATATTTATTCTGTTATTTTTAAAGGGACTCTGGTGCGTTTACTGTAATTATTCACTCAATTCATCCATATTTATTTGGATGCCTACTCTTTACTTACCAACTTTTGTTGTGTTTTTAGGAAATGGCTAAAATTCTAAATCATCCCCGAGTGTACAGTTTTTTACACGTTCCAGTGCAGAGTGCGTCAGACAGCGTGCTCGCAGACATGAAAAGAGAATACTGTACAGATGACTTTAGACATGTTGTTGACTTTCTTAAAGACAAGTGAGTTGGGTTGCCTCTAAATCCACTTAGACATGACGTCTTTTTGCCAGCCCCTCATCTTTTGGAAGCTCGCGACTGATCAAAAATGGAAGGAAAGGGATAAAAAGTAGAATAATTCCGATAACTTTTGCAAAGTAACTGTAAGGTTTTAAGATGCTACCAATTAAATTTCCCGTCAGAATCATAAGACAAAGAAAAAAATGAGACGGTAATATGAAACTCTACCTTGGGAGCGTGACGTAGTTCTTGATAAAAGAAATACATGTATATCGTTTTTTTTTTTTGTTCGCTGTAGATCCAAAACCCTTTTAAGTAGTTAAAGGAAGGGGTGACACAGCTCTTGTAATTACCTGAACCCAAGTGAAAAAAAAAAAAGACTCTCCTGCGAAGGCATATACTGTACAGTACATGTCTATCAAGTGCTCTTGTAATTTTGAGACTAGAATTCAAATCAAGTTGAAGCAGAGAAAATCAAATCAAATCAATTTTTGCTTTTTGATAAAAGGGAAAACCGAAGTACCCGAAGAAAAACCGAGGAGCATAGTAGAGAACCAGGAAACTTAAGTCACAGATAGATAACGCTAATTCCGTGCGACACGAATCGAATCAAGGAAAGCAGTGGTGAAAGGTGGCTGATGCCTCCGCTACGCTGTCACTGCACTTGTCTTTTCCTCAGTCTGATCCGTTGAGGAAGTGTGGTGAGATTTAACCGGTTCATGATGCAACACCCAATCGGGCAATCGGTTTCCCAAAAACTTGCCCGAAAAATCTTAGCAGTTGTAAAGCACTTTGCACCCTGGAGCCATAGAAAACACAATAAGCCTTCATTAGGTTTTAAACGTTTTTCCATAGGGTACCCGGTGTCACCATAGCAACGGACATAATCTGTGGCTTCCCGACAGAAACGTGGGACGATTTCCAGGAAACGGTCGCGTTAGTCGAGCGATACAAATTCCCAAGTCTGTTTATTAACCAGTTCTACCCGCGACCAGGGACTCCTGCAGCGAGGATGAAAAGACTTCCAACGGATGAGGTGCTTTGAACTGTCTGCCCTGTAGGCTGTCTTAATGACTAGAGCTAATTAGTAGCTTGATCTTCATTACTTGTCATTCATGTGTTCTGTTTTTGCTTGATACAATAGATGACTGTCAGAAATGGGTTTGTCAACAGGGTTGACATGGTAAATTGACTACCGTAAAGAAATTTGAAAGCTGACGTTTCGAGTGGATGTTATTCCTTCCCGCTCAGTCGTAATTCACTCTAAAAGAGCGAATTCACTCTTACGCTCGAAACCTCAGCTCACAGATCTTCCTGTCCATTTCTGTGTTTCTCTTCCCCAAGGACACAGCACCACAGTAGCCTGCGTGCCAGGCGCAATCGGAGAAAGGAAGCGAGAGAAAAATGAGGGGGAACTGAGGACAGGGAAGCTCCCCTCTCTCCAGTTCCCCTTTTAGAAACTAAAACCCTTTTGACAATAAGGGACTCCACCCTGAATGGCACTGCTTGTTCAACAAGTTTAGTGGATACTCAACCAGCTCAACAAATTGAACAATGTTGAAAGTCAGCATCTTTTCCAAGTCCATATCCTTGTATACACGCATTATTTCAGAGCAGCATCTGCTACTAAGGTACTCGCGTATGGTTGGATTTTCATCGTCACCTTTTTCTGTTTCTTTTCTTTTTTAACAAAAGGTAAAAAGAAGAACAAGGGAAATCTCCAAAGTATTTCATGCCTACCACCCATATGATCACAAGGTTAGTTGCCCGTCAGCGTTGTCTATTTAAAGTGGTACTACGACCAAAAAAAAAATTTGTTTTTCCTTTGGATTTCAAAACTATGTTAACTAAACACTAACTCACCCAAGTTTTAAGTTCTGATTTTAAAAAGACACCTGTTTACTTTAGCTGGAATTTTCTTATTTATTGGTCCGCCATTACTAACTTCAAAATCTTGAGAGAGCTGGGTCGAGGAGAAAATGACGTCAAACACTCACTAGTTTAAGAATGCAATGCGTGTGTACGCGGCCTAATTAATATGCAGCACGGGAGTTTCGGGCTTTCAGACTTTTCAACCCGTGTTTTGCATATATAATAAATTGCGTTTACACGCTGAAATTTTAAGCTAGTGAGTAAATGACGTCATTTTCTCTAGATCCAACCCTCTGAGGTCCAATCGGCCAGTTTTGAACGTGAGTAATGGCGGATCATGAAATCCAAAACTTACACTCAAAATAAACAGCCTTTGGATAAAACTCAAAGCTCAAAATTTTGCCAGTTAGGTGTTAAGCGAACACGCTTTCAAAATCAGAAGAAAAAAAGGAAATGATTTTTTGATCATAGTACCACTTTAACAATTATTCCACTAGGGTGTGTTGGATATGAGATGATAGAAAACCGCCGAGTTGGCTTTAATCAGCTCATATCCAACAGGCACGAGTGGAACAATTGTTTTATTAAAAAAGCCCATAAATTATGGATAAATCTTCCCTACTTTATTTTGTGAAAACAACAGAAAAATTGATGAATGGTATAAAATCAACAAACTCTAGAATTTCATTATCCAATGATCTAGTTTTTAAGGAATTGATAATAGACTACATGTAATAGCATGCCCCTGTGCGCTTTTTCGAGTTAATGGTGTTTTGTCACGCAGTCGAGAAAAACGGCCAAGAGAGGCTTGGGGAAGGTGGGAGAAGGGATTGGCAGTGTTGATTGCGTGACAAAACACGGTTTAATGAACTAACGCGTGGCCCTACTGACAAAGAAGGAAACTGCTATCGTTGTACATTGATAGGAATGTGGATTACATTGATTTTATAGCGATCTGTGTCTGCACCTGCACAACCAGCACTTGGCAAACTCCCCGTTGTTTTTAACGTTGTCGCACACACCGTGACCCTTTTTGAGACATCACGCCAAGTCGGTCACATTTGTTGAAGAGAGAAAATTAGACCGGCCACAGCATGCTTTTTGCCTTGTGTGCCTACTTAGAGAATAATATGTGAGTTCTTTAACTTCCCACAGAGTTGAGCAAGGGTTAAGAGTTCCTTGCGGCTTATAGTCTTCGTCCCAGAAGACTTGATTGAAAAACAAACCATTTTCAAACGTGCAAAAGGCGGGCTATACATCTTGATTTACCGGACATTATCCAATAGGCATTAAGTCTATTAATGGACGAGCGCGATTTCAAATTGAAAAGTACGACTGCTTCCGGTCTTTAAGCCCTAAATAGTGTTTTGCCGCGTCGTTGAACTTTTCAAGTGTCAGCTTAGTTTTAGCGCAAGTTACTCTTCTTTGAAGGTTGGGGAACGGCAGGCAGTTCTCATAACAGAAGACTCGAAAGATGGAGCTCATTTTGTGGGACATAATAAATATTACGATCAGGCAAGTGAACTGTATAAATTAAGCGAGTGTCGAAGAATAATTCGTTTTGCCAGCATGTAGTGAGGTGCAGGGATGGCGCAGTGGTGTGAGCACCCGCCTCCCAGCAATGTGGCCCGGGTTCGATTCCCCGACTCCGAATCGGCTTCATATGTGGGTTGAGTTTGTTGGTTCTCTACTCTGCACCGAGAGGTTTTTCTCCGGGTACTCCAGTTTTCCCCTCTCCTCAAAAACCAACATTTGACTTGATTTGTGTTAATTGTTAATTTCAGTTTACAGTGTTAGCACTCCAGCGCTAGAACGACTAGACACTTAATGATAAAGTTCCGTTCTTTTCCTTTTCTTTTCTTTTCATGTGAGGCGGTAACTACTCATCGTGTACCGAGGGAGGGGGGGTGGTGAAGCGAAACCTCTCAACCTGTCTCGTCATGTTAATTTTGCCTTTAGTTCTTTTATAGGTCCATTTCTTAATCAGCCAATAAATCAGTAATCAATCAATCAATGGATCGTCTTTTATTTGGGAAAGTCCAAGAAAGCAACAACTTATATGTAGCTGATATAAATACATTAAGCGGGTGAAACTATGCATCTTTCTAGGTGTAATGCGCTCGTGGGAAAGATGATGGACTAGTTGCTTAGCTACGAAAGGACAACTGATGCGTTACGGAGGTCGTTGGTACGAATCCTGGCTTGCCCACCTGCGCATTACACCTATAAACATCCATGTTTGCACCTTCTTATCGTGTTTTACACTATAACTTATCACTTAGTGACGGGTACTGTGACATGCGACAGCCATGTTAATTGTTCACTCGAGTCACGCATTACTATATTATAAAGGGAATGCGAAGCTATTCCATCACAGATTTCTTTCCGCGTTAATAGATGCATCTCGCTCCCTACTTAAAATCAGCCCTTTTCTATCGAACGCAGTCACCGGCTTCTCACGAAAGCGACATGTGATTTGCTTCTTCCATGTGTTTAGGTCCTTATTCACAAGAGTGAAGGAAATCTCATGGGCAAAATGGCACACGTAGAAATAACGTCAGCTGGAGAGCACTTTCAAATGGCGCGTGTGCTACGTGAAACTGAGATGCAGTCGCCCGGGCTGGTTGAGCCTCTTCCGAAGGGAGCGGTCAGCGGTGTAAAGACTAAGCATGTCCCAAGGGACACCGCACAGGACGGGGAAGATCCTTGGATGCAGTGGAAAAGAGTAGCAGTGGTTGTTTTAGTAGCGGCAGTTTTAATTGATGTTCTAAGGCTTTTGTATCTATGGACGCGTAAGTGAGATTTTATGAGTCGGCGTCTCGTTTTGGTAATCAATTAGACTGACGTCTTCAAGCCTGCTTCAGTGAGTCAAGGCCTTGCTGGAATTCCTGACTTGGAGAGAACAACTGTAACCCCACCTTGAGTGATCTCTTTCTCAGACCCGCGCGTTCATCTTTTCTGCCTTAAGTTTAATTTATGCGTACGTGACGTAAAAAGACATTGAACGTTGATTGGCTAAGAAGTCAAATATTTCGCGGGAAGTACTTTTCCTTTGGTGGTAAATGTGTTCTAAAGATGGACGGTATGAGTAAATGACAACTTGGGAGTTGTACATGAAGGTTCTTTGCCAAGATATGTTCAGAGAGATTATGCTTCACGTGTTCAAAAAAAATAAACACTAAAATTTGCTGTTTGCCGATACTCAAAGAAACCTATTTCCCTACAGCTAAACGTTGCCAGTTAGCCGCAGTTGCCCTGCAATGACGATACACGTTCTCTGATTAGTTGATTAAAGTAATGAACTACAACAAATGTCTATTTAAGTCGTGGTTAATTTATCTAGTGGCTTTTTAAGTAAGCTATCTAGCGTTGAAGACAAAAAGGGGCCTTTTTTTTAATGCGTCATTTTTGACCAAGCCACGAAGAAAGAACATGTTGTTCATAATTTCTTGTGCTCTTTTCTTTTTATCATTCCGTAGCTTAAAACATAATAAGTAGGTCTTAATTTGTGAAGGTAAACTGAGGCCACAGGGGTTTGCGAATTTATGCAGAACGTTATGCACAATGGATTAGAAAATGAAAGAAACTGTCTTTAATTCAGCGTAGGATCATTGGTCTATTTTACTACGAAAGAAATTGGTTCTTTGAATACTTTACAATAAAACTTGCTAACCGCTTATTTATCTCCACGAGGAGCGCATAGGTAAGTTGTGAAGCCTGTGAAGAGGGTGGGTTATGAGATATTTGCTTCACTTTGTTGTCACTCGTGCCGAATAACAACCAGGAATTGGGTTCCCGAGCTCTCCCCGAACCCGTTGAGTTCGTGGAAGAACTAGCCTAGCCTGTGTACAGCCACCCCTCCCCTCAGAAAATAAACCCGAGGGGAACTACCCTACATAGGAAAAGCCCTTCTTGTGAAAATCTCTTCTTGGCAAGCAACTAGCACCCGTACAGCAGGCCATAACCTCTTCAAATTCTAAGCGTCTCCAAATTTTCGCTTGGACTCTATCTCGACTCTCTACTTGATTTATAGGCGCGCTCGCATGCTATGTTAGCTTTACTCTGAAGACTTGAAAACCTCTATGTAAATGAAGATCCAAAAATAAGTGGGAACTTATGCAATAGAAACATCGAAGGCTTCAAGAACTTCGTTTAATAATATTCGAGTTAATGAATCATGCAGTTCTATCCAGCCATGTGATATTGTAACAAAAACAGAAGCAACTTGTGCATTCATGTGCACTGCTGTCAATTGTGTGTTGCCATATGGAAACGTTGAGTATACACCTTATTCCAAAATGGCCGCTGATTTATGAGGATACAAATTGGCCCTTGTTGCCTCGTTCAAGATAAAATATTCTTTTGAATTTTAAGCTTAAAAACGAGGCATCAAGGGCTTATTTGAATAAAAACAAAAGAATATTTAAATTGCGGCCATTTTGGAATAAGGTGTATGAGATGGTACAAATGAGCTCCATTGGGGAGCGTCTCCAGCAAAACTATTCTTTAAAGTGCCCCTGTGACCAAAAACTCAATTCATATTTTTCTTTGGATTTCAAAACTATGTTAACAAAACACTAGGTGATCCACGTTTTAAGCCTTCATTTCAAAAAGACACCTCTTTATTTTAACGGTAATTTTCCTATTTAATGGTCCGCCATTACTAACATTACGTTCTTGAGAGAGCTGGATCGAGGAGAAAATGACGTCAAAGGCTCACTAGTTTAAGAATGCAAAACGTGTGTACGCCGCAGAATTAATATGCAGCACGGGGGTTTTGGGCTTTCAGACTTTTTAACTCACGCTTTGCATATATAATAAGCGTTCACACGCTGAAATTTTAAGCTAGTGAGCCTCTGACGTCACTTTTCCCTGGATCCAACCGTCTGAGGTTTGAACGTCAGTAATGGCGGACCGTGAAATCCAAAACTTACACTCAAAGTAAACGTCCTTTGGATAAAAATCAAAGCTCAAAATTTTGCCAGTCAGGTGTTAAGCAAACACACTTTCAAAATCGGAAGGAAAAAAGGAAGTGTTTTTTTTTTATCACAGGGGCACTTAAAGAGCACGTCACAGTTCTGTATGCGTTCTACCTTTTGTGAGAGGGAGGAGGGTAGGGCGTCATCCCATACTACACAACAGTATCCAAGTAGAGATCGATCAGAGTGATATAGATAATAATTAGGTTTTTGCTCTCGACGCCTCCTCTCCGAAGTACATGTACTCGGAGTATATCAAGTCGTTTAGAAGCCTTGGTAAGAGTAGCTTCAATGTGATTGTTCCATTTTAGGTTATTCTGAATCACTAGCGAGAATAAGTCGCTTTGTGAGAAGTGACAAGTTCTAGCGATTGATCACCGATCTTCAATTTAGCTAGTTCCAGAGTTTTCTTTAGGAAACATATCGGCATTTCCTTGCAGTTTTTAGCGTTGAGTTTCATCCACTCAGCTGGACCTCCAAGAGACGACTGATTGACTGGTAGACTGATAGACTGGTTTGCATGGTTGACTTACTGTTACTTACAAGCCCTTCCGACCAAGACACATCACCTGGATACTTCCAAGTACAGGAATCGGGTGCACAGATCATTTCAAGTTGTTGACCACTATCAAAAACAATATTGGGCCCAGTTTTGTTCCCTGGGGAACGGCAGCTGTTATCGAAAGCCAATCGGAGATCGAGTCAGTAAGCTTAACGCGTTGTCGACGGTTTGTTAGGAAGCTTATAATCTACGGTATTAATTAAGGACCAGAAGCTTTTCTATTAGTACATTGTATCCGATGCGGTCAAAAGCTTTGGAGAAATCTAGAAAACAAAGGCGAAGGTGTCGTCCAGGTGAATCAAGGTACGACAGCCAAGTGTGAGTCATGTCAAGTAAGCACTACGTTGTGGAGGTTCCTTTCAGGAATTGGATATAAACTGATTTGGGTCGATTTAGTCCTTAACTTCACACTTGTGAGAGCCAATCAGATTGCAAGGATCACCAGTGATTTCTTAATAGCTGTAATAAATATGGTAATGAAAGAGAGAAGAAGGGGCCTGTTGAAATGTTTCTCGGTCTTCCATTAACCATGTAACTACGAAGTCCTCAAGGACTTTGGACAGGCAGGAAGTCAAAGAAGTAGGGCTGATGTCACCCTCATTCATGGGTGGTTGTATTTTTAGGATGGGTATTATATATAGGTCCATATATGCTTTATTGACCAAGTTTGTTCGGTCAAGATGGCTGGATATTGGCCAAGTTCTGTTTTTTGTCGAAGTCCATAAACACGCAAAAAAAGAACGAGGCCAATATCCAGCCATCTTGACCGAACAAACTTGGGCAATAAAGGATTTATTATATGGGATAAAACACCAACAAATGATCTTTGATCTTGCGGGACCAAGCCAGAAACCCCGAGTGGGCAAGATAACTCCATCTTGCCCGCTCGGGTACCCAATCACAGCGTGGTATTTGGTTCATCTTGCCCGCTCACGGAGCTAGTCGTATAATAAGTTAGACTCTCCCCAGACTACAGGTACGATACCAGATCGAAGTGAGTTGGAAATGAAGTGTTGAAGATGGTAGCGACAGGCTCAGCCAGGTCTTATGCAAATTCTTGACAAAACGACACAGTACGTCGTCTGGACCGTGGGACTCGGAAGGTTTGATGGCAAGCAATTTCTTGCAAACTTCGCGGGGCTGGACAGAAAGGACACAAAAGAAATTAAAGAGCACAAAGCAAGTTATAACCTATTTTTCATAATTTAAAACAGTCTAAACACTCTCCGGTCTACACAAAAAAATTAAATTGTACAGCAATTGCTTATGCGTGGCAGGCGTTTCGCGTTCGAGCTCCATCCGCCAACCGTATAATCGGGGCTGTTTACCATTTACCAAAAATTTCCGGAAATTCCGATGGAAAATTTCCATCGGGTGATAAACGTGTTCCATTGAACTCAAGTCCGTTCGCCGCCTGTTCGATTGCGATCTAGCGCGCCAAAATTCAAAATATGGCCGTGAATAGCCTGGAACTGGTTAGCCTGTCATCACAGAAGTATCTCCGGCGGACGTTTCTCTCCCCCGGGGGAAAAGAAACGACCGCCGGAAATACGTCTGCCTTCGCAGGCTAGGAACTGGTAAGACCTTTGAAAAGTTGTAAAGTTGTAAATGAAACACACATTTCCATCGGAAAGTTTCCAACGGGAAAACAGGACTACCTTTTGAGACGTCCCGCTGCTCCAGTCGTGTTCCAGTTACAAACCAACCGGAATTTCCGGAAATTTTTGTAAATGGTAAACCATTGATCATGAAAGCGAAAAGTATCCCACTGAAATGTGATTGGCTAAAGATTAACGCACGACTTCCCTCTAACGCTAGGAGAATTAAAGAAAATCTTTACACCATTTCATACTTTACAACTTAAATTTTCTATTTTAAGCGAAAAACGTAAGGTTTTCTCCTAAACATACATTAATCTATTTTAATTTTTCTGCAGGGGTATCGCTGGCTTTATTTGTTTCCGCTTCGTTTTGAAGAAGTCCTCATGTCAAGTGATCAAGATACAAATTCTCACTGCGGAAAGGGATTGATGACTTCTTTCCCGCTCGGAAACTCGCGAATGAATGAAAACAGGAACGTGACACGCGTGATACGTACGTAGCATCTGAAAGCCTTGGATTTTCTTCTTTAATGCGGTGTTTACTGGCGAAATGGATAAATCGGATGCCGAAGAACTAGAAAAAGTTAAAAACCTCCTGAGGGACATTCAACTCGATCAGTTTTACCGACAGATTCACGGTAAATTACACATCAATCGTCTTTCACATTTTGAGTATGTCACGGAAAAGGATCTTGATGACTTGGGTATGGCGAAACCAGAACAACGAAGACTCTTTGAAGCTTTGAAGAAAGCAAAGAAGAAGCCCCTTTTCAGCAGCTTTAGACGAAAGGTAGGAGAAACAATTTACCAGCTGAGTCATGTCTCATTGTGGGCGTGTTTGGTTATGCGTTGAATGCGATAAATTTATGTGTTATATTTCATTTTAATTTGCTTCATTTCATACTTTTTTTTCGATTTTTGTATGCTTCGAAAATGAAATTGTTTGACACTAGTCACTTGAACTATGCGTTGACAGCTTGGATGTCAAAATTCTCTGTCAGAAATTTGCCGATGGAATTGTAATGATGATATTCAGTCGATTTGGCCACGTTTCTAAATTTCACACCTTTTATTTAATGGGTACGATTATTGAAAAAAAAAGAAAAAAAAGGGAAGGCTATGCATAGACATTTTGTGAAAGCTGAGACGGTGAAAAGAAACGAGTTTGTCGATATGTCGTTTTTGTTCGCCTCTTAGCTGAGACACTTCTCGTCGCACGTGCATTGATTACGGTTATAATATCGCGTTACTATGACGCGGAAGTTTTCAGCTGTGGCCACGATATTTTTTCGACATGTCTGAGAATGAGTCTCGCTTTTTTAAAAGTATTATGATTGTTATTGCATTTGGTTGTTGACAGTTCTTATATCTATGCGTTAAATTTCATTTTGCACACAACTAGTGCGCTATAAAGGAAGAACTTAATTAAAGAAGTGTCCTTAAGTTTATATTAAACAATCGAAGTTTTTTCAACAAACCACTACACCACTAAATTACAACCGTTCTCGGAATTCCCGACCGTGTTATTTTGGTTTCGCTCTATATGTTCAACTGTGCCTTGTGTATTAAATGAAATAAAAAAAGAGAATTATTTAATTTTAATGTTACCCATGGGATCAAAAAGCGCTCCTAACAGACGAAATTGACATTGTTGGATGTATCCAGGAACTCTGACCATTCATGTGTAACAGAACTCAAACACCATAAATGTGCGATGGGAAATGATTTCTTTTCTGGGGGCGTTAGAAGCACAGTCTATGGGGAATACACTTTTTATTCCCAATGTCTCTTTTAGGATTAAATGAAATCATGAGATGAATAAAGAGTATTCCCTTAATTCCAAAAGGGGCTTAAAAAAAGTATTATGTACACTGTATGTTTATCCCTTGGAGGATCTAGCAATGTTGATGAATTGTTTTGTTTGTTATGCCATGGAGGGTCTTTTGGAAACCCTCATCTTTTCAAAGTTGATATCTTGTTAAGTTAATGCTTGCTCAAGGAATTTATATGCATGCCTCATCTTCATCTTAAGACAACAACTATTCTTTTTGCCATCACCTTCTGTCTACACTCATTTTACAGCTCTTGAAAGCAGTGGTTACATCAGGGTGCGCCAAAAATTTTGAAATCCACTTGTCCATCGGACAACCATCATAGAGAATTTGGTTGTCCGACACCCAAAAGTGCTTGTCCAAAAAGATTTGTTCAAACTGTATTTGAAAATAAAATTAATTCAACATGTGGCTTTTGTTGTATTTTAATTTAAAGCAACGTTAACTGTGAACTATTAACAAGGCTACAAATGTTATTAACGATAAAAAAACAAACATTTTCGACGTTATTACAAGTAACTCACCTTATACCCTGCATATACGATGACTTAATTGACTCAAAAACATTCAGGTGTTTTTTTTTTTCATTTTAATGACATTTTAAGCCTTGTGTACTAAGTAATTTTTTTATTTTAAACCTAAAGCAAATATCAAACACATCGAACTTGTGGGGCACAAAATAGCTTGCTTAAATCGTAAATCCTTCTTTCATTTAAATCACCAACCGCTCGTATATTTAATGTTTTTCACTAGCAAGCCTGACTTTGGTTTAGATTAAGAATGATTCACTCGATTTCTTCCTCATCAACAACAAGGTGTGGCAATGGGGGCAGCAACATGTTGTCATCCTCCTGCTGTTCTTGCTCCACTTCTCTTCCATCATTAGTGTCACCATGGATAGCAGAAGAAGTAGCATTGGGCTTTGACACAATGTGACGCTTTGTTTTAGCCTTCAAGAGCCACTGTTCAATTGCAGAATCTGGATCAAACTCTTTCAGCACCGTGCCTTGGTCTTTAACTCGTAA
>OX421446.1:48163585-48171085 GCA_949126865.1 Montipora capitata
GCTATTAACAATGTCTGCATCAATTTGAATAAAATTCATGTTTACAGCTCTTTAATGCGTCTTTCCCCCTTATTTTAACCTGGCAATTAACCATTTTGGGGTTTTTTTATTGTAAAAAACAAATTGACATCAGTTTTGTGTCTGCCCTCTTATTGATGAGAAATTTCATCATTCGTGTAACATTGTCAAAGTTTGCTGTGGAAATCACTCGCCTGTGGCACATGATTTCTACAGCCATTTTGATGATGTTGTGGTGCAATTTATTATCAATAAAGCCCAGGCCAAACTATCGAACAAAGTTGGATTCAACACTCGAACTTTGTTCGATCCAACATTGTTTGACCATTTGGCCACCCATGTTGGATGGTGTTCATCCAACATTTTTTGCTCAATCAAGTGTTGGATGGAGTTTTCTTTTGATCAAACATTGCGACCAACAATTCTGCTTGACGCAACAACGTTGCAGACTCTGTTTTGCTGCTCTTCCAACAAAGGTGTGTCCTGAATTGAGTCACGTTTGCGCTGCTAGCCAATCATGAATCGCTATTTTATTTTCAAACCTAGGCTTCTACATGTAGCATTATTTGCAACAATGATGGCAGACAAGGATCAACAGCCAGAAACCTTGATCATCGAGTATGAAGCAAGGCCATGTCTTTGGGACAGTTTTATTCCCCATAATCACTATCGCTCAGACTGTAATGTGAATTTCTGGTTCAATAGTGTTTACAATTTCTGCAAATTGATCCGAGCTCACTCTCACCATCTCCTACATGTATGCGGGAATGTATCTTGCAGTGAACATACCCTTTTCTACATGTTCTCTTAACCAATTTTTGGTTTTCCTCGTTTGAATCGACCATTTCCCATCCTCAAACAGCTCCAGTAGCACAAACACTACGAGCCGTTTTTGTCTCAGTGTTAGCGCGGTACTTATAAATTTAGCGCTAACTTGAACTTGAATGTTTCATCAAGCAATGTTGGATAGTGTTTTGCCACTACCTCCACATTACATCCAACTTTGTTCGATAGTTTGGCCAGGGCTTAAGAGGACAGACGCATACAGAACTGACATCAATTTGTTACATGTAATTTGCAAATGTTTATTACAGTGTATATCAAGAAGTACAAGCAACAGTTCATAGCATTTTCATGAAATGGAGAAGTGATCCTCATAATTAGCTGGACAATTTAAGTAATTGTCTGTTATAGACACCTGAAAGATTCAGGTAGCTCCAACAGGATTCAAACCCATGACCTCTGCGATGCTCTTGCAATGCTGTACCATCTGAGCGATGAAGCCACACAGTTGGGAGCAAGCCAATTTCTTGGGCTCATTTGTGCCTGTGAAGGACTCGATCAATGAGAGAAATGTATATTATTATGGTGCAGGTTAATTTATAGATGAATTGGAGAAGTGCCAGGATCAGTCCGGACCTCAAAAACCTAGCATTCTTACCAATGGATTACAACCCTCGCCTTTTTCCCCCTTCCCTCTCAGCATTGGTGAATATGGAAAAAATATATAACCGTTACAGTATATTTCTTTTATATTCACCCTTACAGAAAACAAAGAAAGGAGACTCCAACATTGAAGCTCTTGTAGAGCACATGAGTTGTTACGGTGTTGCGGGGGATACCTTGACTTGTCTTATCAGTGAAAAGTCACTCACGTTTTATGAAATGCTTGGGAACGGTGCCTTTGGTTATGTTAGGAGAGGAAAGTGGGCCAAAGACTCGCGCAAGAAGGTGAGTAGTTTATACATGTGAAGGTTTAGTGACACTTACAACTTTATTAGTCTTGGAATAGACCATTTTGCAGTTGCTTGCTCAGCAACCTAGCCTATAAAAAATGGCTACGAGGGTGCCGGTGACCTTGTATTGAAACAGCCCCTGCTGCTTTTATCATGTAAATTACGATGTTGTAATTCTAATTAGTCCGTATTAACATTACAAAAGCACAAAGGTTCGTATCAAAACAGGGTCACCCGCAGCCTTGCCTTCATTCTTAGGCCAGGTAACTTAGCTACAACTGTAAAATAGTCTATTGGCAAGACAGCTTTTAAAAGGTCTCTTCATTTAACAAACATGCCTTTTTTTGTATTTGTAACAGAGAGTGACATTGCAGGGAATTAAAAAAAAAAAGGAAAATGATAATTATCTGTTAAGGATCCAACAGCATTAATTTTGAGTTTTAGGGGCACTTGAAACAGGATTTATTGGTATGAGGCTATGAAGCTTATGCAAGGGTGTGGTGATCCTTTTTTTTTCAAAATTAAGTATTAAGTTTTTGTACCAATATTTGTAAATCATTTTGGAGACTGAAATACGCAACTTTGTAACAAGAATGGTTAAAATTTATTTCATCAATAGTATTACTAACAGAACTGCTTCCATTGCAAATCGTGGTACATGTACATTGTACATGCTTGTATATTCTTCCTTTATTTTCTGCTTGCAGCTTAATGTGGCTGTTAAGTGCCTGAAAGCTTGGAATGACCAGGCCTTTCAACAAATGCAGATGGAATTTATCAAAGAAGCTAATGCAATGAGCTTGTTGGATCATCCACACATAATTAGACTCCATGGCATTGTGCTCTCTGTCCCTATGATGTTGGTAAGTTGCTACATAATGGCTTGTAATTGGTTGTCTTAAAAGCGATTACTGATTTTTGTTTGGGACTTACAGTGTAGAGTGCAGTCCACTTTCAGGCATTCTCCGTGTGGTTTGTCATTTTTCTTTGTTTTGTGAAAAAAGAATGTCAAGGAACACCTTTGGTTGGGACATTTCAGTGAGTGATTAACCCATTGACTGCCGGGAGTGAGACTTAACCGATTTTACTCTGTCTAACGCCAGACAATTTTACTCATGGACGGGGGCATCCTAGGGTGTTTGAGGTGTCAATTAAAGCAGCAGAGAATTCAGTGAGGACTGGACAAAAGAAAAATTGATGGGGATCATGGCTGTGATTACAGCAGTTTTGTTCTATATCCTCAGAAGCAAAAATTCAAAAGGCCTGCTTGATGTATTCACTGGTTCTTAATGGGGACATAGTGAGTGATTAACCCATTGACTCCCAGGGGTTCCCCATTGACGAGTAAAATCGTCTGGCATTAGACAGAGTAAAATACACTGGCCGGTTTAGGCCGGTTTGGATGTCAAAGGGTTAACCCTTTGACGTCCAAATGGGCCTAATCTGGCCAGCCCCTGGGAGTCAATGGGTTAAATATGCAATCCTTAACTTTTTTTCTCCCTCCTAGGTCACAGAACTAGCACCACTGGGATGTCTGCTTGCTAGACTAAGAGATGAACCTCACAACTTTGCCGTAAGTGGTCTGAGTGAATATGCGGTTCAGATTGCATCAGGGATGGCTTACCTGGAGTCACACAGATTTGTCCATCGCGATCTTGCAGCTAGGAATCTGTTGCTGGAATCCTATGAGAAAGTCAAGATTGGGGATTTTGGAATGATGCGTGTGTTATCTGGGGAAGACGACCATTATACCATGCATCCCAGTGGAAAAATACCTTTTGCATGGTTAGTTTGCGCATGAAAATAATTTAATGTACCATTAAAACTTGAGTGTAAGCCGCATCATTTTGCCGAAATATTGGGCTTAAAATAGTGGGTGGCACTTACATGTACATGTATCTATCATTGAGACCATTGCTTTCAGAGGGAGTAAACTGGCTGGAAATTGGGGTCACAAATAACATGAAAAACCTTCAGGAAATGAAGATCAAACATAATTATTCTTTAACCTATCACTTCAACATTATCTCTCCACTGCATGCAAGAAAATACCGGAGAACTCACGAGGAGGCAAGCGGTCGACTTTTTTGTTGCCCTTGATTACTTGCATGGCATGTTTGGCCATTGGGTTGTTAAACTCTCGTTTAGCGACACGTTTTTCTCAGATCGATGGCTTCCACATGCCTTTATAGACATGCACAGCTGATGTCCATGTAATGTGACTTGATCCAGTGTGGCTACTAAGTAAACGTTTTGTATCGTTCCCTGAGCTTTACTTTCGCTCAAATATGTAATTTCAACTTTGGGCTTTAACAATGAAGACTTTTTTTCAGTCAAGTAATTAAAGATAAGCTTTTAAAAAGTACATTGTATTTTAAGAGTTGATTAACTTCTTACGAACTACTGCGAACAAACAAACAACCATTTTTGCCAGAGTTCTTTTTTCAAGTTTTTATTTTTCTCAAATTCATGCTTGAAATTTGGGGGTGTAGCTTATCTACTAGTGCGGTTTTTTGAAATATACATAAGTGTTTTGGTAATCTTATGGCAGTTTTTACCTGTCTTAATGTGAAATAATTTTTTATGATGCACACTATTCATCCATGGTCTTTTGTATCTTATTTTCTTCTTGAGATGCAAGACAAACTACTGTAATGAGCAAATTAAAATTTTTACATGTACATGTATATATTAAGTTATCCAGTGTGCCTGGTGTAAGGAGAGAAGAGGCACATTAAAGATTGATCATACATGTACACGTGTATATGTACAGTACACTGTTGTTGGATTTGTGATACATGTACATGTACATATAATGTGAGTGGCAGATCTGTTTCACAGTCATTTACAAACCCGAGGCCAAGCCGAGCCATTTGTTTGCTCTTGAAAATAACTGCATTGTCTCCCTGAAAATGTAAACTGGCTTTTATGGCACTTTTGTGGAAGTCAGTCTTTCTGATCTTGTTGTGCATTTTAAGGTGTCCACAGGAGGTTCTTAAGTTCCGCAAGTTTTCTCATGCATCTGATGTTTGGGCATTTGGAATCACTATCATAGAGTTATTTTCTTATGGAATGGAGCCATGGCCTGGTTTGAATGGGGCTGAGGTGAGTGATTGAAATGGGAGCCAACTTTGGGGCAGACTATGCCTCTTGCAAAGGCAGCAGCAGGCTGCATGGTTAAGGCACCAGTTTTACTCTGACCACCAGCTGGGAAAATTTGTTCTAATAATTCCTGGTTGAAATAAATGTCTTCATTAAACTTGTAATCCCATCAGTTGTGCTTTTACATGTATGACTCTGTTTTGTCAGTTTGTTGACATTTCTGTTTACTCATTACTTGGGACATGGGTTAATAATCATGACTATCATTTTACCAAAGAATTGAGATTTTGGAAGGGAGAAGTAATCCTTGCACTCATCTGGACAATAAATAATTATGGGTTATTGACCAAGCATGAGGTCAAGATGGCTGGATATTGGCCAAGTTCTTTTTTTGCGTGCTTATTCGTCTCAGTCAATAAACACAGACCTCACAGAGCTAGTCATATAATAATAGTTATTATTAAATTCTCAACCTCGGATAATGCATTTCGCATGCTGTGATTGGTTCACTCAATCTCGGTTATCAGCTCATATACCTTTAGTTTGACCTTATATGGTAAATGATTGCTAAGCTAAAACCGTTTTTGCCGTAAGCGAAATTTCTTTCTGAATAAAGCCAAAAAAAAAAACTTTTTTTGTAGAAATTTTGGATCAATTCCGCATTTAGAAGTACGCGAAAAGGCAAGAAATGTTTTTGTGATGAGCCAACGTCTGTCTGACCACAAGGTATTACACAACATCGCATCTTCATCAAGTTTTTTCTATTTTGCTTGGATTTTCTCTCTTTTTTCGCTCGTACATGTATTTCTTACTTTCAAATTTTTGGAGTTAACAATTATGCCATTCGCACTTGTTGGATATGACACTGGTTATAGCCAACCCAGCAATACGTGCCTTGTTGGCTATTTACCATCTCATATCCAACGTTCTCTCATGGAATAATTGTTAATTCTTAAAATTTTCAGGTGTCTAAAATTTAGACGCAGATAAGTGCAAGGATCAGAACTTCTCCCTTTGATCTAATATACAATATACATGTATGTACAGTTTATTTCAATCATCAAGTTCTTTCAGCAGAACACATGAACCCGACAAATTGACCTGCTCCCAACTGTAGATGTGTTAGTATGTTGCATATTTGCACTGGCAACACAGAAGTCATGGGTTTGAATCCTGTTAAAGCCACCTGAATTTTTCAGGTGCCTAAAAGAGAATAATTAGCAACTATTCACCGAAGTGGAGGTGGCTAGTGGTGGATATTTAACATGCTGTGAAGTGGCGAGGTACAAGTATCCGCCACTAGCCACTGACACTGAGGTGAATACATGTAGTTGTTTTAGTGTACTACAGTGACAATTATGAGGTAATAGTATACCACAAAAAGATGATTTTAACTAATTTTATTCCTGCAAACTAGATTACGACATTTTCGCACATGAATTGCTCAGAGGTGAATAGCAAAGGATATCTGGAGTTTGAGTAGTCAAGCAGTGCGCACGTTCAACGCTATCCACTGTTTTAGTACATACCAATTAAATTGCCCACATGAGTGCAAAGATCACTTCTCTTTTTCATCTACTGTATAACCTGCAATATATAGTATTATTTAAACTACATGTAGATTTTCTTATTTTTTATACCATGCAGGTCTTGGACAAAGTGGATATGCCCTTGTGTGACAGGCCCAAGAAACCTGATCATTGTCCAAGTGATATCTATAACATTTTGACATCCTGCTGCTGGGCCCATGAACCACACCAACGGGCCAGGTTTAGTGTTCTGAAGAAAATGTTGGAAGAGGTACAAATGAACAGCATTACAAATTTATTATACATGTAAATGATAAATAATTATTGGAGATAGTGTATTACATGTGCTTGAGCCTGAGTACAATGTACATTGTACATGTACATGTATGTATGTCACACTTTTGTAAGGAATCATTAATGACATGCTGAATGCGGTATAGCACAGCTTTCGTCAACCGCAACACATACGTTACACCAGACAAAATGACATCAGTCCATCCTCCTCAACCGTTACCACTGCGACATTATGTACAGTACATATTAGAGAGACTTCTGAACCTATCGCACGCATACTGCAACCTTATGTCAATATACACTGTAAACGTTGCCCACAGATGTATAGGCCATTTTGGAATTGCGCAAGGAACTGGGGCGAGTTTCAAATTTGAACCAATCGATAAATTGACACCACCATATCAAATACACGTATAATGTTGAGATCGGCCATCTGTTCAAGTTTAATGGGTTTTGGTCGAGCAGAGACCAAGTTACGGACTTAAAAACCTACTACCGGTAACTAAGCGTCTCTAATTTTGAGGCTGCGTCCCCCAAAACCATATACATTGTAAACTCTTTAAAAAATATATCAGATTTGGGACAACTGGAAAATCCTGTCATGGACCTACTATTTGGAAACAGGTGTGGTGAAAATCACTTTGTTTGCCTATTTATGTGAATATTACAGAAATCGCAAGAAATTTTGAGAGTTTATATGGTTTTGGGGGATGCAGCCTCAAAATTTGAGACGTTTGTACAGTGTATGGATTTTTGATTGTGTTTTAAAGTCTGTAACTTCGTATCTGTTCGACCTACACTGTAAAAGCATCAAACGTGGA
>OX421446.1:48176085-48188585 GCA_949126865.1 Montipora capitata
TACTGAGAGTTCCTTCAAAATAATTTATGGCAATTTTCCATCCAAAAGCAACACTGGTGAGCCTTCAGAAGCTCAACAACCGAATACATCGTTCGTGAGCATGCAAATGCGGGAAATGACGTCTCAATACACTCACTAGTGAGGATATGGAAAATACTCAACTCGGGTCCCGGATGTAGTTTCGTATAAATTTTATGACTGGTATATTTTCCAGTAAAACACTCCTGTCTATATAATAAAGAGAAACACTTAATTGATACCGGAAAGAAACAACGTGCCTGTTATGAGAGAAATGTTCATGGATATAACATGTTCAACTCTAGTTCTAACATTCATTTTTCAACTTGCAGCTGTCTCTCCACCAAGTCTTGCAGTTTCACCAAAACAAAGGTATGTCTTGTATTTGTTGGACATTGTGCTACGTCGACTCATTTGTTCCTCGTTTACTCCACATGTTTCAATCCTTGTCCTTTAGACATTTTTTTTATGGGATTCAAGTGAAACTTTTTGACTTGTGCATTGATCTTTGTTTTGTCTTTTCCTGAATGTATAGAAATATGTCAAAAGCAGCAAGAAAAAAGTGCAGCAAGGTTACGAACTGTGGTAAGACCCTAGCCTGTATGCGTTTTCTTCGTCAGAGCATGTCATCAGAGTACCGGCTAATGTTCAGCAGTTAACATCAACATCCTGTGATTGCTGCAAGAAACCCAAGTTACGTCTTAACCTTAACGTGAGAATAGACCACTTTCATAAATGGCGACTGTTTTCTATTTTATTGTGTTTATGTTAATTGAACCTACTGGCCTCATTTTGGGTAACATGTTCTATTGTATTTTGCCCATCATATCGAGGCTGGAAAGGCTTAGCATTAACAAGAGAGTATTTTATTGGGCCGCCATTATGAAAAAGGTCTATAGCTCTGTTATGCATGGTCGTGAAATGTACAAAGATGTATCCTCTTAGAAAGCAAACATATACGCTCTGTCCTCATTTGTTTATTCCCAGCGAAAACAAGGGCATTTACACATACTTGTATACTTAAAAACCACACTCTTCAACTGAATTACGGTCACCTTGCCACCAGCAGAGCTGCCATCAAGAATCACGGTTATGACTGCTCTGTTTCTGTTTTGTCATTCAGATTGTGGAAGTGTTCATATCTACGAAACTCCTGTCCTCTGGGATTCAGCAAGCTTTTCCACGACCAACAGCACTGAAAGTTCTTCACGGTCAAGTTTCTCTATTGAGAGTGACTTTACCTCTTCAATCGACGTTGACAGTGGCTACTCCTCTAGTGTAGACATTAGAAGGAACAACCTTTCATATGGTGAAAATAGCCCCGAACAGAGGAAAGGCCCCTTGGGTGCATCATACGAGAACACGAGCGTTGTGACTCCCAACGCCAGGGGCCCAGATATTGGTTATGAGCTTATGTCCCCAGCTTCTAGCAATGGCCCTATGTCCAGTCCCATTCCTATTCCAAAACAGATGCCTGGGGAACCAAGGTACGTCGTAAGGGAACACAACGTCCTCACTACCCCTGTGTTGTCTGCCAACAAATGCCCTCTGGATTTAAGCTGCCTTTCGGGTTCTCAATTCGATGCAAAGTCCTCAGTCTCACTCGCTTCGAAGTCTTCACAGTCGCTTTCAAAGAGCTTAGCACCGCTTTTTCAGAAAGTAGCACCTCCTTCAAAGAGTTCAGTTGCAAGTAGCGAAGAAATGTTCGCTGTGGAAAGCCACACCTCACGGCGAGAGACGGTGGCAGACAGGTCGATTTCTGGTTCTTCAAGGACACAAGATGAAGATGATATTTATGTCGAGTTGTCAAGGCCCAAGCCAAATGACACACCTGTTTCTTTGGGAAACACAGCCAACAGAACCTTTTCAAGGGATTCGTCAAAGCCCGACATTGAGAATCTATATGAGAACCATTTCTTTCCTGAGAAAGGGCAGATGGGCCGAAACACCAAGAATGAGCAAGCCAAAGGCATGTCAAGTTCTCAACCACAGGGCAACAGTGGCAATGTCAAATCAGCTACTTTATCACAGAGAAACTGCTATGACAACCACAACTTGCAATCATCAAAGCCGGCCTTGAGCCCGTCGGACTTACGTTATGATAATTGGAAGATATCAAACGGATCGTTCGACAAGTGTGACGAAAGTCAATCTCTTTATGAGAACGTTGAAGTGTCAAATGGTGAAAAAAGGAGCCACGAGAATGGATCGTTTTTCAGCCCTAAGAAAACTGAATCCTCGGCCGTGGTTGCTAATTTGAGACAGAATTATGAGAATTGCCTCCCCAAATCGGCCAAATCTAGATACGAAAATTTTACACCAAAGCACTTGCAAGCTGGTGTTGACAACGTTGTTGAGCAAGGAAGCAGAGGCAAGATGGTGGACGAGAATTGTGAAGGCTTGAGTGAATCTTTAAGAGAACTGATTTCACAAAACAGGGATGAAAACTGTGGCAGTGCCAAAAGGCTGTCGTGTTCACTACCAGAAAATTCTCACTGTATTGATGTGATTTCCGATAGCAATGAATCTATGAGAATGATCCTGGAAAAACGGAACCCTGTACTCAAGAATGCAGAAAGTGTTATTCTTACGGAACAAAGAAATTGTTCTGTTGAAGAAAAAGCCGATCTTGTCCATCCCGTGCCTCCTCCAAGAAGGAAGCGTGATTCGCGTTTAGGAATAATACCCTCAACGGAAAGATGGTCAGTTCCTCTCGATCCTGAAATCGCAAGCGTGCTGAGACAGCGGTACAGTGGAACAGCTGACACAACTAATGACGAACCTGTCGTTCCATCTTCTCAAATAAAACATATAGAAGCTGAGAGGCCAGCTTTGCCTCCACGTGTCGCCGATAACAAGGTTGACAATTCGGAGCATCTAAATCGTCCTTTCAATTCATATGAAAATGTCGTGTTACAAACTTCGAAGTCTACCGAAGAGGTGGCCTCAAGCTGCCCACCGGAGCTTCATTTGAAGAAGAAACAGACCACAGAAAGCGAAATCTCCAATGTGGCTAGTACTCGACCAAGAGCACTCCATTACGAAAATGTGGACCTAGTGAGTACATTACAGGTTGATGCCAGTGAAAATGCCGCGCCAGACCTTAGCGTCCCCCCTCCGCTGCCAAGGAAAATGTCACAGAAGAATGGATATATCTGTGGTATCACACCAGGTTAATGAGAACACTAGTGCTCCCCAAGAAGAATCCACGTAAAATAATTTTATTCCTCGTTATCAATCGAAGCGTTCAATTGAATGACAAAAATTAGAGATTTGACATTTTAGTAACGAAACGTACTGTTCAATATCATTTGTGTTCTGCCGCTCGCAAGACACTGCTGTTAATTAGTATCACCCAACTAGTGGACTAATGCAAATCCTGGATTTTAATTGGCTACGCTGCTAGAGGGCTATTGGTAATAGTCCTCGAGTAGCGAAAAGCGTAACGCTTTCTTTCGTTTTATTCCCAAATAAACATTTCTTCAACTTGCATTTGCTAACTCTATTATTGCCTTTTCTGTCGGACTAGTTGGGTGGTACTGAAACAATTAGACCCTTCGCCCTCGAGGGCCTCGGGTCAATAGCCCATTTGGCTAGCCCGTAAGGGCTACGGGTCTAATTTTTAATTAAGCGATGTTTTGTACAAATGTGGTAAGGTTATTTAAAGAAAATTACATTTGTTTCTTACTTTATGTGGACATACTTTGTTTTATTTATTAATTTTAATTATTTGCTTATTTACAATGCTCGAAAATGTGTCGATAGCTTCCTAGAAATACACTAGCGGTTGTGGAGGAGTTCGTGGAAAATACACGCAATATTTCAGGATCTCCTCGTCTTGTATCAATTTCTACTCAATGGCCAGTTTACATGAGTTAATGAAAAGGGCTTTTTGTATTAGGTCATTTAGTGCTTCATGTAAATAGCAAGGAATTTTATCGTTACTATTTCTTTGTCAGTCAGAGAAGTTAAGAAGTGACAAGTAATATAACTTAGAGGCTGTGTCTCTTAAGAGTACAAGTTGGCGTTTTCAACTTTTTCCAAGGTTATCAATGAAATAATTAGTTTTTGTAACGGAATTGAAAAGAAGCAAGGAAAGGTTCACCTCATTTTCGTTGAATACCAATTAAGATGTTAATTATTTTTTAATGGATGGCACGTAAACATTATTTTTATTACTGGTATATTTTAGTGAGTCTGTTTATTTAGAACCTCAACTCCGCAAAAAAGTAACTGGAGGAAATAATCGTTCTAATCAAGTTAACTTGATTTTTCTTTCAAAAAAATAGTTTGGGGACGGTTAGTTTCCCTCCAAATTTCCTTGGCGCAGCGATTTTAAATACCGAACGTGTTACGGTTGTCCTGTTGGTTTTGCACAAAGAGATTTCATGCGACTGTAACCTGCTAAAATTTTTATTATAGAGACACCTCGGTGGGAAAGTTAAAAACAAAAATAAGCGATTCTGAATTTCATTCATTCTGGGAACAAACGCTCTTTTTGAAAGTATGCTTGCAAAAAATTTGGTAATTGTAAATATAATTTCCTGTGGGCCAAGGTTACTTATTTGTTGGAGAGGAAGTTTGCAGTAAAATGGGAAGTTGACTTTTCTTAAGCAATGGCTGCTTAAACAAAGCCAACATCTCTTGATATTAATTTAAACATTTTTTAATTCTCACATTTAGTGTTGATGTAACTTAGAAATAAGTCAACAATATGAGTAGTTTTCAATAGGCCCGTTTCGTATTGTAACGGTTGGACTGGATCTAGCATGAAATGGAGGCTAATGCGGGAAAATTAATTTGCATTTGAAAAGATTTGCCTGCATTAGCCTCCATTCCATGCTAGATCCAGTCCAGCCGTGAGAATTCGAAAATGGTCTATTGAGTGTATCAAAACGTTTTAACCATTCACGCCACAAGAGTTTAATGAACCAGTGAGATCAGGGGGAAAAAAACGAGAGGCTGACTTGAAGCTCGGTGAAACTTGTTCAAGTTGCTGCCACGGCACATTATTTTCTCGTTCCCTGGTTGGTGTTAAACATGGCACAAATCCGAATGCGTACTGATTAGTTAAGGAACGGAGTAACTCCGTTCAAAACTCAATTTTTTTTACAGCTCTTTAAAAGTACAATTCTAATACTGAGTGTTAACTTTTTTCCCGAGAAAATCTTCATAAAGGAATCGTCTTTCCAAGCGTACGAGTGCAATTAGAGTGGAGGGATACTCTGAGTCCTTCGAATAGTGTATTCCAGTACTTTAAATGCAATTAGGGCATACCGTATCCTCATGTAATGAAAGCAGAACACGTGATCGTAAATGAAATAAGAGTGTTAAAAGTACCCGCAAACTCTGTTTGACTTTAATTGCCTTTTCGCGATCCTCAGTATTCAGTTAAACTCGATTTGAGTCAGCCACGTCTGGCTGATAGATCTTTGGTATTGACCAAGCGTGACTTCGTATATTTATGGAGCAAGAGAATAAAAGCGTAAAAGGAAGGGGCTTGGAGCAATTTTTAAGTATAAGCCTGTGAAAAACTCGCTCATTCCATAAAAATTACACCGACATCGGAAACTTGTTAGAAACGTTGGAATCAACATCAAATTGCATCCTTATGTGAACAAATGGAATCTCGGCGATTTTGAGGGACAAAGCGGCTAGTCACGGGGGTGGAGGAGGAGAAGGGAGTATTAGCGCAGTCCAAGGTTAATCCTATCTACAACCTTGGACAGATTAAAATGGAACAGAAATTCCCCCTTCCCCTAAATCAAAGATAAAGCCGCGTGAAGGTCAAAACGCGCCATTTCCCCTTCACTGATTTTCGGGGGAGGGGTGGTGTCAATTTTCCATTTAATTTGACCAAGATTGCAATCTTGGACAGATTAAAATGGAACAGAAATGCCCCCTTTCCCCTTAATCAAGGATGAAGCCACGTGAAGGCCAAAACGCGCCATTTTCCTATCACTGATTTTTGGGAATTTTCCATTTAATTTTCCAAGATTGTAGTTGAGCTATCCGCACCATAAACTGTTTTTTCATGTGAACCCGCTTGCCTGTTTACCGAAAAGAAAAGTATCAGTTTTAACGAAGCTACTGCGCCTCTCGCATCAATGCGCTTTTGTCAACTTGACAAAAAAATGATCACAGTGAATGGGAGAACGCCACTTGAGGAATAAATCCTTTTCAGTTTTTCGTCGATCCACCCCTTGAAATTTACATGAAGGACGTACTTTTCGTCATGGAAAACACTTATTATCTACCCTGACGTCACAGGTCTTTGGCTTGTAACCGAAGTTCTTCGTCGGCCCCTATAGCACTCTTCCAGAGAGCGTGACTCAGGAAAAACTCAGGCGAAATACCCAAAGATGTATTCCACAAACAAAAACTGCTGCTGTTTTGTAAGCGCTCTGAAGAGAACGTTGCTACTGGCTTTCCCTAGGGAGAGGGTACAAAATTGCACCTTATCGGAAAATTTCGGAAAAATACCGGTTACTTTGGATCGCCTCGAGACTTCGGCTGTAGTTTGTTTACTGACAGCTGATGATAACTCCGTGGCTTCCCAATTTGTTCGTATCCGACCTTCGACATTTTTAATAAAAACTCATTCTTTAGATTCTATATGGTCAAACATTTCATCTAAAAGTGCATGTTTATGGATCTCAGTTGAATTGTGCTGTCTCGTCCAACTGTCCTTAAATTGTTGTAACATCTCGTGCATTCGAATTCGTAGCCAAGGTGCAACAGCTAGGCCACATGCGATAGTATTCCATCCTGAACGTCCTGTTGAGGACTCCATATATGATTGGATTAATCACAGCACTTATGGAAACTAAGAAAACATCTGAAAGATACACTCGTCTGGGCAAAGAGTGATTTCCTGTGACGGAGTCAGTGAATTCAATAACGAACACTGGAATCCAACAAACTGAAAAGCCGAGAACAATTGCGAATAATGTTCGAGTGATACGGATTTCTTCGACGCTAAGCCTTGGAGGTGGAATATTTCGATTTGTGCAATCCGCCAAAGAAAATCGTCGTCGATGTTTCTGCACAATCAAGAAAACTCTAGAGTAACAAAAAATGATCACAGTGAATGGGAGAACGACAATTACCAACCCAAGGAAACCGGTGTAAATATTGTCAGTGATCTGGTTATGGAACTCTAACACACAGGTTATTTTTTGGGGATGAAAGTGAAAATATCCCCAGCCGGTAATTAGAGGCAACCCTAGCAACAGTGCTGCGGAAGACATAACCACCAGCAAGGAGAAAACTACAAACTGCCTCGTGAAGATCCTGCGGAAGAGCCAAGGTTTTACTACGCGGCAGTATCGGTTAAAGGCTAGAAGGGCGATCGTTTGAAGGGACACAAAGGCTAAGAACAGAACCATGAAGCCGTGGATGGCACAAACAACAGCTGAATATCTCCATTCACCCACAAGCAGCACACCCCAGACCAGAGGCATACAAAATGCTGACATGGCAACATCAGACACAGCGAGAGCGAAAATGTAAAGGTAAGTGACACTTCGAAACAGGGGATTTTTATAGAAGATGAGGCACACCACAAGGTTGCCGAGCAACGCCATCAAGTTGATGAAGAAGTAGAGTGTCGTTTCTAAGGCATACTCTGCAGTGCTCCGAGAATTCAAGATTGCTTTAAGATCTTCATATGGATTTGCTGGCCAAGTGTTGTTCGATGCCATGAGGACTTTCGGAAATGCGGAGGGATGTCTGTCAAGAATCAAGAATCAAGAATCAAGAATCAAGAATCAAGAATCAAGAATCAAGAATCAAGAATCATGTCTGTCATAAATATAAAGATAACCTTATATTAAATGATTCCTAACATTGGCATTTGCAGACAGTATCGGCATAATGAAAGAGCGAAATAACTAAACACAACAGCCTAAAGAAACATTTTATTTCCTAAACCGTCTCAGGAAATTTCCTTTATTCAAATATTAAACGGAAATTAAAAATGTTAATAAAATCAGACCCACGAACGTCCGAGGAAGTACGTCAAAGAAAGGGAAAGCAAACAAAACACGGATAATTTTTATGAGCTCGTTTTTCCTTCTTTTCTTTTTAAATTAGAGCACCGGCATTGTGGAAATTTTAGACATTGATATCTCGATACATATTTTATTTATTATTATGTCTTCTTCTTGGTGTGAAGAAAAACGAATTTGCAGCCATTTTCTTGAGAAAGTGGAATGCGACATTTAGTATAATTTCAATCTACTTTGAGGCAGATATGACCAGAAATCAAAGACAATTTTCGATAAGCGTCAAGAAGAGTTCCTCGGCCTTGCTCATTTCCCCAATACAACTATGGGCATTGTTTTAGACTTGGGAGATATGACCTGATCTCATTGCAAGTTCCTCTTCTGCTTAAAGGTTTCCATAAATAATCATGACCGCCAGCTTCATTATCAGTTATAAACTGACAGTCGTAGTTCAAACAGCACCTCGCAAAAAGCTAATTCAGTTTGCGCCGGTTTTCCTTGATATAATTGTATAACAGATAACTGAGGGACTTTATTCCGGTTACTTTTTAAAACACAAAGAGGAACGTAATAATTGTTTTATTAAAACAAGGGTCAAGACAAAACGGTCGGAAATAGTTGGATAATTGGTTGGAGGCATTTTCTTTAATTTGAGTGTCTACGTGATTTTTTTCAGTTTTGTCCTCAATTCACTTCAATTCGTTTAACTTACATTTTGAAAAATATAATTCTGTATTTGAACAAGAGAGCATATTGTACAAAACGGCAGTTCTGATTCCGCGATTGACGCCCGCATAAGTTCTTACATCATCCAGTTCGAAGATTCCAATAAACTGGGTTTCCTTTACGACATGGATTGGCGTATCATCCGAGTAATTTTTTTTTTTCACCTGTAGAGCTTTGATAAAATCATTTAAAGGCGACATGTTTTTTCAGAATGACAATCACCAACCATATAGAACTTGACTTATGTTGCCGAACGATTATCTGAGTCAAATGTGCTTTTTCTTTAGTGATTTGGAAAACTGTGAAACTTTATAATTATTGTTAATAATTTTTAAACGGAAGTGAAAAAGCTAAAATGCATGAGAGAAATAATTGTTTTGAAACATATTAGTTTGCGTTTCCACACAGATAAACCGACCAATCGATGCCTCTGCAAGTCGACTACACAAAGTAATTGAGATAAACATACATGTACGAGCAAACTATTTCTACTTCTCCGTTTTACTGTGCATAATATTTAAAGAAAAGTTGGTTTACTTTACCCTTTGATTGGGATTTAAACTCTTTTTTTTTTTCTGGTTCACAAAACCTCAATTTGAAAATAAATTTACTTTACTAGTGCCGCGGTTGGTGTCACAGCAAGGTCTTACAATGTTTCCCTCTTTCGACTTAATTTAGATCGCAAGGTCTCTTTTGGCTAGGTGACAGTAAAACGAATAGTCGTCCCCTACAAGCCTATAGGTCCTAAAAACCTGGAAAGGCGTTTGGTGTTCTATGAAGCTGATGGTCTGGGCCAGTAAGCGTCGAGGGCATCGGAAAGACGCACCCATGCAGTTGTTTCAAAACAGCTCAGTTTACAATTACAATTAAGTGTCATTATAGCCATCGTAAAGGCTTGGCTTTTTCCAATTTACTTAAAGAAAGGAGTGCAGCTGAGTTTTACGATTTTCTTAAAAGAGGAAAGGCATCGAAAAAAACAAAATGAAGCACTGAGACATCTCATAAAAATTTTAAGCAAATTTGTCAGTTCTTGCTAATATTACACTGGCACGGTGAAGGGACAAAAATTATAATCCCATACAAAATTTTATGAAATTAAAAGAAAAGAGCATATTATTTGGCTTTTAAGCCCACTTTCTCCTCGTAGACTAACCTTCAGTGACAGGAATTGCAGTCTTTCCTCTCCCACGACGGACTGAGACTCACTCGAAACTCAGGTTAAATCGCGGCAAATGAGAAGAGACGGTGTTTTTTCGTTCACTTCAAGACTCACCAAGTAAAAATGATGGTCGTAATTGTAACACACAGACTACATTCAAAGACGTTTAATTACTTTGACGTGCTATTTGCATTGAGATTTACACAGCTGCCCTTCACACAGCGCTCATAATTTCCACTTGATAATCACCTTGGTGGGGATGACAGAGGTGGGACTTAAGTCCGAATGACACCAGGAGAGAGAATGGCCAGTTTATTATCGATAATTAAAAATGATGGATCGTCTAAGAATAGTGGCCATTTGCTTCCATTATCATTACTCTCGTTTGCCTTCATTACTGATTAGTAACTTAATGATTTGTGTTCATTATGAAGAGATTCAAACTTTGAAAATAAAGGACAGAGAGTACTCAACAAAAGCTGTTTTAGAACAATTTGAAGCAAACCGAGACAGTCCTTGTTGGTATAAATTTCCTAATGCGCACAGTTGTCCATGTCATAAATTGCTTTTTTTAAAAAAATAACGTAAGTGAAAAAGTTCTTAGTTTTTCACAATCAGGGACCCAGACTCTTCGTTCCCCCTGATCAGCGATTCTGGAAAGAGTATTTCCATATGTGGTCAAGGCGGCCATGTTGGAGGAGTGAAACAATTAAAGAAACAGTGGCCTTGTTAATGGGTGAAATATTCTTTTGAGAATTAAACTCTATTTTTATGACAAATTTTCCTTTTGTTTTACTATGCAAACATTTCAGCTTGTCACATAAGAGAACACACTCTTTTTACCCTCTTTTGCAGCGCAATTGAAAATTTGAGGCGCATGGCATTGTGTGTCCCGCATCCGACCGGTGTTACGGAGGTCGAAGGTTCGAACCCTTCCCTGGAATCTGATTTGTCAGTTGTCCCTTAGCCCTTGGCTAACTGTAGTAGCTATCAGCGTTGAGAACGAAGGCTGCTTCTTTGTCAACCAGTTGCAGCAAGTCCTTGATGAGAGTACTCGCTAAATTGCTCAAAAATATCCTTTGATTCCGTTACCAAGAACCGCTAAGATAAGGAGAAGTGGCTTAAAAACGCATATTCTGGAGTGGTGGAGAGGCAGGAGGTGCATTTTTGTGAGTTTGTTGAACCCATTGACTTCCGGGGGTTCCCCGTTGACGAGTAAAATCGTCTGCCGTTAGACAGAGTAAAATACTCGGGCGTTAGACATAGTGAAAGGGTTTTAATTTATATTAGGCCCACTCGAAGTTATTATAATAACTTATATAGCGCCGTTTACATGTGCTGATCAATAGCGCTGTGCAAAGCTCAAAACAGTCAAGAAAAAGTGAAGAAAAATGTGTTAGAAAATATTAATAAATGTAAAATAGTTATGAAATATTTTTAATGAATGAAATAACATATGAAATGAATCATATACTGAGCTGCGGATATGAAATCAAGTAAAGTTATGATCCTCGCAGTTATGGACGCAATTTTAGCAAATGCGCAGAGAAGCCTGCGATACCGTTATAGGGTCTGGGTTAGGGTTACGGTATCGGCATTCTCGTCACCAGAGCCTTGGATCGACCCAAGGCTCTGGGAAACTCTATGCAGGAGAACATGCGCCGTAGGGTTCTTAAAGCCAAAAACTGGCTATTGGAACCTTACGGCGCCTGCTCACTTCTCGCTCTAACATGAATGCACCAATTAGAAACGCTTTTGATTGTTCTTCACGAACACCAATGAGAAGACACTTTGTTTCAGGGTTCCTCAGAGCTCTTCTCTCGCTCAGTCAAGAGAAGAGCTCTGGGGTCGAGATTGACGGTATCGGGTATCGCGAGGTCACGGGTTCAAACCTCATTGAAGTCCTACATTTTTCAGGCTTCCCTACGCAATCGCTAAAATTGCGTCCATAACTGCGAGGATCATAGCTTTACTTGATAGTCCTTTTTTGGCCTTGAAAATGGCGAGATCAGACAAATTCCTGCGTTCAGTCCTCCGTTGCTCTCTTTTGGCATCACTGATATTATCATTAACTTTTATGATCTTTGTCACAAGTGGTGTATGACGATCTAGTATCTCGTTTCATTTTATGTTGTATAAATTAACCAGGTCATCACAATTATTCGGACTACCTTGACTGAAGGCCGAACACTGCAAATTATGTGAGAAAGATTCAACATCAATACCCTTAATTTTCCGGAATGATATCTCTTTGACACTAAACGATTGTTTCTTGATTACTAAATAACTGATCACAGTGACGTGATCAGAGAAAATATAGTTTACAGCACGAGTGGTTGATGTTAGTTTATCTACTTCCCTTGTAATCACTAAATCCAGGATATGGCCTGACATATGAGTCGGTTTAACGTGTTGTTGTAAACCCTTCGATTCCAACAACTCCAGTAAACGTGCACGATCGACGTCACCAAGAACATCGATATGAATATTAAAATCACCAGTAATTACTGGGTTGGCAGTATGGCAAACCAGTCGCAAAATGGGTGTCATTTCTCCCATTTTTCCCGTGTCAAGAAAATGGAAACCTTTCG
>OX421446.1:48196085-48216085 GCA_949126865.1 Montipora capitata
AGAAGCCAGTGAGTTTTACTCAAGAGCATGTTTTGTTATCTTTGAACTGAATTTATTACCAAAGCTTAAAAAACCGAAAGACCTCCAAATGGGACAGGACATTACAAAATAATTAAACGTGTGAGCCAAAAGGCCGCTGCTGGCCCGACGTCTAGGTGACCCCTCAAATAATCTTAATGACCCCGCACTTGAAAAAAAACTGGAACGAAACGCTGCAGGTCAATATTACCCAACTTCCGTTTGCGAGTAACACGTACCACAGGCAACCCAGAGTACGCTCATGGAGCGTCTAGTTAATAATAGTTCTGATGACATCATTATGACTGATTCCAAGTAGGAAGTGGATCCATCAAAAACCGTGACTTTTGTAACCGGATGTTTAGAAGATTACGCCATCCTATAAATAATCACGATTCTAAGTTTTCGAGATCCACAATCCACAATCCATTCTGAATATTCAAATGACACTTTCTCGCCAGTAACTGCTTTCTTCGCATGTAGAGAGTCCTGCAGAGCGCTTTTCCACCACCAATACGGCCCTCCCGGAATGATCCATCATTTCACAGGCTTGTGACCGTGGAAACAATTTATTCAGGAATATTTGTCTCAAATTGGTGGCACCTGAGAATTTAGTCTCCAGCCTTGGGATTTTATTATACCATTGACAACCACGAAATTGAGGAATGGCTCAAATCGCGTCGGATCTGGAAAATAACCCCACAGGAAGGAAGCTAACCACGTTGGCAATAAGGTTAGGCTTTTTAAGTGAGAATTTTTTCATATAAATATCTTCTTAAGCTTTTTATCGGGATTCCCATACATTCAAATCCTTATAGTTTTTGTCGGCCATGCTCACACTGAGCTCTGGCCACCTGTGGTTGAACTTTGAACATGCAACTTCCTCGGAACAAACAGCCAATCAAAAACGTAACATTGCGTCACAAAGTTTCAAAGTGGCGCGCAAGTGAATAACCGGTTTCAGTGTAAACGCTTTCACAGTAGACATGGACGGCTTGAGGTTTAATTTTCAAATCCTGCCTCGTTACCATGCTGAGAGATCCCGTGAGATTTTGAAACTGACGCACATGAAGAAAAACCACACATCAATGAAGCAAACAGGTTTTATTACAGTGGCAATGAAGTTCATGATAAACGTCTACTTAACAGATAACACAGCGTTTGCAAAGCTGGATGCCGTACCTATTTGCCTGTTGTAGTATTCTGCAAAACAACATTCTTATGATCAACCAACTGTTTTTAGGATGTCATCTAAATTAAGAGAAGCTCTATGTGCAGCTGACACTGACGCTGCTCTAGTTCTATGATATGTGGTGAAAACGTAGCAACATCTAAACCAGCCTGTGCCATAACTTGGCGTACCCAACGAGTCAGGGTATCTCTGCTCACTTCTTTAAAGGGTTTCAAATAGCTCATGAAAAGCTTAGACTGGTTTCCACTAAGCGACCTACTTCTCTTTAGATACTCCTAACAGGTTGTAACAACACGAAGGTTAGAGTCTTCAAAAGGAACATGCTTAAGCTGTGGGTTATGGTTCCCAGGTCTACTTTGCTTCAAGTGATTAACAATAACAAGTGTAAAGCCATTGTCTGAAACAATCATGCCATTGACATCCAACATGTGGATAGTCTGACCCCATGCGGGGCCTCAGACCAGCAACAATAACATAAGAAATCCAAAAGAAAGGTAATTTAGACTTAACGTGTCCACTGGGTGCAAAGTTTGGCCTCTGTCCGATGTCTTTTTGATAACATCATTCCCATATCGTTTCATTCGAATTAAATATTGTACCTGAAAGACGACCGAAAATGCAAATAGAAATTCGCCATTTTGGAGAAAATTTGAGCCGCGTTCGGTGGTCAGCAGCTCGTGGTGACGTAGAATCGTCAATTTTCCGCGGGGTTTTATAAAATCCGCTTTTTCATTCTTCAACTTTGCTTAAATTATAATTCCTGTCGTTGTCTCTGTATCTTCGACTGTACTTTGATTGTTTCAAGTGAAATAGTGAGCTGTTGTGTACCTGGTTCCCACAATTATTCAAAGAAGACAAAGAAAAACGGGAATACACGTACACGGTGACTTACCACAGGGTCGCACAAGACGATCGCGCGAAGGTATGGCTCGACAGAATCAGACATAAGAATATGCCATCACTAGAAAACAGCTACGTCTGCAGCGATCATTTCATGCCAAGCTGTTTCGAGATAGATCTCCGGGCAAAATTAACAGGGAAAAAATCTAGGAGGGACTTGAAGCCGGGATGATGCTATTCCATCCTTGTTTAGCTACGGCCCCGAAGCAAAAAAGCCGCGGTTATCAAGCGAACATCGCCTTCAGCTACGAAGGCATCGATAAGTTTACTTAGTGCTTGTCAGTTTGCTTCTCTTTTACTATGAATCAAATAAATTTGCCCACTTACATGTCAATGTTTGCACACGCTTTGAACTGAGGGGATCGCGCGACCCGATGTATAAACAGGGGTTTAATCGTGACAAATGTCATTGTACATCCACCCAGTTTTAAAATATATTATGCTGCGTTTACGTGGAATTAATGGCGAGTTAGCCGACCTTACAAATGACCTATAAAAGGTAATTTCCGATGTTTGTTTTAAATTTCCAGTTTGTCATTCAAAAGCAAGAAGAAATGACAAAATGAACTTAGGCAAATTCAAGGCATTCAAGTTATAGTAAAGTGAAAAGAATTACCTTGTATATTCGCATTTTAATTTTGTTTTAGGTTCTTTCAGAACTACTTGCTGCAGACATCGAGGACAATGTTTCTTCAGATGACCCAGTGACTAATCCAATCCAATCTGCATTGAGTTGGAAATGCCTACTACAATCCCAGAAATGCATGATGTGGGCATTTAATGTTGTTTTGATCCCATTACCCTAAAAAGTGTGGAGGTTCAAACTGAGATGGGCAACACTAAAGGCAATGATAATGGTGTATGTGGTACTGCAAATATTGACGTGTCCTCCTATACTTCTATAGAGGATGACATCCCACAAAATCCACATGCTGTCAAATGGAAGATTCCACATGACCACAATTATGCCATGGCAGGACCCCTTAATCCCATTGATACACCCACAGCAATTTTTCCAATCCACTTACCACCAATGCAAGACGTCCTTGTCGATGATAAAATGGATATACATGATGATGGTAAGGATAACAATGATGATGAAGATTTAGATCCCATTGGCTATTACCAGATGATAAAAAATAGTTATCTAATGATGAGATAGTGTGAATTTGAAGATGGCTCTTCAGACAGTGAAAAAAAATTCTTGTGTTTGGTTTCTGTTTGAAAAATTTACTGAAAAATTGTCCAAAATGTGGGGGCGTGATCATTGACCAAAAAAGGAAAACGTCTGGGAGCATGCTATCAGTTGTCCTAACCTGCCATAATGGGCATACAGAACTGTGGGAATCCCAACCAGTTATGGTGGCAGCAGAGGCAAATTATGTTGCCTTCACGCGTATTCCCTTAAAACATTGAGTTAAACTTAAGACGTAAAGTTTATTATCAAGGATTGCGTTATAATGCTTTGCTGTTTTTGAAAGAGTGAATAAAGCCGCAATGAAGCTGCGCAATAGATCGAGTAGCCGAAGGAAAGCTCCGTTTTCACATCCCTTCAATCGATTTATAAAGACAACAAGGAAGAAACAGAAAGACCAATACAACAATTTATCAACGGAGTTGAGTTTATTTGTCACTTAATCTGTTATAGAATTATAATTAACGGATTACTCGTACAACATACCAGTCTGAATTTCGCAGTATTACATTTGTTTCTTCATCGCTTGCTATGCATTCGTTGCCTACATCTTCGGGGTTGCTATCCGCTTCATCAGAGCTCACACCCGGTTCAAACTGGTACGGCCGAATTGACCGAACTTTCGCAAGAATTTTCTTCATCGATTTTATCAGAATAAGTCCCAGAATCGGCCACTTTTAGCGATGATATAAAGGCAAAAGCTCCTTCTTCGCCGATGCAAAATATTGTACACAACTAGAAAACGTGAAAATTATCGAATTACATCTGATGGGTTTGACGATTCTACGTCACACGATGATACGCTGACCGCTTTCTGAACAACCGGGCAATTTTCAAGAAGGCGGATTTCTATTTTTATTTTCGGTCATCTTTCAGGTGCAATATTTAATTTGAATTAAAAGATATGGGAATGATGTTATCAAAAATTGAGACATAAACCTGAGGCCGAACATACAAGATACCTTCAATTTTACCCCGGAGTTCCTCTTTAAGGTAGGACAATACATTCTGAACATCCCAGACTTCGGCATACTTTTGTTTTGGGGCCCTGGACTGGAAAACCCCTTCTAACAGTCTTGAAGTCAATGGATTTTGAACTACACTAGATCCATCATCTAACAGAACATAAGAGGACAGTGCACTGCGTGCGGTGTTAATGGCACTGTAGGTAAATACTTTCTCATACCGCTCTGTTAAGAAATCAAGTACATCTACAAGTGGGTGAAATTAATTAGCTTGCCTTTCAGCACAAAACTTGGGCCAATTATTAGTTGTACACATCATACTGCTCTTTGGTGCTCCCTCTCCAGGAAGCCAAGAGCAGTTTGGCAGCTGATTGTGAAATTCCTTGTGTTTGATAGACGTCCCTGATAACAGACATGCTTCCATCCTTAGCTTGGTCTTTAAGGGGTGTTCCATCCCTTTCACGTTTGTGAGGCAGTGTCAGTAAGTCCTTCATACTGAGGTAGAATAACAGGAGTTTCTATGAGAAGGTTACCAGGCTTGTGTTGGCCACAGGAGCACTACAATGAGACCCAGCGCTCCGTCGTTCTCCCTTTTTTTCAGGCATCTGGCAATTAAGGAGGCTCGAAAGGGTTTCAACACTTTCAAGACTCTCTGTTTAGATCGAATAACACTACAACACTGTATCACGTAACAGCAATGTCATGGCACCATATTAAATACCGATTATTTCCAAACAAGATGCAATCATTATTGTTATGCACCAGGTCCACACTCTGGTGATCACGAGAGCGGGTGAAGAATCTGTGCGCAATGTTAGAGTATCAGATCCTGCCATATCGGATCATTGTGCTGTAAACCGAGCTTTGAGAGAAGGACAATCACATACCGAAACCTGCGTTCCCTGGATAGTAACCTCTTTGTTCAAGATATCACGAATTCGACGCTGTTGAATCATAATTTTACTGATGCGTCAGTATTTACTGACTGTTACACTAACACATTGCGGTCACTACTTGACAAGTATGCTCCGGCTAAGTCACGTATCGTAACTATCAGACCGGCTGCACCTTGGTACTCTGATCACATCAGATCTGAAAAAAAAATTAAAGAAAGAGACTGGAACGCAAATGGCGAGGAGATAAACTCACGATCCACCGAGAAATGTATGTTGAACAGTGTGCTCACGTTAATAAACTAATACATGACTCCAAGATGCAGTTTTATGCCAATTTAATTTATGAAAACGCCGACAACCAACGTGTGCTGTTCTTATCTATTGGAAAAATGTTAAACCTGAAAGCCTACAGGAAATTACTGTCACATCGAAATGAACGTGACCTTGCAAATAGCTTAGTAGACTTCTTCAGTGATAAAGTGCAGCGAATACGTATGAGACTTCCATAAGCAACAGTTTCCTCATGCTTAAACTCCTGTCCTGGGTTTTCCCTGACATCTGTTCAGGAACTTTGTGAGTTTTCCCCGACATCAGTAAATGAGTTGTCGTCTCTTCTGAATACCATGTCTTCAAAGTCATGCGTTTTAGACCCGATTCCGGCCATCTTAATGACACTCTGCTACCTGTAATTACTAACATTGTTAATCTGTCTTTTTTCACTGCGACTGTACCTACAGCTTACGCCCCAGGCGTTAAGATGAGAGACCCTGGGAACGAGGTTGCAGCCTTCAAAGAAGCAGTCGTTGACCCCATACTGAAAAAGGGCTCACTAGATCATGAGGTGTACAAGAACATCAGACCTATTTCGAACCTTAGCTTCATTTCCAAAGCCACTGAGAAGGTTGTAGCTGCGCGTCTCAATCACCATCTTGATAATGCAAGTCTACATGTGATTTATCAATCAGCATATAAGAAAGGCCATAGCACTGAAACGGCGCTTGCTCGAATACACAATGACATTCTACGTGCCATTGATGACGGAGAATGTAGACGCGGTAGACCATGACATTCTCATTACTAGGCTAAAACATCGTTTCGGAATTACTAGGAAAGCCTGAGGTTGGATACAGTCTTATCTATCCGGGAGGACCCAGTTCGTCAAGATCGGAACTGAGCGCTCATCAAGCCGGAATCTCATTTGTGGTGTTCCTCAGGGCTCAGTGCTCGCTCCCATCCTGTACTCCATATACACCTCACCTCTCACAGACATCATCAGTAAACACAACATGAACCATCATTTTTATGCTGATGATAGCCAAATTTATGTGTCTTTCAAGCCGAGTGCTGCTGGCGAACCATCTACATCCAAACAGCGCATTGAGTCATGTATTCATGAAGTCAATACTTGGACGTCAGCCAATAGGCTGATGCAGAAATTAATTTTATCAAACGAGTTGATAAAGGTCGAATAACCACCGTGAAAGATTTGGAAAGCTGACGTTTCGAGCGTTGGCCCTTCGACGTTTCGAGCGTTAGCCCTTCGTCGGATGCTCAACCACGACAAAACTGAGCTCCTTGTTTTGCATGCCCGTCATCAGCCACAACCCCCGCTAGAATCTATCCTTGTTTGTTCAGATATTATCTACCTATCGAACTCAGCAAAGAACATCGGTACCTGGTTCGACACTGTCATGTCTATGGACAAACAAATAAACAGCATATGTCAGTCTGCTTTCTACCACCTACGCAACATTGCTCAAATCAGTAAACATCTCTCTTTCCGTCACCGTGAAACTTTGATTCACGCATTTGTAACATCTAAGATTGACCAATATAATATACTACTCTCAGGTCGTAGGCAGGATCAAGTCCGAAAACTCCAGTATGTCCAGAATTCAGCAGCCCGACTTCTAATAGGCTCATCTAAACATGAGCATATTACACCTGTGCTAAGAGATCTACGTTGGTTATCCGTTCATGAACGTATTCTTTTTAAAATTTTACTGACGACATTTAAATGTCTTAATCAACTAGCTCCATCCTATCTAAGTGACCTTTTAATTCACTATCGACCATTAAGGGCATTGCGTTCATCTGATAAAGAATTACTAGTACAACCCCGCTGCCATCTTAAAACTTATGGTGAGCGAGCTTTCTCCTTTATTGCTCCAAACCTGTGGGATACTCTCCCAATGAGTATAAAACGTTGCAAGTCAGTAGAATCTTTTAAGTCCACTCTTAAGACATACCTTTTTAAAATTACTTTGAATTGTAAGAGTCATTAAGTATTACGTTTTTTAAGTCTTTTTTATATTACTTAGTTTATTGTTGTAAAGCGTTGTTGGTTCAGCAGAGAAACAGCGCTATATAAGAAGATTATTACTATTATTATTATTATTATTATTATTATTATTATTATTATTATTATTATGTAATAAGTTACCTTGGCAATGGGAAAGCCCAGTAAAAACACCCCATATTTTGGATTTAGTTGCTCATATCTCAAAAACGAACTCAGTGACCCCCCTTTTTTTTTGCTGAAAAGTGATTAGAAGGCCATGATGAAACTTTCGGCAAAGTTTAAAAAAGGCTGGTTTAGATTACTGAGTTGTCAGGTGTACATTTAATTTACTAAATAATTTATTTATTTAATTTATTAAATTAATTATTGATTTAATTATTTAAATAAATAAGTAATTTATTTATTTATTTCCAGTATCCAATTATTGACAATGCAGCAGAGGGTTTTTTTCATACTCAAAAATATGCTATTTTCTATACAAATTTTGAGAACACGAGACGACTGTGTTTCAGGGAAAATTTAATTGCATTGAGATGCATGCCTCTTATGTGGCTTATTCAATACGCTGCATGAGAATTTGGGTTTCAAACGCCAAAACATAAGCTGCATTCACAAAATTCAGTTTAACGCATTGAGTGGAAGAATCTCGTTTTCTCCTTATTCAGTTATCTCTGTCTAAACTCTCGCTTGCAAGTAAGTAGTTTTATCAAACGATCTAACATGGGTAAATAAAGCAACGTAATAAAGCTTTGTGAGATGTCGTTTCGAGAGTTAGGCTTAAGGAGTTGTGGGTTATTGGTGATTTATGCAGGGGATGGAGGGGCCGTTTGCTATTAGTGAGCTTACGCAAAAGGACGGCTGGACGACTCAGGACGGCAAAATGACGAAAAAATGTCGCGTAAGATTGGGAATGCACAGTCTCGCGCGACATTTTTTCGTCATTCTGCCGTCCTGAGTCTTCCAGCCGTCCTGTTGCGTAAGCTCGCTAATGTCGGAACCACACGGTGACAAGAAAAAAATTGGGCGGGGGGGGGGGGGGGAGGCTGGGGGCTGAACTATATGTAATTAATTATTTAATTGACAAGTTGTCATTGATTCCGTGAGATTTAGAGTGTTTAGTTTTTGCTTCTTTCTGTTTTGTCTTCGTGTGGTGAACGACCGCAAATTGTCACCTTATAGGAGGAGTGGCTAGGAAGATTGAAATCATGTGATGTGCAACTGGTTTTGACATCTCGAAGATGTTTGCGGAAACGGTTTGCTAGCTCCCTCCCTGTTCATCTTGTCAGAATCTTTGCGCTTCGCATTATTGCCTAAGGATATATTACTCCTCTTGGTATCGTATCACGGAGGGAATTATCTATAAGGGATCTCACATATATTTCCAATTCTCAATGTTTTTTGAATCTATTAACTGTACAGTTCAGTTGCGTTATTTTAAAACTGCGTTGTCCTTCACGTTTGGGGGTTAATATTCTTAGGAAGACAACATCTGCATCTGCATATTCTAAGCTATTTTAGGGTTTTTATTGTTTTTCTTATCTGTTTTGCCTTAGATGATAACAATATCTTAATGCAAGATCATGAACAAGAAAAATCATTAGAAAACGTACAGGTGGGTTGTAATATAGACCTTAGGGGAAACAAAGTATAATAAATGAAAACAAAGTAAACAACAGCTTATTAATATTTAAAAAAAAAAAGAAGTCAAAAGAGTTAACTAATACAAGTATAGCACTTTTTTCGTGGTCGTGATATAAATTGACTTTAATGCTGAGAGTTATTCCTGTTATTTATGTTACTTGTTATTACATAACGAGCTGACACGAATCTTGAAATTCATATTTCAAGAAGGGACTGCGTTAGGTAATAAAAATGCTAATGTAACCCCGCTTGGTCTTTCTTTATTACAACAACAGATAAAAATTCAATTAAAAATAAGACCAAATTAAATTTATTGAGAGGTTCAAAGACCGCTAGATCATAAAGGTTAATGGATTTTCGCGTAATCCCCTCGGAAACTGACCTCCATGGGACTGTTAACTATATACGAGAAGGGCACGAAATGCCGTCGTTCATTTCAAATCACACAGTGGTTGAAGTCTTTCCAGAGGCAAGTTCGGGCGCAGCGGGAAGAAAGGAAGAAATGTTGATGGCATGCGAACGAATTTACAGTCCTATACTAAAATCTATGAAGTTGTTTGGGATGTATTTTGGAGATACCTCGATAGCAAAGTTGAGAGATGTGGCCTCTGGGCAAGGTTCTGGAGCGATTTCATTCTCATTCTTTTATTGCATGGTAGCTATGGCAAGTCATGGACTTAATGTCGTTATGACTGTAGTCAGTCTTTGCATGGTGGGAACTTCAAAGCCTGTTGTCTTCGTCGTTCTTCTGATTGGCCTTTTATGGGGTGTGAAAGCTACACTCAACGCAACCATTTGCCTTGTCTTTCTTCCATTGACGAAAAGAAAGTCATCTCGGTTTGAAGAATTTCTTCGAAGCTTGGTGGACTCTCACACTGATTTAAATAAGCTGAAATCAACTTCCATAAAAATCTTAACTGTTTCTTGTGTAGTCTGGATAGTGTCAGCAACGTCAACTATACTTTCGCTTTTGTATGTTCCGTATATTTATGTTGGAAACAATGAGCCTTGGTTTGTCTGGAACGGATTTCTAATTGTCTCTATGATAATCATGGTGTTCTTCGTCTGCGGAGCGTGGCTTCTTCCAATTGTCTTTATTTGTGTTACAAGCTCACTTCTCGAACACTTGTTTGATGAGTTTTCCAATAGAATATTATCTAACCACGTCAACTCTTGGCAGCTTGACTTGGCAGCGCTGAAAGAGGAGCACCGTAAACTTTGTGACACTTCTGAACTCGCGAGTAAGATGCTATCACCTCTTTTTCTTGTTTTTGTAGCCGCTTATATTCCGCTAACGTGCTTCTGCTTCTACATGTCTGTAAATCCTCCTCGAGATTTGAAGGGCGACATTGATGAGATGCCTATCAAGGTGGGAGCAATCTATTGGCTTTTGCTCACATCGGCAAGTTTAGCCGTGATATTGGTGTTTGGGTCGAAGGTAAACGGGAAGGTGAGTGACCAATTAGAGTGCAACTGTCAGAACAGTTGACTGACAGGAAAGCTACAAGCAATTGCAAAAAGAGTTGAGACACTCACTGTAAATAACCGTACAATGCGTGTCATTCAAGTCAGCGCATCCCCAAACTCCCTTCCCCTCCAAGCAAAGTTGTTCCAATCTCCATTTGTCATTCAAACTAAAGGGTATTAACATTGAAAAAGGGAGGAGTGGAGGGAGGGGCGTTAAGACTTTTCTTATGTAGTGGAAGACGAGCTTCAGGAAGAAGAGGTGAATTTTCGATTCAGTGTCTCAACCTTTTTGCAACTGCTTGTAGACCTCAAATTGCAACCGTCAGAACAATCATACATCATCGGTGATGCCATTCTCATATTGCTTCTTTTCATGTCAAAGAGAAGTTAGACTAGGATCCTCTGCCTTTGTGTCCTGTGAAGAACTGTATTAGATGACATCGACTCGCGGGAAATTTGTTTTCATGAATTTGATTTATTTCACGGTCTAGGGCTCAAAATATTTAAAAACGAATTGTTAGTCTATAAGTTGAGAAAAACATTTTTGTGTATCGACCGTTAACAAATATCAAAAAAGGTAAATGACTTTTCTTTTCCATTGGTATTGAATTTTTTGAACTGTAGACTCTCTCAATACATCCATGAGTTTTCGCTTTGATAGCCCTTTGTGGAGGAAAGCATTTTACCTCAATTGCAGGTTGAACTTATTCCCTGGTCATCATGGGATACGCGGCTATTTTAAGAAAGGCAGCTGATTGGTTAACTTTTACAGCATGGCGCCAAGCTTAAGATAGATTTAATTCTTAGGTCTTTAGATCATTGGGCGTGGGGATATATGTTTTCTCTCGTCTCATCCTCTCTTATTCCCGGACAGGACTCGCATTTGGATATTACAGTACAACGATGTGTAATTAATATTATTACATAAACACCAATGACATAGTAAGTGAGCTTTTGCGCGAAAACATGATATCTTCACACGTGAAAAGGTCCGACACTGTTGCTATGGTTGCATATAAAAATCGCGCCTTTCGATGCCTTTTGTGAAATGATTTAGTACTTCATTGCGTTCTCGTCACAAGAGCCTTGGATCGACCCAAAGCTCTGGGAAACCCTATGCAGGAGAACATGCGCCTTAGGGTTGTTATAGTCAAAAATTGATTATTTGAACCTTACGGCGCCTGCTCACTCCTCATGCTAACATGAATGCGCCAATTAATGACGCTTTTGATTGTTCTTCATGAAAACCAACGAGAAGACACTTTCGCGGTTTCAGGGTTCCCCAGAGCTCTTCTCTCCCTCAGCCAAGAGAAGTGCACTGGGGTCGAGATTGTACTTCATTGGTGTTTATATAGAATATTACATGGCCGCTTGGAGATACGAAATTTCTCTTCTCGCGTTGAAAAATGTTTCACTCAAAGAGAAGTTTCGTATCTCCACGCGGCCCTATAATATCCTCTATTTCTTTTACAGATTCACAGTTTCCAAGCAATCCTGGAAAGAGCAGTAGTTCCTGACCAAGAACAAGTGAAGGTGAGGGTAGGGTGGGAAAGGATGAATTTTGATGAAATCTTCCATAAGACAACACTTGTATGCAAATCTGAAACTGACAATTCTAGGTATTTATTTCTAGCATAGAAGTAAAGAGGTAAACTGAAGCTGAGGGGTGTAAGACAAGAAAATCTTCTATGTCACCCAAAATGATGTAATTTCATGAGCCCCAAAATGCCCAAAACGTGGAATGAATATTGCATTAACCACTTAATACTGCTGACAAACATAACTTAGAAATTCAGCGAAGGGAACGAGAAGGATGGATGGACACAAATTGACACGATTGAAACGGATTTTCGGCCCGACGATTTTCAAGTTTGTGGCAAATCGCCTGGATAAAGGTCCTTCTTTCTCGGAATCATCTTGTTTGTGATGTAACGATAATTCATCGGTAAAGGAATTCCACATTACCATTTCCGAGTTTTAAACTCGTTATTAACTAAAGATTTCCCCTAAACACTCTAAAATCCTGTGACATAGCTTCTTTGACAAAGATTTGTGACTCACCGTCAGATCGAAAGGCAAACACGCGAATCGTCAACCTTTGCCTTAACGTACTAAATCATTTCATAAACCGGATTTTCGTGTTTTGGAAGTTGAGAATAATTTTAGTGAAGAAATGGAAATTTAAAAAATTTGCATCTTTTAGATCTTTCTAATGAAATTTTCTTTTGATGAAAAATTACAGTTGCTTCTTTATTAAAAATATAATAGCATTCACGAATGAAGTGAAATTTTCTAAAGATTGCTTCAAATGAACCTTTTTTTATACTATCCATTACAATTTGATGATAACACTGGAATATAAATTATGATACTTTCAGGGGTCATTTTGGGCCTTCAAAGGCGTGTGTTTCAAACAAGATGACCTTACATGACACTGTTGAGTCCATTTAGAGCTGAGGGAATGATGCGGGGTGGAAATTATGTCATCGCATCCAAGACAATTTCAATCCATCTTAGAGCTTGTGTCCTGGCATCTAGATCGTTTCAAATGCTTCACCATACTGCCTTAAAGGGGCAGTGTCACGCTATGTTAGTCAAACTTCAAAACACGACTAAAAGACGTCTTTGCATCTCTTTGCATCAATGAACATGAATGAAGACCAAAAAATAATGCTGTACTTTTGTTGCCAATAACCATTAATTAAAGTGCACTGAAGCTATTCTTTCTTGTTTGCAGCCAAGGATGGAGAGGGTGTAAATGGATTGAAACTTGAAAAAATTGAGCAATTTTTTCAAGTTTGGAGACGGTGTCTTGAGAAAGTCGCCAAAAACTAATACGACTAGCCCTTTGTGCTATATGATATATTTCAGTGGGTTGTCAGGAGCGATGTACGTGTGAGCTAATGTACTTAATGTAATTTTGAGCTAATTTAGCATGACAGTGGCCCTTTAAGGCCGGGCAAACGGCTTCACCATCCATAGAATTTTGTTGAACAGCGATGTTGCCCCCCTCTTTCAATCGTTTTGAAACATGTCGAAATGAAGTTGAATCGATGTTGAGTGAGTTTAAAAGCGTTTAAACGTTGCTTCAACAACCATTCAACATTTCGTTTGTTTTCACGGATGTTGAATGAAGTTGAAGCCATTTGCCCCCCTCTTTCAACGTTGTTGAGTATGCGCGTGCGCGTGCGCATTTCGGTCTCTCAATGGTCAACGCATTCATGTCCGTATTTATGGCAGTGATGTGTTGCAACCGTCCGCCCGCCGCAGCTGTCAACATCGTTCAGCAAAATCGAACGGATGTTGAAGCAAATGTTGAAGCCTTTTGCCTGGGCCTTTAGCTGCTGAAAAATTTAGCGAAATCATTTGAAACGTTGATCAGACTATTCAAGTAGTATTCACATCATTTTACAGTTGCTGACGTTTATGTTTTACCTAAACGCGGAGCCAAAGGGCCTATCTATTGGAGGACTGGTGGTTATCACAAAATCTCTCTGCTTGACGGTTTGTATACAACTAAATTCTCATTAATTAACTGTGACATCATGCATGCATGGTGATGACATTACCGAGCGTGTTTGGAATTTAAACGTCGCGCCCACCCCGCCTTCAATAGAAGAGCAATGCATTTATTCGGTAGCCCTATTTAATTTCTCTTCTATTAGACTATTTGCTCTTGTTACAGATGGAAAGGTTGGAAATTGAATTACCTGTTTACCAAAAATTGGGCTGTATTTTAACATTCGTGCAGTGACCAGTATGCTGAAGACATTGCCAAATTTGCTTATCTTTCTGTGAATAAACTAAAGTACAATACATACCTCTTACTAACCGAGTTCGAGGTCCGTACTGTAAGTTACGGACCGAGTTTTTTCCCGTTGATTTATGGCCCAAGCGCGAAGCGCGCGGGCCATAAATCAACGGGAAAAAACGAGGACCCGTAACTTACAGTAGGGACCGAGAAAACGAGGTTAGTAAGATATTTATTAGATCTCTGAGGTTAACCGGCGCGCGGGCAAGGAAACTAGTCAAAGTGAAGCGGAAGGTTCAACTGCCACAAAGAATGCCTGCCAAAATCCCAAAAACTAAATCTTCTTGGCTTTTAAGTTTGAAATAGTTGCTTGCAAGATTCAAACAGTTTTCAGTACAAGTTTATGCAACAGAAATGACATGAAAAACTCGCTAGATGATGTTTTTTGTCGAAATTTTAAATTTAGCGGGCTGTGCAGCGGGCCGTACTGTAGAATACGGCCCGCTAATTTAGCCAATTACAGCGGGCGTACTATTTGAGAGATATAATACAATACAATACAATACAATACAATACAATACAACGCAAGAGAACGCAACGCAACGCACAATACAATACAATAAAATACAATACTTAATTGACCACTCCCCATAGGGGCTTATCGGGGCCCATGAAGCACAATCACGACAGAACGGAACATTCAACAACTTTTAAGAATCCCCGAACTGGCCGTAGGCAAGCTAGTTTGCTATTTACAAGTGCAGCTGAGAAGTTGAACCTTGACTACCAGGACCAAATTCAAGCAGTGGTCAGACCTGGATTCCCGGATCTCAAGGCAAGCACCCTAACCACGTCAGTGGGCCGCACTTCCTCTTGATAATTTCTTCTTCAGAGTTTTGCCAGGATTACATAAAGAAAAAGCGAGTTAATTTACGGCTTTTTTGAAGTCTTGCCTTGACGAAGTGACCTATCATTAAGCCTAACTCTGTGAAACGTCTACGGAATGAAACGGTGACCAGAAGCCCGTCCTAGAGAGTGTTCAAATCAAGTTTTTGTGCGTATCTTGGGTGCCATTGCTCGTCCAGTTTAAATTGATAAACCTAGGCCGCTTTTTCAGGTCTTGGAGACAATTTTTAACACTAATTCTCGTGAAAACTGTTTATCTGGTTACGTTAAAAGACCGCCTTAAAAGAAACGAGACCCCGGGATTTGTTCTTCGACAACAACGTGCATTCACGTCTTGCATGTATTTTTTTTTTTCAATTTCAGATTGTTGGAATCATTGTCTCATATTTTGCCGTCATGCTCTCACTTCCAACTTAAGGTCACGTGGAAACAAACAGGCTTGACTAAGTTCGAAGAAAAGCTATGTGAGAATGGTACTTAGGGCGCGTTCGATTGACCGTATTCCGGAATAGGAATACATGGAAAAGAAGTTAGAAATCGTTCGCTTTTGCGGAGATTGACGTTAATATTATCAAACATCTGCTAAAATGCTATTTTAAACATAGCTTTATTATACGTGTTGCTGCAAAACGCTACACATGGTATTTTAAATCATCACTCCACGTATTCTTATTCCGGAATAGGGTCAATCGAACGCCCCCTTAAATTGTGCATTTATGTTGTCGATCAAATCCTACCTCAGGTTGAATCCGTTTTTACCCAGTAAGGTTACATTGCCGAATATCTCATTTTACCTATATAGTTTGAATATGAAGTCTACCTAGTTTAAAGCAGCCATCAACCCCCCAGACAGGCGGGACTGAAAACACCTACATGTATACCTTCCCTCAAGCTTTGTCTTACGCATCTCAACACATCTTTTTATAAATGTCTTCTGTCATCTCATCTGTTTATGTATTCATACACCTACCCATTCAGTCTCAATCAACATTACAACATAAACGTCGGCATACGAGCCAAGTGGACCATCAGGCCGCAGCTTATCCCGGTTTCCACAGCATGAAGCGACTAGGAGTATTTCTACTCCCCCCCCCCCCCCCCCCCGGATGGGATGCTAGTCCATCGCAGGGTTACCCCCAGCATTAAATTCGGCGGTACCCATTTATACACCTGGGTGAGAGTAAAGTGTCTTGCCCAAGAACACATCACAACGTCCCCGGCCAGGGCCCGAACCCGGACCGCTCGCTCCGGAGTCAGAGAACAAAGAACTGTACTATGCACTTACTGGTGATTGAACCTGGACCCTCCAGACCTATAGTCCTATGTCCTCACCACTACACTACAACGACGAACATGCTCAACCCGTCACAGCTCTTCTCATTATTTACTTTTTGTATAATGAAGCAATTGATATCCAAGAATAATAACCAAAACTAATTCTAACCCGTCCATAACTTTTCTCTGGGCTTCATTTTTGCTCCAAAAATGTCTTCTATTCATTTGAGTGCATATTCAACCTAACTAAAACGAGGATCATCAAGTTAACCTAGTAGATAAAAAACAGATTCAACCTGAGAACGGATTTTACCGGTAACATTTACACGAAGAAGGCAGTCGCTGAGCAAAAGTTATCGGACGTTCTACTGATCGCCCGTCCTGTTTCATTATTCCTCTCTCGTGCAGACACGTCTTGATTTGCACAAAACCCCTGTTCACTTCCATGCAGCCCAAGAATGGTTCTTTACGGTAGTTACGAAGCGATTAAGCATTCAGTTTCTTAAGAGTGCGTAATTCACTTGCTTGGCTCGCTGCCTCTCTCATGAGCTTCTGTGAACCACTGTTTTCAGACTATGGGATTATGATAACGGATAGTATTTTTGCCAACTTTATGAGTTCAGCTTTGTCTCATCTTATGGACTATTGCTCACCATAATTATCATTTTCTATACCGAAAAAAAAAAGTATTTCTCAGAAGGGTTCTTTCGCGAATTAGAAACCCGTTGTGTAGAAACATAAAGCAAGGTGGTCACCAATTAATTCAGCAAATCAAAATTTAATGAATGAAATATTACTCACTCATATTACGATTAACAGATATTATTACTCACTAATATTACTATTACTAATATTACTCATTATTATATGGCTTGTGTTTGTAGCCGATATAACGCATGCTCTGATTGGCTAGTTGTGACTGAATTGTAGGGCATTTTCTCCCGTAATGCCCACCTTCCGATTACGGGCTTGCAAAAACAAAGCAAAAAGTAATTAAAAAGCCATATAATAAACTACTTACTAACCGAGCTAGCTCGAGCCGTACTGGGGAATATTGGCCCTCGGTCGTTTTTGTACGGACCTCGCTGCGCTCGGTCCATACTGCCACGACCTCGGGCCAATATTTCCCAGTACGGCCCTCGCGCTCGGTTAGTAAGAAGTTAATAATTGTATTTATCCGGGTAGTCCATTACCAAGAAGACTCATTCTGCCACGGAAATCCGGAACAATCAGTTTTCGGCATTTTCTGTTTAATATTAGGGACCATTAAGCTTCAAGTGTAATGTAAACTTTTGTTTTGTGCTCAAAAACATTTTCTAACAACTTCCCCTTTTCGCGGACACCGGGTGGCTTTGAAGGCCATCTATCTACTTAAACAGTGCCGGAGAAAATTCCGTTGAATTAAATACTCTTTTTTTTTAAAGAACGTCTACTTTTGTGGCTAAGGCTGAACGTTCCTTCTGACAACGTTCTTAACAAGTTCTTAAAGTTGTGTAGTATACTAAGTTCGACTGCAAACAGAGTTGTTCTTTAGTGTATCATGCAATATTGTCCGTAAGTATTTGAAATATTTTTCTGTTAGCCTACAGTTTTACATTCCAGTCTTTTACCTTTATTTATACTGCTTGAAGAAAAAAAAAAAAAAAGAACAAAACAACAACAACAACACCAACAAAAAATAACAACAAATAAATATGTCATTAACTGACTCTCAGCCTGGGTGTGTTTTTGGTATGTTCTTAACATTTTGATGATAATCTCACAGAAGGCGCAGGAAATCAGGATGGTTTTATTTAATTTGTTTTCTTATCGTAGATATGCGAAACCAAGAGAAAACGAAGGAGAGAGAGGGACTGTGGGGGCGTTGGCCGGGATATTTGTGAATTTCACTAAGGTTATTTTTCAATCGCAAGTCTCTTACCGAGACGTCCGCGACTATTAATTTCAGCATGACGTCATAGGAACATGGCGACCTTTGGATATTCAAGATGGCTTTCGCAGTTGTATTCTTCCTCCCGCAAGCCATTAGCTTCACAAGAACGGTAGAATCTGTCTCCAACTCCGGGTTTTGGGGACAAGATATACCAATTTCCTTTCTTCTGAAACTTGTTTTTGTCAACAAACCGTAGTTCCAATTGGAACTGACTTTGCGGACGTCTCGGGAATCAGACTTCCGTTTTAGTGATATCTGAAAATAACTTAACAGAAATTAACATATCCCAAGGGCTAGACTGGGTGTCTGCCTGCTTAATTTTCCCTTGGCGAAACAACGGAGAGGCGAATTCTAAGAAATACAAATATAAGCAAATAAACTGTTACTTTCTTCGCTGTAGGAAGATCCAAGCGTGTTACTTCGGAGGTCTGTGTAACTGCATTTCACAGATCAAGCTATTTTTAGATGAGTTTTAAAATACGATTTGGCTTGCGCGCGAGTGACCATTCTAAATTCCATGGGTAATATATTCTCATGCAAGACCTGTGATTGGCTGGAAAGGTCTGGTTTTTGCGGGAAAATCAATCTAAAAATAACTCACTCTGTAAAAACGGCGTTCCACAAATACAACGAACCTGTACGGTCCTAGCATAGTTAATGGTGTGGAATGGCCAGGAAGCTTGGCAAACATCAAAGGAGCAAACAATGATGCCAAGATTTAGGTTGGAAAGTCCACGACCGTGCACAATCTTTTGTTTTGCGTCATACACTGAATTGAATTACGTAACCAACACGTTTCTATTGGTTAGTTCCTCAGTACGGAGTAACCAACTATTGTGTTTTGTGGACGGTCAAGGCCAAAAAAGAGAACAAAAACCTACAACAAAGAAAGTTGTCGGGTTTCATGACCATTCCCCTCTATTAACTATGTACCTTAGTCATGGGCTACTGTTCGGATTCGTTTTACGCTTCGGCAGCTGAGCATCCTTGTTATCATCACTTTTTTGTTGATTGATCCGTTGCTTTACATTCTTTCTATTAATTCAAAATATGTTGAAAAGACTCTCATTGCAAGGTTATATCATGAATTAAATTAATCATATAATTCTTTAACCTGACTTCTGATCAAACGGATCCGAATCAATAGAAAAAGAAAATTCCACACTGTGGAAAGTGTGACTCGAAGATACAATTTATTTCGAATTCCTTCATCAGCCTGGAAGCGACAACATGACAGCGAAGTATGAAATAATCACGCTAACAACCTGAAAAAAAAAAAAAAAAAATGTGAGGAACAACGCCTGCGTTAAGCAGGTCATTTTTAATCTCAGTATTCATTAAAAAGATAAACTGAAAATCTCCCGAAGCTTCCCTTAACTCATGGAAAATGCGAGAAACTGAGATAATTAAGACAAAATCAGGAACAAATGGTACCGTTAGAGATAAAGACTTTGATATTACTGTTAAACCTCCGATTGAAAGACCCTTTGTTTTTCCTTGAAGGTCCATCATATACATCATAAACAGCAGTATCTGCGAACAATGAAAGACAAAAACAA
>OX421446.1:48218585-48226085 GCA_949126865.1 Montipora capitata
CTTGTCACTTACTCTCGATCCGAACACCATAACAACTGCTAACATCGCTGATGTAGAGAGAAGCCAGAACAGATTGACAGCAAGAAACGCAAGGGCTTCATTCTCCGGTAAATGAACAATGTGATATAGAGCAAAACAGATGAACGGAATGCACAAACCGAAGACTGTTAAAAGAAGAGGGGAAAACAAGCTGTCAGCGAGTTCAACCAATTTGCACAGTTTATAGTGTTCGACTCTCAACGCTGAGAGGTCTAAAGATAAATTCCTCGTGTTGAGATCATCAAATAGTTCCTCGAGTATTAAACACGTGATGCAGTAAAATATCATTGGTAACAACCAAAAGGCGTTGCCAATAAATAGAAACAGAAGGTTTATTTTTCTGAAGCCATGCCAGACATTCCAGGGGTTAAACGTACCGGCGTTCATGAACAAAACTTGATCAAGAACGGCAATGCCTGCAATACCAGCCACCATGAACAAACCGGAGATGATCAGATAGCACCGAGTCTTGTACCTTACTTTTCTCAAGTGAACGCTCCCAGTCTGAATCAAGCATAAATTGGAAACAAACTTTTCAAAACGGGATTTAGTCCTGTCTGTCAGAGGGAGCACAACCATACAAACCGTACCGTTTAATGCAACCAACAGACACCACATATCAAACTGAAGAAGAAGATAAATAGGACCTTTATAGAACATACAGACAAGTGGTATGGCAAAGGCGAACCACAACCCAGCAACTAGAGAATAGCAATAGAGATTGGAAGCATAGGTCTGTTTTTTGCTGAATATGGATTTCGAAGTATCACGAGAAAAGCGGTCGAAGGTCGCGTCACCAAAGTAAACTCCGAATAACTTCATTACTTTCAGGAGCATGGTGTACACTTTCTCAGTGGCTCGGAGAAGGTTTTCATTGACATTTTGCTCAGTTGGTCTCTGTGAATCGAAACAACTAAGTTTCGACAATTCTTGCTCTCCTCTTGCTCCTGGCATTTTAGTAGTGTCTTGTGAAACAATTTCCATCGGCAGTACGTGAGATGACATAGCTGCACTCCCCAACACTTAGATCTAACATCTGTTTCAAGAATGACAGGATTTGCTTTTTTATTAGATTGCAACAAAAGAAAATACATTTGTTTGATTAAGCTGGATTGAAATTAGAATCCTTCGCCATCCATTTGATTTTGCAATCAAATTACTTCTGTTATTCATGGTTTTGTGGGTTTGTTTGTCCAGTCTTTGGGCAAGTGAAATGCAACACATTTTTATTTCCTTCATTTGCCTTATCGACGCAAAGCCAATGCAACTTGCAGCGGACAATTGTGTGCTGCTAGATTTGGGGATATCTTTAATGAATTTACGAAAAGAGAGTCATATGTCTTAAGGAATAAGACACTGACTTGAAGTTAAAAGTTACAGGTTATATTGAGCCGGTAAGAATTTGTTTTTAGAACTGTTGACTGTCCACGATATAAGCATCAAGCCGCATCAATTTGGCAAACGTGACTGTCCGAGAGAAGAAGACAGCTGCGCTTTTTAAGAGTACTAAAACGGGAAATTAAAAAAAAAGTTCCTGCAAGATAAAGTAAACGCAAAATGACAGTAGGGATAAATAATTGCAAAGTTATTTTCCCATAACAAACCTTTGGTATGTTGTAGAAGGCAGTGGATAGCCTTCCAGCTACTATTTTTTTTGTAATAATTGCCCCACTTTGGTTTAGAAACAGTATTACACTGTACGAACAAATAATATTTCCCTTTAGACCTTGGCGACACCAGTTCCAGTTTCTGCAAAATACAAATTTCTTAGGGAAAACTGAAAAAGCTGTAGGAAGGAAAAAAGACAAAGAAAAGAAATGTCAAAAAAATAATTAATCACTACGAAACAACTTGTCAGGCTACTCACTCATTTTGACGTTTGATTCAACTCAGATGTTTTTAAAATTTAATTACTTTTATCTTTAGAGGTTCTTTTTATTTGAAAGATATGATTTAACTTTTGTTCATATAACACAGCATAATTGAAATTATTAGCGGCTGTCTATTAAGTGAAGTCTCTCGCGCTTTGTTCTTCCCATTTTCCGGCTATTTTATTTTCTCTTATAAGATGTGCCAGATGTCGAGGGTATCGCACTTTGCGAGTGATTACTCTACACTGAATTCATTTGCCTGGGGAATATGAGTCAGTCCTTCAGTTGACTTGAAAAAGAAATTAATGAAACACCAGTTCAGTAATGTTAGCAATTTTAGTGAGGAAGAAAAGATGAGACTTTAAAATAGAGTGCAATAAAAAAGTGAAATGACATGATTATCCAGGATGCATACATTTCAATTTAGAGGTGCTTTCCAAATCGCCATTTTTTTGGCGGTAAAGTGAAGTAGTACTCCTGCGTAGGGATCTCATTTAAGGATCTCATAATATGACTCTGACCTTCATTTCGCGTGTCGATTTTATCTGTCACTTTGCTTGCGTTCTTGATTTTTAATACATGATTCAAAGTGATGAAATAAATGTCACAGTGACATGGACGGAAATGCACTCTGATTTTTTTAAAATACGACAGTGACATAGACGGGGATGCACTTTGATTTTTTCTATTCTCACTGGAAGTTTTGGAGGTAAATATCTGTGAATAAAGCAGATCATTTTTTACCGAGCCTTAATTAGATGAATAGTTGTTTTAATATAATGACATAGGTGAATATTTGAAAAAAGATGCATTTTCTTTTGAAACAATTAATTTCTTCGTCAGTCACCTTGTCAGAACGGCTGGCGACCATTAAAAAAAAAACTGATCACCTCTAATACAACTAATGAGCGCAAAGAATTTTCAATAATCACCAACTCCGACAGATACTGTAGCTGGGTCTGACTGGGAGTTGCCGCAGGAGGTAACTTGGGTCAGTACGCTGCTATTACAACGGCTCTCGGGATTGGCTCAGCAAACAATCATCCAAAAAAAACAACCAATCAACGATGGATCCTAACCCTAAAAACAATAGAGCTGCGTCCTAAAGTGATCCAATGAAAGCAGAGGTTGTAAAGAGCTGCGACCTATCTCGGTAACTTGGTTTCTGTTGGATAAGAAGGAGTCAAACCAGTTCTGTCACAACATTATGAACGCCACGAATGGAAGGTTTGTGTACAAGAATCGAGTGATTTACTGTGTCAAACGCCCTGGTGAACTCTAGGAACACTATACACCTGTCCATATTGTCCATGCCCAAAAGTAGCTTATCAATGAATAGTCCATTTTCGAGTTGCTGCATGTCTCAGTTTCAAAGCGAATCCTGGTACACAACAATTCAAATGAAAATGAGTTTCGTATTCTTAGTGCAAATAAAACTCATTTCCCTTTCAATAAATGAGAACCAAGACTCACTTCGAAACCGAGACAAACAGCAACTCGGAAATGGCCTATTGAGCTGAAGCTGTGCAGTAGAAGATTTCAATCTGAGACCGAATTGCTTTGATGAAACTAAATTATTCTCTCTAAAAGTTATCCGTATGGACGGACCTCTCCATGGTCTTGCTCAGCGTAGGTAATGCGGAAATTGTCCCGTAGTTTGATGGGCCCTTTTTATCACCTTTCTTGAGCAATGGTACAACCCTCGCTTTTTTCCAGATAGAAGGGAAGATTCCAGGTTGTAACGATAGATTGTTATAAGAAGTCAACGTGGGGGCCGCGACGATATGTGCAGAATCCTTGGGTAGGCATGCATTGATTTTAACAAGGCCAGTAGCTTTATTAGCTTTTCAATAAAAGTTGCAAGATCTCGTCAATAATTTAATTTAATTTAATTTAATACTTCTATTGCGCATAAATCCATAGAGAAATGACCAAATGCGCATTACAATTAATTTAAAAATATCCTAAAATTACAATAAAAATAAAAAAAGTTAAAAATCTTCTAGAAATACAAAGCTAGAGATGAGTACTAATTCAAAAAAAGGATAAAGAAAATCAATATCTAAAAATACCAAATAGAAATTAATCAAAAGCTACTTTAAAGAGATACGTTTTCAGATGGCGCTTAAAAATGTCAATATTATTGATCAAACGTAGCGCAGACGGCAGAGAGTTCCATAGCTTAGGTGCAGCGACCTGAAATTTCTCTGTCACCAAGGGTGACATTAGTTCTTATAGAAGGTGCATCCAGTAAAACTGCTCTGGAGGAACGCAAATTATACGCACCCTGCGATTTCAACTGAACAAGGTCCTGGATATATAAAGGGGCTATGCCGTGTATAGCCTTAAATGTAAACAGCAGCATTTAACAAAGTCTTCAGGAATTGGCTAAAAAGAAAACCCAGGACCAGAAAAATTGGCATTAAGTTCAGGCTGAGTATGCAAAGATACACCTTGGAAGATTGCGGCGTTTCCTTCTTACGGATATGAAAAAGGCGTTTAATTAAAGCGGTAGCAAAGGCGAAGGTAATAACAGCGCCATTTGTACACATCCTTGAGATGCTACTGAACTCAGTCTCCATCTCTGTTGGCTTTCTTCCGATAGTTGCGTGCCGCAACCCATTGCGGTGGGTGGATCCCAGATCGAGCAACAAACCTTTGCGCACTGTGACTATCTAGTGAAGAAGGCCAACAGGAGACTGTACGCCCTTACGCAGCTAAAAAAATGTGGTGCCCCGCCTTCGGAGGCCTTCCTACTCTTACCGCGAGGCGTGACTTATTGTGCACTCGCTTCATTGCGAACATTGTGCTAGATCATCCCTTGTACCCCCTAATAAACAGCAGATTAATAGATATACCTGCCCATTACTCGCTTAGATCTGGTAGTCAGCATCGTCTTCTCCCTACCAGGACTGATAGATTCAGCAAACTTGTAACTATTAAGTTCAAGCCTGGATAAATTTTCTTGTTATGTGTATTGTATTGGTGTGTCTAGTGCACTCAACCTGTAATTCAGTTGCCAAGACTCCAATAGGTTTGAATAAACTATTTATTTATTTATTTATTTATTTATTTATTTATTTATTTAAGATCTTGGATGAAGGTAACTTTTTTTTGAGAGCCTCCCAAAAGTCCTTGGCATTTCCCTGGCTATCTTGAATCACTTTATTATAATAGTCTGATTTGGCCTTCTTAATCTCGGGGTTGATAGTGTTTGTTAATTAGCGATATGCACGCCAATGCCGGTTATTCTCATTGCTTTCGGCCTTCTTCAGATGATCATCAAGTCTTCTCATTTCATCTATGATAGTTGGAGCCATCCACGGGACTAAAGATCCTTTGTCTCTACGACTTTTAATTGGCCGGGGCGTGGGCCTCGGCGCGCCCAAAAACAATTGGTCCATTTAAGTGTCAACGCAAGCATCTACATTCTCAAAACAATATGCCCGGGAACTTACCCAAGATCTCCAAGAAAGACTATTTATTATAAGTATTAAATGAGCGATATTCAATCAGCAATATTCGATTTAGGAGCCACGGTGACCCGAAGACTGCCAGATTTAAAAAAACAGTACGGACTAGCTAGAGAATGATCACTAAGTCCAAGATCGAAGAGTTCTGATCTGCTTCCATGACTTTCTGGTGGATGAGTGCATCGCTTCTTTGATTTTATTTACTTTTTGTTGAATTTGACTCCAGGGCGATGCTACTTCACGCTATTTTGGGTTTGACTGACAGTTTCTCACAGTAAAGAAAGAATTTGAGCGGAGAAAGAGCCTTGTGGCTTCCGCGCATGACGACTGACGTTAATTGATATTTGTGTATGCGATGTGATTTTGTCGTCTCGCTAGGTGTTGAAAATAGTTGAGTTGTGCGCTTGTTGTTTTTGCCGAATAAATGAATGAAACGAGAACCAGCACTAAGTTAGTCGTATCATCGACAAACCTATCTACTTTGTAACCGGGCGAGTCACGGGGAAACCAAATTACACGATATATTTTTCGGTCTTATTTTAGATGAAGCTTGGAAACCTAGTATAGATATATTCTACACCTTCCTTATCTTAAAGCATGTTCAAATGACGTCCGCAGCATAGTAGGACTGGTGATATTTCGGGCAAGGATCGCTTAGTGGCTTTGAAACGGCTTGTTGTAAAATACGCAACGCAACGCAATAAGCGCAATATACGCAATATACACCGATGTCAATCTGTAATATACGCAATATATGCAATATGTGCAAAACGGTTTGTTTTATCAGCGGTTAACTTACAAAATTTTAGGTTTTGATGTCCTTTTTATAACCGTTTCATCATTCAAACCCAGATAGTTCTACAAATATGGATCAGTCAAGTTCGTAGGTAAATGCTTTCCCTCAAATGTTTCCGTGATGGTTTACATTTGAGGTTCATAGCCTAGAGCAACATTTAACATTTATTTAGCGTCTTGTTTTCCTACATTTCTTGCCATTTTAACTCAATGGATTTGTTCGCATTAAAGTAAATGTGCCATGTATAAAGAATCGGTAAGTAGTAAGTCGTCTGCCTGGGGTAGGGGAGATGATTACTTACTCCTGCCGAAAGGATTCCTATAAATTTCCGGGGATCTAACGGTGACGTATCCTCAAATCTATTGGCTAAGCTGAAGTGTTCTGAATTGTTTATTTACGTTGCTCGGGAGGAAACCAGGAAGGTTTGAACTGATAGTGATTTCAACACGAATGTAAGAAAATTAAAGGCAGTAATTCAGTTCTGTCTTTAGCAGAATCCGAAAGAATACATTATTTTGTGAACCTTAAACATCGTAAAATGATAAAATACCTGTGGTTGCTGTCTTCTGGTACGTTTATTCTTCAACAGGAACAAGTCCATTGAGTTAACATGGTAAAATATGTATACAAAGACACTGGACGCAACATCTGTGGAAAATTTTGCTCTAGGATATAGTCGATATAGTTACGAAAATGTCGACCTTAAATGTAAATCATCATGGAAACATTTGTGTCAATGCTCAGCGGCATATAACAGATTTAGAGGATGGTCAAAGATGAAAGGCGATTAATGTTGAAAACACTTACCAAAAAACACATCCATTTTGCAGGTGTTTACAGGAGAACCCTCGTGGGAACAGTGAGCATGCGCTGTTTGACATTTTGCAAGTTAATCGCTGATAAAATAAACCTTTTTGCACATATTGCGTATATTGCGTATTTTACATATTTACATTGGTGTACCATGCGTAGAAGTGGGAGGCGCGGTGGCCTCACCGTTAGAGTGCTCGACTCCGGGACGAGTCGTCCGGGTTCGGGTCCTGGCCGGGGACATTGTGTTGTGTTCTTGGGCAAGACACTACTCCCACGGTGCCTCTCTTCACCCAGGTGTGTAAATGGGTATCGGTGTAATGCTGGGGGTAACCCTGCGATGGACTAGCATCCCATGCAGGGGGGAGTTTATCATACTCCCAGTCGCTTAATGCTACGGAAACCGGGGATAAGCACCGGCGTATTGGGTCATTGGCTCGGAAAGCGCTTACCAAAGATGAAAGGAGATTAATGTTGAAAACACTTACCACGAAACACATTCATTTTGCAG
>OX421446.1:48231085-48281085 GCA_949126865.1 Montipora capitata
TGAGCTGCTAAAAATAAGCCTTAAATAATTACGCTATTGAGAAGGAATTTCTTTGCATGTCTGCAACCTGTTACAAGCTCATTTCTGTTGTTAAGGGTCGCCAAATCTGGTCTACAAATTATATAGTATTTCTCCCACAGACATAAATTACACTTCTTCGTTACATTTGAATAGGATCTCGCATGCCTAACAATCCGCCATTTAATGCGATAGTCGACTTTCTTGTCTTTCACTCAAACCCTCAACAGATCGAAAGAATCAAGAAGGGCTTCTGCCAAATGTTCCGTGAAAACGACTTAAAGATCACAGTCGAAGCAAACATCACTAAAGTAAATTTCTTAGACGTCACCCTTGACCTCCATTCTGGAAAGCACTATCCCTACACAAAAGAAGGAAACATCCCACTCTACGTTCACAAGAAATCCAATCACCCCCCATCCATCCTAAAGAACATACCGGAATCCATAAACAAGCGCCTCTCAGAAATTTCTTCCGACAAAGAATCATTTGATAAAGCGAAAGAAACCTACCAAGATGCACTCAACAAGAGCGGCTACATATATAATCTAACCTACAGAAAAACAACTCCAGAAACCAAACACCGCAAGAATAGGCCTAGAAATATCACCTGGTTCAATCCTCCGTACAGCCAAAACGTCAAAACAAAAGTTGGAAAGTGTTTCCTCACCTTAATCGGCAAGGACTTCCCAAAATCACACCCTTTGCACAGAATTTTCAACCGGAACACTCTCAAAATTAGTTATAGCTGCATGAGCAATGTAAAAACAATTATCTCCAACCAAAATAAAGCCGTCATTAACAAGTCATCAAATCCACCCGCTCAAACTATCAACACTTGCAACTGCCGTGACAAAAGATCTAGACGGAAAGTGCAACGTGCGGAATACCATCTATCAAGCAGAGGTCACAACATCTCAGTCAAAGCAAACTTACATCGGTCTTTGCGACACATCATTCAAATCACGTTATAGAAACCACACATGTTCCTTTAGAAATGAACGCTACAGAAATTCCACTGAACTTAGTAAATATGTATGGGGTTTGAAAGACAAGAAAGTCGACTATCGCATTAAATGGTGGATTGTTAGGCATGCGAGATCCTATTCAAATGTAACGAAGAAGTGTAATTTATGTCTGTGGGAGAAATACTATATAATTTGTAGACCAGATTTGGCGACCCTTAACAACAGAAATGAGCTTGTAACAAGTTGCAGACATGCAAAGAAATTCCTTCTCAATAGCGTAATTATTTAAGGCTTATTTTTAGCAGCTCACTGGAAACAGTTTGTATTGTTTAACCGTTGCTATGCACCCCAGCCTATAGTGAATTGCTACCGTTATTTTCAAAATCACTGTAAAACACCATGTATTCTTTCTTTTTGGCAGTTGCCTGATGATTGCTTCGTGAGAAGCATGAAACTCGGAGTAGCAAATAAATGTTTTTGACCTAGTTCAAGTCTACGTATCTATCCAAAGCTCTGGTAAACCCATTGAGCACTTTTAGCTGATGATCAATTTATCACGTCATTTAATTATATATATATATATATGAACATATATAACAACATTATTCCTCCAAAACTATTGTTATTTTCTTCCGTTTCAATAGTGAATCGTCAAATTGGAGATAATATTGAATTGTCATGAATTTCCATCTTCTTTAGCAAACTAAAAAAAATAGATTGTTAAAGTGACATTGTCATTTATAGTAATGCATTATCAAGGTAAACAATTACTGTCTCTGAACACGTTAGCAGTTGCAAAATTGTGAGAGGTATAAGCTATGCAAACCTACCGACTGATGCATTGAACTGAATCACCTAACTTATATGATTAAGCCATTCATCAGAACAACTGAGATGAACCGTGCGTTTCAATGTAAAACCAAAATTAAAGTCTTTGCTTAGTTAACAGTGAGAAAAATCGCTGACTTTTTAGCTGTATAACGATGAAGAGTTGATGAGGGCATTCGTGTGCCTATACTCATCTATCACACTCACGTTCATCGAGCTCAACAAAAATTAAAGGAAGTACATCGAAGTATTAAGGATATCTCCCGTCGACGTATTTAAATGAGTTAAATTTGTGTCATTTGGTGGTCATTTGCCAAGTTAATAATAGAATCGAAATTTCATTCAGCAGATGTTTCCGATGTGCGCTCTCTACCGTCGTTGTAAATTTAATGTAAACATAAATAGCGCCCCATTTTTAATGTTCATGATGGCTCATGCATCTCTCGGAGACAAAATTTCTGATTTATAATCAGTTTTAAAATTCTTTACTGGGAACATTAATTTTGGGTGTGAAAGATATTTAGTACGTTTTTGTCTATTTTATTATTATTATTATTATTATTATTATTATTATTATTATCATTATTATTATTATTTTTGTACGTGAGTAATGTAATGGAAAATCCTTATGACACAAGTGACCATTACGGAAAACCTACAACATAATTAAAACTCGAGTAGTTTGTTAATATTTCGTTGAAATTCCCCGGTGCTCATCTCAATTGAATTAATATGCTAATTGATCAATTTCCTTATACGCTACTGGAAGTATAATTTCCCTCCATATATGCTTTGTCCTTTAATATGCCGAAAACTGTTGTTTATTAGTAGATAAAAGAGAGTTTTAGACCGCCAGTTCAAAAGATGGTCGCGCATGCAATTCAATTGCCAGAAAGAAAACTTAGCTTCACCAAGTTGAGCCAAAGAGAAGATATGAATTCAACTGCAGCATCACACGCGACGGGGACAGTTCCTGGATGTGATCCAGCTATTTCGCAAAGAACGCTTGATCATACAACCCGGGAGGCCCGCGGGTGGCTTCTGTTCATCACCGTCATTTGCATCGTTACCTGTCCACTAACAACTGCAATGAATGCACTGATCATAATCGCTGTAAAGACTAAAAACCGATTGAAAACCAAGTCTAACATTGCGCTCGCTTGTTTGTCGACTACTGATCTAGCGATGAGTGTGATTGGCAAACCTCTGTATATCTCTGTGGTGATCGCCGAACTGAAAGGAAGCACGTCCAGTACGCACTGAGTCTGTATAAAAACACTGTTAGCGAAAATCGTTTTAAGAGTGTTAGGCATAGCATCACTGTCTCACTTAGCCATGGTAAACTTAGAGAGGTACATTGCCATCAAACATTCCCTGCGGTACGAAATCATCGTCATTGGAAAACGCCTCACTTGTTTGTCTGCTCTCCTGTGGATTATATTATTAACCATAACAGTCTCTTTATCTTTCATTGATTATAACACTTATCTTAGGGTTGACACCATTACCATGTCTCTTTGCATAACCACTATTATCTTCTGTCAAGTTGTGCTTTACCATGAAACACGTCGGCATCAAAAACAAATCGCTGCCGGGCAATTCTCCATGGAAGCCAGAGAAAAATTCTTAAGGGAGAAAAAAGCTTTTAAACTGACAACAATGATACTTTTCTCCTTGATATTGTGTTTTTTACCTTTTTTAGTAGCACGAATGTTGATATCAAAGTCTGTCATTAATTCCGTCAATTTAGCATACATAGCCCTATTTACACGCAGAACAGCGGCAGTTTTCAACTCGATGGTCAACCCGATCATTTACTGTGTAAGAATTAGACAGTTCTGCGTTGCGTTTATTCAACTTTTGTTTAGCAGAAACAGCACGGAAGCTTAAAACATAGAAAAGCGAGGTTTAATTTGTAAGATTAAACCAAAGGGTCCCATGGATGGTAAAACAGCGCGCAAACTTACCAAGGTTTAACTCATTGTCTTCTAAAATTGAGGTGAAAACGACACAGGTGAAGATACAAACAAATGATAGATTTGCGGTGTTCCGTATAATCAATTTGTACAGATATAGTTGATCGCTACTAGTTGTAAATAATTGCATGCTCTCAAAACATCGTGTTTGATACAAATCATTGTGAAAACGATTCACCATTAAATTAACCTCATAAATAATATAGTTTACTCAGAGTCGGGGCATCTTTGTCAATTTTTTAAATGTAATCAGCCTTAACAACTCTAATAACAAGAAACCGCTAGCAGGTCTAAGAGGCGGATTGTTCCAGTTCCTTCTTTAATAGTAAATGAGGCGAGAATGACATGACTCACAATTTTGAAGGTTTTAAATGTGTAAGCCAAATTTATGATTTTATCAAAGACCTTATTTTTAGCTTTATGGCTATTGCAAAAAATGATGACATTTGGGCATAGCTAATAAACTCGTGAAGATGAATGTTTTAATGACCTCACACTATTGTGCATCCTACTGTGTGAATTATACCTAAATGTTGGACATGATCATTACATTATTCTGTGCAGTTTTGGCGGCCGTATCATGAATGGTTTTTAAGCTGCAGGAGAAGGGGAGGGCGTGGCTACGAACCCGGTATGAATAGGACTGAAGAATAATAACCCTTTAAGTACAGGCAAGTATACGCTCCATAAAGGGTGGCCACTCAAAAGAGGTTCGTCATAAAGTGGCTTTGTCTTTAGGCCAAACAATTCACTTTGCTTATAGAAACACACACACCAAGGTAGCGAGTTACTTGTACAAAAACAGTCGTCATCTTCTACTTCGGACTGTCTTTTCCTTCCTCATATTTTTCAATTCTTGCAAAACAAATTAAAACTTTATGAAGTGCTTGATGGCCACTTAATGTGTTAAGAGGTGCAAAAAACTGAAAATCTTTCGTCGGAATAATCAAAATTGACGCAACCGCTAGTGGGAGTTAGAACCCCAAAAGAGGAGTTGGAAATTATACTTTAAGCTCAGTTGTCGTCTACAGAATTATAGTTTTTATCTGTAATAATTGTAAATTAATTTTTTTTTAAATTTGTTTATTTATTTATTTATTGCATTCTCCTTATTTTTTTTTTAAATCAGCAAATGCAAGCTTTTGAGAGGGTGGGAATGGGGTTAACCGAGTGGCGAAACAGGCGAAGAATATTACTGACTACCGACAAAACGAGAAAAAAAAACCGATTAACGACAGGCAAAATATTAACCGACTTTATAGATATTTTTAAAAAGGTAAGAATCGAACATTTCTTGTTTGGGTTGACCGGTCATATACAAAGACACCACAAAGCGAGGATATTTAAACAGTTCGCAGAGGGTATGAAAATGTTTACCAATTAAAGACAAATGCTTATATTAGTCCTCATTAATTAAAGAAAATTCTCTACAGTTGAATTGAAACCGCCACCCCACAGTACCACGATGAGCACAAAGGCAGCAGTTTCCTTTGCCAACATTAATTTTCATGGCATACACTGTAAACTAAAACACAAGTTGTAGGCCAAATTAAACCGTCTTTAAACCAACAGTTTGGAAACCCCCATAGACGACAGGACATAAATCAAACATTGCAGCCGAGTTTCTGAGCGGACTGTGTTTTTAGACAAGGTTGTATATACAAAGGCACACTAGAAGATTCAACGAAAAGCTATCCTTTATGTGGAGACTCATTTTAAACAACGGAAACCTTCCATTACAGGTATTTTACCTCTTGTCACCCACTAAGTGTTAAAACGAATTTGCTTAACAAACGCCTTCCAATTTCAAAAACGCTTGATGGACAGGGGTTACCCACACAATTTGAAAGAAAGGCTGCTATCAGAAATAAATTCAAAGGAAGGACGCGTTCCTGAAACAAAACAACAAGGAAGAAAAAATAAATTTTGCCTTTCTTGACAACATCAACCGCATGTGTCTACTACAAAAGAAGCTTTAATGAAAAACTGGAATCTCATTCGAAACCAAACAAGCACCTTCGCGAAAAAAAAAAAAAAAGAACATCTTTTATTTTCTTGCAACAAAGCAAAAAAAATTAAAGGGCATGCTTGTTAGAGCCAAAATATTAAAGGTCAACAAGGTTTGGAGCATGCGTGAGCGCAAACGTTTCGGACGTGTTTTTTGAGGCGGAGCGCTCCCTTCCTAAATGTGCCCGGAACTCTGAGAAATGAAGGTGGAATCTTACACGATAATAAAATCAACCTAGTGTAAATGACGAAAAGTGGTAAAAAAAAAAACAAAAAAAAAAACGAGGAGCCAGAGGATCTGTTGAAGAAGACGATACGAACGACGCGAAACGTCCAAACATGGCGGACTCCAGCAACGCAACGGCTTCTCTTTCTTCTCCTTCCCACGACAGCTCCGAACCTGAGACGAGCCTAACCGAATTAAAAGGGATGCTATCTAATATTCAAGAAACCTTATCGTCGATGAAACAGGAGAATCTTCTTAGCCTAAGAGAGGAACTTTTGCATTTAAAAACAACTCTCAAAGACGAAATGCTAACGTGGAAGAAGCTGGACTTCACGTTGGAACAAACTTCCAAAGAGCTTTCTGAAAGGTAGATACATTGGGCAAAATATTAGATTGGTCAACGATGTAGTAGAACAAACAAAAATACAAAATATTCCAGGTATCCTTGTACATCTTGATTTTTGTAAAGCTTTTGATACTATCGAATGGAGCTTCATTAAAAGAAGTCTCGCACTCTTTAATTTTGGAGACAGTATACAACAATGGGTCTCGACTTTCTATAATAATTCGGAGAGCGCTGTTCTCAACAAATGGATTTTGCACAAATTTCTTTAAACTGTCGAGGGGAGTGAGACAAGGCTGCCCTTTGTCCCCTTATTTATTTATCGTAGGGGCGGAAATCTTAGCGTGCAAAATCAGACAAGACAAAACAATAAAAGGAATAACAGTTTTTCAAAAAGAGCTGAAACTAAGTCAGTTTGCCGACGATACAACTCTTTTATGCAATGATTGCAATTCGGTCCATCGAGCTATCACGGTTCTTAATTCCTTTGGAAATCTATCTGGCCTCAGGCTGAACCCGTTAAAAACCAAAGCGCTTTGGTTAGGGTCATTAAGAAATCGCAAGGACGAACCCTTTAACTTTAAGTGGCCCAAAGAACCGCTTAGAGTCCTTGGAACCTATATTTCATACGATGAGAAAGAAAACGAGCGATTCAATTTTAAAGGCAAGATGCAAAAACTTGACACCATCCTTGGCATATGGAACTCTAGGAACCTCACTCTTTATGGTAAGTGTCTTATAACGAAATCCCTTGGCATCTCACAGCTAGTTCACCCACTTTCAACATTCGATTTCCCAACACAATTGGTTCTAGCTGTTAATTCAAGCGTTTTTAAATTTATCTGGAAAAGTCGAAGAGACAAAATCAAACGTAAAATTATGATCCAAGACTATAACAAAGGTGGCCTACGTGCTCCAAGCATTGAGACCATGGCTAAATCACTTAAACTGGCATGGATATCCAGGTTCTTACAAAGTATACCTGCGCATGACGACGAATCATAGAAGGTCATTCCCAGCCACTTTCTCGATAAATACGGTGGCTTGAACTTCCTGCTACGTTGTAATTATGATAAAAATCTTCTTGATAAGATGTGTATTCCCTACTTCTATAAGTTGATATTACTACATTTCTTAGAACTTAAAATTTCTTATAATACGCAGTTTTGTATTATTCAACAAATAAAGATATTTTAATTGGCGGCTGTTCATTCTTTTATAGAAGTTGGTTGAATAAAAATGTCTTTCTTGTTCAGGACCTCTTAGGAGATGATGGTAAGGTACTCTCTCACTCGGAATTTTTTTAGGAAATTTCGACTGAACGGTAATTTCTTACAATACATGCAAGTTGTTTCTGCGATTCCTAAGGATCTGATCAAGGACGCACGGAGACACCACATAGATAAATCTAGTATTTTGTCCAAAAGCTCCTTCCAGCTCTCAGCGGACCTTTCATTAGATTTACTTAAAATGAAAAATAGAAATTACTACTGGCTCTTGATTAGTAAAGATCAACAGGAAATAAACGCTAACATGAAATGGGAAAGAGACTTCCTTCCTGAAAAAATACTTGCAAGGCATCATTTCTCCCGTGTGAAAAATATTTGCAGAGATAACAAACTAAGAGAATTCTACTTTAAACTCTTACACAAAATTGCCGTCGCAAAAAGAGAACTGTTCACGTATGGTATTGCAGAAAATGCGCTCTGTCCTTACTAAAGACAAAATGATTCAATAATTCATACCTTTTGTAACTGCCACTGGACCAAGTGGTTTTTTTCAGAAGTAATCAAATGGTTCAATGTTGAAAATGCCACCTCCTTTGCGCCATCCTCAAGTGAATTAATCTTTGGTCTTAATAATGAAAGAAAAAATCAAAGCTCATTGGCAACTGTCAAAAAGCTCGACTTTACTTTTTTGTTTGCTAAATATTACTTGTACACAAATAAGTTAGCTCCTAAAGATTTATCTTTGGATGAATTTAAGGCTAAAGTCAGTTGGAGATACGATTTCGAAAAACCCCCTTCTTCAATTAGTTAGTAAGTATCCCATCCTACCGGAATAATCTGTTAATTAGCAGGTCTAATGTTACTGTGCGAATTATTACAACTGCTGTATTATTTTTATTTTTTCTCGTCTTTACGTAATTTTCGATCCAATCTGTAATAACGTTTTATACTTTCTTTTAGTTTTAAATTTTGCAACTGTAATATGTGTTTTGTCAATAAAGGTTATTAACAAAAAAAAAAAAAATTAAAGGTCAACACGGTTTTACGCCGTTATAGATGTGCTGCCTGTCACTCCTTGCAGTTTTTCGCTAAAAATAATTTACCAATCCACAAGACTAGAGTGGGCGTTTCCCTCTGTGTACAGTCAACCTCTCTTGGTTACGTTTTATTGTGTTCTGCAAGCAACAGGGAAACCAAGTTTACATCAGTTTACAATAACATTTTCGGTGATTTTATTGGAAAACTCAGAGATGCACTTCTTCCAGGTTTTACACATTTTTTAAGGATCATAGTCTTGAAACTGGGTGAAATAAATAACAACTATCAACAATTAACATCCATTTTTACATATTAACTGAGATTTACCGACTACCGACAAAGTAACTGAATTTTAACCGACAACTGCAAAGTGGATCCAAACGTGACCACAACGGACAAACCTATGACATAATTAAAAGTTGACTGGTTTGTTAATATTTCCTTCAAATGCCTAGGTGCTAAATCGAATCAATATGCTAATTGGTCAATTTCCTGATATGATGCTATTAAATTTAATGAAAGCCGGATAATCACCAACATTTCTTAATTGTGTGATTCCATTAAGTTCTCTGCTCGCATTCAACGATGGTGACCTTTAGCTTAAGACAATAGTCACTTTAAAATTTTTGATAAGACCACCTTTTATAGAATGTTCTGTGACATAAAAGGCAAACAAAAAGCCTTTGATCGTTGAGGATATACACGTATTTGTCATTAACAATACAGAGCCAAATTCACTGACTACCTTAAAGGACTATATAATTTAAAGTTGCAATTTAACTTGGTAAAAACAGTTTTGAGCAGTCCTTCGATCAAAAAGTGTGGGAGTGTAGTTGGTAGCCGCGAGCCGTTGATCGTCACACCCGCAGATGTCCGTGCCGTAGCCAGGGTATGTGCCGCTGGCCTCTCAGAACCCCTACCCCTTTACAGTCTATTTTATGGCCAATTATAGACCCCGTCTTAGTCACTTTCTGTTTATGCATAAACGTTAACCTTGCATAAAGCCTTAATTGTACTTTCATAACGGAATGTTATGCGACAAGCAATTATTAAATTCTACGGCGCTACAGTTCTTTTTGCAACAACTTTTTTTACCACGAATCTTTCCATTTTTAAATCCCACCAAAATCCCAACAATTTGCGACCCAATTCTAGTAACTCTGTCGGGAACTCTGTTGAAAATGCAATCCCATTATAGTCAATCCAGTCGTAAAAATGCAAGTCCATCCAGCAGCACATCCCCATTAGCCCATTAATATAAAGTACCCCACCTCCCCCCCCCCCCCCCCCCCCATCTAGGCAAAGAAGATATGAATTCAATTACAGCCCCACACACAAAGAGGACAGCTCTTGGATGTGTTCCACCTATTCCGCAGGGAACTCTTGATGAAAGTAGCTCGGGAGCTTATGGGTGGCTTGTCTTTATTGCAGTCATCAGCATCATACTCGCTGTTAAGACTAAACAGCGTTTGAAAACCAAGACAAACATTGCACTTCCCTGTATATCGGTAAAGGTACATGTAATATAAATACAAAAGGTCTTTATTAAATACATAATTGTTCAAAGAAACACTTAATATTTGTGTCGGTTTCTCACATGATTCATTTGTTGTACGAAGTTTGTACAAATTTAAAAATACAACTTACTAGAGAAGCTAAAAGTTCTGCAAAAGTTAAATGTCTGACTTGCTCACCTGCACCGCACATTTATGATAACTGATGATACCTAATAATATGCTCTACTTTTTGAGCAGAAACAATATTTTCTTCAAGAATAAAAGTAATATAGAAAACTTCTGACAGTTAGTCTGACTCATGATCCAGGTATGGTGTGCCAGTTGGGGAATTATCCCAATATGGGCCATAATCGTTATCTGAACTATTCAGTGAATCGGCTGGCCGCTCCAAAAACACTGTAGTCATCGTCATCATCGTATCCGTCGTCGTTACCATCATCATCATGATCATAATCATCATAATTCAGATCATCATCATCTTCATTGTCATATCATTGTCATCTTCAAGTCAGTATACTTTGGCTGGCCTTTTTTCTTACTTGAAGAGAAACCGTTTCAGTCGGAGAAAGGTAAGTCCTAGTTTCTTTTCTTCTACCCACTTGAAATTTGACCGCATGGAAATTCAATTAATGTGGTAGTATGTGAATATTTTCCCTTATAATTAGCTGAGCAGAATTGCTCTTCAAAGATCGGAACAAGTAAGAGTAAACTTCCGCTAAAATGTTTGTACCTTGGAACCCGAGATCTTTGTGTTTCTGGACGAAACAGGGTTTTTATAAGTGTTCTTTTGTTTTCATAAACTGATGACAACCGTTTAGTTAATGACCAATTAAAAAAAAAAGAACTTCAGCGGAGAGAGGGGAGACTTTTTTGCTTGCAAACTTTATTACGCCACCTGTGTGAGATAATTACATAAATTTTGGAAGTAGATTTTGCCTCCCTGCCATTTTGTCGCCAAACGTTTAACCAAATGATCTCTTGCATTACTGGCTCAACTCATTGCATTGCATTGCATTGGCGAATTTACTTTTATCAGAGGTTTAAGCCACCTTGCCATATATACAATGTTTTGATATTTCTGATATGACTCAAATGAATCATTTTCGAAAGACGTATTTTTCTCTCCGGTTTGGTTGAAGGCAACGGGGACACCAACGGAAATTGAAGGATAAAATGAAGCATACAAAAACGTAAAACCTTGGCTCTTATCCATATGTCCTGACATTAACATGCTATCTCCATTGTATTATGTGGCAGGACAAAAGAATTTCTCGCTGTTATGGACGCAGTCTTGTTGGGGAAAGAACAGTGGTGAAAAAAGTGAAGATGCAGAACTGGGGCTCGCGAGCCACTGCTATCCCGATCCTTTGCACTGAGGGGATGGTGGAACTTGGTCTTTACGAAGGGAACGTCAATGTCGCAACTTTTCAAGACTTTGTGACTGAAAAATTGTGTCCCAATATACTTCCATTTAATGGCGTTAATACGCGATCAATAGTGATTCTAGGTAAAAAGAGATGGGTTACTGGGAAACCATGCGTTTGGGAAAAGGTTTTCGTTTCGTCATTGTTCTCCACCAACGTCAAGTTTTCACCATTTAGGGATGAAGATTTTCCGCATCATAGCAACGGTTGCCAACTACAGAGGCACTCGTTTAAGGTTAATTTGCCCTTAGAAAAGTTAATGTTATACTTTTTTTTAATGCTGCATTGCTAGGTGCTACATTTCTTTCGAAAATTTGCTCCATAGAAAACTTTTAATTCACTTTCCTATCAGATGTTCGCTTTTACCCAAGTAATTGTCTTTTTGATCTGTTCATTTATTTTTTTGCACGGATAACGCTATTTTCCTCCCCAGTCAGGCAGATACAATTCACGCTTCAGGGGCTATGGTTATATTTTTGCCGCCGTACAGCCCGGATTTCATGCCTTGTGAAGATTTTTTTGCTCAAGCCAATAACTGGATCGGAGAAAACGATTCCGCATGGCAAGTTTGTCGTGATCCAGAGTTAATGGTTGAAGAAGCATTTCTTCAAATCACAGCTGATGAAGTGAGAAATTAAATCCAGCACGCAGAATATCTGTAACATGGGTTTAAACATTTAATAACCTCAGTGTACATAGTGTATTGCAAACAATAATTTACAGATCTTTGAGTTCTTGCAAAAGCTTTTGTTTTTGATCAGAGAAAACGATTCCGCATGGCAAGTTTGTCGTGATCCAGAGTTAATGGTTGAAGAAGCATTTCTTCAAATCACAGCCGATGAAGTGAGAAATTACATCCAGCACGCAGAATATCTGTAACATGGGTTTAAACATTTAATAACCTCAGTGTACATAGTGTATTGCAAACAATAATTTACAGATCTTTGAGTTCTTGCAAAAGCTTTTGTTTTTGAGATGCAAATTCGAACTCTGACAAAATGCCCCTTCTCAGATAGGGCTTTCAGGTCCTTCAGTTGCTGCAAAATGCCACTTCTCATTCGCACCTGCCGAGAAAATAATATCACGTGAACTACAGAAAGGTAATAGCCAAAAAAAAGCGGGTTTATTCTTATTTTCTGAGACCGTGAATAAGAAGGTTGGCTGCAATTCGAAGCATTTGGTATCCTACCATTAGAAAAGAAAGCGGAGGTGTGCCATGCTTACCTTCCTCTCAGCAACATCTATAGTTTGTACCGTCGAAGATTCCTTAGGTACATGTGGGTCCACCCACATAGTAACCATGCTTTTTTTTACTAAAGATAGCGCTTTGCCCAACTGAATTTCTGAAGTGATTGAAAATTTAATGTTTCCATCACCAAAGTATCCAAGACGGAAAGAGGTATCTGCTGCCGGTAAAAGCTCTTCCCTGTATCTTTCCAACAAATACTCTTTAAGGCCTCTTACACTGTCAAATAATGGTACTTATGATTGTGACCTGTTCTTGTTTTTCTCTTTTAAAACACGTAAAGAAATATTTACGGTGAAAGTTGACGTCATGCTGGTTGTCGCAAATTTAACTTAACTGAAGCAACAGTGAAGACCGATTTGAAACTACCCATACCCATACTACCTTGGCTTATGGGATGATTGCTTTTCTTTTGACAACGTTTTTTGAAATAGCTGTAAACTTTGTAAGATCTCGGCAATAATAAAGTCTTCAGTAATAAGCTAAAAAGAAAACCCAGGACCAGAAAAACTGGGATTAAGTTCAGGCTTAGTAGGTAAAGATACACCTGGGAAGATTGTGGCAAGTTTCCTTCTTACGAATACGAAAAATGTTGTTTCTGACGAATGAGCTTGCGAAGAAGGCCGAAACAACTATTTTGCCGGCAGGGGAAAAATGCAGCCTGGGCTCCATGCCGGTGCATCATGGGTAGAAAGGAAGGGGTATATAAGGAGGAGTGTAGCACGTGATAGCCGTCTAGGCTTCTGAATCAACCCTGTTCAGAGCTACGTTTAAGTTTTTTTCTTTTTAGTTTTTTCAGGTTTCTTTTTTTCGCTGCTCTATCGATATTCTCACCTTTGTAACGCCTCCGTAGAAAAGGCTACCAATCGCTGGAGCATGTGCCATGGTTCCTACCCAGCTTTTCCGCTTTTTTTTCCCCAAGGGGTTTTTTACGGCAGGTTTTTCTGGCCTCCGTTCTAATCGCACTTCTATTTTAAGCGATTGGTCAGCTCCGTTGTTATTATTATTGTCTTCCTTTGTATTAGCGTTCTTTACTTGTATTCTTCTTTCTAGTCTACTAGCTCAAACTGTACGATGCATTTGGATTTTGGGTTTCGCTGAAAACCTGGCCTAGCTGGCGTGATGTGTTTGTGTACGGGGATTTAAGTCCAAAGTTGTGGACACCCCAGCCTAACTGGCATGGCATGCTTGTACATGGGGTTTTTCGTCCAAAGTAGTGAACACCCCAGCCTAACCGGCGTGATATGTTTGTGTAAGGGGGTTTTCGACCAAAGCTGTAGACACAAAGTTGTGTACGCAAATATTTTGCTCTGTAACTTCAAACACGTTATATTTGTGTATGCGGGAGTTTTTGGTCCAACATAGTGGGCACTCTAGCCATAATGGCAATCGGATGTATAGCTCGTTTTGTTTACATTATGTTCGTGCACGGTATATATGTCATATGCTCGTCAAATACATGTACTGTTTCACATCTACTTTGAAGATGGACGTCTTTTTACAAGATTCCACAATTGCAAGGACGGATAGCACAAGTGGTCGGCGATAGGAGTTTATACCCGTCAAGGAGCAGTTATTGAGTGAATGCAGATTCTTATTCTCGTAGTTGATTTAAATTCAACTTCTTTGCCTATCAGCTGACGTGTGTGTTCGTTCATTTGTTGTAAAGTGGAGGCAAAATAGGTGTTAAATAAAGCAGTAGCAACGGCGAAGGTAAACACAACGCCATCTGTACACAGCCTTGTGATGATTCTGGAGATCTTGGATGAAGGTAGGCTCTTTTTGAGAACCTCCCAAGAGTCATTGACATTTCCCTGGCTTTCTTGAATCAGTTTAGTAAAATAGTCTGATTTGGCCTTCTTAATCTCGGGGTTGATAGTGTTTGTTAATTAGCGATATGCACGCCAATGCCGGTTATTCTCATTGCTTTCGGCTTTCTTCAGATGATCATCACGTCTTCTTATTTCATCTACAAGTCATCCACGGGACTGAAGATCCTTTATGAAGAGTATTAATTGGACGGGGCGTGGGCCTCGGCGACGCACAAAAACAATTGGTCTGCTTCACGCCATATTGGGTTTGGCTGAGTATCCCGTATCCATTAATTTTTGGCCCAAATATCCCGTATCTCGTTAATTCCTGTGGCTATAATGCGAGGCACTACTGATCACGTCATTGCGGGTAATATGTTTGGGCACTAGATAATGTAAAACACATTTTCCATGGGCCTTTCGTTCTTTAAAGTAGACAATGCGTGCAAATAACATTTCGTGGATGGTTGTGTTCATAGAATGTTCTTATGTAACATCTTGTTGGAAAGTAGCACGGCACTTAAATGACAGGATTGCTCAAAGAGTGACTTGTCTTCGAACATAGTTAGTGGAGGGAGCTGGTTATGAAAGCCGGCGAACTTCAAAGGATTAAACAAAAGAACGGGCTTTTAGGTTGAAGGTACCAGTCACCTGATCGCGAAGGTGCACACTCGAAAACAATATGGCGGACAGCGCAGAAGAACTTTTCGTATGGGGAGACGATTTTGAGACGATTTTAGACATTCTGGAAGAAGACGAGGTTAGAGGAGCAGTTTACATCAACAGTTAGTGAGGTAAGTTTAATTTGTGCTAACTTAGGATCGTGACTCCGTTTTACTGTTGTAAACAAACTTCGCTGTTACACTGTAGAAAGAGATAGTAGAAGAAGTGCCGTATTTAAGTTTTGATTTTCTTTATTTAATTTATAGGCCCAAAAGCAAGAAATTGTTCGTCAGCATTGTGGCAAAAATTACAAGACAAGAGGTGGTTATGAGACACAGAGAGTTGCTAAACACAGTCGTTCTGGAAGTGAAGCATCTCTGCGGCCGTTCAGCTTTAGCCTTTTTGAAGAAATCCTGCCCGGAGCAGTTCGTAATATAAACTTATCCGAAGTCTTTGCAGAAAGTTTGAGGAGTGAACTAACTAGCTACAAATATCAGCCGCTCGTAGAAGGCACTGATGAGTTCTCTGTTTTAATATTGTATGATGATTTCCTAAAGAATTGAAACCTAGAGAAGTTTTATAGCAAATTTTATGCTACAGTGCCTATGAAATCTACAAGATTTTCCCGTGGCCTATCGAGAAACGCGGCCACACTTTTGTCTATTAAAGTTGCTGATAGCTTAGTCGCTTTCTGTAAAAAGCAAAGAGAATGTGTAGATCTTGTCATCATTGACCTTTCTTCTAAAATCCTGGTCCATTTCCCTGGTTTTCTTGATCTCTCCGAGCCACTGGTCGCGCCATCTCTTGTGTGCATCATCCTGTTGCCAAGGGCACCTTCCGATTCCTTTGGTTCTTCCACATGAACCGCAGTCATAAACAGAACAGTTGACACCCGGCATAACTCAGGAATACATTTTTTTGACAAACTTTGAATAGATAATTGTTCGATCTTCGGTAAAGCGAGAGAAAAAACGCGCAATTTGGAAGATATGACTACAGACTAGCCGCCATCAAAATCACGTGACATGTGAAAAAACACAACAAATTGTTCGGGCTTTGAAGTTCACCGGCTTTCATAACCAGTCTCCCTCCACTAACTATGCTTCAAAGGAAGAAGACAATGTTTGTAATTTGTATCAGTACAACTTTTTCACCGGTACACAAGATGGGTAGACGCGCAATAGTCCCATCCAGGGGAGAGTAATGCATGCATTTGCGGAGGGTTTGCTTTGTTACGTTTTGTGTTTTAGTGACCCTCTCTCTTTAGTCGTAGAACAAGAAAGCTGCTTCCCTTGGGCGCCTTGACTTCCTTCCTTCTTTCAGCGCGGGTTTTTCGTCCCCTTTGTAAATACAAGCAGTGACTTCCTGCAGAACCGTCATCGAAATCATGATCGAAACGATAAAAGGTGATCAAAAGTCATGAAAAATACTCGTCAGCCTAGCATGAGGTCGCAACCGGCGAAAGTGGCGGCAAATTGAAAGAACCCCGAACGGGTAGATGAATGGTGTTCTCGGAGAAACTATCTGGAAAGGCCGATACTGGTAGGCATTGTCAATATTTGATGCAAAATACAAATAATCGCATTGGCAAGCATATTTTTTTACTTTCTGCGCCTTCAAAATTGATGAATGACCCTAGTTTAGACCATTTATTCTTTTAAAAAGAGACAACTTTAATATTCGATATCCCAGAATTTCTTTTTTAAATATCCCGTAGCCCGTTAATTTTTCCACCAAATATCCCGTATCCCTATAATGTTTTACCTAAATAGCCCCTATCTCGACAACCTCTAATAGGGCCCTCTCTATTAGCCAAGCTGAAATGTTCTGAATTGTTTATTTTCGTTGCTCGGGGGGAAACCCGAACGTTTACAACTGACAGTTCGTTATATTGATTTCAACATGAATGTAGGAAAAGTAAAAGCAGTCCGTTCTGTTGTAAAATATCTGTGCTTCCTGTCTCCTGGTGCATCAATACATCAACAGGAACTAGCCCATCGAGTTAAAATGGTAAAAAAATATACAAAAACACTGGATGCAACATCTATGTAAAATTTGGCCCTAGTATATAGTCCATATACTTACAAAAATGTCGACCTTAAATGTAAACCATCAAGGAAACATTTGTGTCAATGCACAGCGGCATATAACAGAGGATGGTCAAAGATGAAAGGCGATTAATGTTGAAAACACTTACCACAAAACACATCCATTTTGCAGGTGTTTACAGGAGAAACCTCGTGGGAACAGTGAGCATGCGCCGTTTGACATTTTGCAAGTTAACGGCTGATAAAATAAAGTGTTTTGCACATATTGCGTATATTACGTATTTTACAGATTGACATCGGCGTATTCTCTATACATTGCGCATTGGGTTAGAAAAAAGTGTCCTTGACATTCGGATGTTCTTCTCTCCGGAAGTTTCTTTTTTTCCGATGGAGAGTAAATTTCCTTCTGCCCATGTCGTCAAGCGTATTCAACGTTACGAGTCTCTCTTCGTTGAAAAAATCTTAATAATGAAACGATCGAGAAGTTTAACAAAGTGAGTTCATTATTAAGACCTGGTTTTAAAGTGCTTAGTACGCATGAAGCTATTTCAGTTAACGCTTAGATTTTAGTTACCTTTTGTTACCAAAAGTTGTGAAATTTTTTGCAGGAACTTGTCAAAAGTTGTTTTCAATAGCAAGAGTAGCCTAATTAGGGCTCTATTGTTAACTTTATCACACCTTGATATTCGCATAAGTCTTCTGAACAGTTTGATTGACAGCCGTAGAATTCACCGAAGAGAAACCGAAAGACCAAAATATTCACAAAGCCAAATCGGCGGACCAATCATAGCGGACTAGTTCTGAATGAGAAATTAATTATGCCGCACATCCGAAAATTATGCACCGCAAGTAGATGTCGCCAAAAACAATAGCATTCTGCGCGATGTGATCAGTCTACAAGATTGTAGTTTGATAGGCTCCCGGCTGACTGAGTGTTATCATGTTTATGGCTGTCCATTCCCAATTTTGGAACGCCTGAACTGATTTCAATGAATTAAAGTGAGAAGGCTGGAGATGACATCGATCTTTTCACTAGCTTTTTGCGGATTCGGCCATCAGATAGATGGCACGATGACGATTTTGTGAGGGATTGAGACCGGTCCTCCCTGGGTTTCGCCCGGCGACTTCGTTGCGCATTTTTCTGCGGGTTATGCGAAGAAACAGGGTAAATTACTCGAGGTTTTTTAATTCTCAGTAATTCTAGCACTGCTTTCTTGAAGCGACGACCCCTGTAACAGTAAACAAGCGGATTGAATACCGCATTTAACGGGCCCGTGGAAGCTATTTCCATTATCATCAATGTCAATGTTGCTCGGTAGGCGGGAATAATCAGTCGGATACCGTTCATTGCAGCTGGTAAAATCATTGATACCAAAAGTGTTACTGTTATCAGGGCAGTGGTCTTTGCAACTCTGTGTTGGAGTTGGCTTGAACAAGAGCGGTGACTCGAGTTGTTAGATCGGCCTTTCGCTTGCGCAGTGTCAAGTATATCAAAATATAGAAGTGTATGATGCTAGTCATTGTGCTAATGGCAATGAAACCTCTGTAGATAATCGAAGGAGTAACAACTAGTAGTTTTATTTTCTTCAGATCCATTATAGTTCCTGGAACCGTTAACTGTCCAACAGACTTTTGCTAGGCATTTGAGGCGACGTTTGGTCACAATTACCTTGTAGTCTTTCCATTTTTTTACGGCCACGTACCTATCCCAGGCAGTAGTCGCTAGGTAGTAGATGAACGAAAGCATCATACATACCATCACGTTTTAATTATTGCCACAAGGACGCAGATCACCAAAAGAGGCAACATCATAACAACTGTCAGAAGGTCGGCAATTGCCATACTAGCCAGCAAAATGTAATAGTTCTGTTGCAGTTCTTTCCTTCGTTTCACCACTATTATTACTGATACGTTCAACAGCACGATGTTGCCTTGTAAACAAGGCACTGTTGGTTCACCATCGGTGGCTTAGCTTCTCGCAGTTTGAGATCTTGTTCAATCTTCTGGCTGACAAAAACGGGCTGAACGGTCGTGTGGATCTTATGACTGCGAACGCACAATATCAGCTGAGGCCTGATCTTTAAACGGTAGGACAACACCAATTGGGTCTGATCGATCCCTGACAGTAGGTGAGGAAACAGGTTGACCCGATGCTTTGGCGGCAACTAATCGTGAAATGGAAGAGTTGTTTTCTCGACTAAAATATCCTGACAAAGTTGTCAAGTTTTAAGAAACCCTTACTTAACTGTGTTTTATCGGCTTTAAAAACAAGAGGCGTAGTCGAGTGTTTTTAGACCCGATGAAACACGTGCTGCGAGTCTTTTGAACGGCTTCAAAAACATTCCACAAAAAAGCGTGTCTCTCGGGAGTCCGAACAAAGGTTCAAATTGTGGAAGGATAACATGAGCATACATTTAGAAGAAAAACAAGCTATGCCTTATTAAGGTCCGGTAATACAGGCAACATTTTTCGAGCAACTTGTCGCGCAACAATGTTGCGTTGCAAGTTGAGCTTGTTTGTTGCGCGTTTTAACCACCTTATTACATCCATTTAGAAATCATTGATGATCCTTGCAATCTGATTCGCTCTCAGCAGTGTGATTTATTCCCAAATCGCACTATTTTTTGCTCTAAATCGCATGATTTCCCCAGCCAATGAGAAAGGAACACTAAAACTAAACAACCAATCAAATTTCAAGGCTTGTTTAAGGTAACCAATCATATTGCAGGAAAATGAAAGACAAAGAAAACAATTGTGTGGCAGACTTTGCAACTTTTGTTCCCAACTGGATCAATAAAATATTGGCACATATTCTAGCGATTATGAAATCTAAATAAAAGTAATAAATGGGTAATTGAACTTCGTTTCGTGCAATTTTGGTCTGAAATCATATGTGTGATTTTAAATCGAACTCGTGCTGCGCGCTCGTTCGATTTTGAAATTACACGTATGATTTCAGACCAAATTCCACTCCACTCAGTTCAATTACCATTTTTATTGCATCTTTTTACGGTGGAAAAAGTAGACGTCGCTGTTACTTTTTGCAACGTGAAAATTTGTTGCTCAAGAACGTGGTAATACGCACAACAAACCAATTCAAGTTGCAACACAACATTTTTCCGCGACAAGTTGCACGAAAAATGCTTCCCGTCTTAATGGGGCTTTAGTATGCAGGGTTTTTAGCCCGCATCTTTGTCCGACTGCGGTGAGAGAGGTTTTGCTACTTTTTGCAAAATATATGTGACGTACCAATAACTCTTATAGATATATCATAGATGCTGTGATGAGTACCGCCCTGGTCACTTGTTTGTTAATTCTGTCCGGTAGAGAGGTTGGAGATAAAATAAAACAGCTATTCAGCCCTCGAATTATCGATGCATGATACGTCACTCAGCAATACTGAGCAATGAACTTACATTTGCTATGTTTTTGGGTTTTTTTTTTCTTTTTCTCTCGTTTCGGGGCATTTTATTACCTTTATTTCCCATTCGCCGGAGAGGGGGATATTCTCGTTTTCCTGCTTTGAACCCAGGGTTTCAGTGATCAAATCGAGGGTGAGGACGTTGTGGAGAAAGTTGAAGAACAAGATATCTTGTTTGTTTGCTAATGGCTCACACTGAAAACGCTGTTTACGGAAACTTGGCTGCATATTACTTGTATCTATTGCTAGCAGAGAGTGTTTGTGCAGAACCTAATCCTGACTTTTTCTGTCCATGTCCCTTCCTATTCTTTTGTATCCTATTCCCTCTTATCCTTTCCTACCCTATTTTATCGTTCGCTATTCTATACTATTTCATACTATTCTGTCCTAGTGTTCCATCCTATCCTAGCTATCCTATCCTATCCTATCCTATCCTATCCTATCCTTACCTATGCTATCCTATCCTATCCTATCCTACTCAGTTAAATTAAGGCATGGATAAACAATGATTTAATCAAAACGTGAAGGGGGTGGTCTAACTCGGAGCACTTAAGCATTAGAAAGATGAAACTTTGCCAGACACATACATGTGTGGTTTCTGTCAGTTTGGTATGTGCCAAATTAAATGTGCTCATGTTTGTCACGTGACTGCACGAGGCCAGAAAACAATAAAATGTATTTAGACCAAAATGGCAACACTTTTTGTTGCGAGTTATTAAACCAGACTGGTTTAGGACAATGTGTAATGCAAGGTTCTACAAAACTGTGCTTGGCCTTTTTTAAATTTTTTACTGTTTTTTTAAAATAAACGGTTTTTTCAACTAGACCCAGTCCCCCAAGGCAGTTTTATCAAGCGTGTCAAGCCTTGACACGTCAATCTCGCTCTTCTCTGTTATACTAATTGCCGAGTTAACTAACGTCTTGTCTTACACATGTCCTACAATAAGGTCTCAAAAATAACAAAGGATTTACGTTAGTGACTTATTGTAAACACTAAGTCACTAAGACTTAATTTGATTTGCCGATGAGTTTGAATTTTAACTAAGAACCAAAAATAATCATTCAAAGTTTCATCCTAGGGACGAATTGACCCGGGCTAGATTAAACAGCATTTTAAACACTTGAATCATGATATTTGCCTGCCTAAAGTTTAAACTGTTCATAAATTCTGAGGACCTGTTACTTGGAGAAGAGAAGTTCGAATGGCTATGGATAGCCCCTAAGGATTTATAGTGGTCATGTGATCACGATAGCGGCGTGAGCATTGAGTCACTGCTATTCTACATCCGACATACATACAAGACACGTTTAAAAACTCAACTTGGCAGCGAAAGCATAACAGCAAAATAAGAGAGGATGATTCCAACAATCTATAAAAGAAAAAAAGAACAAAAGCAAGATTAATGAAAACCAAAGAAATTCGTTGATAGAGAATCGTTATTAATTGTCCATGTTGTCCTCAAGACTAAGAAACTTTATCATCGTTGTTAACTTTCTTTTGGCAGCTTCATGATGCGTCAGTAAACCCGTGAAGGTTAGGAGAGTAGCAGCTGCTCTTGTATGCTGACTAGTATTTGGCGTTGTACCAGCTGTTTGAGTAGCAGTCTAAAACCATCTTGCGAGAGCTGGTTCATGTCCCAGGCTGCATAGCTGCAAACAATGAAAGTTTTGGCAGTGGTCTGTCGCTTTCTTACTTGTTACTCCAAAATTAAGGCAAATTTTACCACAATTGCCTGTAATCTCGCAATCTGATTGGCTAATTTGCCGATGTCGATGAGAGTCTAGACAACGCTGTACGTGTCATGCTCGCTTCATTTTGTCACGCAGTGTGATAGCCAATCAGAAACGCTCATTTTGGGAAATAAACCAATCATATTGCGAGGAAGTTATGGACAACGCTTGCTCTTTCGTTGAGTCATGATTTTGGTCACGCTCTAAAATAAAGACTTTCTTTGGCGTTGAATATTGTGGTAAAAAACAATATTTGACCACTGTGATGACGAATATCGTTGTCGATAAGAGTACAAACAAAGCTAAACCACTTTCGATTTGTTAACTAGAAGAGATACAAGGGCCAAATGTGTGAAAGAGTGTAAGGTCGAGTGGCGTAGCCAACAACTGATTTTTTTTCTATGGGATCAGATATATGCACTGTTAGTTCAATCACAAGGAAAGCATACTTTCCACCTCAATACGTTCCTCTATTTTAGAAAGCGGGTGAGATCAACCAAAAATTATAAACAACTGTGACATGCTTAAAAATACCTCAGACATTGAGAATCATTTAAGGATGTATCTATTTTTCTCGTTTTTTTTTATAAAATAAATAGGACAAATTGCGGTAAAATTAGCCTGATAACAGATATAATTTATTTATCGCATAGCTTTAGGTTTTCGTGCTTTTCAGGATTGTCAAGTTTGCGCACGACCCATATGTTTCTGTTTTAGGTTTTGGTCAACGATCCCATCTGAAGTTGCGGCTTTCAAACAATGCAATGGTTAGCCAAAATGAAGTAATGTTTGGTGGTGAGAAAATTTTGTAGGGTGTTTGAATTGAAGTGATCGACAGGATTATGTGTTACTTCAATACAAACCGTTAAGCAGAGAGATTTTGTGATCACCACCAATCCTCCAATAGAAAGGCCCTTTGGTTTCACATTCAGGCAAAACATAAACTCAAGCAACTGTGAAATGGAATGTTAACAAAATGTGATCAAAAGGAATCTTATCTTTAACGATCCCCAGCTTATATTTAGACCCATTTTGGGGCGACACTGTGATTGAAAAAATTGGCAAATGAACTATCTAGAGTTAACCAACTTACATAAACCGCTACATCACAATTAGGGAAACTAGAAACGAAAAAACAGTAGCCACCTATCTCACAAAAGTGATTATGCACTATATGTTCTCATATATATACCTTCACTTCATCTTTATAGGGGACTTTAACACTTTCCAATATTGTTTGAAAACTATGAATCTGTAGAAAAAATGGTAAAATGACAAATGGATCACATCGTTGGTATAACGATTACCTTGAAAGAAAAGTTTAAAGAAAAATTGAGCTTTCGACTCTGCTGGAATCTTGATCACATTGAAATTCTGAGGATCATGTTACATGTGACCTTCTTAGCCTCACATACATCACGGGATCGGCTGTTTGATCTGACCAATTTCATGTGATTCTAGAAAGGTCCAAAGCACAATTTTTAGCCTTCAGTGTATTTTCAAGATATTTATAATTTTTATATCAATATTCGTACTCAGTCAAAACTCATATTAAAATCATATCGTGTTATTCAAGCCACATTTCACCAAAATGTCAAGAATTTGCAATTGCTAGAAAGGATGTTTCGGGAGGAAAAAAACTTTTTATCTGCGCGTCGCTAATGTGTTTTTCGCGCGAAACTTAACTTTTTGGGGTATGGACATTTGATTTTTATTGATAAATATTTGTTTTTATTACTTATTTATTCCTTTATTTTTGCAGTTTGGAAAATTTTCTGTGCTTTTTAGTGCAAAATAAAGAAAACAAAGGCATGAAAGTTTCAATTAAAAGATTAAAACAATTCACTAAAATCTTCCGAAATCAAATCATCTTGGTAACTGGATTCAGGTTTTTGCATTAAATTTACCAGACGGGGAAATCTGCTTCTACATCAACTATGCTCAAAAGAAGTTGCTGGTCTTTGATATAACAGTAAATATAGGTTTGATGAAGCTCTCGCATGGTCTCTTAACATCCACTTAATATGTCGGTCAAGAAATGCGATAGATACACATCCAATTTTGATTTTCACACGAAGTATCCCTTAAACTAAGTCAAAAATGAGGGCTTAACCACCGATCAATTCAATTCAATTCTTATTATGCACTATTTACAACAATTATAAGACAGTTAGTACTATACTAGCATTTACTAGAGAATAAATATAGTGCATAAATTAAAAAAAACAAAAAAAAAGAACAAAAAAAAAAAAGATAAGTTCGTGGTAACCAGAGTGGCCATTGGCTTTCGAGCTGGCTACCACCATATTAAAGATAAATGCGGTACTAAACAAAAATTAACATTAAATAATAAATATATCTAATTGTTTCAATCATTAACATACACATATTGTTTTAAAATATATATGATCACTTACAATACAGAAAAATAAGTAATAAGAAGTTATTGCACTGATCAAAAATTACAATTAAGTTTTTTAATTATTTTGTGTAAGTAAGTATTGTAAGTATTGTTTTATAAAGGAAATATAAGGTAATTTTTTAGGATGATAGAAACTGTGATTGACCATATCTAGTTGCTGTACTTATTCTGTACAAGTTTTGACTTGATGCATACCTGGTGTTATGACAATGGATTTCAGATGCTGGTGTAAGAGCATCTGAGAAAATAGCTGGATACCTATTTTTATTATTTTGAATTTTGCGGGCAAAGAGTGCTATCCTCAACTTGTAGATATTATATAATTCCAAGATTCCAAGTAGAGCATAGTAAATGTTAGCATTTTCTGTCCTGTGAGCAAAGAACATGCACCGTACACATTGTATTTTGCCAATACCCTTGTGAGTTTTGTTTTGCATGCATTACCAAAGCTCATGATACCATAGTTTAAGTAGGGGTAAACAAGAGTATAATATAACTGCGTAAGGACATTAAGATCAACATATTTCCGTACCTTATAAAGTATTCCTATATTTTTTGCTAGTTTGTTGTTTACATGCTGAATCTGAGGTTCCAATTTAGGTGTTCATCTATGTAAACTCGTAAGTATTTAACAAATGACTTACGTTCAATGTTATTAATATTAATATGAACAGTCTTCCTTGCTGACGAGATTAGCATATAGCTTGTTTTTTTAAAATTAACAGACAGCGTGTTAGATGCGCAGTACCTCAACACTAGTGCTAGTTCGTTGTTGGCTTAGCTCAGATGGTTGAGCTTCAAATCGATACCCGGTTGGAACAACAATTAAGGTCATAAAGTGTATTTTAATGACATCTGCAGATGGGTGGACTCTTTTTTTGTCTCAGATAAGTGCCGTCTCGCGATCGCAACCCTTCAACGTTCATAAAACGCTTTGGGTCAAAGCATGTACACATTTGATTGAATTCGCAAAGACCAAAAAGTGGAGTTCCGGGTGTTGTGGTTTGTCAATTGTGTTATGTATTTACCTTCGTTCATTCATGGGTGGTTGGGCTCGATGAGATCGTTAACGGACTTATAGCGGCTACCAGTTGCGCCTATACATGCTGATGTTTGATCTCACTAATAAAAATAAGAGATGTAATGCGCGTTGGGATGGGGAAGAAAGGAAATGTGTTATATAAATCCCATTACTATTACCCCGATGGTAAGCGTTATTTTTATTTGAGGTTAAAAGCTCCTGTTCATCATGAATTATGGGGCAGAGTTTTAATTAGGTTACAATTTGTGACGTCAAATGCCTGTAGTTGGAGAAGAAAGAAGAAAACACTTTGTGACGCTTCTGTGAAACTAAATTGACGTACATCCAGTTACGTGCATTTCTGGGCATAATAATAATAATAATAATAATAATAATAATAATAATAATAATAATAATAATAATAATAATAATAATAATAATAATAACAATAATAATAATACAATAATACAATACATCAAATAATTAATTGACCACTCCCCATAGGGGCTTTTCAGGGCCAATGAAACACAACAAACGATAAAGAAACGACAGAACAGAACAACAACAATAACTGTTAAGTATCCCAACTGACCAGATAAAAATAAGTTTTACAAGTGCGGCCGAGAAGTTGAACCAGGGACTACAAGGAAGTGAAATTCAATGTGCGGTCAGAACGGGTCTTGAACCCGGGGAACTCCTGATCTCTAGGCAAGCTTCCCAACTCCTGGGCCACGTTGCCTCTTTCAATCCTATCTGAGCACTTCAAACAGTCCTTAATGAAATCCAATTTCATCATTTCACTTCTTCATCTGTGGATCTTTACTCCCCGAACAATCTCATAATCAACTTCCATTGCATTCCTTAAATTTTCTAGTGCTATAGATCGAGGTGATCTAGTATTTACACTGAAGATGTGATTGTAAAACCACTTACCTTCCCGTTTACTCTTGATGCAAACACCAATATCACAGCTACAGTGACTGATGACAGCAAAAGCCAGTAGAGGGCTTCTAACATGTAGGTCAACTCAGAAATATCGCCATGCATCGCTTGAGGACGGTTTACAGAAACGTAAAACGAGAAGCATGTCAAGGGAATATTAGCAGTTACAAAGACAAGAAAAAATGGAGATAACATCTTGCTGGCGAGATCAGACGTTTCACAAAGTCTACGATGTTCCGTTTTCATAGCTTCCAAGTCAAGTTGCCAGGGTGGAACGCTATTGCTTAGCACCCTTTTAGAAAATTCATCAAACAATTGCTCGAGAACTACGCATGTTACACAGATAAAGACCATGGGAAGAAGCCAGGCACACGGCACAAAAATCGAGATAATTACTAAAGAGGCAAGGTTAAATCCGTACCAGTCATTCCAAGGCTTATGATCTCCAACTAAAGACCATGGGAAATAAAGAGAAGCAATTATAAGCATGATAATCATCGATGTCCAAGCTGTACCGGCTACAATTAGACCTTTAATGGAACAAGACTTAAGCTTTGCCAAATCATTACCAGTTTCCACCAAGTTCTGAAGAAACCTTTCAAACCGTGTTGTCTTCCCTTTCAATACTGGAAAAACGGCCAAGCCAATAATGGCGATGAGTGCAGTTTTTAGGCCGCATAAGAGAGTTCCCATTAACACGAAGAAGAAAAAAGGATTTGAAATCCCTTCCGTGCAAAGGCTGACGAAAACCATGATAACATTGAGCCAAAGACATGTCATGGCCACGACGCAGCGCAATAATGGAAATGGAAAAGTTCTATTTGGCATGGAAGCTACTTCTTTAAACTTTTCCATCCGAGTGTCTCCAAAGTACATTCCAAAAAACTTCATAGATTTTAGTATAGGACCGTAAATTCTCTCGCACGCCTTCACGATTTCTTCCTTCCTTCGAGAAGCGTGTGAGGACACATCAATGACTGTGTGGTTTGAAACAACAGACGGCATTTCCTCATCTTCCCTTATGTAGTTAAGAGTCTCTTTAAGGCTGTTTCCAGAGGAACTTACGTTGGGAAGCATCATTGATAAACTAAATTCGGTCCCGACTCTAGTTTAAATATAATATTAAAGGTGATGCGTTGGTCCGTTTTCAAGTCACCAGCACCTGTATTCTCTTTTTTTTTTTCAACTCCGCCGAGCTCTGTAATTACTAGTCTCCTTTCAGCCTAATTTCTTAGCGCTGTTGTGCAATTATAACTGTTCTCAAACCAACTCACATGGTTAAATTGTTTATACACTTTCTAACAAGGATAGATCCGTAAATAGTATTCTCTTTGCAAAAATAGAGACCGTTGTCTTATCTTTTAGGTTAAGATACATTCTGCTCGGATCTTGTCACGTCCTCCTTCAGAATGTGAAGACGGCAGATCATGAATTGGCAAATCTGTTTTTTTTTTTTTTTTGGAAGTCCAAAGAGGGTCAGAGGATCAGTGGTTATGTTTCTTTTTCAATTTTTTTCAATTAATTAAATGCCTCAAGTTTCCAACCGTATTTCTTTTCTTTAGGTGGGAAGGGGTGGGGGCAGGCTAAGTCTATAGAACGGCAGCTGTAAAGTTAAATTTTGACCAGTGCACAAGTCGTGAGCTTTTGCTCGCTCAATCAGAACAGACCCGAGACATGCAACTAATATTACGTTTTCCCCCCATCTTTTGCAAGCTCACCAAATGGTTGATGTGTGATACAAAGGCTTCAGCAATCAACTATTTAACTCTTTTATCGGGAGAACAGGCATCACGTTCAGAGAGGATTTCGCTGAAACGTGGACTGTTCCCCGTGGACAACGTAACATGAACCAATACATTTAATAACCAGATGCTAACAGCACTTTAAACCCGGAAAGCTTTTTTAAAGCATCTGTCAATAGTCTCGACCCTAAATGACCTTTTTTTCTGACTCACGCCAAGAAATGGTTAAAAATGTGTTGCTTTTATAAGTGTTTTAAAGGCAAGCAATTACCTTTTCCAAATATATGCCTGTTTGAAGCAGAACAATCACTGTATGGTTGGACCAACTTGAAGGTGTAAAGGGCAAGCAATAATTAGCTGCGTGTTTATAGCCTAATCAAAATCGAGCTGGTGACACCAATGTATAATAATAAATTTTGTTCTTACGAAAAGTATGTCATTGGGTTGTGAGTTTTGAGAAAGAATACAATTTGTACCAAGACAAAATTTCAAAAGAGATCTGAAGCCTTCGTTGGTTGGAAAGAACATTGAATGCCTTTATTTCAGTTTGTTGTTTCCTTTACTAGTAAGCTGGAAAAAGTCGAAAAAAGGCGTTTTCAATCAAGGTTGGTCGAAATCCGCACGATACTGCATATTGCAAAGCAACTTTTATTTTTTTGACGGATATCTCGGCTTTAATGACACTGGATAACTGATTATTAAGCTTTTCCCTTAGTACAGAGGCTTTTTTTTTTAAATTGAGGATTGCTACAAGTCACACTGATCAATAAACGAAATATTTTCAAATTCCAAATGGTAGCCAAGGTGGTGAAATAAATGGAAAACGCTTTGCATTGCAAAATAATGAATGCACAACACTAGTGGGGATCAAAAAATGATGTGATTGCAAAGTAAATGGAAGTCTTCGAGTCGTAATAAGCGAACAAAAATGAAATTAAATATTCGTCATGTCATGTATCGTATCGATTTGCGATTTTCTTCGTGTGGCTGACTAATCGCCTCGATTTGATGAGGGGGTCTCGAGCCCACGCGAAGTGACGTAATGAACAAATAGCGCAATAAGTGAAGCTATGATCCTCGCAGCTATGAACGCAATTTTTGCAATTGCGTAGAGAAGCCTGAAAACTTCAGGACTTCAATGATTTCATATATCATTTCATTAGAACCCACAAGTGACCAGCTCCCAACGTCAGCAGCTACATAGCTCAGTTGGTCAGAGCGTCGCACCGGCATCGCGAGATCACGAGTTCATACCCAGTGGAAGTCCTGAATTTTGCAGGCTTCTCTACTCAACTGAAAAAATTTCCTTCATAACTGCGAGGATCATAGCTTCACTTGATTTCATATCCGCAGTTCAATATATGATCCGTTTCATATATCATTTCATCGTTGAACAAAATATTGTAGGCTTGTAACGTGTGCTCGATTTGCTCACGTTGATCGGCGAAGACTTCTTTGGACTTAGCTCTGGAGGTTTCCTTTTGAGTTTTTCTTCTTAAGGTCACAGAAATTGTGTTTATTTATTCGATGTTTGGCTTGCAAGTATGATTGATTTTTTTTGTTAATTTATCTGTTATCATTACAGGAAAAATAAAACACATCACAAAACAGACACTTTGAAAGTTACTCTCTTGAGTAGCTTTACATGGAGTATATATGCTAAAACTGCAAAAATAAAACAAAATAATTTAAACAACTTAATACTCCGAAGGCGAAAGGTTACCTTTGAAAATCATTTGTAACTCGTGGAATGTGGCATTCATTTAAAAAAAAGATCTAATGAGATCAGACCCAACATCATCTTGATTGCCATAAAGTGTCTTACAAAAAGTTTCAAGTTCTTTCATTACCGCTTTTGAACTTGTAATAAACTTTCCTTGAGCATTCAAAATTCGCCGAATGGAAACCTCACCTTTTCCAATCCGATTTTCTATTCATCAAAGCATCGGAAGGCTCAGTACTGCAATTCGACCTTAGTTCGTCAGTAGTTTCGAGGAGTGATTTGTCCACGTTGCAAAATGTCAAAATGTAAAATAATCATTTGATTTGAATATCTCAACGAAAGGTTGATTACTGTTAGTCTTAACGTCCTGCCCACATCCCCTGTCGTCATTGTCGTAGCCAATTTTATGGGGATGCGTGCTTTCAACTCCACCAGACCAAGACCCTCAGTGGAAAGGCGTGTGGTCCAAATCAGTCGTCGGTATGCGACTCGTGGCACAAATGTGCGAACTGCCAAAAACTGCTTCGTTCGATGAATTAACAAGACGAATATCGGTGGGGGTATAGTGAATGCCCGTCGTGCCACGAAACGGCGGATTTGAAGCAACATCAATGCTTCATGCAAGTCCCCAATGACCCTGAAGAGCTCGAAGACTGAGCACGCATCTTTCAAATCAACAAACGGGCTCGACTCCGCCGTGAGCCACACAACGACCCCAATACTGCTACGAAGGGCGAGAAGGAGGAGGAGGACAATACCTACCACCCACCGCTACTGATCTTTTGGGACACAGCGGCCATGCAATATACGGGCGTCCATGTGCCTAATCTGGTGTTGGCTATGACGGCAGAGGATGCCTTCCCGCAAATCTTTCGTGGCGAGAATTGCATTGAACAATTTCTGCAATGGCTGGAGGAACTCACGGAGTACGAAACACGCTATGTCACTGCTCTTGCCCACAATTTTAAGGGCTACGACTCTTACTTTGTGGTTGGACGTTTGATCGAGCGCAAACAAAACTTTAAGCCCAAGCTTACGGGGGGGGGGGGGGGGGGGGGGCAAACTGCTGGAGCTCACTTGCAAGGGTGGGTACATCCGCTTCATCGACTCTATGTAGTTCTTCGCCATGCCTCTTGCTTCGTTTATGAGAACATTTGGCTTGGTTCCCAACAATTTCATGAAGGGGTATTTTCCACATATGTTGAACACCCCTGCGAAAGCCAACTACGTGAGTCGCATGCCACCGAGAGAGATGTACACCCCAGAAACCATGTCCGAGGCAGGCATGGCTGAATTCGAACGATGGCACACTGCTCAAGTGGAAAACGAGGCACTGTTTGACATGCAAAGGGACCTCGTGGACTATTTCATCTCTGACGTCAAACTCCTCCGAGAGGGGTATTTGACCTTTCGTCGTGAGTTCCGCGAACACACCGGCGTTTGCCCCTTTGACAAAATGACCATCGCCGGAGCTTGTCTACATGACTACCGCCTCAACCGCATGGAGGAAGACACCACTGCCTCCAAACCTGTCAAGGGCTGGCGACTCATTACCAACCATTCCAAGTCCGCGAAGGAATGGCTCTTTTGGCAAGAACATCGGCTGCAGGAGGAAGACTCACTTCCAAACCACCGGCAACGTATCTAGCAAGCTCGCAACCAAGGCGAATACCAGATTCCTTCTTAACGATGGAGGGTGAACGGATTCGATGAAACCAGCAACACGGTCTTTGAGTTCTTGGGTTGTTTTAGGCACGGGTGCAACCGTTGTCTCCCCAATCGTCACGAACCGTACCGCCGTAATGATCAACGCTACATGGATAATGTCCGACATACCACCATGGAACGTCTTGAGGGTCTTCGAAACCTGGGATACCATGTCGTGACCCTCTGGGAATGCGAGTGGGAGCAGCAAAAAAAAAGCGGATCCTCGCGTAGCAGAGTTCGTAAAAACCCTTCCCGTCATCAAACCCATGAATCCTCGCGACGCCTTCTTCGGAGGACGCACGAATGCCTCCTACCTTTACTACAAGGTTCGAGTCGGTGAGCAAATCTGGTATGTGGACTACACCGCCCTCTACCAGTGGGTCAATAAGAAGGGAACGTATCCCATCGGCCATCCTGAGTTCATCTATGAACCCGGCACCATCAATCGCTCCCAGTACTTTGATCTCGCTTTGTGTACCATCGTCCCGCCAGAGAATTTGTTTCACCTCGTCTTGCCTTACCGGTGTGGAGGAATGCTCACCTTCACGTGATGTCACACCTTTGTGGAGAAAGACATAGACAAACCTCTGCACGAATATTTGGTTTTATCAACGGAGTTGACAATGTAAATTGGCCACCGTACAGACATTCTAAAAGCGAATCGAGGAATTGTGGGTTACGTGTAGTTTTTATGGCAGAGTAGGAGCTACGCTATTGGTGGTAACATGGCAACGTGGAAAATAGGAATATATTAGTTAAATGAATAGCGTTCGTTAATACCGTGAGGATTAAGGGTGCCGATTTGAAAGATGAATTTTTGTTCCCGATTCTTGCGGCTTTCCGTCGTACCTAGATGTAGGGAAAGGCCGCAGATAGCCATGTGTTTTTTGGAGTGGTTTGGCAGATTAAAATGGCGAGCGACTGGCCTGGATGCATCCTTGTCATTCTTCTCAACATCGCGAAGGTGTTCGCGGAATCGGCCACCTAGTCGTCTACCTGTCTTACCAATGTATAATTTATTGCATAAGAGGTACAGGTTATGCAATAAATGACATTTGCGGAGGTACGTGTGAAACGATCGGTGATCTTAACAGATCACTTAGGTCCCGATATCTTGCTAGTGTTAACAATGAAAAGACAAGTTTTGCATCGTGAGCGCGCGCATTTGAAAGTGCCGGGTTGCTCGTTAGTTTTGAACGCGCTTCTAACTAAAAAGTTGCCTACGTTTTTGTCGCGTTTGAATGAAATAAGTGGAGGTTGCGAAAAGATTCTATTAGTCTCGGGATCATTTTGGAGTAATTTAAAATTATTAAGAATGATACTTTTGACTGCGTGATTATGAGGATGGAAAGTGAGTGTGAATGGAATTCTGTCATTCTTATCTTTTTGTGACGTTTGAAGTGATGACTGTCGATCAAATTGTTGGGCGCGATGATGGCCCGCTTTGACCACAGAGACAGGATAGGCCCGTTTTTCGAAGAACTGGCACATCTCCTCTGATTTTCTGGAAAAATCGGAGTCATCACTACATAGACGTCGAAGTCTAAGAAATTGAGAATAAGGAATGGGGTTCTTGACATGTGGCCGACAAAGACGGCGCGGTAGTTGTTTGGCGGTCCGACCTTTACCAAAAATAAGCTTCGCGGCAACTTTCTGAAACCTCGTTTTATGCCAAAATCCAGAAAGATCTCACTTCCAAAAATCGAAAACTTGTCAAAGACACCATTCAGAATCTTATAGTTAATCAAGAATTACCGGACACTGCAACTAATCTCATCATCAACACCCCTAGAACTTCGTGCATTTACTTCTTGCCTAAAATTCACAACCCAACATCCCAGGTCGCGCTATCGTTTCTGCCTGTAGTTGCCCCACCGAACTCATTTCTAGCTACTTAGACAGGATTATGACGCCTATCGTCGAATCTTTGCCATCATACATTAAATACAGTACACACGAACTAAAAGTTTTCCGCGACTTCAATTTCTCAGGCCAAGACAAACTTATTTTAACCATGGACATTACATCTCTATACACAGTCATTCCAAATAGCGAAGGTCTTCAAGCACTTAAACACTTTTTCGATCAACGCACTGTCAAATAACCAAGCTCGGAAACGCTCCTCCGCTTTTAACGCTTAAATGTTTTTCATTCGCCGGCAACTATTACAAACAAATTAATGGTGTAGCGATGGGCACAAGAGTGGGACCTAGCTATGCCAATCTTTTTGTAGGATATGTTGAACACCAATTTTTTAAATCAGTACAAAGGCCCCAAACGTGAACTCTACGGCCGCTACATCGACGACTGCATCGGCGCTATTTCATCCAGCAGAGAAGAACTCAATCAATTTATAACCTCCGTCAATTCTTTTCATCCGGCTCTTAAATATACCTAGGAAATTTCGGAAACTTCATTGGCTTTCCTAGATATAAAAGTTTCTATTAGTGGCAACGTGCTATGTACTAGTATGCACTACAAACCTATAGATTCACACAGTTATTTGTTGTATTCATCGTCACATCCATCACATGTCAAGAACTCTATTCCTTTTTCTCAATTTCTTAGACTTCGATGTCTATGTAGTGATGACTCCGATTTTTCCAGAAAATCAGAGGAGATGTGCCAGTTCTTCGAAAAACGTGCCTATCCTGTCTCTGTGGTCAAAGCGGGCCATCATCGCGACCAACAATTTGATCGACAGTCATCACTTCAAACGTCACAAAAAGAATTCACAGAACTCCACTCACCCTCACTTTCCCACCGACGCAGCACCACGGTTTCTTTAGAAACTACCCCCTTCATTCCTCTGCACGAAAAGTCTCTTTAGTGCGATCACAGCGACTATGAACGGGCGCTGACCGGAAAAAGCAGTGGAGATGGGCTACGTGATTTCACACGTCCATGAAGTGTGTCACTTGGAGGAAGCACGCCACGGATTGTTTGCCGAGTATGTTAACACTTGGCTTAAGATCAAAGCGTTAGCATCCGGATGGCCTAGTGGGTGCGACACGGAAGAGCAAGGGGGTAAACATAGATGGAGGACTTTGAGCATCACGAAGGAATCCAACTCGACCCAACTAAGATCCCTCACAATCCGGGTCGAAGGTCCTTAGCCAAACTGATACTCAATTCCTTGTGGGGCAAGTTTGGACAGAAGGATAACCTGATGCAAGACAAAACCTTCATTGACCCTCTACCCTTCCAGCTCTTTATGGACTCGGACCAACATGACATTCGGTACGTCAGTTGCCTCTATGAGAACTGGGTAGAAGTGCACTACCGTGCTAAGGATGAATGCGAGGAACTCACTGTCGACACCAATGTGTTCATTGCGGCATTTACTACCTGCTGGGCACGTTTACGGTTGTACGAGGCATTGGAACTCCTGGGTAAGCAGGTCCTCTATACGACACCGAATCCGTCCTCTACGTGCATCGTCCCGATCGACCTGATATCAACCTCGGCACCCATCTCGCTGAGTTCACCAACAAACTTAAAACCGGTCAGTGCATTGCGGAATTTTGTTCGGACGGGCCCAAACACTATGGGTACCGATGCAATGATGAAAGGATGGAGTGTAAAGTCAAGGGATACTCTCTGAATGTGGAGGGAATGGCGCAACTCAATTATGAGGTGGTGCGTCAAAACAACTTGGGCGAACTCCAACATCCTTTGGAGACAGCACGCAAAACGCGCATTCGTCAAGCACGTAAAATCATCCGCAAATCAAACAGTACGAAATTCGTACCCAGCCCGCCCACAAAGACTATCAACTTATCTTTAACAAACAGGTCAGCGGTCAGCGAGAAAGATGGCTGCGTTTTTTCTTTACTCCCTAAGTTTAACGCTGAAAGTTATTCTAATACTTATTTAATATGTCGAGTCGAAAAGGAAAGAAAGTGGAGGAAGAAGAATTTGAAGTGTATGTAAGAAGAAGTCTCAATAACTTATGTCAAGATATCAAAGAAATCGAAGATGGTCAAGCTAAAATTCGAAGTGATCTTCAATTGTTGAGGAACGAGGTATCGAGCAACAAGAATGAGATAAAGAAAATACGACGATGCACTGAAAAACTGACCGCCGATCTACACGATGTAAATTGCAGAGTTGACCGTATAGAAAGTGACCTTGGAAAGTACTCAAAAGATGTTGGAAGTTTGTACGAGAGACTGGTTTCCCTTAAAAGGTACTCAAGAGACTTTAATCTTAGATTCTATAATATTCCAGAGGTTGCTGGCGAGGATTGAATATCGAAATTAGCGGAAATCATTGGCAATGGTTTAAACATCCGGCCAACCATTGAGAATGCTTACAGAGTTGGTACTAGAAGGGAAGATGGCTCCCAAAGACCAATCCTTGAGAAGTTCCTTTACCGGCCTAAAGGCAAGGCAATGATTATGAAAAAGAAAATTTTTAAGAAAGACGTGGGAACTTCTGACGATTTAATTTGGGAGGATCGAGAAGGAAAAAAGCAATTGAGTACTGTTGTGAATGAGGCATACGAGGCTGGAAATAGTCTGAGATTTCACCATGGTAAATTATATATTAATGGACAATTGCATCAATCTTGACTGCGTATTTATTTATATTTTTTTCATGTTATGTTTACATTATTTCTTCTTTTCAAGTTGCTGAAATGTAATTGATGAGTCAGAACTCATCTGATCCTGATTTAAATTTGCAGTCATTTAATGACCATGGAATTTATACAATGGAAGAACTGAACCAACCATCTTCCATTCCGAAACTTCAGTTTACTGCCGTTCATCTTAATAAAGAAGTCTTAGCCAACACTTCTTAGAGATGTGCAATTTCTTAGGTTCATCTTTTTTGATGTAATTGGATGTTTTGAAACCTGAAACCTGAAACCTCTCTTATTTTTTATTTTTTTTAAATGATTTTTCTAATGCTTCTGCTTATTTTTCGTTTCGATTTTATGCAGACATATATACGTGATGTGATCAACAAAAGGTATGACTTGGCATTTTATTACTAACTAGTTTCATACCGCACAAGAAGCGCATCACTCCTCAGATAAAATAGGCAAATGAAAGTTTGTTTGTTATTTATTTGTTTGAGCAGGTTGAAGTTTTGGCAGCTATTCAGCTGATGTGGACCTGCTGTACCCACCCACCCATATACACACAGAGGACAGACACAAAACCGGGAACTTCAACCCCTACTCTTCTCGAATAGTGTGTGGGTTCTTTAACGTCCCACAGGAACTAATGAACATGGAAGTTATTTGTGAGACGGGACCTCCTTATCGTCCTTATCCGAGAAGACTTGAAAGTTTAACCATTTGCAGATGTAATTACAAAGGCAGCACCTTCTCCTCAGTTATTTAAAGACCCTGAGTGTTGGTCCGGCCGGAGTTGAACTCACGACCTCCGGCATGGCAGCGGGAGGCCAACTGAGCCACCGGTGCGCGGTCGTGGTTCGTTACAACGCTCGCTGATAGACGCCCTTGCGCTCGCGGAATTTGAATTGAACAGTTGTTAGCGCGCGGAGTTCGAACACTTGCTTGCTCGCGGCAATTGTGGGCTTAAAGTTCTTCAGGATAAATTTTTTAGCGTGCCTACAGGAAGTTACCAGTTCATTACGCTTGTTCAGGGTCGCTACTTCAGGTCTAAAAATGATAAGATATTTTTCCCACAGGTACAAATTACATCGCTTCGAGATAGGGTTGTAAGGAGAGGTTTGTTTAAAAATTTTCCAGATGATGTGGAATTTCAAACTTGCTTCCTTCAAACACCAAGCATGCTTACTGAGCTCTGTACTGAGTCTCTTGTTGGGGTTGTTAAAAGAAGATTTGTGATTGGGAAATCTTGCTTTAAAAGAGTTCTCAGTGAGTCCAACATAAGTTTGGGCAGGCCTGTTATCTTCAATTGTCATTGTTGCTTGGAAAACCACACATGGTATAAGGCAATTCCCGGCCATAGTGCAGTCTGCTGGTATTCGGCAGTTGCATTCTTTCAAAACTGGTGGTGTAGTTGTTTTCTGTAAGGTTGATTTATTGTTACCATCGATCTTCTGCTTGAGGTTGGGCATGTAACAGTAGCTCATCTTTACTGTGTTGCGGTTGAAAATTTTGTGTAATACATGACTTTCCGGGAACTCTTCGTCGAGGATCTTAAGCAGCGTTCGCTCAACGTTTGTAGCCACGTTCTTGCTAGGTGGACTGTACCAAATGATGTTTATGTGGCGGTTCCTTCTGGTGGAGTTTGAAGACTGTGTTATGCTTGGTGTGAATGCGAGACGGTGATTGTATCCGCTGTCATCGAGGGCTTTCTGATAAAGAGGTGCAGCTTCGTTAAACGAATATTCATAAATTGAGATTTCGGACAAACGTTTGGTGATGGATTTTGGAATGTTGTCGATAATGCCAGGTGGATGGTTTGATTTCTTGTTGACGTAGAGTGGGGTGTTTCCGGGTCTGGTGTAGGCCATGTATTTCCAATCAGACAGGCTGAGGGTTACATGGAGGAGGTTTACCGTTTTTTGGTTGGCCTCGATTGTAATTTTCAGGCCGCAATTTCTGAAAATAACGAACAGATTTTTTTTGACGAGCTCTGTTCGCCGTGGTGGTGCTTTGGATATCCCGACGCCGTCATCTCTGTATAAGCCAAAATCGCATGTACTGCCAAACGTCTCTTTGATTTTGTGGAGGAGATAAGTACAAACAAGCTCGCAAGATTCAGCACAGTCGTAGCTCCCCATAGTAACGTCAAAAAGATTAGATGAGGCTTTCTTAACCCATGGCTCACCATAATTGTAGAGAATAGAACTTTTTGCTTGAAGGATGATATGCCGTTCATTGTCGGTTATGGTGACACATCCAGATGGAAATTGTAGAGCTTCACTTAGCAATTCAATTGAAATCGATGGGTAGAACTCTACTACGTCGAATGCAATGAACGAGTACATATCTTTGTGCTGGATGTCAGTGAACCAAGATAAAACGGCCTTGGTATTTTTACATTGGTTGAGTTTCAGGTGGTTAGCAAGTTGGGCATTAATGCGGTCAAGGAGTTGCTTACTGATTCTGTCGATCTCAGTCTTAGCTGGGTTGACAAGGCGACATGTGAGGTTGTTGACGAAGTTAGGTTTGTGATCTTTAAGAGTTATGAAGGCTTCGCGTTTTTCAGTGATGTTAATTCTGTCATCTAGATGCATTTTCTTAGCGATGACTTTGGCCTCTAGCTCGATGGAATTCGTGGTACCGTGGGTCACTTTCTTGTAGGTCTTAGTGATGTTTTTTTGAAGCAGATCATTGTAAGAAGCTGTGTCCATTTTATAGAAGTTTGATGTCTTGTCCGCGGGTACTAGGAGTGTGTCAGACTTCATGATGTTGTTATAGATGTCTGAGGAAAGCTTTTCACGCTTTAGTTTACGGAATTTGATGGTCTCGATCATGTTAAGGAGCCTCGTCTCAAAATTAAGCATCGCAAGTACATGTGGAGGTGATTTACGGGAGGAAAATCCAAATGTTTCTTTGCGGCTGCCGTCCGCGCTAGGGTTAAAGTAGAAGAACGCCTTCCATCTCATGCGTTTGCAGAGGTGCTCGGTCTTTTCAGTCAGTTTACATTTGTAATATATCTCAGATGGTAAAGGTATATCTTTGGTGGAGTTGTCAAACCTTGTCGATTCCATAACAGTCGGTGCGTAGTATAGAGTGCTCAACGTGAAGGTGCTTCAATGTACAATTTCACTTGCACCTCTGCTGATAGAGTGCTCAATAGTAGAACCAGAGCGTTAATCCAGGTGATGTGATCAACAAAAGTATTTATACATGTATTTAAGAACTGGAGAGGAGGAAATGAAATTTAAAAGAAATAAAAGTAAATTAAAAAACGGGTACTTTGACCGGAGACCACCATGACCTATCCTTATGGGTACTGTCTCCCGAGAATGATGACGCTGATGAGGACGTTCATGGATTCCTGTTGGACATGGGTGCAGCCAACGCTCATCTTCTCTCCGGACTCCTGTCGGACGACGACGAGGAGATATGAGACAAAGTTGCGGAAGTGCGTTTGCGGGGTACCAAGAGAAAACTGACTAGTGACATTACGGAACTTAGGTGACTGTACTCGGATTTGACCGGAGGGTTGATTATGTTCTGAATCCTCTCATTGGCCGGCCACATCCAAAATCAGCCTTAATAATAATAATAATAATAATAATAATAATAATAATAATAATAATAATAATAATAATAATAATAATAATAATAATAATAATAATAATAATAATAATAATAATAAACTAGGGTGCGTGTGCGGGGAAGCGACTTCTTCTTGGCGTGACGGGTGGGATGACTGTGTTCTGGACCCTTACAATACAATACAATACAATACAATACAATACAATACAATACAATACAATACAATACAATACCCTTATTTTACGTGGTAAATGTTCTTAGCTATTAGCTACTTCACAGACATACCACGAAAAATAAATAAATAAGTAAACGAAACATAATAAAAAGAGAAAATAATCGGCCTGCCACGCCACTAAGGAACATTCTTGTGCATAGTGTGACATTTTTTGCTTTTTTCTTCTTCTTGTAGAAATAGGACCGTTGTTGTTTTTTCTTGTACATTAAAACCTGTTAGATTTAATTTTTTTCTCTGGTGTTTTTTTCTGACCGTGAGGGGCCTGGGTCTCTGTGACGCAATCCATCTCTCGAGCGATGTAACGTCATTGCTTGAATTTTGAATTTCTTGACCGTTATCTTTTTTCCCAACATGGTACGCAAACACCCCAACCTGTTTCCTGAGGGTCTACAGCAAGTGAGGTGTTACGTGTCTGTGACGTCATTGATGGAATTTTGAATTCAGCGCCCAAATTTGAATTTCCCGCAAAAATTTGAATCTACCAATCAGAACGCTCCCATTCCAACCGTCAAAAGGTACGTGAACGAGCGTACACCACTACTGACAAGAACCGTTTGGAGCTAAAGAAGAAGTTGTACATGCACTTTTCAATTTTACCTAAATTTTCCTTCTATTTTAGCTGGTTCTGCACTTAATTTAATTTCGTTTTATGTTTGCTCTGTGTTTTTATGTATTTTGACGGGATAACTTCCTTTTGAAAGTTGTTGTGGTTTTACCCTGATCGACTAGGTCTAAAGAATGGACTTGGGACTTGTGGGTTTAGCTTTCAATTCCCCCTTAGCTTTAATTTGCAGCCTCGCTCGTATTTACAACACGTGTATCTGACATCCCCTGGCGATCGCTTTGTACATACTGTATGATATATAATTAAACACTAGAAGCTTCTGTTCGTGACTCCACGTTACGCGCCTTCAATAACAACAAAGGACTAGCTACAAAGAGGCTCTTCGTTTTCTGCGACCTTTCGAGAATTGCGAATGGTGCTGGGTCATTGTCGTTCCCAGATCCCATCGTTTTCCTTAGTCGGCGGGGCCTTCGCATGAGAAAAGGAAGAGCTCTGTAGACATAGGAATTCATTTTTTTTCATTGGCTAGCTTGCGAACAGTACAATCTTTAACCGGAAGTAAAAATGGCTGATGTGCTGTGATGGGGTCAGAATTATCAAGGTGAACCAACATGACCTTTTCTGTTAATAAACGATTATCGTTAATTCCTAACTTGCTTTGAATTTTGAATCATAAATTTAGGACACTGTGTTCAAGGACTTGTGGTAGCAGAGAAAATAAGGAAATAAAAAGTAATATCCGTGGAGTAGATTTGAACCCCGAGCTTGCACTGTATAGGAACGTTTCCTTCCTCTTCACCACTAAAGATCAAGACCGCGCTCTCAAACACACACTTCTTTAAGTCTTCCATAGAATATCGCTGCTGAAAATTTATTAGGCCTAACCGCCTAAGCTATAATAACAATGTAAGGACCCAGTTTTGGCCAGGATGCATTGCGCGCTGTAAGCATTGGAAAATAATTGAAACCTCGTTATCATGTAAACCAAAACAATGACAGACGCGCGAAAAGCATAATGGTCAATATTGGGTCTTTAAGCTTAAGCTTTGATTTTAAAATGTTTAGCTTTGTCGTGAAGTTGGAAACCGACCTTTTGCGTTGTTTGATATTGTTTTTTTGCCGAGTGATAATACAACATTATCAAATATTGTTAAAATATTGTCCCTGAGCAGCTAGCGGTGTGGTGGTCGTCAGGTGGCGGGTTAATAAAGAACATTCCTAGGTTCGAATCCTACGTCAATACACTTGGGCTGTCTTTTAAATAATATATGACCATTTCCCATAATGCATATCAAGTTTCCAATCTTCTCAATTAATGATAATAGAGTGTTTTCACGTGACGTCACAGCGGCCATGTCGGTGTCCCTGAACAAAAGAACGGCGGCCATGTTGGTGTCCCCAACTAATCCCCCGGGAATTGAGTTCTGTTATCATGCAAACGTTTTCTTTTGTTTCAGTGGAAAAACAAGGTTACTGATCACGTGAGTGAAAACACTGTGTAGTAAATTCAGAGCAAATTAAGAATTAACGATAAGCGTTGCTTCAAGGAAGAGAATGTGTTGGCTTGAAAACATTCTCTAACTCTACTTGAGTTCAGGCCACTTAAAGCTTCATATGCAGATTTTTCGAATGTAATGCTTCTGAGCACCACCATGTTTAGTGCAATAGACCATTTTCGAATTTTCACGGCTGGACTGGATCTAGCATGAAATGGAGTCTAATGCGGGCAAATCTTTTCAAATGCAAATTATTTTGCCCGAATTAGCCTCCATTTTATGCTAGGTCCAGTCCAACCGTTAGAATACGAAACTGGCTATTGACGATTCGTATATGAATTCCGGGAGTCCTGGAATCTGGGACTGCAAATCGTATGTCTCCAGAGCCCTTCGTATGCCCCGCCGGCTAAGAGAAACCATGGGATCTGGGAATGAGAATGGTGCTGGAAGCTTGGTGAGAGGTAGTCACCTAGCCCCTTTTTTTTCACCGCACACCATTAAAAAAACAAAGCAAAAAATCACAAGCCTCAGTTTGCAGGCTTACAGGACCCTGCATTTACAAGGGAATGTCATGGTTCAAATACCTCTGACCATTTATTGGGTTCGTTTTCCTCAATAAACTGTTTACATAGCAAACTGGTGTCCAGTTACCACTTGAATTTTACTATCACTATTGTGTTTAATTGCTGGAACTGTTACTTTCCTTACACGTCTTCACAAGCTGCTAGTTAGAAATAAATAAAGGCACTTTATTCTAATTGCATAAAATCATACGGCATAAATACGCCTAACGGTCACAAGGACTTTTGCAATAATAAATATTATTAAAGTACTTTGAATGGCACTGCAAGCCAGTGGAAGGTCAAGAGATAGAAATTTGTTTTACTTCTGAGGAGGCTTGCAACCAATTTTATTTCGTAGCCGATCGCTGGAGCTATGAGTTCACAGACACCTAGAGAAATTGTTGATAATATGGTAGAAAATTAATGATAAAAAAGACAAGTTTAACTTGGTAGAGATATAAGAACTGTGAAATAAGAGATGACCAGCCCCACGATCTGCAAGGCAACAAAAGCAATCATAAATCATATATTTTCTGCGTCCTTAAGTCTGTCTCATTGGAAAATAAACGGTGTATTGCAGATACGGGAAATCGGGGAAAACGTAGAATGACCAAGAGTGCGAATCCGAGTGCTTTTGAGCACTAGTCTAATAGTCTAATCTAGTTACTAATTCGGATGTACTACAACCGAACGTGACTGTTATATATATTTCATATATTTTTCGATTTTATTCAGAATAACTTCTCAGTTGATGTCTGACAGCCTTTGTCATTCGAATGATTCCAGTTTGTTATTTTTAGCCAATTGGCTCATTTGCTAGACTTTATATAGAGCGGTTTTCAGTTAAGTGTTGAACGTAATTTGCGAATTGCTTTGGTTTTGCATTACTTCACTCAGTGATTGGTTCAAAACCAATCAGAAGTGAAACCAAAACCAATCGTAGCTCGCGCGTGCACATTTTCCCGCGCTTTGTGTCGGCTACGTGTAATTATTTCGAGTTTTAATATATTACTTTACTGGATTGTCTCCGTTCTTTTTGATTGGCCAAAGTAATTACTTCGGTTTTGGTTTTACGACACTCGATTGAAAGTCCCTCTATGGGACCGTTTAAAATCGTTTTTAGTGGTTGAATAACTTAATAAGGAATGTTTGTGAACCCTGAGAACAGAAACCAAAGCCCAAATTGTAGCTGGAAGATTTTTGTTTAATATGATATGGTTGAGTAACTTGAGAGACTTTTACAAATCTAACTACAACTTCTTTTTGGTTTCGTTTCTTCAGAAACGAAACGCATCTATTTTTGACTTCGGCGTGAACTATTTACACAGTGGGGTAGAGTGGCCAATCAAAACAGAGTTTGTAATTGAAAATCTAAACATCTATGAGATGAGAAAACAAACTCGTGAACACGTGAACCTGAAGAACGACAAGTCACGCAAGTCATAATGTTATCAAGCGAAGGAAATGAATCATAAATAGGACGTTTTGACTATCTGAATTATTTTGAGTTAGATTAAAACGATATATTGTTGAAAATTTCAAGGTTATCTCTCTTCGTGTTAATAAGTAATGTAAACACATCTTCGCACATAGTAATAAATTGGATTAACCAGAGTTATTGTAAAAAGCTAAAACTGCCGAGGTTCATATGTAACACACGTAATAGAAGATTCACAGAAAACGGAATTTGAAACGTTATGCAGTAGCATTTGACGGTAAAATAGGTATTTGTAGACAAGAATCTGTCCTTCTCTATGAAATAGTTTCTTGTTACTCCACATGTACAGTGGTAAAATTTGATGTCTGAAATGACTGTCGACTCTTCTAGCTGTTTCATTTCTGTATATAGTTGCGTGCCTAAGCCTCAAAGGGACACCAAATGTATTTTTTTTAACATTTGTATATAATTATATGCGTTATTTCCGAGTTTCCATTAACTCACCGAGAGTACTAGGGACTTGTTCACCACCATTAGTCCTCCAACAGTCAATCCCATTGGATCTCCGCCAAGATGCATTGGCCGTTTTTATACTAGAGACGCATAATCCGTCCAGACGAATTATGCGTCTCTCATGTTATCCGTCTAGTGTAAAGACGGGACGAACTATATGAGACGCATAATTCGTCTTGGACAAACTTGGGCAAACATTTTTTCTGCGTCTGTTAATTTCGTCTAGTATAAAGACGGGCACTAGACGCATAATGCGTCTGGACGAACTTTCCAGTTTAGTGCGTCTTCGAAGACGCACTAAAATAAATTCTTCGTCCAGACGCATAATGCGTCTTGTGGCCGTCTTTATACTAGACGAATTTAACAGACGCAGAAAAAATGTTTGCCCAAGTTCGTCCCAGACGAATTATGCGTCTCTAGTATAAAAACGGCCAATGAGTTAACTGGAAAAACAAAATCAACCGAAACTGAAATGCTGATTTTAGCCAGTGCACGAAATGAATAATACTATGGGAATTTACACCCGGGAGAAGGTCAGTGCGATTGTTAAAACGATCCGCAAAATTGACTCAAGGATCCCCGATTCTGCCAGATTTTATACTCTGTGTACAACAAGTTTTATTGTTGTCGCGCTGGAAGAATATCGGCCCGAGGTCTTGACAGTACGGACCGAGCGCGTACAGAAAAGACCGACTCTGTATGAAAGCAAGACTGGAATCCCAAAAAGGCACAATCTGTGTAATTTAAATAACAATTGACTGAATTGTGTTGTGGTGAATCAAGTGAAAAAGAACAACCATCTACCTCTAAGTTTTCTTCCAGACCAGTGACACTCACATTTTGCAAAGTATCATAGAAAGTGTGAATCTGTGGAAAATTAAAGCAAAGATGATGAGCTGGTACTTTTAAGTAACTGCCTTTGTATTATTACCTTCATGTTTTGTTTGACTGTTTTTATTCTTTTTCCCATTGAGAGAGGCAAACAAAAGACAACACTCACATTGAATTAATTTTAAGGTGATAAGCATATTTTTAAACAAAGGATGAATTATATTTCAAACTTGTAGAAATAATGGATCATGAAATCAGCAAATATACTTCAGAACACTGAAACGGTCCATAATTTACCATCGGTTTCTTTGTGAGCAACGAATGTCGTCTTGGGCGGCTAACTCGAAAACCTGATCGGTTTACTAGTTCTTCGGCTCAAACGTTTAATTGATTAAAATTTTAATATTTTTTCTATTTATTTGTTTGTTTCCTACTTAAAAGTCATCATTACCTATGAAATGAGCAAACGAAATTCTTTTCTATTCTATTCTATTCTATTCCTTCGCCAATTTCCGATTGATTTAAAGCAACATCTCATAGCTTAAACGTATACCACAGATTAAAGAAAACTTTAAGACCTCTCCGCTAGATGCTGGCAAATATTCTTCTAAAAGCCTTCCCATCTTTTGAAGGTATTAATGTAAAAAGTTTCTTTTATGTAGCACATTGTTTTACCTTTTCACTGACTTGTACTCCATACTTCAAGACTATGGCTAGTTTCGCTGTTACTCCCAGGCACCAGTAAGTATCGGTGAGGATAAAGATAACTTCAGAAGTGGGAGCCTTGACAAGCTGATGAAAATTGATACAAAGCAGGGGAATGTCCAAGACAAACGTCGCCAAAAGGAAAGGTGAGAACACCTTGTCTGCCAAGGCCACAGTTTCACAGAGTTTTAAATGGTGTTGTCGTAGCGAACGAACGCTGAAAGGGGTGGGGCATTCTGAAAGCGCTTTCTTATTCAAAGATTCGAACATTCCTTCTAAAATTGCGCTTGTAATACAAAACAGCATGAAGGGTGTTGTCCATGAACAGCAAACAACCGCACCAAGTAATATATGAAGGACACGGTATGGAAGCGAACCTTTCCATGGTCGAAACTTTGCTGGCGAAACGTTTCCGTAAATGTCTAGAAGTATAGACCACGTCATGTTTAAGATGGTGAAGACACAAACTACAAAGGTAAGTCGATTAACCGACCTTGCCTTTATCCCGTTGAAGTCAGTTGCTGTCCCCAGCAAGTTAGTGATAAAACCAGTAAAACGAGAAGGAAGTTTTTTTCGCTCCATCAAAACAACAAAGCTTATGCTTGTTACCACTGCGCCCTGTAAATACCAATTACTGTAGATCAGCAACAAATAGAAATGGCGCATACGAGAAAGACCCTCGTAGAAAATGCTTATTACAGTTTGTAAAACCAGAATCCATTGGATCAACATCAGGCCTATACAGTACAAACGATGACAAAAGCTTGAAGGAGGCATCTGCTGATCCCTGTTCATCGAAATGTCACCGTGGAAAGTTCCAGTGATCTTCATTAATCTCAAGATAGGACTTAACTCAGACGATAAGTCTCTAAGCCGAAGATAATGTTCTGGTTCATTATTCCGTGCTGGTGGATTATTTGCTCTACCCTCGATCTCCAAACTCCTCTCCGAGTGAATCCCATGATCAGTTACCTCGTTTACCGCGACATGAACCTTCATGTTATCTTTTGATTGTGAATGAGTTACTCTCCACAAGAGTGTTGTAATCAACAGGACAGTTTGTGCCTCTCGTACAGCAAAGCTTCCTGATTCTTCGAGCTTGCCTATCGGTAAAGTAGAGGATGTTCATTTAATTTAGAGCAACTGAAGAAACTGCTTCCCGTAGAAATTAACAAGCCATATGAAGAACTGGAGGATGCACAACTCCCACCAGGCAGGTGTCAGCGGCAGTTGTCGATCGCTCGGTCAAAACTCAAAAGTTTGAGGCAGGAAATATTACAGTCAGCACCGAACTACAGATGTCACGAATACGATGAGATTAAAGAAAAGTTGTTGTTATTCATTTTCCATCACATGAGCATAAACAATAAAGCAATTTGGCTTCAACGGATACATTGTCGGCTGTGATATCCAGTATATATCCACTGAAACAAATTAATCAAGTAGATCTTGTACTAAGCACGAAAAAATCACTGTTTCTAAATTACCTGGGTTAGTGATCACAATCTTCTCGACATACCATGAAAATCCTCTAATATTCAAATGTGTTCTTGTTTCGAATACACCTCTTATCTCTGTAGGGGTTAGTGCCAGTAATTAGCAATTTGGTCAGTGAGAGTAATCAACAATTTTGTCAGTAATTGACAATTTCCTCACATTTGAGACCCATAAGAAAACTCTTAAGACCACTCAGAAAATAACTTTCGCCATCCCTTTGGAAGGTCGACCTTCAATCTGTCTGTCACATTTCAATGTAATAGTTAAGGGCAGCAATTATAGTATTAATTCGCTGAGAGGATTTCACCTGCAGTAATAGGCCCCTTACAACGAAGCTTGCTGTGATTTTATGCAAACTCCGCGGTGCAAGTAAACGACAAGGTAAGATTTTCGTGAAATGTTGAGACGCCTCTAGATCAGATACCATCCGGTCAGAAACTTGTGAAAAGGTAGTAAAGCCATTATGTGAACCGTTCTGGCAGAAATGAATTCTCTTCACTATTTAAACTTTGCGAATAGGGCTGGAAATCTTTAAGGAAACGAAACAACAATCTGGGAGGTAATGTTGCAGAAGTTTCCACACCATTGTCAAAGTCAGCGTGAGGCTATGATGAATTAAAAGTTTTGGAGCACATCTCCAAATTTACAGATGCTGCCTTTAAAAAGCAGTCCTCTTTTGTCTGGAATACTAGCTGAGCCTGAGGGTTACTCAGGTTGCGTAACAAACGATTTTTGGCCGAACAATTAACACCCTAGCACCGACAACCAATGGATAGGAACAGCTCGTAGGCCATGGGAATTATTTTATTCGAACAAGTGTAATTGCCTAAACGTTGGCGACATCAGGCATTTTCTACGACTGATGAGGCCCACACTCAACCATTAAATCCTCCCAGGACATTTCGCGATTTCGCCTTTGCCATAAAGCAATTCAACTTTCACAACCGATGACTTTCATTGGGCCTCGGTTTCAGTGCACCACCTCCCCTTCCCCACGGCACTAAGTTTTGTCCGTAATTCACTAATTGCGCAGATCCCATAATACCCCTCTTTTACCCCCAAAAATTTGCACAGTCATTGTTTGCAATTTCTGCTGGGACATGAAGATGTCCCAAGAGAAGTCTCAAACAATGCCTATGCAAATTTGTTTGGGGGAAAAGAAGTGCATTATGGGATTTGTGCAAGTAGTGAATGGACCGATTCCGAAAGTAACGAAAGACATCATCTCGAGGCACCGGGGAATAAATATAAGGATTTTTATTCTCCAGAGCCTCGAGATGATCCCTTTTTTTGACTGAAAATTTGACTATTTTACTGGAAAAACATAATACATTTCTTGAACAGGCAATTCGCGTTGTGTGCCGTTTTTATTTCTAAAATTAAAGTATCTTCCTCCGGGAAGCGGGGTTCATATTTCGTTTTGGGGTTATTTTCATCGATCGTTTGCATATTTAAAACCTTGTAGCGGTGGGCTTTTTGAAAAAAAGTATTGTTTTCTTTCTGAATAAAACGGAGTCTTAACGAGAAACACCTCCCATCACACTCTGATCGTCTTTCACTGAAGAACATAGGCCCTAATGAGTTGCTTATTTAACGACCTTCTGCGAACGATGATTCAACGTAAGGCACTTCGGCGGGAGAGCGCTTGAAGGTAAAACGTATTGGTCTCTCTCAAAAAAGGGTTTTTTTTTTTTTTTTTTTTTTTTTTTTTTGTATTTTAATACTGTTTATTTGTTTTCATATTAATTACATCTACTGCACAGAGAACCTTACACTAAACCACATAAGTCTCATTTAATGCATACTATACTTATGACACACACACGCACACACACATACACCGCTTTCCTAAGCCCCAAGAGTATCGCATTAGACTTAGAACAATACACAAGGTACAAGAATATCAGACTGATAGAATATTTACATATTTGCCCCA
>OX421446.1:48286085-48291085 GCA_949126865.1 Montipora capitata
GTGACGTTTCAGAACTCGAAAGAGGGTCCACGTTCTTGTTAGGAACGACTACGCGATTTGGGGGCCAATTGCGGATAAACGGTAGGCTAATTTCATGACAGGTATTTCTTTAACGTCAGTTAAGTTACTAAATGTTCTTAAGTGCTGCGGATTCGGATTTTTGTAAAAATGTCTGCGGATTGGCGGATTTTGATAAAAAAAATAGCATGCATCAACGGATTTGCTGACCCCTATTTACCCCACTTTTAACTGGTCCTGCGAGCTACGTGGTCTAAGCTATTAGACTTTCAGTTTGCCATTATTGTCTACCAGCGTCCAAAAGTTTTTTTTTTTTCCCATTATTTAATACAAGCTCGTTTTCTAGTCAATGAATTTGAGCCAATTGAAGCTGAGCTATTAGAGCGTAAGTAGGCCTTGAAGTAGAAAGTTTTTTGCCTATCTTTATGGAGCAGTAAATTTCATGACGCATCTTCGTCGAGACATTTCGTATCTCCAAGCGGCCATGTAATATTCTATTTATTATATTAACACCAATGAAATACTAAATCATTCACGAAATGCATCGAAAGGCGCGATTTTTATGTATAACCATTGCAACAGTGATCTTTTAACGTGTGGAGAGATCACGTTTTCGCGCGAAAGCTCACTTGGTATTTCGTTGGTGTTTGTATAATAAAAATAAATTTCGATAATGATTATCTTGTCTGACGCATATCCTCTTGGTTTCGCAGAAAACAATGCAATCATGCAAAGGAAGTTCAGTCATGAGTAAGTTGGCCGCGTTATTGCAGACAATTGGGGAAAGTCTTCTCAATTAATGGCATTTATGGACCAAAATAATTACCAGTAGTTTTTAAATCGACTTTTACTGAAAGAAAATGAATTTTGTTTTTAAAGTTTCTAGTCTTCTAGCCCTGAAGCACTAGTGGAGACACTTTAAACTGAAATCGCCGGTGGTTCAGTTGGTTGCATGAGAATCGGGCAAAAAAGGCTTGTAGTATATGAGGCCACCTAAGCAGAAACAGCCATAAGTCAAAAATGGACTAGTGCTGGGACACTGTAGACGTAGATGTCGATCAACAAATAAAATCAAATCGGAGAACCTGGAGGAAAGCCTCTTGGAGCAGAGAAGAGAACCAACAAACTCAACTCACTTTTGACGCCGAGTCTGGAAATTCAACCCTGGCCACATTGGTGGGAAGAGAGTGCTTTCATCATTACACCAGCTCTGCGCTACGCCAGCTTTGAACCCCTGACTACAGCCAGCCAGTTGCTAGTTATAAAAGGTAAAGTCTGGGTTCGAGCCAAGGAGGCCCATCAGGCCGGCGCTTATCTCCGGTTTCTGTAGCATGAAGCGACTAGGAGTATTTCTACTCCCCCCTGGATGGGATGCTAGTCCATCGCAGGGTTACCCCCAGCATTGAATTCGCTGGTACCCATTTATACACCTGGGTGGAGAGAGGCACCGTGAGAGTAAATTGTTTTGCCCAAGAACACAACACAATGTCCCCGGCCAGGCCCCGAACCCGGACCACTCGATCCGGAGTCGAGCGCACTAACCATGAGGCCTCCCACATAAATATATATTATAAAAGGCAGCCTTATAATAAGTCCCAATTTATTATATTATCATAATAATAATCATAATAATAATAATAATAATAATAATAATAATAATAATAATAAATTGTAAATGAAAATAGAGAGAAGAGAGATGTTTTACCGAGCACCGACTAGTGCGAAAGTGAAGTTTAATGTGAGGTAAGAAATGGGCACTAGAAGAAAGATCCGGAAGTGACTGTGCATTCGTTTTAGACTTATCTACGGCACGGAAAGGGTTTTGTTTGTATTGCCAATGAGAAAATTTTACACATACCCCTAGCTCAAAGTCGATAACCTGCTGGGGATCACGACTGGACAGGCAAAGTGGGTCCCGAGGTGAAAATTGAGTTCAGCACGCTCATGAACACGTGATTTGGCCTGCCCCTGGTGTATCTATTGTTACATTAAAGAGAACAACACTGTAATGTGCTGTGCTGTACTGTACTGTACTAATTTTAAAATGTGGATGTAATGTCTATGCTTTCAATACCAAAAAGTCGGTGTTTTTCGTTTACCCGTGACTTTTAAACTCAACTGTACCAATGATCTTTAAACTTTTAAGGGTTAACGTGATTAGCAACACTGGTCGACGCAGTTCGGTCATGAGGACTTAGTCAACAATCCAAAGAAAACAGCCATATAAATTGCTGGAACTGATGAATCACAAAGGCTAGCACTTTAACTAATATGAGAACCCATTTGTCGTCTGAAAACATCTCCATTAAACTGCTCATCATGCAATCAGGGTACAACATTACAAAGCAGGTCATCACATTCAAAGGATTTTAAACCAAACACCTCCACAAGCTAAACGAAACTATTCTAAATAAACAATTTCATAAAGTATAACAAACTACACTGCTGCCAAGGTCTCTTTCCCGGTAGTGAAATCCCGTTGAAGAACAAGGAAATGCATCCGTAAAACTGAGTTGAAACTGTGCTAAGATCCTTCTATCATTTCTTCTATAATAGACCAGTTCACGCTCTTGTGTACATCATGGGTAATCATGGGCAACATGGCGGGAAAGTCAAAGGTTTGTATGGAAATTCAAAGCAAAATTATACTTTTTAGAGTTCCGACTTCATAGAAAAAAAGAAAATATGTTCAAGTTCACAACTGAGATGAACTGGACTTGGTATCTGTTCTTTGGAATTATTAAATATTCCTTTTTTTTGTCTCCAATCATTCTCTGTAATTTTGTGCATTTGGAATGTTATTGTTATTGGGCATATGTTCTGCGCTTCTCGAGATACTCGGATTTCCTATGGGTGGTGTTCATTTATAAAGGGATATTTTTGCGCGGTTCAAAAATATGCGGAGAAAGCAGAACTTAGCAAGTGCTCTTAGTATTCAAAAAGGGAAATTTGGTGTAACCATGCATTTTTCAGAGATAATTAAGCTTCAGTTTGGAATAGAACTCCATACATTGCTTTGTATTTTAGAGCGTTTTACAAATATTGTTGATTAATTATTTTCGAAAAATGCGTGGTTATCCCAATTTTCGTTTTGGATTTCAATAACATTTGTTAAGATATGCTTTTCCTGCACATCTAGTGAACCGCTCAAATATCCGGTGAATTAGTAGCCGTCCTTAATAAAGTAATATCTACAATAGCCATTCTCTTCAACTACATTTTGCCGCACCTTTAAGCGCATATCGTTTGTTTTGGAAAATAAAAAAGAACCCAAAATTGCATACCATGAATACTTTTCATCGTTTTGAACTTCCACACAAACATTTGAATTCCTCTCCATCTTGCCCTGATTACCCATGATGCACTAAAGAGCGTGGACTCGTCTATTAATTAGTTAATCGTTGGTATTTGTTGACTGTCTGTTTACTTTGAACCTAAAATTACTCAAAACCAAAATCGCGAGGCGAGGGACCTGAATTATATATACTTCTTAGTAACCTTTCTCGGTCCGTACTGCAATTTACGGACCGATTTTTAACCGTTGATTCATGGCCCACGCGCGAAGCGGGCAAAAACGAGGATCCGTAACTTACATTATCATATGACCCGTACGGCCCCGCGCGCGCTTTCATTGCAAAACTATTGAGAAAATCCCCGTACGAGGGCCGTACGCGGTTGCGCGAGCTGGGCCAGAAAAAGCCGTCTGGCCCTGCTTGAATTGCGTACGGCTCTTCGCGAGATGCGAACTGAAGCAACTTTGTTGCTATATAAATCCCGACTTTTGGGTCAAAATGAGCAATGTTAGTTAACATTCCGATAGCGAATTTTATTACCCTGACGACCTGTCTGATACGGAACTTCTTCAACAGCCAACTTCTTTCGAAAGTGAAGGGAAAAAGTCAAAACTACTCACAGATGAAGAAGTTCATAGTTTTATTAGAAGCCAGCAACAAGCAAGCACCGTCAAGAAAATCATATATGACATGAACGTATTCCAAAAATTTCTTGACGAATGTGGTGAGAAACGAAGAATCACTGAAATTGCCTTGGCCGAGCTCGACAGTCTTCTGTGCAATTTCTACACTACTGGGAAGAAAAAGGACAACACATGGTACGAACCTGATACAATGTCATCCTTCTCACGAAGCATCCAGCGCTACTTGGATGACAGCAAAGCAAAGTTGAATATCCTCAAAGACGAGGAATTCAAGGTCTCGAGAGAAGTCCTTAAATCCAAGCGACAGGAACTTAAGAAAGAGAGTAAAGGGAACAAACCAAATGCCACAGTAGCCCTGACAAACGAAGATATTGAGCGCATCTTTGATGAAAATCAGTTTGGCACCCATGATCCTGATGTCCTTTCGTGTGCTATGTTGTTCTTGCTCACTCTTCACTTCGGCCACCCAACAAGGCACGAGGCAAGGCAAATGAAATTTGGCGACATCGTTTTAAGAAAAGATGAAGGGAGTGGTGAAGAGTACCTGGAATGGAGCACCTAAAGGGAAAGTAAAACCCGTCACGGCGAAGAAAATGAGCAACAAAGATCTTTCCGTCCGAAAGCGTACGAGACATGCGACAGGAAATGTCCAGTGTCTTGCTTCAACGAGTTTGATAAAGAGAAACCTCCACTAAAACAAGAATACAACTTCAAAATATTTAACATAATGTTTACAATCAAAATTGTTCAAACGTTTTCCAACGAAATCGCTTGTATCCGAAATAAATGAATTTCAAAAACGCTTGCTTTGGTTTTCAAATTTAACTGGACGCCGCCATCTTGTATAATGGTGACGTGTTATGGTTTCTCTTCTGTATTTGGACAAAGAGCTTTGTTTTAAAACAATAGGACAACCATTACACGTCACAATTATTCAAGATGGCGGCGCCCGGGAAATTTGAAAACCAAAACAACCGTTTTTAAAATTTATATATTTCGGATACAAACCCTCCCATTGGAAAATTTTCGAGCAATTTTGATTGTG
>OX421446.1:48298585-48331085 GCA_949126865.1 Montipora capitata
TTTGTCCTTGCTGAAGCCTCTGGATCAAAGCAATCTTCACACATTTCGCTCCCGAACAAACGCCACCGTCATGTTATGATGAAGAAGATTGACAATTTCTCTTCACTTCCTTGTAATCGACGTTCGCAGTGTATCACTAAGATTGGCTTTTGTGTATTGCACTGTTGAACTTTGATCGACTTCTTGATTTAGTGAAAATAAGAGCTTTTGATTTTAGATTATTCCGCTCAAAAAACATTGAAATATTCTGTACCTTGCAGTTTGAACTGTTCAAATACACTTGACTGGCTTCCCAAATAAATGGCGTGATACAAATGGCCCTTTGAAAATGCGAGCGAAACAAAACAAATGCTGGCTAAAAGAAAGAAAGACGAAAGGAAGGAATGAAAGGAAAAGCGCGGTGGTCATATGATAAAATGCTTATTGACTGAGTTAGGTCGGGCCGTATGAGGGCCGTACGCATTAGCGCGAGCAGGGCCGGAAAAAGCTCGGTCCGTACGCCATAACCTCGGGCCAAATATTTTCCCATCCGGCCCTCCCACTCAGTCAATAAGTACATAGTACGGACCGAGAAAACGAGGTTAGTAAGATATTTATTATATCTCTGAGGTCAATACGGCGCGTGGGCAAGGAAACTAGTCGAAGTCAAGCGGAAGGTTCAACTGCCACAAAGATTGCCGAGTCAAAATCCGAAAAACTAAATCTTCTTGGCTGTTTGAAATAGTTGCTTGCAAGATGAACAGTTTTACAAGTTTATGTAACAGAAGAAAAATGAAAAACTTGCTAGATAATGTTTTACCAAAATTTTAAATTTAGCGGGCTGTACAGCGGGCCGTACTGTAGAACACGGCCCGCTAATTTAGCCAGTCACAGCGCGCGTACTATCTGAGAGATATAATACGACTCAACAAAGAACATCTATATAGACATCTTTTTACAGTGCAACGCGCCTTATCGTGGCCACCCAACAAACTTTCACATTTGACATCTAGGTGTAATACGTCAACTCAACAACCCACGCAACGGTGTTCAAATTACAACCGGCGTTCTAACTTTGCAAGGGGGCGTGACTGTCAGTGAAATTCGCACACCCTGATTGGCGGATAATTTGTAAAAAGAACTTTGTTAGGTGGCCACGGTAAGGCGCGTCGCACTGTAATACGTTAAGTAGACGCAAGGTCTCACTTGCGATGACTTGCGTTTCGTTTGGCCACGGCTTTTAAACGGCTAACCTGCTACGAGAAGCCAAAAGCCTGAGTAATACAGGAATTCGGGAATATATTCTCCCGTTATGCACCGCTTCGGGCTTGAAAAAAAAAAAAAAGAATAAAAATGAAATAAAATCAATGAATAAAAATGACTTGGAGATCACAAAAATTTTAAACTGAAACGGTGATGGCTAGAAACTGCACACCTGTCACCCACCCTGTGAACGAAAACAGTTGGTTTCATTTCAGTTTTTTTATCGGTTTGATTTCTTTAAGTCCTGCCTGCCTGAAAATAAAATAAAATAATCCGGCATGCGGCATGGAACATTCCAGTTACCTTGTTAAGTTTCTTCGATTACTCATTTTCATATCCTTCTATCATTCAATTCAAATGACCTCTTCCTGCAAAAAGTCATCTCTAAAATTGACATTGACGACAAAATATCATTCTTAGGTTTGAGGAAAATCATCTTTGTTACTTAAAGTGTATTTTTGTTTAGTTTAATGAAAACTCGAAGCATTCTGAAATCCTACCGTTGAAATAAAATTTGGTGGATCGCTGGTATTTGGTTACAGATAAGTTCCCATTTATTAGTTCATTAATTATTAAAATGTCTCAGGAAATCATTCAGCGAAAACTGAAAGCATACTCCTCGCTGTGTTTTTATTTTTGTCCCCACGGTCGGTTTGATTCTCGCAATTATCTCTTATACCGTTAGAATTTTGAATTTCGTTTTTAATCTATAAGAACCAGAGGAACAATAATACAGCTCCGGATATTGTATTTTGTCTTTTCTAATTCTTGTGACAGATAAGCAGATCTTATGTATTGGATTTTAAGTACTGGCAGTTTATTTAATTATTAAGCAATTTTGTGGCTTCCAAAGATATGAGTGTCACGTTCTTGGTTGTAGTAGGTCTTAGGTCATAGGTCTCAGTTTTCTTGCCACCCGCAACGCAGCCAAAGTGAAACTGCTCCGAAATTGAGGGTTTGCTTGTATTCAAAACCTAATGCTTGTAAACATAATATATATGCGCGAGCTTCTAATTAATTTTTCGAGATGATTAAATATTTAATTGGAAACAACTGCACGTATTCGTTTTACATTAAAAAAGCTTAAAAAGGAAAATGAAACATCACAGCAACGTCGCAAGCGAACTCAGGATAAAAGCTAGTTTACGGCCAACCAAGAATTATTGCTATTTTTATTCTTTTTTTACTGTTTGATGCAATGGATAACCGCGATTTGCTTAGCATACTTAATTGCCGGTGGCAGCAGAATATAAAAAGCAAATAAAAAATTAATAAAGTTTAATTTAAAGTCATCCTGCTCACAATTTTGTACTTTTAACCTTGAAGAAGCCGCCCTGCAGGTAATTTGGAGTTTTACTGCCATAAGAATCAACCGCACCCAACAGGTTCTATTCAGTTTCACTTGCTTTACACTTCAGGATTCTTCATATCTGCACTGTTAGCTGATCACGACATCGAAAGCTCACTTTTTAACAAATGAAAGAAAAGTGAAAAAAAAAACTTTATTAATGTTGTAACACTATCAAGTGCTTCCCTTTAAATAAAGTGTTAATTTTGATTACTTACTTACTTAGTATCTCATTAATCATTTATTTTAATTTAAGAAAATCGTACACCATCGGGTGAAGCTAATAAAAAGTGATCTCCCTATGTTATTGCAGAATAAACGTCGATGGTGTCAAAATGTCCTCTCAAATTGCACCAAGAGATTCTTGTATTATCAGTCTCGGTGACAATCCTTCATCGATTTCAGCCCAAACCGTGACTAACGAAAGGTCTTTAGAGGAAGCTGGTCAAAGGAAAAAAAATGCTAACGAGGAGAACCTAACAGCAATCGATGATCTGTACAGACCAGTTTTGAAAGTTATGAAGTTGTCGGGAGCTTACTTTGGAGCCACATCTCTCGCCAATGCGGTGAACTCCTCTCGTCCAAGATGCCATCTTTCCCAATTGTATTGTGCTATTGTTGCTGCGGGATTGTGGTTTGATTTTGTTATGCCTGTGGTCAGCGCTATTTTAGGGGGTAACATCTATCTTCATATCATGTTTATCAGTTGGTGTCTGCTTGTTGCACTTCTCGGGACGACTTGCTTAATTGTCCTTCCCTCAACTGCAACCAGAACGTCTCGTTTTGAAACCTTCATCCGGAAGGTAATCTCTCTCGACATTGAAAGACCTTATCTAGAAAAGGTCAAATCAAGGTTAAAGTTATATTTGATCATGTTTTCGGTTCTCGCTATTGCTTCTGTCGGGGGTGCTTTTTTAACAGACCTCCTCTTGGGAAAGAACATTGCCAATGCGTGGCCTTGGAAAAAGTGGTTTGTCTTCAGAATTACTTCCCTTATATTTCTCACTTGTAGTATTGGGGTTTGGTTTTTCCCGATTCCCTTGTTTTGCGCAACTTGTTTAATTCTCGAAGCATGTTTTGATGACTTTTACAATCTATTGTCACCTCAACATCCAAACTCTTCCCACTCTAATCTACTCAGCATAGAATCTCTGAGACAACAGCATCAGAATTTGTGTCAACTGGTGGAGGCTGCTGACAGCTTGTTTTCTCCTCTTCTCCTTGAGATTGTTGGGTTTTCTATTCCCGTGATGTGTTTCAATTTTTACCAAGTCGCTCACTCCCAGAACAAGAAAGACTTGGCTTTTGTCATCAGTGTTTTGTTCTGGCTTCTGAGTTCAGCAACAATCTTAACTGTTGTGTTGATAAACGGGTCAAAAGTCAGCGAAAAGGCAAGAATTTTAATTCAATCATCTTATATTTTCATGTTGTAAATGAAATTGTTCAGATACCACCAATTCATTTTGAGCCTTGAATTTACTGGATAAGTAGACAACTTAGCTCACTTACAATCAGAGGTTTGGTCTATTTTTCAAGTATGACTAATATTTTGGTCCACTGCATTTCTGAGGCAACTGCGAAAGACTTAATTATGACTAACAGTACAGTCGGAATTTAGATCAGGGTTGTTAGAGTGCACTAGAAAGAAGCAGGCGTGATCGTCTTAGAGATTTCCGTTTGAGAAATGCAGAGCCCGTGCTTCTTCCCCGACTCTCTCCTTCCCTGTTGTAGTAAATTTGTTTTGCAAGGTTCATTACATGGCTCGCCAAAACGGATCAAAAGAAGACATATAAGCACTCGTATTAAGTGACTTTTATTCAGTGAGTGCGATAATTCATATTACCTGGCAGTTGGCTTAATATCTTATAAAAGCAAAAAGAGAAAGTATTTTGGATGTGGGAATTTATTCAGTTAATGATAACAATAATGAAAAAAAAAAAAAAGGTTTAATACACAACAATTTTTTTTTGTTTTCCTCCAGATCCACGCAGTTCAAAAGATTTTGCCAAAAATGCCAGTTGCAACAGAAGAAGAAGGAAAGGTTGAGTTATTTTACTTGATGATACCTAAATTTCCTCTATTAAATGTAGTCCGGTGGCAGAAGAAGGCAAGCCAGGGTATATTCCTTTGGTGTTGTCCTTCTGTCAGCAAATTTCTTGTCACTGGGAAAGATAGAACAGATGCCGAACTATCCGTTTAACTAACTCAAAAGCAATTTTTTGAAGTACTGGATTACCTAATGACAATCGTTGCATTTGGTGTCGAATCGTATATAATGGATATATAGGTCACTAGGCACTCAGGTACCACCTGAACATTAATACGTGATCTCCGAGTTCATGTCTGCCTCCTCTTCAAAGTGCGAAGTTTTTCTTATGAAAATTACTTTACATTCACATGTAAAGTAGATCTAATTACCATCACAAAAACTTAGCACTTAGACTCACTTTGAAGAGGACACAGTCATGAACTCGGAAATGGCCTATTTCGTACTCCCACTAAATAACCGATTTCTTCGTTTTTGGTTGAAAATGCTGCTCTCGGTGCAAGTGAAAAAAAAAAGTGATCTAGTTTAAAAGGAAGATGTTTTATGGGATTACAAATTGCAATTGAAAGTGCTGAAATTATTGTCAATTGTCACACAAAGACTGAATATTTCTTTGAGCTGATATGAAAAGCAAGAGCAGGCACAAAAACGTATCTTTCTACGTCTCATCAACTTGTAACTGTAGTAAACGGATTTATCCCTTCAAACAACAGATTTAGCTCGGATCGAACCACAACCTGAACTGCTCATTTAATATTCCATGTGCTCCTACCCATAGTACACTTGGAACTTATACTGAACATACGTCACATACACTACAATCTCTCCCTTCTTTTAAATGAAATATTCACTGTTCGTTTGTCACAAAATAGTACTGCTAAGAAATGTATCTAATGACACCCGCCTAGACTTCAAATATAAGTGGGAAAATATAAGTTTAAACGTCGTCAAAAAAAGTACAACTCGCAATAAGATAACTTCCAAACATATATAAAGAGAATACAAGAATTTGGTTTTATCAACGGAGTTGATAACGTAAATTGGCCACCGTACAGAGATTCTAAAAGCTGACGTTTCGAGCGTTAGCCCTTCGTCAGAGCGAAAGAGAAGTCAAAAGCATATAGAAGTAAAAGTATAAAGAGAAGTCTCAGTCACATTTATAGTCCTTGAGACCATCAGGCACACGGCTACGCCTTGGTGTCAAAGAATAGTGATGACGCCAAGGTTCCTGCTTTTCGTCTGGACATTCGACCCGTTTGATTCAGCTTCCACTGACTCCAGTTTATGCTAATGGGTCTCTGTTTCTTCTTGTCTTGTTTTCTTTTTTTCCTTTTTACCAGCGGTTTTCGTTTTCGAACATAAGATTCCTTTTGGTCTTCTTACTCAACATTGTCTTCTTTCCGTTTCTTCTTTTCTTTTAATCTCCTTTTCATTTCAGTTCCCACTATATTTCTATCACCTTTCCTTGCTTCATCTTCAGTATTAGGTTTCTGATATTTTCCCTCCCCATTCTCCTCTTTTGCTCTCTTTCTTTCACTCTTACTCCTCTTTCCTTCTTTACTCACATCCTTCTCGTCCACAGTTCTCGTCTCCTGATCTTCTTCCTCGTCATTATCCTCTTTTGTTTTCAGTCTGTTTTCTCTCTTTCTCTGCTTCGCTTCCGGGACGTAATCTCCCAGGCTCTACATCTTCTTTCGAGTTTCTCCTATCTTTCTTTGTTTTCTTTTCCTCTTTTAAGCTTTTGGCCTCTCCTTTTTCTTCCTCAAAGTCAGTTTTTTTCTCTTCCACTTTTCCCGCTTTTATTTTTTCTTTTAATATTCTTTTCTACTATCTTGTCTTCATTCATTTCTTCACCATTTTCAGGTTCTTCCTCTTCACCCTTTCCAACCAAAGGAACCATAGCTTCTCCTGCTTGATCGCTGTCTGTTTTTACCTTTTTGTCTTTTCTTTTGCTTTTCTTACCTTCTTTATCCATCGCTTTCAATTTAATCTATTCTGCAATTTTCGGTTCTCTTGCCTTGACCACTGCTTCAACCTTTGATTCTGTACGGCCAATGCCACGTGTAGATAGGAGGTATCCAATGAACTCTAACTGGGGTATTTTAAACATGCAGCTCTCTTTATTTAAGGTTAAACCTCTTTGTTGTACTCTCTGCAGCAACTTTTCAAGCTTCTTATCGTGCTCGCGATCATCTTTATAATGAAGAATGATATCATCAGAAATACTACGTACACCTTCACATCCGTGAATAACATGTTGTATGGCATGTTGGTATAGTTCAGGAGCAGATGTTACCCCAAACATTAGTCTCTTATAACGGTACAGACCAGCGTGTGTTGTAAAGGTTGTTATCCCTCGAGCTTCTTCACTCAGCTCCAGCTGATGATAACCCCACTTAAGGTCCAACTTTGAAAACACGCTGCTTTGGGTCATATCTTGGAGAACCTCATCCACCGTTGAGACAGGGTGTCTTTCTCTAATGATCGCCTAGTTGGGTCTACGCCTATCTACGCACAAACGAATCTCCCCAGATTGTTTTGGGACTACAACAATCGGACTGACCCAAGGTGTTGGACCTTGCACCTTCTCAATAATGTCCACTTGCTCTAGGTAAAGGTAAAGGTAAAGTGGTGCATTTATATAGCGCCTTTATCACTAACGTCTCAAAGGCGCTTTACAATGATGAATTTACCCCCAGCGGACTGGAAGCATATACAGGCGCAAATTGCAGCCGCTTCTAAGCAGTCCATGCATGCTGGTACTCATTTTACCGACCTCGGAAGGATGGAAAGCTGAGTGAACTTTAGCGGGAAAGAAGGTCACCAAATATTCCAGTCTCGTCAGAACCGGGAATGGAACCCGGGACCTTAGGGTTGGAAGGCAGAGATCTTACCACTGCGCCAACCCCTCTAGCTCTTGTAACTTTTTCTCAACTTTCCCTATCAGACTGAATGGCACTTTTCTAGTATGCTGTGCTACTGGCTTAATATCACTGTCCACATGAAACTCAACTCGCCAACCCCTTCAAAACATGCTTGATATTTATCATGTCTTGGGTACTTACAATATTGAGGTGGAGTCCCAATCTGAGTACCTGCAACTCTGTAGCTGTCTTTCTGCCCAGTATTGGCCTGTCTTCATTGCAAATGACAATATTTAAATTCAGCTGCAATTTCCTTTCAGGCTACACTCACCACTGCCTCAAATTTCCCCAAAGTGTCTAATCGTTCCAACGATCCGTAAGGGTATAGTTTCTGGATGGATCTCTCAGGCTTGCATTTTTTACCTTTGGTCTTCAGCTCTTCCCATGTCTTCTGATCCACAATATTACAAGAAGATCCCGAGTCACTGAGTACACTTTTAATAACCACACCACCAACTTGCAAATCAATGGTCTCAGATCTGTTTCCTGTGCCTGATTTCTTGAATTCTATTGTAAAGGCATACTCATCCTCCTCACATTCCGTGTCGGTTATTAGACAGTTAACTCCACCACGTTCGCTCTTTTTCTTTGTCTCGCTTTTCTGTTCTTGTTTACGCTTAGATGTCTTGCAAACGGAAGCAAAATGTCCCTTCATAAGACATTCGCACAGGTCTTAGATTTTGCCGTACAAATTTGGTCACATCGGTAACACTTCTTCTGATCCTTTTTTCACAATAGAGTCCTTAAACTCCTTGCCTTTGGTAGCGTTAACACTGACATTTCTATTTGTGTCGTCCTCAATTTGCCTCGCTTGTGCATGTGAAAGTTTCAGGGATCGAGCAATCCTTTGTGTTTCCTCCAGAGTTAAAGCCTGGCCTTTTATTAGAGGTTTCCGACGAAGCTCCGTAGACGTGCATTTATCGATGATTTGATCCCGGATTTGATCCCGAACTACAAATTGATCTATTGTTTCGAGTTCCTCTTGCTTCATCTGGCGAAAATGTGACGCTAACATGCATATGGTATGTTCTTGAGGTGTAAAATGTGCAGCAAGTATTCGCAGCGCAGCTTTATAGTCGTTGTCGGTTTCACCTGCGGGTGCACTAGGATCGGTCAGAGTCTCAAACACTTCTTGCACATCCTTACCTGCACAGTGCATGCAACAGTAACTCTTTCTTCCGAGTAGCTGCAGTAACTCCTCGACCATCGACATAAAATTGAATAGCTTTCTTCCATCGTCGCCTTCGTGTTCCCACATTAGCTCGTGCTATCTCCTTTGCAATCGAACGGAGGTATTCCGCGAAGATCATCATGTATCGCCATAACTATCGCTCAAATCTCTTCAGGGCACTCATCAAACTGTTTCTATCCTCGTCGCCAATTAAACGGATTTAACCCTTGAAACAACAGATTTAACTCGGACCCACCAAAACATGAACTGTTCATTCAATATTCCATGTGCTCCTACCCATAGTACACTTGACACATACTGAACATACGTCACATACATTACAGTAACTAACCTTCTTTTTCGCTTTCAAAAAGGTTTAACTTAATCCTGACATTCCTATTACGATCACCGGTACCTCTTCTAACATGGAGACTCGGTGTAGTCTGGAGGGCCAGGGATCTAAGTTGCATTCTTGTAACAAATACTGCGGTCGAGGTAGAGACACCGATATTAAAATTAAACAAAAAGTACCATTACCAGAAATCGGCGACATTTTGCGCCCGCGAAGTATTTGGCACGCGGTTTCAAATTATCAAGATGGCGGCATAAAGAAAGCAGTACATAGAAAAAACAAGGACTGAAATAACACTCTATCAAAGGATCTGAATCAATTTAATTTCTTTTTTGAGGTTGTCAATACAAGGGAGAATGAAAAAGGGGAAACTAGAGTCTGGGCTCCTGTTTGAATGACGATTTTAGAGAGAAGAAACAACTTCGTTTCATGCGTGTGACTTGGCAGAGTAAAAATAATTTTCAAAAATCAGGGCCCACAGTACACTTAGCCAGCGATATTCTGTATAATAATAATCATATATGAAGTACCCACCTGTAAAGATGGCAATCAAAACAAACTGGAGACAGAAACTCGACTTTTCACAAGGAATAATAAGCGCAGTGGTGCGTTTTGTACCGCTTTTATCGCAGAAATGGATGTATTTTTACCTCTTTTATCGCAATTTGGGCGGCAATTTGGGGAATGGATAAAGGCTGACTTTTATCACGTTTTAAAGTTTGAACATCGATCGATGATTAGAGAGGTCGGCACCAAGGATTCACATCAACGAAATGTTCTAAAATGTGGAGGGAAGGTAGGCACCTCTGAGCTTTTTTGAAAGAATTAGAGAGCTTAAGGAACTGTAACAGCCGTTCGTAAAATGTGTTGTTGGCGGCACGTTGGCGAACTTTCGAGAGACCAAAACTACTGTAAATAATGATATGGTACGTACACTTTACATTTAGAGGTCGGCAAATGTCGTATATGCCACTATAGATCTGAAATTTCCACTTCTTCAATTTTCTCCATACATTTCTCTATAACGATCGGCGGCCATTCTTAGAGAGCGGAAGGTCTGGATCGAGTCTGGGCGTCCGCCATTTTGTCTTAAATTTCTGGTAATGATTAACACGATAATTAGAATCGAGATTTTTTAGTTGAATGAGTACAATCATTTGGTTTTATCAAACCTGCGCCATAAATGTTAATGAATAACCATAAGAAATACATTCGCGCTGCTTTTCGAGCGTTTGCACCTATCAACCCTTCGTTCTGAACAAAATCAGTTATTATAGTTATTTTTCTTTAAGGTGCTGCTTCTTATGATGGACCTTCAAGGCGAACCAAGAGGCCTATCTATAGGAGGACTGTCTGTAATTACAAAATCGCTTTCTATATCGGTAAGTATAATTTTGCTGATGTGATCAGCTCCAAATCGCAGCACTCAGTTACATTCACTGCAGAGTCCCTATAGTCGATCAAGACAGTTCAAAGTTTTCGTTTAGGCCGGAGGCCGGACGTTTCGTCCAGTTGTTTACCATTTCACGCCCGGTACTTTGACAAAATAAATTTGTAGATTTTTTGACTTCTTTTGTTTCATTTGTTGTTGATTTTTTTTTTCTTACCGTAGAGTTCCGATATAGTAGCGACCCTCGTTACTTTCGGAATTAGCAGCCTTTGGGGGTCGCTCCTTTCGGGGGATCGTTACCTTCACGGGGTCGTTACTTTCGGGAGAGGAGCGCGAGCTTTTTTTCCGAAATAAAAAAAGAACGACATAAAGTTTTAAAAAAAGAACAGCATTTTATTTGCATTCCATATGTATGGATTGTGTTTCATAAAAAGAAGATAACAACGATAAATGCAGCAAAAACTATATAGAAAACTGTATATAGTTTTCAATGTCAATTTGAAGAAACGTTACTGCTGTTAATACGAAATTATACTTGTTTACGGTAGTTCTTACATCGCTACATCAGTGCACCTATGTCAAGGACGAATGGTGGCATAAGGCTTCCCCTTGTTGTAAATTAAAGTGCTTTATCGTGAACAATTTGTGACACTGCACGAACATATTATTGTGCATTAAAATTCTGACTATTGATCGACAAATTAATGGTATACGGTATACCATTAAAAAGAAATTGGTCTCGCTACTTTCGGGTTGTCGCTACTTTCGGTATTTACTAGCGGCCACTAAAAATTGACGTTAATTTCGGGGTCGCTACTTTCGGGGGATCGTTACTATCGGAACTTTGCGGTATGTGAGGAAGCCATGGGCTGAAGAACCACAAGACAGTCACGCGCAATAAGTCCTCTAAACTAAGCGGAATGATCGTTCTGTTGACATTTCATTCACGCGATAAGCTTAATTTTTTTTCTCCAAACTCAAGAATGTAGAGGTAAAGTAATTTATAAGGGATCCAGGCCTCCTTGATGGTTCACTTCCAATGCAAGGCACTTGCAATTGACCTTACAACGAGAAAAAAACCCTGTCTGGTACTCTCATTATCAAACCCGGTACTGCTCGTAGTCTAATCTCTCGCCGGTCTTTGTGGCAGGTCAGTGTTTATGGATATTTATATATGTTTTTGGCAATATACGAAAGCCACATATGCAAGACGTGTATAGCTTTTCTGAGATAAAATCCATTTCTCTTAGAGTTTTAAACAGGGCAATCCTTACGTTTCCTCGAGCAATCGCAGCTTACCGTATTTACTCGATAAAACGCCGCCCTCAATTAAACGCCTCATGCAGATGGCAGGAAAACTACCCATTAACGCCGCACAAAATCAAATGAATGCGTCGTTTATTCGAGTATTGTAAGAAAGAAACAAGTACACGTTACAACTCGGTAATCTAAACAAGCCTTGGAAATTTATTTTCCCGTATGACAACGTTTTACTCTCTAACTGGCCATTCTTTGCAGGTCTTTCATCAAGCTACTTTTTCAAAAAAAATTTCAATGCATATGTGCAGTTCCATTGTCAAGGCTAAGAATTTTGGTGGTATAACAAGGCAGACCTCTCTCTGGAACTCTGAAGATGTTTCTCTTTTTAAAGCGCACCTAACCCCAAAATATTTTTATCGCTAAAATAAATCTTTGCACGTGTTCGAAACGCATTGCCGCCATTTTTCCTTTTTCTAACAAATCCTGCCATTTTATAGGCTTCGAAAGTTACGAAAATCCAAGCATCTTTTGTTCACGACCGAGTCAGAAGGGGAGTGGGTCTATTCCTGCTTTGACGTCACAATCTACTTTGCATGCATTTTTACAAAGAGTAATGCAATGTAAATCAGTATGTGACGTCAAAGCGGGAATAGACCCACTCCCCTGCTGACTCGGTCGTGAACAAAAGATGCTTGGATTTTCGCAACCCTCGAAGCCTATAAAATGGCAGGTTTTGTTAGAAAAAGGAAAAAATGGCCGCAATGCGTTTCGAACAGGTGCAAAGATTTATTTTAGCGAAAAAAATATTTTGGGGTTAGGTGCACTTTAAGAATATTTACGAATGAAGTACTGTAATTGTTGTCAGTGAGTCAAGAAATATGATTTTGAAATAAACGCCGCATAGGTCACGCTCAAAATTAGTAAATCGAGCAAATACGGTTATTATTATTATTATTTTTTTTGTATAAGAGAAGGCCTGGCTTGTTTGAAACTATTTAGAAGCGTAATTGTTATGTTAAGACCTAACGGTTTAGGTTTTTGTTGTCCTTTGCAGATTGTTGGAGTGATCATTTCATACGTCGCTGTTATACTGTCTTTGCCAAGCTAACTTAAAAGTCCTTAAAAGTAAAGCGAAGATTCAGCGTTGACTAAAGGAGACCAAAGGCAGGAAGTTACTTTGAAATTATTTAACCACATTCTCTTTTGAAAGAAGCATTTCCAAAAATGAGGTTGGAAAAAATAAATTATAATGAATCATATGTAAACCGTGTTGGATCATTGTACTGCAGCTAGATGGTTGTTCTTTTTCTTTTTGATTCTTTTGTCTACCATTTTTTTATTAAGTACAATTACGTCAATATACGTAAAGTTCTGTACACTCTGTATTCAACAATACTTTTAGTACAATGGCTATTTTATTATTCACTTATTTCTGCTTGACAAATGCATTACAATACAGTGTAAGAACAAAGAACAAAAGAACAAGAACAAAGAAGAAAAGTCTCTGAAGCCGGCAAATTATTCCTAAAATATACTTTCATTAAGAGTTAAGCTTGTTGAATCAAACTCACTGTTAATCATGGCTAGCGGTTATGCTTCTGGGCTCGTTCACAAGACGTTGCCCAATAATTTAATAATATCCTAATAATAATAATAATAATAATAATAATAATAATAATAATAATAATAATAATAATAATAATAATAATAATAAGCAATACGCCAACATGGCGGCCGTTTACAGCGTACATCTTTGATATTGGACATCCACGTTACGGTCAATTGACACCTTTTCAAACATCCGCTGACCAGTACAAGTCACCATAACACGGGCTCAAGTTTAGAGCTCATCGAGGTCAGCTGTACTGGTTTTCGATTGGATCGCTGGCTCAAGTCCGGTTAACTTACTGTAAGAATAAATAACCAGGGAGCTTTCAGGCTTGACTAAATCTATAAAAATTAAACAACTATTGTTGAGGGCGCTCTTTATATGAAGTGATAGATAACCAAACCTATAAATCAAAAGCGGAAATTCATTTCCAAAATAAGCAACCTTGACCAGCCATAAAGCAGCCTGACAAACAAGGCAAACGATTGTTATAAAGTAAAGGAAAGGAAAAGAAAGGAAAGTAATTTCTAGTCGTTCTAGCGCTGGAGCACTAAGTGGGGACTCTATAAACTGAAATTAACAATTAACTCAAATCAAGTCAAATATACTTGTAACAGTTCCGCCTTACCGCAATATAAGATATCAATTCACTTTTCAGACATGTTGTATTTAGCTACCATATACCTGTAATTTACTATACTCTCTATTTCTGTTCAATAGTTTGTTTTATTTTGTAACTGTATACCTTTTTTTTCCTTTAAAATAAAATAAGATAAAATAAATTTAAAAAAAAAGATTGTCACACCCTCTCCTTGAAAGGGATTGAAAATTTCACCAGAGTACAGGTGGATCAATTTGTTTTGATTCCAGGGGGAGACATTATTTTCAATGTCAAATTACAATATTCAGTGGGGATCAGTGGGGTATCCTGCAGTGGTTTACAAGTGAAGAGGAAAATCAATGCTAATAGAGTAGTGGATGGGCTATTAGGCTTTGTAATATCAGATTTGCTTTAATAACTTTATTTCAATTGCCATTTTTAATCATGTATTGTACCCCCTTTCATGATGGTGCCAGAAAAACACAGAATTGTCATCTGCATGTCAATCGCTATTGAATACTTTTTGAAAGTATTATGCTCTGTCTAAACTATTTCAGATATTCCAAAGGCTGAACAAGATTTGCATCGACCAAAGTAGACACAGTTTTTTAAGCATCATGAATGCTGTTGGGGATGATGTTGTATCTGAAATAGTACTTCATTCACATGGTTCAGGGGTGTTTACATGAAAAAACTCGCACCGGCGTGAGTTTCACACCGGGATGACTTCTTGATACCGCTTTTACATGATGACGAGGAGAATTCGTATCGTGTTTACCTGAAGTCACACCACATATCGATGAAATACAAACGTGAATCAATATTGCAAAGTAAGGCGTCTATCAGGAAAAGTATGCATCTGCTACCCGTTCCAGCCCACCAAGGAGGCCGATTTCACACCGGAACGAGTGGTCGTTGCTCGTTGACAAGATACCGTTGCGAGATTTCGCGCCGGAACGTAATTTTCGCTCCGGTGCAGCAAACGGGGTGAACTCGCGCTGGTGTGAGACTCTCTTTGGTGATATCATGTAAACAAATATAGAGCTAAAAGAGGGAACGGGAGTGAACTCGCGCCAGTGCGAAAGTCGCCCCGGTATCATGTAAACACCCCCTTAGTGTTAGACAATCTAAACTTAAAAGTTCTTGCAAACTTCATTCTAAAGAACCATAGAAATTCAGATATGCATTGGATTGGACATTTTGCTACAATTGATAAGGTTCCCTCAGATGAGTTGAACAACAGCAACCAAATAGTGGCTAATATTATCAAAGACTTTAGTAATATATTAATGCTGGTTTTTGAGGAGAGGGGAAAACCAGAGTACCTGGAGAGAAACCTAAGAAAAAACTAAGAAAAAACCTCAGAAAAAACTAGAAAAAAATAAGAAAAAGTTGATCGAACGATGTCGAACTTGGTTTAATGGCTTAAGAGCAAATGCACTTAACCTCCACACTACTGAAACTACGCTTCAAGTTGGCAATATGAAGCTAATGCTAACAATTCATTGAAAGTTAACCGAATAAAAAGGCTTGCTTACTAAGAATGACATCGCTTGTTAACGAAAGGCAAGCGAGTGCTCTCACCACTGCGCCATCCCTGCACCCCTACCTCAATTACTGTTGGAGGTTTTGCCGAAAATCGCAGGTTTGAGCTGATCAAACCACGTTTCTAAGTCTTATCTGGCCAAGAAAATCTAAACTCTCCCAAAAATTGCTTACAAGTGCATTCGTTGCAGATAAATGTACTGCAATCCAATATAAACTTATACGGCGTTTAGAGTTCTGACGAAATAGACAATGATGCCAAGAAAACTCGCCAATGATGTCTGCCGTAAGTCTGAATGGCGACGTGATGTGTGATTATTGAAATATGCCATTCCAATACGAAATTGCAAACGTTTTCAGGCATGCATTAAGAAGGAGAACATTACCTGAAGGCTAACCGTTGTAAATAAGTATTTTGTCTCTCGCTCTATTTCTCTCAGCTTTACGGTGCGATTTCCCGCCAAAGAAAAATTACATTACATTACATACTTGATTGACCGCTTCCCATAGGGGCTTTTCAGGGCCAATGAAACAATCAACGAAACAACAGAACACAACAACAACTGTTAAGAATCCCAACTTGCCGGAAGCAAACCAGTTGACTATTTACAAGTGCAGCAGGGAAGTTGCACCAGGGACTACCAGGAACAAATTCAGCGAGTGGTCAGAGCGGTTCTTGAATCCGGGATCTCCGGATCTCAAGGCAAGCCACACTGCCTCCAAATTGCCTGATACTCTCGTCCCCAGAGGCTGTCCTGCCTCCCCACCTCCACCCCGACAGTATGGACTTTAAAGGGAACCTCCACTAAAACAACAAAACAACTTAAAGCCACAGAACATAATGTTTGCAATTAAAAATTTTCGAACTGTTTTTAATCAAAGCGTTTGAATCCGAAAAAATTTGAATTTCAAAAACATTTGTTTTGGCTTTCAAATTTCACGGGCGCCGCCATCTTGAATATTTGTGACGTGTCGTGGTTGCCCTATTGTTCCAGAACAATCGCTCTTTGTGTCAGAACAATAGGGCAACCACGACACGTCACAATTCTTCAAGATGGCGGCGCCAGGGAAATTTGAAAACCCAAATAAGCGTTTTTGAAATTCATTTTTTTGGATACAAACGCTTTCATTGGAAAAAGTTTGATCAAGTTTAATTGTAAACATTATGTTCTGTGGTTTAAAGTTATTTTGTTGTTTTAGTGGAGGTCCCCTTTAAGATCTACCACGGCTACGGCGACGAAAACGTCACCTCAACATATAACATTGCACAATCGTTACATCTCGTTTATACGGTGACGTAATACAATATGGGTGAATTGTCCTAAAACTAAATGTATACAAGCGGTTTCAGAGTAAAAATAGGGAATGAATGGCTCACAATTTTATGCTCACGTTGTCGCCAGAACTTCAAATTTGGTGTTTTCACGTGGTTGTTAAAAAGATGGGCTGAAATGCGTGCCGCACTTGCAGCACGATTATTTTTCCTCTTTTAACCAATGATATTCTTGTTTTGTGGCGTTGTCGTAGTCGTTTCGTAAGGTAGCTCAAATCAGTTTCAACACTTTCAAGAGACCTTGTTATTAGAAGGATTGGCACTACAGCACTTTATCACTTAACAGCAATGTTATGGAACCATGTGAAACACAATAACCAATTATTTCTGAAGAAGATTCAGTCATTTTTTGACGTAACAAGTTACCATGACAACAGGAAAGCCTTGCAAAAACAACCCTAGTCGCTCGTATCTGAAAAAGGACCTCGGTGACCCCAATTTTTTTATTGCACAAAAGTAATCAGCAAGCCAAGATGAAACTCTGTGGAGCGGATTCAGCGCTACCTTAAATTTTCAATTATGTAAGGTGGCTTAAAATCCGCTCCACAGAATTTTTTTAAATTTTGGCATGCTGATTAAATTTCAGAAATAATAAATGGGGGTCACCGAGTTCGGCTTTGAAATATTGAGCAGCTAAAGCCAAAATATGGGGTGTTTTTGCAGGACTCTCCTATTACCAGGGTAACTTTTTACAAAAAATAACTGTATCTTGTTCAGCAATAATTAAATTTTTGATTTGGTACCATAACATTGCGTTGCAGTTTTAATCCTTCCAATAAGAAAGTACCTTCGAAGTGTTGAAACTGGTGGTGGCTGACATAGTTTGCTAAAATCGACAGGTTTGTGAGATCCCGCGTATTTTTTCGCTCTCCCGGGTTTTAAAAAGCGGACTCTTTTTTATCACAACAGTGCGGAATTTAGTTTACGTGTAAAAGGTTACCGTTCAAAGTTCCCTGATGGAAGATGAAGATTACGAACTTTACCAAGCGGAGAAGTGTCCGATCGCTCAAGAGAAACGATGCAATACAATAAAAAACTTACTCAGGACTGCACTGGAGATTATTGGCCTTCAGTCGTTTTTGTACGGATCTCGCTGCTCTGTGCCCATATTGCCACGACCTCGGACTAATATCCGCCCAGTACGTCCCTCGTGCTCGGTTATTAAGAGGTTAATATTAATTTTATTGAGATAAATGTTGGGAAGGACAAAGGCAGTGATCAAAAACATGGCAAAATTTAAAAGGATTTCTTTTGATTGTAGGAAATTAAACAATTCATTGTTTTCTATTCCAAACAGAAGAATTTAGAAATTCTACCTTGGAAAATAATAAGCGTCTTAAAGGAATAAAACATTGTGTGATGTATTGATGCAGTAAACATATAGAAAATAATTTAAAGGAACCACTCCAGCTGTAACTAAAGCCGGGAAATGCTAATTTATCGAAAGTAAGGGATTTTTTTAAAAAATTGCTTTTATCAAAATTGTTTCACAGGTGTTCCAAGAGGATATTGTTTGGTCAAAAGTTATTGCTTTTTGCTAACAAAAGGTGAGAGCTAGGGGTTGTTTTTTTAGTATCAAAGGCATTTTTTGGTATACTTGATGAGTTTTCGTTGTCTTTTATCTTTCTGTTTAAAATTAAGGGGCATTAATTAAATATTGCATGGTTATAAGAATATTAAAAAATAAACAGCATCTGTGATGTCTAACTATAACAGCAAGTGCTATCGATATTGGATTATAATTTAATTTAGAGGTCGTGGGATGAGTTTAGCCAAGTCTTCTAGTGTGATGCCTGCAGAATTCTCTTCTCAAGAGGATAAGGCAATGTCACCCGAAACTAAAGATGAAGCATCATTGAGCGCTAGCTGCATTGGAGAGTCGAAGGGATCGAAGCAGAATGTCATCGATGGGCTTCTTTGTGCTGCTGAAGACGTATATAGTCGTTTGTTGAAAATGATGAAATTTTTTGGAGCGTACGTCGGTGATACAAATTTTAGCCGCTTTTCTAGTGAGTTTCCTGGTTCTACATCTAGCGAAAAACAGGGATACATCTTTGTGTTTTACAGTTGCTTGGTAGTTGCTGGTTTGTGGTTCAATTTTGCTGTCCCATGTATCTCCTTTTATTCTTTGACATGTGGTGTCTGTTGGTAGCATTAAACGGAACAGTCTGTCTGGTTGTACTTCCTTTGACAGCCACAAGACAATCCCGTTTCGAAAAATTCATATCCAAGTTATGCTTATTCCACACTGGGAGTGTTAACTTAGAAAACGTGAAGACAAAGACTCGGAGATATTTGATCATATTCTGTTTCTTTACCGTGGTAGCTGGTGTTTCGAGTGTCATTATTCTTGATCAAGTTGTGTTCCTGAACATCGGTACGTTCAAGCCCTGGAATGTTTGGGGTGGCTTTAGAATAATATTTCTCCTGTTTCTGTTCATTGGCATTGCCTTTTGGTTGTTGCCGATGATATTTTATTGCATTACATGCTTAATACTCGAAGCATTATTTGATGATCTGCATATGAAGAAGTTATCATTGGACCTCACAGCGTTGAGAGGTGAACACTACAAACTATGCAAGGTTGTTGAACTCGCCAACAGCCTGCTTTCACCTCGTCTCTTCATGGTTGTTGGGTTGTGCATTCCGTTCATCTGTTTTGCTCTTTATCATATTGTTCATCTACCCGAGGGTGAGGCCCTCGCGTTCATTATTTTTATTCTGACATGGCTGTTTGGCTCATCCGCTATGTTAGCTGTTGTCATGGTGTTCGGATCAAGGGTGAATGATAAGGTAAGAAAGTAGACAAGTGTGCCGTAAAAACATTCAACATTGGACAAAAAAATCTCCCGTGATATACATCCTCAGGATGCATGGTTCTAAACGTTCTCTATATCTAATTCTAACGGGGTGATATTCTTCTCTTGAATTGCGAATGCCAAATTGCCAGATTAATTAAGGTAAGTAAACAACGTCCCAAACGTTCTCTTGAATTGAGAATGCCTGAAGGAAAAAGGAATCTCTTTTGGGCAGAAATCGTTCCATCTTTAACTCCATCCAAACGCAGCGAAGCTGTGTGATGAAGTCATTGCACTGAATGCATTCATCGAACAAAAAATAATTTTATGCGCCAATTCTTCCAACATGCGGTCATCTGAAGCTTAAGATAAGGACAATTCCTTTCTTACTTTTTGTTTTTGTTTCAGGTTCATAGCATCCAAAGGTTCTCAAGCACATGGGCAAGTCCAACGTCGGACCACAAAAAGGTACTGTTTGAGTGACCAAAATACAAACTTGAAATGCTATACTTGTACCATCCATTGTCCACATCACCGGTTTATACTTGGTGAACCCCGTTATAAACATCGTGTCTATTTTAGTTGCATCCTAGTCATGGATGACAAGAAAAAGAAGTTCTCAAAATTGTTGCATTTTCTACCATCGCAGATATGGATGTTCATGCTCTACATTATGGACCTGCAAGCAGAAAACAGGGGTGTTTCGATCGGAGGTGTAACAGTGATAACAAAGTCGTTGTTGTTAACGGTATATCCCCAAACTAATGACTCACATTTTGAAGTCATTTCTTTATGTTGACATTATTAGATCCATCCATTTACTTTTCATAATTTTAATATTTTTTCAGGTTGTTGGAGTTATTATTTCATACTTTGCTGTTATGTTGTCGCTACCAAGCAATTAAAGGAGCCACGAAGCTGCTGATTGTACAATCTTAGTTCATGAAGACAGCAACCAATTTGGATTTCACAGTCGTCAATTTTATAAATGAATAATGATGATACGTAGAAAAATACATGATTGACAAATAAAATGCATATCATTACAATACACAATACTTGATAGTAACGTTTGACAACAACAACAACAACAACAACAACAACAACAGCAACGACATTTGAAGTGCGTACCTATTGTAATTAGCCCTAACCCAAGACACCCGAGTCTGGTAAGATCGCCGAATGACAGAATGTCATACTTTCGTTATGTAAAAAGAACCAGAACAGTGAGAAATAAAATAGCCTGACCTGATTCGATTTTTTTCTCGTAATACAAGCACTCGGAGCTCATCATCCTTATACAATTTGATAAATTATACGTTTGAACACTTGGACAGATTAAAGTGGAATAGAAATGCCCCTCCCCCCCCCCCCCCCCTCCCCCTTAAACAAGGATGAAGCCGCGTAAAGGCCAAAACGCGCCATTTTCCCATCACTGATTTTTGGGGAGGGGTGCTTTCAATTTTCCATTTAATGTGACCAAGATTGTGTTCAGAATACGCTGTTGAACTGCACTAGTGAAACGACCTTTTTTCGTGCTTTTGATTCCTTTAAGTGTACTGAACATGACGTAAGAAGATTGACAGCAAAATTTAAATTTCAACTATTGACAAAGTACAAGTGCCCAGTTTGATTGACCATGAAAAGATTAAGTCAAACTGAATGCATATGAAAAGAAACTTTTAAAGCTCAATCGGTTATAACCGTTTAAATGTAAATTCCCGCCACTTGCTTATTTTAGGAAACTGAAAATGCGACGCCTTTAATTTTGTTGTTTTAGTTTGGCTTTGGAAACTCTGAAAATGCTTTAAATACATACCACCCATGCGGACCTATTTTACTCGATCAGCTTGCCTGCCTTGTCGATGACTTTGAGGGTTAAGATTCCAACAGCGAACTCATCTGCCTTGTTCTCAGCCATTGTTAAGGAGATCAAAGAAGTCTTATTTTTAATGTGTTTTATTATTTCTTCTTTTCTTAGTGTTGTAATCTTGATATCAAATTGTGAACGGGTGAATATGTAAGGAAATGTAAGGATAAAATAGAAAAAGTAAATACAAAGGGAAAAAGACAAACAAGCAAAATATGATAAAAGAAAACGAAAACAAATTCATCTTATCAAAAGAAAATATAAAATGAATTTATTCTAACAGTTAATGAGCTCGTGATATGGATTGGGTTACTAATGCCAACTATAGGTTAGGCTTTTAAAACTGGTGAAGATTAACCCTATAGGTTCGGATTAACTCCTGAACATTGACATCACAGTTTTCAAGCCAGTTGGGGCACAAAATTTTGTTTATTTGTTTTTTTACTTAGTTTTTTCAAGGCAAGTCTAATTTGAATCAAAACCCGGTAATATAACCCCCGTGGTCTACCTTTATTCTCAACACGAATTTATTAATATTGAAATGACATTTGAATTCAGAGAAAGCCCATAGTCAATTTATTACACCTTTCAACCCACTGACGCTGCATATGAAGGAATAAAGATGCATCGCGACCCAGACCGCTCAGAAACTGACTTTCAAGAGATACCGAATTACGTACGGGAAGAACATAAAATGCCGTCTTTCATTTCAAACGATACCGTGGTCGACGTTGAAATCGTTGGGAACGCAGATCCAGGGGCCCCTTCTCAGCCTACAAAGGTAGAAATGGTGAGGGCATTGCAGCAAATTTACATCCCAATACTTAAATGTTTGAAGCTGTTCGGACTGTATTTTGGAGACACCTCGTTGGAAAAGCTTGAGGAAGTGGCTTCTACGCAGCGTTATAGAACGATTTCGTTTTCTTTCTTGCAGTGCATTGTGAGTGTGACATGTCTTTGGCTCAATGTCGTCATGGTTTTCGTCAGCCTCTGTTTCGAAGGGATCGAAAGCGCTATCGTTCTCTTTATATTACTTACCAATCTCATATGGGGGCTCCAAACTGCTATCAGTGCAACTGTTTGCCTTGCCGTCCTTCCGTTAACAGAAGGAAAGCCATCGCGTTTCAAAAAGTTCCTTCAAAACTTGATGGAGTTAAAGATTGATTTGGGAAAATTAAAGTCACGTTCAATCAAAAGTCTAATTGCAGCTTGTGCAGTCTGGATGATGTCGGTAATATCGAATGTATTTACATTACTGTTTGTTCAGGGAGTTTTTGTTGGAACGTTTCAGCCTTGGAAGAACTGGTACGGATTTACTTTGTTCAACATCATAACCATCCTTACCTTTTTATGTGGAGCCTGGCTTCTTCCAGTGGCCTTCATCTGCTTTACCTGCTCAGTGGTCGAGCACTTGTTTGAAGAGTTTTCTAAAAGAGTATTATCTAGCGACGCTCAAGCTTGGCAACTTGATTTGGCGGCGCTGAAAGAAGAACATCGGAGACTTTGTGGCATTTCTGAACTCGCAAGCAAAATGTTATCGCCTCTTTTTCTTGTTCAAATGGCCGCTCACATCCCGTTAACCTGCTTTTGTTTCTACATTTCTGTACATCCTCCTGATTTGATGAATAGAGAGCCTTATTTTGATGAAGTGTATTACATGACCGGAACTCTGTATTGGCTTTTACTATCAGCAGGGACTGTGGCTGTGATCCTGGTGTTTGGATCAAGGGTAAACGCAAAGGTAAGCAGCGTTGTAGCAGCTTTGGGGAGGTTCAATTTATTGGCTTCCTATCCAAAACGAAAAAAAGACGTACCAGCAGAAAAAAACAATTTGACTTAACTTACTGACTTAAAAAACAACTAAAGTTCCTACCATGCCAACTATTATCCAGTTTATGAGAACTGCTACAATACTTAAGATTAGTGGACTGGTGTATGTATATTTACGAAAATATGATTGACATTGTTTTGTTTATTTTGTTATGTTACGTGTGTACATAAGAGGAGTAAATCATGGTGGAAGATTCGGAAAGCTAAATTTAAGTCGTTTAGGGGCGGGCGGGCATTTTTAACAAGCTGAGCGGAGTTGTGACAAATCTTTGGAACACAGGCGAGAACGTCATTTTCGGTAAACGAGTCTCTTTGTACTTTATAACTGACAAATGCACCCTTCTGAAGTAGGCAATGTGACAGACAAAAAATGGGCAGGGCAAGCCTTGCGAAGGTTATAATTATAAACTAAAGAGAAAAATTACTTTGACGCTAAAACTAAGGTCAAAGTGGTTAGATAAGCAAACAACGTGATTGGTTTTACCTTTTAGGTCCTTCAATCAAGCTATATGGGATTTTGCTAAACCGTTCGCGTTTTGAAACCAAACCTAAAGAAATATTTTATGTAACTGGGAATGGATAGTAAATTTCAGATTTCTTTCACAGATTCATAGTTTTCAAACAATCTTGGAGAATACCAACGTTTCTGATCAGGATCAAGTTAAGGTGAGAATCTAGTGGTTTACCAAAGCTTCCTATAGATACAAACAAGACAGAAATGGCAAGGCATGATCGTCATGTCTGGAACTTATTTAGTTCTTTGATGGATCTCACCGCATTTTTTCCAATTACACTCATTGCCATAAAACCCCTGTTTTACAATGTATAGTGAAAGAAATTTCAGGTTGTAGTTTGAAAAAAAAACAAGAACAAACAACAACAACAACTTAAGAAAAACAAAATCCGCTCATCGGATAAAAACGAAAAACACTGATGCACATACATTCATCGAAAAGTTGGGTGTCGGTTAAATTGGGTCGGTGCACAGGTATGTCAGGGACACAATTAAGATGCGGCAATGGCATCATGAGGCAAGTATTTGGAGTTTTCAGCACTAGATGCCATTTTAAGTCAAAAACCGGACTTCCGAATGGCATTAATCGCTCTTTTGAGTGAGGCCAAAGTGTGTAACGATAAAAATCGGAAAAAAGGAAATGTTAACTTTACTGTTTTACACTGACAGTTGCTGGCATTTATGTTTTATCTCAATGCGGAACCAAAGGGCCTATCCATTGGAGGACTGGTCGTGATCACCAAAAATCTTTGCTTAACGGTTTGTATATATTAATTGATTTCTATGCATGCATGATGACAATGTTGACGGAACAAGTTAAGTTAAGGAAAGCGACGTGGTCCATATTGGTAAAAAAAAGAAACAAGCAAGTTCATACAGCTGTTTTCGTCCTGCACCAAGTTTCTCTGCTCACGAGTACATAAACTGAAAACAGAATTAAATTTCCAACAAATTGCACCTCGTCATTAGTGTTCCTCAAGGAGCACGCTTAGGCTTGTTCTTTGTGCTCACAAAATTAAGAAGAGCAAAAATATTTCGTACTGGCTGATTATCTTTGATATTCTCTCTATCTTACCATAAATTTCCGTAGCTTTTTCCGGTGTTCATTTGACTGTTTTGCCATGAAAGTATTCGATGGGGCCGGACTTCAATGCGACAGCTGACTGGCACTAAACTTAGTTTTATACAATGGCCTCGCTACGCTCGTACGATCGAGTCTCTATCGTAGAGCTGAGTAGCATGTAGTAGCTGGATAAATAACTTCCTTCAGGTTCGATTCCTATTAGGATTGTTTGATTTTATTTTCCGAAGTCATTCCCCCAGATCATTATTGAAAAATACATGCAATACACCACAGTCTTTAATCTTTATCGGGTTAGACATTTATTATCTCCTTTAGTGCATTTACAAGAAACCGTAATTTAACTATGTAGCCTTAGCCCTTTCAATAACAATTATATACATCCACCAGAGATAAACTCAACAACTCTTGAACTGTGTTTTGTTCAGGAGTGGTAATACTAATAATAGGACAGATTGATCTAATATTTGGCATCTATTTGTCTGCAGATTGCTGGAGTCATCGTGTCCTATTATACAGTTATGCTTTCACTGCCAAGCTGAAGAATAAAAGCTGTTCAAGTTGACTGAGCCGTTAAGAAAAGGGATTTTTGTATTAATAAACTTTCTAATGCTTTAGTGGTAGTGAGGTTTCACGGAAATAATCCACTTAGTAGAGAAATTTGGAAGTTTTGATGGGACCATTTTAACTTCTTTCATTCCATCAACGATGGCACAGTAGCTTAGTGCGCGGCCTTGGTGCAAGAGGTCCTTTCAGTGTAGCTTAAGTCGGTTTAAATACCCGTAAAACGGAGCACTGATGGAGAGGGGGGAGTAAGATGATGGCGCACCGTTGACCTCAGGTTTGTCAGTTGAATTCCTGTTACGAGTTGCTTTGCTTTACTTTACTTTACTTTACTTTACTTTACTTTACTTTACTTTACTTTACTTTACTTTACTTTACTTTACTTTACTTTACTTTACTTTACTTTACTTTACTTTACTTTACTTTACTTTACTTTACTTTACTTTACTTTACTTTACTTTACTTTACTTTACTTTACTTTACTTTACTTTACTTTACTTTACTTTACTTTACTTTACTTTACTTTACTTTACTTTACTTTACTTTACTTTACTTTACTTTATTGAATGGAATAATGACCTTGACAATACAGCTTCACTTCACTTTCATCTGGTACTGAAGAGTTGTTGTATTGTCACTGTATATTAGTTGTAATGGAGGAACATTTCCAGCAAAAGACTGACACACAGGGATAGCTGCGGCTTATGTAAACAGCATTGGATTGATGAGAGTGTTCAACTCTTTTGGAGGTGCAGCAATGATAACAACATAAACATAGCTCCCCTCACATATAGTGCAAGCCTCACTCTTTTCACTAAGGTAGAGTTTGTGGAAGAGGCAAACTGATTTTCTAAGGAATGGAACATATTTTCACCAAAGAATAGCATTTCGGCCAAAAAAGTTCCTTTAGGTACTGCTCGCTTGAAAAATAGATATTTGAGAGGAAAGAAATCGCTTCAATAATGACATCAAAACCAAAAATATTCGTTCCGTTTTTTGAGTAGGAATAGTCAAATTACTCCTCGCAAAAATTCATTGTGAAAGCAATTATAGCAGATACCTCGTTTCACAGATAAAGGAAAGGCTTAATTGTAAAAACTGGATCATTGGATAATGCAATTCGAGAGTTTTGATTGGCTAAGCCATCATGGATTATGAGCCATTATACCATGATCTACAAACACGGAGCATATGCGTGATTTTTTTGGCCTTTTTATTCTATATTTTGAGGGCGTTTTTAATAAAACAATTATTCCACTCGCGCTTGATGGTTATGAGATGATTATAGCCAACTCGGCGCTACGCGCCTCGTTGGCTATCTATCATCTCATATCCAACGCGCGCTCATGGAATAATTGTTCATTATTATATTAAGTATGCATTATTTAATACAGTGGCGGCGACCGCGAAATTCAAATAGTTAATGCACTCATAAGCTGGTAAAATCAGCAGCTTCGTGGTTTCTTTATTTGCTCGGTAGGGACAACATAACAGCAAAGTATGAAATAATGACTCCGACGACCTGAAAAAAGGAAGAAAAAGTAGATAGGTGCACCCAACAATTTGAAAGTAAATGTAACTAAATGAATTTATAACAATATGAATCCAAGAGAGGATGCCTCTCTTGATGAATCTTAAATTTAACAACTTACCGTTAAAAATAACGACTTTGTTATCACAGTTAAACCTCCGATTGAAAGACCCTTGTTTTCCGCCTGCAGGTCCATGGTATACATCATAAACATCAGTAACTGTGATGGTAAGAACAACGCAAGAATTTAATGAATGTTTGTTTTTTTTCTTCTCGATGAACTGGATACAAATATTTATATCAAATAGACACTATCATAGGGCGGGGTTGATCACGAATAAACCGATTTAGGATGTTGTGCAAGAGTAGAGGGTGTCCAAGTATGACATTTCATAGTTTGTATTTTGATCGCTCAAATAGTACCTTTTTCTGGTCCGATGTTGTACTTGCCCATGTGCTGGAGAACCTTTGAATGCTATGGACCTGAAACAAAAACTAAACGTGAGAAAAAAGTTGACCTTATGACCATGTCGGAAGATGTGGGACATAAAATTTGCTTTGAGGTCTGTGTTCGATGACTGCGTGCAATACAAAAAGTGCCGACATTACAATGCTTAGCAACGTTTAGATGGAGTTTGAGGCTGCGGTTGCAGTGATTTCTTCCCAAAAGAGATGCCTTGTTTCCCTGATGTCCTTATTCTCTAAGCATCAGATGATCATGTCGGACGACGTGGTGCACTGAAAAAAGTTTGTTGGCAGTGAATGTTGGACAACATTATTGGTACTTTCAGCAGTGCATTCAATATCCTTCCCTGGAATTTTGATTCTCAATTGCAATGCTTCACTGCATTTAGATGGAGTTAAAGATGTAATAACTTTTGTCAAGAAGAGATTCCCTCTTCTTTGTCGGGGGAACTTATATAAGGCATTTTCACTTCAAGAGAAGAATAAATTGTGTATGGAGTGAGGTTTTGAGCCTTGTTTCCTGAGTATGGCTGTGGGTATTCTTAATTTCCTACTGTTAATTAATAACAATAAATCTGGCATCTTGAATTCAAGAAAAGAACACCACCGTATGAATTCGAGGCAGAGAGTATTTAGAACCTTGTATATATTCTGAACGTAGTAAATATGGACTTTTTTTCTAATGTCTTACCTTATCATTCACCTTTGATCCGAAAACCATGACAACAGCCAAGATGGCTGATGAGCTAAAAAGCCATATCAGCGTATTAAGTAGGAACACGAGGGGCCTTTCACTCTCTGGTAAGTGAACAATGTGATAAAGAGCAAAACAGATGAACGGAATGCACAACCCAACAACCATGAAGAGGAGAGGTGAAAGTAGGCTGTCGGCGAGTTCAACAACCCTGCATAGTTTGTGGTGTTCATCCCTCAACTCTGAGAGGTCTAATGATAACTTTCTCATGTGCAGATCATCAAATAATGCCTCGAGTATTAAGCATGTAATGCAGTAAAATACCATTGGTAACAACCAAAACGCAATGCCAATGAACAGAAACAGGTTATTTATTATTCTAAAACCAATCCAGACATTCCAGGGCTTGAAAGTACCGGCGTTCATGAACACAACTTGATCTAGAATGATAATACCTGCTACACCAACTACCACGATAAAGAAACAGAATATGATCAAATATGTCCGCGTCTTCGACTTCACATTTTGCAAGTTAACACTCCCCGTGTGGATTAAGCGTAAGTTGGAAATGAATTTTTCGAAGCGGGACTTTCTTGTGGCTGTCAGAGGAAGTACAATCAGACAGACCGTTCCGTTTAATGCTACCAATAGACACCACATATCAAAGAATAAAAAGAGATACATGGGACCTTCATGGAACATACTCGCCAATGGTATAGCAAAATTGAACCACAAACCAGCAACTACCAAGCAACTGTAAAACGCGAAAACGTAGCCCTGTTTTTTGCTAGATGTAGACTGACCAGGAAAGTCACTAGAAAAACGGCTGAAGTTTGTATCACCAAAGTAAGCTCCAAACAATTTCATAATTTTTAACAGAAGACTATATACGTCTTCAGTAGTACGAAGAAGCTCATTGTTGGCATTCTGCTCCGATCGCTTGGACTCATCAATGCATCCCAATGATGCGTGGTCTTCAGTTTCGTCTGGCGTTGCCTTAGCCTTTTGAAAAACGAATTCTAGAGGCATCACTTGAGAAGACATGGCTACTTATCCTTCAACCTCTAAATTTAGCTATTTCCCGATCCAAAATAACAGAACACACTGACTTGAATTTTAAAAATCTTCTCTAAATTAGTCTCCCTTGCTATTAATTTTTAATCTGGTAATAAATTTGCTGGGTTGTTTTTCTTTGGGTATGTAATATTTCGTACATACAATCCGCACTCAATACATTATATCATTTCTATTTTTTAACCGATCTCTGTGCTACAATATAAAAAACCCCAAAATCGATAACAACAATGAAGTGCATCCAGTCTTATTCCAATGGGTTCAAAGTCCCTCTGCAATCGTAGAGGTAGAGCATTCGAATTTTCAAAAGTCATATTTGAAAAATTAAAAAATCTCGATCAGGGTTATTTTTCAGCGTGTCTTTTTGATTGGTGCTAGTGGGGTGCATCCGTCAGTTTGAAATTATTCTTCAAACGAATGTCAATTCACAGAAACAACTCCTATGATCTTCAATAACATGGGAAAGCACAGCTGCTGTTTTCAGTAATTATTCTTTATTAACATACAATATTTAATACCCCGGCTTTGAACAGAAAGGCACGAGGGGACTAACACTAATCACGAAAATGCCTTTCACACTTAAAGATTCCCTGGCCCTCCATTTTTTGTTAAGAAAAAAATGATGTTTGATTTGACAATATCCTCTTAGAACACCAGTGAAACAATTTTGTTAAAATCAATCCTGAAAAGATCCCCTACTTTCTAATGAGTTAACGTTTCTCTCACTTATTAAAGTTTTATTTACTCGGCCTTTGAAGATGCTTATTATTTAATTTTACAAGGTAGAGTTTCGTAACTCCACTGTTTGGAATAGAAAGTATTTGAATGGTTAATTTTCCTGTTATAAGAACTGAAGGAAGCCTGCTGATTTTGGCATATTTTTCATCACTGTCTTTGCCAGTTATAAACTTTCATCTTATTAATTTATTTAATTAATCATCGCATAACGTTTGAGGTAATACGAAACGAATTCAAGAAAGATTACTTCAGTTACAAATTCCGTGGTCGAGTTCATGCAATAATTTTTTTATTAGATGTAGTCTATAATTATAACGATGGAATTATAATACTGCCCGGAAAAACTGGGTGCTTGGGTTGTTTTTTGTTTTCTTTTTCTTTTTTAATTCATTAAACTAGTAAACCTGAGACAAAAGCTGAAACGTTACTGCACTAACTTTATTTCTTTCAAAAATTAAATGAAAATGTGACAAAAGGGGAAAAAACCCTCCAATATCTGTTTTGAAAGTTATTTTGAATCATTTCGATCGAGTAGCAATTTACAACCCTTATATTTTCATTTTGACTTGAGTACTGCTGTTGTCTCAGGGGCCGTGAAGAGGGAGGGGCTGGGGGACTAAATATTTATCCCCTTCCACCCATGCCCTTTTTTTCTTTTTTTCTACGGTGCTGTTTCCTACTAAACTTTTTCCCCCTCCCCTCACACTTCCGTGACCAATACCAAAACCTAGCCCCCTACTTTCAAAAGTACTCCGCGGCCCCTGTGACAGTTTTCACAACAATTTTTTTATTAAAAATTAGAAAATCATTTCAAACTCCTGTCTTCACATTCCTGTCGACTTTGTCTCTCTATGTGCTTAGTTCGGTTTTATTTAACTGATTCAGAATGCGAAAACGAATGGTATGTTAGGTCTTTGCAATTTAAGCTTTTCATTGAGAGATCAAATTCCGAAAATGGCATGTTTTGACAACCTTTGAAACACGCGGGAGGCTTATTAACAATTTATTATACTTGTTAATCACAGTCAACAAAGTTTACGTAGATTCAATCTTTTCAAGACTTTGATCAACGACCGTGCCGTGTTTGCTCAAATGTCTAATTCTCGAGTTGTGCCAAAGCCATGAAGGGAGAGGACTGGGGCCGTGCACTGAGCAGTTTACTAATTAGCTGCATGGGGTTTTGGAAATGTCTTTTGTTTTTCAACGTTGGTGTGGTTAATGAATAGACAAAGTCATGCATCATTTCGTGTGCATGTTCAGATAGTCAATTTGTTTTAATTTGCATGAACAACGAAAAATCATTCTAATTTTCGTCCTCGTGCATAATACAGGGGGAAGTCGTTTCTCTTCAACCTGACTGATCTGTCTATCTGGAACAACTTTCGCGGCCATTGCCCATTAGCTCAGATCTATTAGTGAGTTATTGTCATCGCGAAATTCTTAAAGGAGAAAAAGGCCTTAAAGCTGACAGCAACAATGCTTTTCTCCTTGATAGTGTGTTATTTGCCTTTTATAGTAACCCGAACGATAACATCGAATTCTGTCATCAATTCAGTCAATGTAGTATACATCGTTATTTTTACAAGCAGAGAAGCAGGAATTTTTAACTCGATTATTTACTGTGCAAGAATAAGAAAGTTTCGAGTTGCGTTCGTTCAACGTCCGTTTGGAAAAAGCAGTACAGAAGCTGGCGACATTAAAAACGAGTTTCTGGAACATCAAATCACTTGATATCGCTTCCAGGGTTCAATGCGTGAGTATAAAGATCGGTGGGAAAATTCACCAACGGGTAACCGTTATTAGAGGTACTGTTAAAGTTTATGTTCCACGAAATTAAAGCAAAGAATTTGTGCGTAAATACAAGGACGTGGTCTGGGTCACCTCACTTGATAGATTTGTGGTATTCAGTTAATTAATTTTGATTATACATAGTTGATCGGTAGTAATTGTAAATGACTGCATGCGCTTCAATGAATATTAAAACACCGTAAAATAAAAACGGCTAACGTTTCTGAATGTGAATGATCAAAAAACATGACCTTGAACGCTTACCATTTGTGCGGATCATACCCATATCCAACTTTGTTGAGTACTTCCCCCTTTGCCCCTCCCCCTGCCCCTCCGGGATTCTAATCCCCTGAGTGATCTGGTAATGTCATCGCACTATCTAAAACACGTACACTATCTAAAACACTATCCTGTGTGCCACCCAAATTATAGACCCTTCAACGGTTTTTTCCAACTTTTGACATGGACCAATTAAGAAAATGGTCCCGTGAGGAATGAATCAATGATGAACTTCATCATTGATTCATTCCTCACGGGACCATTAGAACCCACAAATGACCAGCTCCCAACGTCAGTGGCTTCATAGCTCAGTTGGTTAGAGCATCGCACCGGAATCGCGAGGTCACGGGTTCAAACCCCGTTGAAGTCCTGAATTTTTCAGCCTTCTCTACGCAATTGTAAAAATTGCGTTCATAACTGCGAAGATCGTAGCTTCACTTGATTTCATATCC
>OX421446.1:48343585-48356085 GCA_949126865.1 Montipora capitata
TCAGCTTCCGTGTGGTCTTTTTTAAACAAGAGTTGAATAAAAGCAATGCGAAACTGTTTAATTCTCACACAGAAAATAATTGGGTTTAACAACGAGTTGAGAACTGCTGCAGCTCTGGCTGTGAAAAGAGCTATGTACGCTAAATTCACTGAACTGATGACATAATTTGATACCAGAGCTCGTGCTACTATAAAGGGTAAATAACACAGTATTAAAAAGAACAGAACCGTTGCTGTCAGTTTAGATGCTTTTTTCTCCTTTAAAAATTTCTCCCTGGCTTCCAACGAGACTTGCTGGCTAGCGATTTGTTTTTTATGCCGACTTGTTTCGTGGTAAAGCAAAACTTGGCAGAAGAAAATAGTGGCGATGCAACAAGGTATGACAAAATTGTCAACTCTAAAGTAAAGGTTATCATCAACCATTGATAAAGGCACTGTCAATGATAATTCTGCGATCCACATGAGAGAGGATAAACATATGAGGCGATTCTTTGTGACGATGGTTTCGTACTTCAAGGCATGTTTAATGGCAATGTACCTTTCTACATTCATCATGGTCAAGTGGGACAGTGATGCACTACTTAATACTCTCAAAGCGATTGTCGCTAACAGCGTTCTTACACAGTACGTACCAGAGGTGTTTCCTCGCAGTTCTGCGATCATCTTAGAGATAGAAAGAGGTTGGCCGATCACTCCCATAGCCAGATCAGTTGTCGACAAGCAGGCGAGTGCAATGTTAGTGTTGGTATTCAATCGGTGTTTAGTCGCAACAGCGATTATGACCAGTGCATTCAAAACAGTTGTAAGTGGACAAGTAATGATGCTGAAGACGGTGATAAAGACAAGCCAGCCGTAAGCTTCCGGAGTAGTATGATCGAGAGTTCCTTGCGGAATCGCTGGATCGCATCCACGAACTGTGCTCGCCGCATTTGCAGAGGCTGAACTTGAATTCATATCGCCTTTTTGGTTGAGCTTTTCTAAAGATGTCTCTGTAGCCGAGGCAGGACTATCTGATTTTGTTGGGGTGACGATCTGTGACTCACTTTTATCTACTTTAAAGGATTACTTTTTTCGTGGGTGTTAATCAACAGAGCTCAAATGTCGGAAATAGTCTTCTTAAGAAAGAATTTACCTTTCACGGAAAGATATCCTCAGTATTAACAGAAAGATGATTTTAATGGCATCAGCTAAAAGTCACCAATCCAGTTGGACAAAAAATACAGGCCAGAATATTTTTAATTAAAAAGCGTCCTTGATCTCAGTGCGAACGTACCATTCGGTGCATTTAATATTTTTATTCCGATCGAAATGACTCCAGAAGACATTATAAGGAGCTTAAGCAACGACGACGGCGACTGCAATGAGGTCGTCCCAAAAGCGATATAGGTCTAGCAAAGCACCAACTTGGCATGTGCGTCACGCTCTTTGGTACCTTTCTTTGCCACCACTGCACGACTACGATGTGAAAAAGCCTACTTTCACGTTTTGTGGAGCACGTGAAAACAAGGCTGTAACGACTTTTTGTTTTAAATTTCCTGAACTTCGATTCCGTGTTTTAGAATCTAACTTCGGAAAAAAGAATCTTTAAATTTGACGGATAGAACAAGATGGAATAAGGGCGATAATGTTTGAAGCAGCGCAAATTCACTAATATATTTCATTGACGTTTTCGTAGCCGTCGCCGACATTGGTGCTGTCTCAATGTCTATTTATTATTGGACAAATATTTTCCGTGATAATTTAAAGACACTGAGCAATACCCACATTACAACATAATTCCTAAAAAAACTGTTCCCGCAACACCCACCAAGAAAAACCATTGAAAACCCAAAATATCTGAACATTGCTGAACATGGCGTTTCATCCGTTGTATCCTGTTTTCATTAGAGAAAATTAAAAATAATAATAATAATTAGAATAGCCAAAAAGCGTCCAGAACACTTCACCAACAACAAATTTCTTCGTTTGATTAGCTAAATTAAGCCAAATTATGACTAAACACAATCATTAACTTGATCAAATATATATCAAGCGCGAATGCTAATTTTAAAATTAGGTTTTCCGTTGAGTACTTAACTTGCATACTCATTCATTGTCAATATAATTATGTTTATGTTTAGTGTTTATTTGGATGCAGGAATGATATTGTTACTGATATCATAGAAATCTCCTTTTCAATGCTTTTCATTGGAAAAACAAATTCATTTAAGGCGACCTCTTCTTAATTCAGTTATTTTACGGCATCTTCATAGTCCTAAATGAAAAATAAATGAAAAAGTATGTGGTTTTTTTCATTAAGAGTTTCACGAAGTGTACGGACTCAGAAGCACAGCAGAACATCAAAGAAAATGTCAAAGAATTTTTGAAAAGCTTTCGTAACAGATTCTGTTTTAAAAAAAACGTTCAGGGGTAAAAAAAAAGTAATAACAAATAAATAAATAAATAAATAACAGTTTTTGTGTACTTATATAGAGAGAATGAAGTATAGAGTATGGTAGCTTTATCTTTATTATAATTATTGTTTTTATTATAAGTATTATAATAATTAACAATTATTGGACGAGGTTGAGCAAAATATCGTGATTTGTCAGTGGCGCGCAGATCAATTATTTGCCGAAGACGAAGGCTGAGGCAAATAATTGATCTGCGAGACACTGACAAATCACGATATTTTGCGATAACCGAGGTCAATAATTGTTTTATCATTCGATCGCCGAGTTTTTGTTTTTTTTGTTTTTGTTACCGAGAAGCCTTAAGCGCGCGCTGCCTTGCAGAGTCGAGTAATGGCACCAATCAATTGGTTTCCTTCTCAGCATAATTATATTTGTAGACTTCAAATTGTACTTACATGCAGTCAAACGTTCGATAACACTAGGCATCAACAAAGCTGAGGAATTTCACAGTTTCCAAAGCGTATTCCTACAAGTGAAGCTTTGGTGTAAAGCTCACCATTCTTTTTTCTGGCCTCAGCATAAAATCTCTTCAGTACATATGCATTCGCAACTTGTCCTTCGCGTCGATGACACGAGTGACCCTTCGTCTACCTTTCTTTCCTTGAGATAATTTCGAAATACGTTGAGTGCAACTTTTGTTCCTTTGTTAGTATTCTCACTGTTCTTTCGATCAACTAAAGATGTCGAATCATTCTCTGACAGCTCGAGGAACCGATCTTCCATTTTCTCACAAGACCGTGATGTCAACTGCGCATGAGCAGAATATTATTTGCAGCCAAACACTTATTTGTAGGCAGTTATTTGCAGGTCACGTGGTGGGCATTCGGCCAATGAAAAGAAAGGACAAAATACATCGAATGATAATGATTATTATTACTATTATTATTATTCTCAATCTTTTTTAAAAACTTCAGCAAAAAATATACCAATTCTTCTTATTATGAACTGATAAAATAAAGCAAAAGAAGTGTGAATAAATATTATAAAATGTTAAAATGCTTTTTGCTATAAACTCAGTGTCAAATTTGCAAAAGGATAACGCTATTTACAGAAGGATAAACTACCTACATGAGACCAAGACTTCTAGTTCTAGGTCAGTCTCCTGTGTATTTGGAGTAGTTGTTATTATTATTATTATTATTATTATTATTATTATTATTATTATTATTATTATTATTATTATTATTATTATTATTATTATTATTATTATTATTATTATTATTATTATCCTGCCTAGGCAAGACTATCTGATTTTGTTGGGGTGACGATCTGTGACTCACTTTTATCTACGTTAAAGGATTACTTTTTTCGTGGGTGTTAATCAACAGAGCTCAAATGTCGGAAATAGTCTTCTTAAGAAAGAATTTACCTTTCATGGAAAGATTTCCTCAGTATTAACAGAAAGATGATTTTGATGGCATCAGCTAAAAGTCACCAATCCAGTTGGACAAAAACTACAGGCCATAATATTTTTAATTAAAAAGCGTCCTTGATCTCGGTGTGAACGTACCATTCGGTGCATTAAATATTTTTATTCCAAAAGAAATGACTAAGAAGACATCATAAGGAGCTTAAGGATCGAGAACGTCCTACGGAAGCCTATAAGGGACAATCGCAAAATATTTGTCAAATCGCAATTTTTTCGGCAAATCAATGTTGAAGAGCTTTTTTTAAATCTGAAACACTTTTAAGTCTTATTAAAATTATTGGATCCTCAAATAACTTTCAAACTCTCAAAATTCGAAAATAGTTGCAATCCAAGAATCGCTGTGAAATACAAAACAATATTTGAAGTTGCAAATTATTTCTTTTGTCACGTGATAATTGCGCCAGCAGTCAGCCAGTGTCACACGCCTCTTCCACCTCCAAAATGGTGGAGTTTCGTGAGAAAGGAGTTTACAATAGAAAGGAAGATGGTTCTGTCTGTCATAAATGTGGAAGAGACTTTATGAACGAGTTATTAACAATTAAATAAATAACAGTTTGTGTACTTATATAGAGGGAATGAATTTTATAGTATGATAGCTTTATCATTAATGTAATTATTGTTTTTATTATAATTTTTATAATAATAACTATTATTATTATTACTATTGTTGTTATCAATCTTCTTTAAAAATTTTCAGCAAAAAATTACCAACTTTTATTATTATAAACTGATAAAATAAAGGAAAAAAATTGGAATAAATATTATAAAGTGTTAAAATCATTATCATTATCATTATCATTATCATTATCGTTATCATTATCATTATCATTATAAGTTTTCAGTTCATGAGACTGGAAGTTTTGTCACTTGATGGATAGGACCTTCCGTAGAATGTGTGCCGTGACTATCAATGCTGTCTTCTGAATTTCCCAGAGGTTAATTTCCCTCATAAGCTTTTCTGAGCCTTTCTTAACCACCCCTAGCGCACCTACAACCAGTGGGGTTATTTCTGTTTTCGTCTGCCACATTCTAGTAGTTTCAATTTCTAGATGTTTATACTTGGAAAGCTTTTCGGAAACTTTGGTGGCGGTATTTTTATCAGAAGGTAAAGCCACAACAATGAGAGTACATTTCTTCTTCTTCTTCTTCTTCTTCTTCTTCTTCTTCTTCTTCTTCTTCTTCTTCTTCTTCTTCTTCTTCTTCTTCTTCTTCTTCTTCTTCTTCTTCTTCTTCATCATCATCATCATCATCATTATTATTTTTTTTTTTATTATTATTATTATTATTATTATTATTATTATTACTATTTTTTTATATTCTTTTTTATTAGTATCATTTATTTTTCACTGTGACGAGAGGTCCAAAACAACCCTAGAGAATGCCTTTTAGTTGCTGCATAGTCAATCAATTCTAGTGGAAAAAAATACGACTGCTACAAGTACTGTAATCATTTGAAGAAACAAACAAAAATTGACTCCAGTCATAACTGAGTGTAAATGAATATATAAATAAATAAATCACTATAAGCAGCGTCTAATTTTAAAAAAAATGGTTTGCTATCACTTATAATAACTAACCGAACCGACTCAGTTAAAGATACAAATTCCACGAAGTCAACGCGCTCTATTATGGTTTTCCAATTAAACGGAATTGGAAAGACTTTTTCTGCCCTTTTAGGTAATTAGATGCAAAGTGATGTCAAAGTAGATTTGAGTTTTAAGCACCTCGAATACGCATGGTGGAATGCAAACTTATTTTTTTGTATGTAAAATCTGCTTCAAAGCAAACAAAGCTACCAAGGGTAGCAACATTAGAAAATAATGTAGTAGTAGAGTTTTATCAACGAAGTCTCAAAAGATCACACACATGTAAGGCAGAGTATACGCCTCTAAAGTGGTGGGGGTTTCTCAAGAGCACCTCCTGGTGAGATGGGTTTCATGATAAAACATTGTTCAAAGCCAGCGAGAAACATGATAAAGTTAAATGAACTAGCCTGAATTTTTTGGCATGTTTTTCAAACGCTTCAGGTTGCCATTCAACTGTCACGTGAAGATCGAATACGCTTTCATCAGTTGTTGTTTATCGTTTTTATTGCAAGAACAAGGAAACTATAAACGAATCGGAGCATAAGACAAGTTCTAAAAGCCATAGGGAATTTAGGCTGATTTCGCGATGAAAATAGACACCATTTTTGCCGTTCATTCATTCGTTATTGTAAAAACTCATTTCATGGCAACTTGCCAATGCCACTAAGAAAAAATAATACAAAGTTGGCAAGTAAATAAAAAATCTAGGATATCTTCCGTTTCCTTATTGGCAAAAAATCTGCTGTTTTCCTTTCCGCCTCAAAAAAATTCACGGGTGAATATCGCACATATTTTGTGCGTCATTCGTTTGTCTTCCTCTACTTTTACAATCAGCCATACAGCCATTTATTTTTTCCTTTTAAAAACTTTGGTTATTGTATCCGGACTGACTGTCTTCATAGTCGGGGAGCTAATGTGGTCCGTGGTCATTTTATGAAGAAAGCAAGTCATTGGTCTAGTTATGTTCAGTGGACCATAAGGAACCCAAAAAATGTTGTTGACAATTTTGAAAAGCATCAAGAGAATATTTATGGAGGTTTAAAAAGTGACCTGTGCGATCCTGCATGAAAACGAGGCTAAAACGTTATAAGAGGCCATAACTTTATTTCCAGTTCAAGGAATCCCAACCAAACTCTCCAAATGCACTAAGGATACAACCCTGAATCCAGTAGATTAGATATATCTATTAACAAAGGTCACGTGACGGACCTAGTATGAGATCGAGGCTGATAAGCTATGAGTAAAAATTATAAATCTGTAGAGTGGAAATCGTGGTCTAACTCACGAGATATACCAAGTAGACAGTCCTGAAGCTGGTTAAAGTTGCTATAACTCTAAACTGTTTTTTTTTTTACCTTGATGAGAGTCACACGATTGACCTGGTTTGGAAATGAGACTGCTAAGTTCGCTTGATAAAAGGATAAATCCATATTAAGTTCTGGCCAAACCATGTTGTATGCAAAAATGTCGATAAGTAATATATACAGGAGCCCGCTCCCGTATATCATAAGTACGGTAACTAGAATAGCCACGGTGTCATTAATTGCAATGAAAGAGTACTGGGATCTCACTACAGTCACTACCTACTGGTTAGCTGACATTTGTTATCAAAGTAACAATCCGCCATATTGAACTTCCGGAAGATGTAGTGCTGTAGTCATGACTAAAAAGGTGGTGAACTACAGTCTTTGTTTGATATGTCAAGAGGAGAAAAGCGAGCAGTTTGTGCACAATCCAAGTCCACATGAAAAAATTCTGATATCTACGGCCTGGCCACAGTGAAACAGATACTCGACGGGAACAATGCCGGGTGAAACGGCGCATGTTGTTACTCTTCAAGCATTATTTGCGCTATACCAGAAGGCATTTATTCAGAGCACTCAAGAAGATTCAAGGGGCGTCGCAGATCTCTCAAAAGAAGTTACTGATGCATGCACCCAAGCAACAAATGATGGACTGAAGGAGACAAACTATAAATTGCTAAAAGCTGTTGAGCAGCATGGTCTTGTGGTGACGTGACAATTCATGCGCATTGTATGGAGACGCTTCAGTTTATCAGAGCCGTGCGTACAGGTGACTGGAAACTACACCTTCAATCTCTACAGGACTTCACCAAATACTTCTTTGCCCATGATTGCCTGAATTACGCCCGAATGATACCACTGTATCTTGCAGAAATTATTTGTCTACCAACAACCGATCCAGATGTCTATCGTGAGTTTCTCTCAGGAAACTGGGTGGTAGATAAGAACTCTAGCGTACCATTCTGTGCGCTTTGTGCAGATCATGCACTTGAACATGTCGATTGATCGATGAAAGTAAACGCAAGGCTGGTTGGAATCACGCTTGACCAAACTGCACGGATTGCGCCTGAAATGGCAAATATAGACCTTTTCGGTTTGTACATTTTGTTTTCCCAATACAGATAATGTGATAATACTCAGGAGGTTTGGTCTTTTGTTTTGTTCATTAAAATGAGGGCATGCAAGCATGAATATGCCTGCATATGCTATTGCAGATCAAGCAAAATATATGGCAGGTTTACCTTCAAAGATCCAAAAACGACATCACGGCCACAATCCAGCTATAGTGTTCCGAGAAGACAAGAATGTCAAAGCGTTGATGGAGACTATTGAGAGCTTCACCGACTCTTTTGCTGATAAAAGCTCAGATCTCTTCAACCTTGTAACCAAAGTTGTAATTCCTGAAAGCATCAAGGAAGATTCATACAAGCAGACTCTCATAGGACAGACGGTATTTGATACGACAATGAAGGAACAAAAGCTTTGTACGTTGAAGAGCAACGCGAATAAGGTCAATGTGTCGACAAAGGAGAAGCTGATTGAGCTGCGGGAAGACCGGTTTCTATTTGCCAGGATGATGATGGTGTACATAAGTCGTCCTGCAATTGACATCAAGGAGACGATAGAACTAGATGAATTCTCGTTAGTATCCCGGTCGATGTTTGAAGCGGATGGATCCATGCTGAAATGCTTTGCTGAAAGTGCGCTTATGGCCATATTAGAGGAGTTCCCATCCAGATGGCGATCGCCTGATCAGAGAAATGGTGACAGCACCACGACAGATGTCACTGGACTCGATTTGAAAGTCAACATTATTGACACTATGGGAGAGCTGCAGTGCCTGGGCAAACCAGATCGGATAAAGTGCTGTGCCCAACTAGCGGATCATTTCGTCAACACAATCGAACAAACGTATGGAAGGAAGGACGAGGTTCGCCTGATTTTCGATCAGTAGTAAATGCAAGACGACACACAAAGATGTTCAATACTTACACAGCAACCAAGAAGAAGCAGACACAAAGGTCAAACTTCATGCAGTTGATGCTGCATCGGATGATGCAGTGGAGATCCAAAACCAATCCCCCGACCCGACATTGATGTCTTTGTTCTTGCTTTAAGGTACCCAGCCCTGTGTGCCAATGTTTCTTTTGTCACAGGAAAAGGGCGCAACTGTAGGGAGATCAAGCTACAGCCAATAGTTCAGGCTCTAGGGCAAGCAAGAACAGTAGCTTTTCCTGTATTCCATGCACTCAATGGAGCGAATAATACTGGATTTTTTTAGGCCACGCAAAAACTTTGTGTTAGAAGGTATTTCTAAATGTCGATGAACATGCATGTTGTCAGAGAGATGGCAAAGCTAGGTACAACACTAACACCATCTGACGGAACAATGAAGGCCATTTTAAAAGACGTTTCTGTGCGACCTCTATGTTCCAAATACATCTCTTAAAACAGTGAAAGATCGTCGTTGGTAGTTGTTTCGTAAGAAATAAGGCCAATCAGAAACCTTTCCACCAACTCAAGGTGCACTATGTAAAGCTGTTTTACGTGCCCACTACCAAGCTATGGTGGGGAATAACGATGTTGTCGCAAACCCTGATTTACCATCTCCTAAAAAAATAGGGCTGGGAGAAAAGGCCAACAGATGGCTTCCAGTGATGACTAAGCTACCACCAGCGCCAGAAGCCATTATTCAGTTAGTTTAGTGTGCATGAACAAAGCAGTGCACAAGCAACCGATGCCAGTGTCGCAGAAATGGACTGAAGTGCACTGACCTTTGTTCTTTGCTCCCAGCCTCAGTCAGTGGGCGTGTGGAGGAAGACTCCTTCGTAGTTCCCCAGGAGTTCCTTGTGACACCAAGGATTGCATACAACGCACTGCGCTGCATTAAGCTGGGCCAGATCCTGTTCCCAACCTAGTGTGGAAGGAGTTTGCCTTCGAGCTATCCCCAGTAGTCTGAGATCTCTACAACTCATCGTTAACAGTGGGCTACATACCTGTAATGTAATGTACACCCAGTACCCGAGTGTCCTCCCCCAAAGTCCATCACTGACGATTTAAGGACGGTGCCTACTAATTCAAAGGTATTTTTGCCCCGATTTATGATTATGCAGGAAAGGTAGATCTTCCCAAGTGTTATTGAAATCCAAAAAGAAAACTGGGGGTAACCACGCATTTTTCAAAGATAATTCATGAGTATAAAGCTCTAAATTAAAAAGCAATGTATGGCGTTCTTTCTCAAATTGAAACTCAATTATCTCTGCATGGTTACCCCCAATTTTCTTTTTGGATACCAAGAGTATTTACTAAGATGTACTTCCTCTCCATAGTGTTAAACGGCGCATAAAATATCCCTGCATTAGGAAATCCGAGTATCTGGAGATGCGCAGAACGTATGCGCAATAACAATAGTAGGCACAGTCCTTAAGACCAATTACTTTAACATCACAGTTAGCGAAGGTCCTTGAGGGATTCACACTGTACTCACTATTTCAGCATATTGTAAATAAGCTAGATCACAAACAGTTCTCTATTGCTGGTAAGTCCACGGTGCAAGCCCTTGCTTACTTTTTGCATACCATCCTAGAAACATTAGACCGAGGTGGAAATTATATCCGTGCATTTTTCGCAGACTTCTCCAAGGGCTTTGATCTCGTTGACCATAATGTACTTATTAGCGAGTTAGAAATGCTAGGTGTTCACATATGCTTAAGGAACTAAATAGGCGCATTTCGAACCTCAAGATCTCAGCGCCTCACGATTAACGGCATTGTATCTACTCCTGTATTCCCACATGGAGGTATACCACAGGCTCGCACCACTACTCTTCGCCGGCGGTATTGGTGAGTAGACTGGTGAGCGACTGGCCGTACCGAGTAAAGTAGGTAGACGACACAACTGTTTATGAAGTCATCCCTCGGTGCTCACCAAGCTATTTACCGTACGTACGTTGCCCGTGATATTTGTCACTTCGCGTCTGAGCGTGGTATGCACCTCAATCCCAAGAAATGCACGAGCTCATCATCAACTTCTCACAGTCCCAACCAGCACCAGTTAGCGAATTACAACTTATGGGTTTTGCAATTAAGCGCGTAAATATTTATAAGATCTTAAGAGTACATTTTAGCGATGATCTTACATGGAACACTCACATAGACTACCTGTTCAAGAAGGCAAACAAACGCCTACAAGCGCTGCGCATTCTTAAGAAATCTGGCGTGGCTGTCGATGACTTTGTTAAGATATTCTGAGCATTGACCAGGTCCGTACTCTAGTATGCGTCCCCCGTGTGGGCTGCACTGCCACTTGACAACGTCATCGAGTCAGTACAAAGAAAAGCTCTGCGCATTATGCTCCCTGATTTGAGCTACGCTGAGGCCCTTAACCAAACCTCATTACAATCTCTCTTGGAGGGTAGGGTGGAGGTATGCTGCAATTTTCCTTTGCGATCCCAACACCAAGAACCCATGATATCGGTCCTGCACAGGGATACCATTCAACATGACTACAGTCTCCGTTCAGGACGTAGCCGGTCGTTGACCCCTAAACTAAAAACGAAGAGATTTAGCGAGTTTGTAACAATTAAATTCAGTAATTGTATTATGTAGTATGATACGTAATGTGTAGCTTATGAGATATAACTATAACCATACTTACTTACTTACTTACTTACTTACTTACTTACTTACTTACTTACTTACTTACCTACCTACCTACCTACCTACCTACCTACCTACCTACCTACCTACCTACCTACCTACCTACTTACTTACTTACTTTCTTTCTTTCTTACTTACTTACTTACTTACTTACTTACTTACTTACTTACTTACTTACTTACTTACTTACTTACTTACTTACTCTGATACAGAAGATGAACCCTGCTAGAATGTGTTAAGTGAGGTGTTAGACGATGATGATGGTAGTGAAGATTAATAAAGATACCTGAAGATGAGCTGTAATATAAAGAGAGGGTAAGCACAATGCTAGTCTAGTTTTTAAACCTTAGGTATTTTTTTCCCGATCAGTGTTCCGAAACGCTTAACATTACGTAGATCTACCAAGTCCTATTATAATTTATGGAATTTATGGTTTTGGATGCAAAGCACATAAATTACATTTAGCCTCGTTTACATGCTAAATTGATAACGTGATAACCGATCATTAATTGAAACCATGTTGTTGGCTTTAGAGGCCACAGCTTTTTATAAATACAGCAAGTTTGTCTGGTTTCTATATATGTAAATGTAAATGTAAATGTTTTATTTATCGTGGAAGTGCACTTAGCTATCAAGCTAGTTTACAGGCACTCCACTGCTAACAAGGTGAAAATAACAATTAAAACGTAACAGAAACATTATTAAGAACCCCAACTGGCGAGAGGCAACCAGTTGGCTATTTACAAGTAAGTAAGTAGTCAACACACATTTTCAAAAGTGACCGTTACAATTTTTGAAAACTATATTCATATATATCGTAAACATTAGGAGTCGTAAACATTAGTCGACACGATAGCATTAAGTTTACTCTTGAATTCGAAGAAGACAATAAGATTCCATTTTTAGACATCCTTCTCTCAAACGCTGCCCTGACAACACTTTCTCTACATCTGTCTACCGGAAGAAGACATTCACAGGCCTTTACACCAAGTGGGATTCATTCACACCTCGCAAGTACAAAATCAACCTCATCCGCACTCTCACTTATCGATGCTTCCGAATTTGCTCCTC
>OX421446.1:48361085-48373585 GCA_949126865.1 Montipora capitata
AAATGTTCGACCTTTCCATTAACGTCACCGATTAGTGAATTTTCATACCACGGGACTTGAAGTAGATCTTCCACAAAATCGTGAGCGTCATAATGCTTCTAACTTCTGCACGTGATGTAAATCTGCTCTGGTTTTGGTCGTTTAAGTTCCAGTTTGGAATATACCAAAAAGTGGTCGCTAATGTGCGTTTCTTCCACGCCACTATCTACTACCAAGCTAGCATCAGATGCTAAAATAACATCGATAAGTGATGAGGACTGAGATGTAACTCTGGTAGGTGTCTTGATGAGCTGCGTAAGATTCAAGCTGTCGCACAGGTCACCTAGGAAGTGGGCTTCCGGGCAGTCACTTAACATATTGCACTTCAGGTCGCCAGTTACAAATATTTCCTTGCCAAACGTAAGAGCATGCATGTAGTTTTCCATAAAATCGTCACCAAAGCAGGACACAGAACATGAATGAAGGGGTAGTTTCTAAAGAAACTGTGGTGCTGCGTCGGTGGGGAAGTAGTATACAAAAATTTGGTTTTATCAACGGAGTTGATAATGTAAATTCGCCACCGTACAGAGATTCTAAAAGCTAGCTTTTAGAATCTCTGTACGGTGGCCAATTTACATTATCAACTCCGTTGATAAAACCAAATTTCAGGACACAGAACAGTCTGGAGGTCTGTAAACGACGCATAGCAGTATAACTTTCAGCTTTTTGTGTTGAATTTCAAGCCAAAATTGTTGAAAACCAGAATCGGAGATCGCACAAAGTTCCTTTAAGACTTTTTCCTTGAGCGAAGTTCGAATGTCGACACACACACCGCCTCCTTTCTTCCTTAGTCGATCTTGTCGGAACAGCTTGTATACCCCTATTTCTACCTCCACATTGGAAACGGTAGAATTGAGCCATGACTCCGAAATTGCCAATACGTCGAAACCCTATTTTTCTAGGATCTGATGTTTAAATGAGCCATCAAGATTTTTGATCTTTGGAAGCTTTTCGGCTGGTTTCCTTGGCCCAATGTTTGCTCTGATAGAGACTGAACAGTCGACGCCCTCTTGCTATTCACGTTCGAGGTGTCAATTTGAATATTTAATAACTTTGAATAGTTTACACCATTTCGTTCACCTCGCTGTTTTGTGCGACAATTTGCGTTGGATTCAAACACAGTTATAGCTATACCACTGCTCTTCTTCGTCCTTCGTCGGTGGTTACCGCCTCTTTGCCCTCTTGCTGGGGCCAGAAGATTATAGAATTTGAGTCTCTGCCAAAGTTCACTTGATAATGGCCGGGGAAGCGATCCGTGACTTGTCCTGTGATTACCTTTAGCGAATTTAGCAACGATTAAAGTGCATTCCTTGTGTAAACCAGCATATTGACGTTCTTTAGTAAGGTATGCTTGTTTCTTACAAAAAATTAACTCGTCAAAACACAGGAAAAAGGTTAAAAATAACTAAAAATACGGAGCGTACAATTATGCAGCCACTCGACAGGGCGCACACCACAATATATAAGAGTTCAGAGACTCGCTACGCTTGCGTTATGACCTGCCCTTAGTCGATCTACCAATTCATTGCATATGTGGGGATAAATTCACCGTTGGCCACGCCCTCTCTTGTAAAAGGGGGGTGGTTTGTAGCGCAGAGACATGATGGTGTACGGAACTTGTTAACGACATTCATCGACAAGATCTGCAATAATGTCGAAATCGAACCACGCCTTCAACCCCTGGACAACGAGCGATTTCATTTGAGGAGCGCTGTTACAAGTTCTGAGGCAAGGTTGGACATCAAAGCGGGAGGGTTCTGGGCAAGAGGAGTTACGGCATTTTTTGATGTCAGAGTTATGCACGTCAACTCCAAGTGTTACCAGAGCAAGCCAACATCGGAAGTGTTCAAGGAGCAAGAAGAAGAGAAGAAGCGCAAGTACCAGCAGCGGGTGTTAGATGTAGAAATGGGTTCTTTTACGCCTTTAGTGTTTGGAACCAATGGCGGAATGGAAATTGAGTGTCAGCGGTTCTTAAAGCATCTCGCAGACAAGATAGCTCAGGAAGATACCGAGCCTTATCATATTGTAATCACTTGGCTCAGGACACAGATTTCATTTGAACTCTTAAGATCGGTACATGCATGCGTTAGAGGTTCGCGAACGCCGTTTCATCATTATTATATTTTTTTAATTTTTGTTTATTATTGTTTTAGTATAACAATGCACACATGGGTGATTATTTGAAAAATATGCATTATCTTTAAAACAATTAATTTCTTCATCTGTCACCTCGACAAAACGGCTTGCAGCCATTTTGAAGAAATGCTTAAGTGACAATCGCGTAAGAATTACTTCAAGGGTAACCAATGATGGCAGAGAATTGTCAATAATCACCAATGTAATTGTACTAATAATTAAATTCACTTTAAGTGAGTTGTTCTTAGCCTTATGAAGGGGAAAAAAGCCTAGGGGGAACAGGTGGGTGGCCCACCACCCAACCTTGACCTTAAGCCAAAAGGAAGGAGCACAGAATTGGGAACTTTTTAAGTTCATTTACTGCGACAAGACCAAATGGACTGTAATCTCATTTATTGGTCTGTATATCTTCTGCTTGTCATCAAGAGCTGAATAGCAAAAACTTATCAGGACAGATACCGTGGAAGATCAACAGATGAATCAGTGATGTAGCATTGTTCTTCCAGTCTCACACGAAAGCATAATTCCAAGTTGTGCTTCATAAAAATAAAATAAACTGAAGCTAACCATTCTGTTGTAATGTAGTTTTCCGTTTTGCTTACTGCAGAGGTTTTCATTTGATGCCCGGCCAAGCGACCAGTATCATTTTCTAGTCATCTGGAGCCAAACGTTGGTCTCCTCAGGTCAGTGGGTACCAAAGTTTGAGGTGCATTTAAATATTATATTGATCCAGGGCATTTCAAATTATTGCAATGGGAGTTCAGTCATGTTTTGTACGACTAGCTAGCATGGTGAATGTAACATCAAACAATGAACTGGTCAACCAATCAAATTTCTGGAAACTCTTTGTTCAGCTCTAAAATTATATTAATAAATATGGCCAAACTTTTTTTGCACATCATAAGATGGGCTGCGCAACTTTGTCAATGAATTGGACAACCAGGCAAGTCTCAATGTACAGCCGTCTAATTCAATTCGTGCTGAAGTTTTTAAATAGTTCCTGCATGTTTTTAATGTTTGCACGCCCCCTTTCTTACACTCTGACTTTCTACATGTTTCTATTGTTTTAACGTCCCCTTTTTTTCCAATAGCTTTCATACTTTTTACATATTTTTACCAGTGTGCACGACTCCGGATCGAGTGGTCCGGGTTCGGGTCCTGGCCGGGGACATTGTGTTGTGTTCTTAGGCAAGACACTTTACTCTCACGGTGCCTCTCTCCACCCAGGTATATAAATGGGTACCGGCGAAAATGCTGGGGGTAACCTTGCGATGGACTAGCATCCCATCCAGGGGGGAGTAGAAATACTCCTAGTCGCTTCATGCTAGAGATACCGGAGATAAGTGCCGGCCTGATGGGTCTTCTAGGCTCGTAGCGGACTTTACCGTTTGCAGATATCTGTGCTACACGCTTCAATCTTGGAAGGTATCAATTGTCCCTTACCCTACATCGCTTTGAACGTTTCCGAGTGTTTATGTGAAAACGAGGTACGGATAAAAATTGAATGTACAGCAACAAAGATAAAGCTTCAAACAAAGTGTACATTTGAGGGGTGCTAGGTAAATACAATACGGAGTAAAAATGACTCTTCCCCAGCACAGTTGAGATTTAAACCTTGAGCTATGCAAAGGTACAAAAGGTTCTTTTAGTCTCTTTGTGTCAACATCACATTACAATTTTTAGTGAAGAAAGACAGAAGAAAAACTTTTCTTCAGTTGGTTGAAAGTAATTAACAAAGAGAGCGATTTCTTCTCAAATGAATTTTTATTGTCGTTAGCAGAAAAATTAATAAGAAAGGGAAAGATATCGATGTCGGCGAAGTACAGAGGATCTTTCCAGGGGCTACTTTTGTTTCTTTTTTGTGTTTTTGCTTTTTTTTAATCATCTTTGTTTTTCTTTCTCTTTTTTCTTGCAATAGAGACTTTTATGATTGAAAACTTTATTAAAATAAGATCATCAATAACTACAGTGTGCACAAAATATTATTTACGTCTGGGGATTACTGATTAAAAATTCGCAGCAAGATGTTCATTGATAGGATACAATGTGATATGGAAACCCGGCTTATTCAAGCATCGTGGTCTCAATATTAAATTTTATTGCAATTCAAAAATCATTCTTAAGCACAACGGGTTGAGGCCAAACAAAGATATCGTAATTTCGGAAAAACAGTCAATTGATTAACCTTGAGTCCGACGAAAAAGACAGAGTTTTTCTTTTCCTGCTAAGGAAAGTTTCTTTTAATTTTAGAGGATTGGGGGTTTGAAGAGGAATTAACACAAATACATAATAGAGACTATGAAGACGGCCTGGCGTAATTAAGCTTTTTTTCTTTTATCACGTAACTACAACCTTTTCCTCTTTCAAAAGAAATCTTTTTTTATATTGCAAATTAACTTTATGTTCTCCCTCTTTTACTGTAATTCCAAGCAACCAATTTTTCGGGATTCTTCACGGTGGGGTATATGGAGTATATAATCTAACTTGGCAAGGAGAGCATAACAGCAGCGTATGAAATGATGAGCCCAACAACCTAGAAAACAAAACAAGGCTAACTCAAATTTCCTTTATTCACGATAAAATAATAATTTTGTATGCATGATCACCGCAGTCAATTTAGGAAGCGTTTTGATCAGTCGCAAAAAGTCTAGAATAAAAAGCGATGCTTTTGAATACTAGCTAAGTTTGAGAAAGGACCAAACTACTGATAAGGCAAATTTCCGTTTCGTAAACGGTAGTTGGCATTTCAACGGCACTTAGAAAATGTTTTCTGTTGTCATTTTTTTTTTAATAAAGAAAAAAAATGACCAAATGGCGTATTAAACCCAGGCTACTGGATTAGCAGTGTACTTCACTCATCACTGCATTATCGAATTGCACAGCCAAAACTTACCGTCACAGAAAGAGATTTCGTCATGACTGACAGCCCTCCAATGGAAAGACCCTTTGGGTCACCTTTCAGGTCCATCATGAAGATCAGTAACTACAAAAATAATAATGACAGAGTTAATGTTTAACAAATAGCAAAAAAAAAATCCTTATCCCATGTACCTTTCAAGGAAACGCAAGTAACCATTCTGAATAGTTAATACTGGTCATTATTTAACAGGCATAAATATTGTGCTACTAAACGTGCTACCAGAGAGGCTTTTATTCAATACTGAGGTCTTTTACAACAAGCCAAAGTACTCATTCACTCTGTTCACGGTGGAGATTAACTGATGTCAGCAGTTTTATAGACTCAGGAGGAAAATGCTTTGCGGAATAGAATTGATGTTCTTTTTATTTGTCACAAGAATTCACATTGTCAAAGATAATCATGAGAAGCACGCAATATTAGTGACAAAGATAGTATGATATGCTCCGTTAGTATGGTGATACTTATTTATAAAAACTGCCTAACCTTTCCTTCTTCTTCTGATGCTACAGGAAATGTTTGTAAAATCTTTTCAACAGCGTGAATCTAAAGATAAAAGGGATAATCCGATTAGTTACACTCGGCGTTCCTAGTGTAGCCAACGAAGACTAGAAGATTGGGCGAAGTATATAGCTCCTCCAAGATAGGTCACTTTACTAGCTTTCTTATGCTATATAGCTGAGTGCACAGAAAGAATATTTGCCTTGTTCAATGATGTACTCAACGCTAATAACAGCACACATGTACTGATTAGAAATCCTCTACCATGATCATAAGATACATAAATGCTATAAAAGGCAATTTTAAGTCCAATCAATACAAATCTGATTAACAAAAGGAAAGCATAATGCTAGTGATTTCTTACCCTTTCGCTGACCTTTGACCCAACGATCATGACGACTCCGGTGATTGCTGATGAACTTAGAAGCCAAAACAAAGTACTGACGACAAATGCGAAGTCTTTATCAATTGTATTACTGTTAATGGCGAGGTAAAAATTAAAACAGATAACAGGGAATGAAAAAGTAACGATCTCAAGGACGAGAAGAGACAGAAAGCTGTTCGCCGTCTCCACTACTTGGCACAGATTGTCATGCTGTCGCCTCAGTGCGGCTATGCTGAGCGAGTTTGAATAAGGTGGTGACATTCGTTTGTAAAGATCATCGAAAAGAGCTTCAAGAATGAAACATGTGCTGCAGAACAAAGCGAAGGGAAAAAGCCACACACCACACGAAAAGGTAAGGAAGACGAGGGACGTAACTCTAAAGATAAACCATCTGTTCCAAGGAAATGCATTGCCGATATTCTTTTTCAAAACGATATCTGTAGCAAAGGCACCGAATATCGCAGCAATGACGACAAGTGAAAAGATGATCAAATATACTCTCGATCTAGATTTGGCCCTCTTCAGACAAGGCCTAACCATGTCAAGGGAGATTACCTTGCGGATAAAGGCTTCGAAACGAGACGGTCTGTAAGCCTTCGAAGGAAGGACGAACAAGCAAGTTGTCCCGAGAAGAGCGACAAGGAGACACCAACAAATAAACATGACATGGCGAAATATATCACCCTCTAATAAAAAACTGACCACGGTCATGACAACATTAAACCAGAAACCAGAGACAACGATTCCACAATAACAAAGGGAAATATAACTTGCTCTTCTTGGACGAGAGAATTGCATCTCAGTGTAAGGGAACGTGTCTCCAAAGTACACTCCCGACAGCTTTAACAACGTTAAAACTGGTCTGTATACATCCCCAAGTGCCTGAAGAAGCTCTTCCTTAGCAGTGTTAGCGTTTTCACTTGCTTCAACGGATGATCCTTCATCATTAACTGATTTCGCTGAAAGCGTTGACTCATCATCGCAAATACTAACCACACAGGATTCTTTAGGTGACACTCGAGATGCCATCGTTGTACGCAAGATTAGCTGTGATCCTTGAATCGCAAGTCACCAAGTAAGAGAAGATATTTAACATTTGAACTTGTGAAATTCTCATCAATAAATAATAAGGCATCGTGGGTGTTTTAGATTGGTGACCATGTTTATGTTGCGGTGGTCTTTTTTTTAATGGTGGTCTATGAAATCAAGTGAAACAATTGGACTTATAACTTAATAAATTAAATACAATATCTGGAGCTGTTTTACTGTTCCTCTGATTCTTATAGATACTAAACGAAATGTTACTCGATCATCCCAAAATTATAACAATGTAAGAGATGATAGCGAGTATAAAACCGATGTATAGAAATATAAATAGATTTTAATACACCAATGCCTTAGTTTCAGTTTTGCTAAATGAGTTCGACACAATTTTAAACATTAATGAACAAGTAATTGGAAACATATGCATATTCTTAACTATATATATAGAAGGTGAAGTATACTCGAAGCGTGCGTTCATGAAAAACCAACTAGTTTATTACAAACCCCAAAACACGTGCTATATCACTATCGAGCTCCCCGAAGTACGCTTACACAAAGTATCATCCTAAGACGTACGTTACGTAATAATATAACCAAAAAAATTATGTAACAAAGAAATCTACGTCATCTCCCTTTGCAAAAAAAACAGTTCCTGCTAGGATGAAAATTATTGGTTCCTAATTACAGTAACGGCAGGGGATGGAAAATCCACTAAGATTCGAATTTATATAACGAAACACAAGAAACAAAAACTGCAGAGGTTAGACACCAATTGGTGATTACTAAGGATTGGTATCAAGAACTGTTTCGAAGTAAAATGCTCCAAAAACAACTCTTAGCCTTTGCCTATTTCGCACTATTCATCGTCACATCCTTTATAAGTCACTCATGGTTGAAAGTCACTTTCGAGGTTTTATTCATATCCATATTTTACTGGTGCTTTAACGATACGCCTTGGTCGGGAGTGTTTGGACGCTGTCTGATGGGTTAACAGCTTGTTGCTTCATGGAAGTCTCTGGCTTTGGCCTTGGTGGACTATCTATAGCCTTGGTGTTTGGTATTTCACTGGCATGCATATTGGTGCGCCTTCTTCCCGTCTTTCAGAAAAAAACTTTTGTCGTACGTGGAGTAGGGGCATATCCAGGAATTGGCTTGCAGTGGACCCGGTCTCTGGAATATTGTGTTCCGGTTGCGTCGTCTTCCACGGTGTATGATCGCTGTCCGTCCACTGAGACGACCGTCCCACTTGACCATTGGGCCTTTTTTCCTGAGGTTTCTTCGTAAACATGACTGTTTGATGTTGCTTCAGCCTTGGTGGTTCACCTCTGCTTTCTCTTTCATTTGTTCTTTCTGCGTGCTTCACACTTCTATGGCTTGCATTAATGCTGTTGGTGCTGTCGAACAGGCTGAGTGGTATTAAAGGTAGGTCTGATTTGACTTTCCTGTGAAACATCAGCTCATAGGGTGAAGGGGCGTTTGAATCTAGTGGTGTATCCCAGATGTTCAGAAGGACGTCTTCCATTGACGTTTCTTCTTCCTTGGACTTTTCTAGTAACCTTTTGATGACCCTCCCAATGGCATTTTCACAGCGGCCGTTCTTCTACTGAGAGTGAGGGGTCCCTGGCGTGTGAACGATGTTGAGTTTCAAGCAAAGTTATTGGTCTCGGGAATTGAACTGTGGGCCTCGATCACTTAGTACTTCCGTAGGGTAACCAAACTGGTCTCAGACACTCTGAAAGTGTTCTATCACCGTATCTGCTTCTTGGTTCTTGATTTGCTTCAACCACGGGGACCCTGTGTGATAGTCAACTATGCAACTGTACCATCGGCCATTATGCTGGAAAATGTCACAGCCTAGAATCTGAATGGCATAGGTTGTGATCACAGGGATAACCGCCGCTTGTTTCTGTCTGGGTTGGTGCTCCAGACAGGATGGGCAGGTTAGAATAAGCCTCCTGATCTGTTCAGACATGCCAGGCCAGGCCAAAATCACTTGTCTCTTGCTCTCTGGATAGATTTGTCCACTCCTTGATGGACTCGGTGCAGCTTCTGGAGCAAACACTCACGCATTTTTTGCAGGACCAGGATCCTTTGGCTCTTCACAAGGCTCCCATCAATGACTACAATATCATGTCTGTAATCCCAGTAGGCTGTGGCCAATTCGGACACTTGATTACGGTGTTCTGGCCATCCTTCCTGACATAGGCGTTCTAGCTCCTGGAATACTGGATCTTTCTTTTGAGTTGATCGGATTTTGTGGATGTCGGATTCATTTGCCGCGGTGACCTCAAATATCCCAATTTGGCTGGTCTCTGAGAATACTGGTCCTTTGGTTGGGCGCTGGCGGCGGCACACACCTTGAGAGGCAGTCGGATATGTGCATCTTAACACCCTTCTTGTATTCGATCGTGAAATCGTAGCCTTGACATCGCAGTAAAAGTCGTTGCATCCAGGTGGTTGTGTCTCTTATGTCTTTCTCAATGATCTGTTGTAATGGACTGTGGTCGCTGACTATCTTGAATCTTCGTCCATACACATACTGTCGGTAGTGATTGACCGCCCAGGCGACAGCAAGCATCTCGCATTCCAGGTTAGAGTATCTCGTTTCTGCGTCAATCAAGCTTCTAGATGAGAAATTGACTGGCTTGCCGTCCTGGAGTAGACATGCACACAGGCCCTTTTGGCTGGCATCACACCCGATAGTGATTTCTTTCTGTGGGTCAAAGTACCGCAGTGTCGTGTTACCTTTCACCTCGGCCTTCAGTGCTTCGAGTATCTTGGTGTGTGTGTCTTCCCACACAAATTCTGCATTCTTCTTTATCAGAGCGCGGTGGTCCTGCGTCCTGGCAGCCAGGTTGGTTATAAACTTTCCCAGGTAGTTGAATAATCCTAGCAGTGACTGTAGCTCCTGCTTGTTACTTGGCACAGCCAACCGCTTGATCTCTTGGATCTTCTTTGCGTCTGATTTCAATCCCTTCTTTGTTAGGGTATAGCCGAAGTAATTGATCACCTCCAAGAGGATCTTTGCTTTCTTTGGATTGTATCATTGTATCTGCGACTGACCACTGGTTGGACTTTTTCATCTATCTCAATCCGGTATTGGTAGCCTTTTAGCTTTCCAACGCCTTCGAGCACGTCATTGGCATCCTTAATGACTTGGGTTGTATCCTTAATCTCGATGGGCTTCTTCACCTTTAGAGAATACTTGGATTTTGTTGAGTCTTGGTCTGGAGCTGGAGTAACTTCTTTTTTCGCCACAGTACCATCTTTGACCTCACTCAAGTCATAGCGGCCATGGCAGTCCTTGCAGTCTGTCTCCTCCCCACACATAATCTTGATAATTTTCATCGCACGGGTGAATTTTAGTGAGAACAGGTTACTGCCATAGTCGAATACAAAGAATTCGACTCGTCGGCCAACGACATCATTATGTCGAACACAGTCCATGCGGAATTTCCCGTGGTTCCTGAATCTCCTTCCTCCATAGCCTGTGAGTTTCACCTGACTGTCGTGCAGAATTCTCTCTACGTCATTGCCAAAGATTTCCCGGAATGTCATATAGTTCATCAGGTTCGCCTGAGCTCCGGTGCCCTTGAGCTTCGTTGTACTCCTATCCGGTAAATCAAGCTCAACAGTGGCATACATTGATCTTCGTCTAAATATACCTTGGTGACTTGTTTGGGCAGGTTCTAGCCAAAATGCGTCTTGGTAGAGTTTTCAGCCTTTGCTTCTACGGAGTCAACTCGCACTGTAACCTCGTCAGTGTCATAATCTGAGAAGTCTGCTTCGCTACCTCCTGAGTCTGCAGTTGCTTCATGAAACTTCTTCTTGGGTCCCGATATTTGTTTCTGTTGGCCAGATCACTCGCTGGAAGGGTCGGCGCTTGCCTTGCTGTGGCACTGTTCAGCAAAATGGCCCTTCCTTCTGCATTTACTGCCATTCTTTCCCGTAGGCGGGGCACTGTTTGGGACCATGTTTGCGTCCGCATCGTTTTCAGTCGTATTAGTTTTTGGTGAATCCATCACTGGAAGTCTTGGACTTTTTGCTAAAGGGCTTCTTTTGTTGTCTGAGCTCCTCTGCGCTTTTAGTTTCTCCCAGGTTTTAGTCCCTTCTGATCTTTTCTACTTCGCGTATGTGAATCTGAGCTTGTTCCTCAGCTCTGGCAGTGTCGAGAACACGGCTGGCGTCTGCATCTTTTTGTAAGGCATATACTTTCTCTATAATTTTCGTGTTCGTTAAGCCGTATTTGAGGGTATCTGCCTCGAGGACTTTTTGTATCTCATGATTGTACTCGCACTGGTGGAGGACATCATGTATTCGTCCGTAGAAAATGTCCACTGCCTCTCCTTTCTCCTGTTTCATGAATTTCAGTGTAATTCTCGCAGAGTTGCTCGAGCCTTGGCAACCTTCTTTTTTGGAACACAGATTGTCAAAGAAGTTCCACAGCGGGTCGAGTTTATCCTTGTCTCCGGGTTGGAATGGATGTAGCTCATGTTTAACGCATGCCTCTGGCCCCATCCACATTAGGCCTTGTTTACTGTAACACTGTCCTCAAGCCCGTGATAGCATTCTAAAACCTTTTTTTGCTAAAATCTTGAAGCGCAAGTATTCGTGGTGTAGCTTTTTGGAAGTGAAGTCCAATCTCTTGGGCATTTCAACTCCACGTAGCCTTGCAGAATGCTCTAACGACTTGCTCGATTGCAGCTTGTCGCGCCCTCCGTTCGGCGTCGGTTTCTGGCATGGTGACTGAATTGTCGGTATGAAATCAGCTACGGCGATCGATCGGCGTTTTTTGCTTGTTATACCGTATTTCACTGACTATGTTGTCTGTTCCGTGGCTCTGCTGGGCTGGATCACTGTTCTAGCTGAGCAAATGAATAATCTAGACTCGCTGACCTGTGCTGGGATGGCTTCGGTGAAGAACAATTCGTGGCACTTTCCAAAATCCAAGATGGCGGCCGTTGTGGTTTACTGTTATCGTTCACCGTGTCCCTTCGGATCTTTTTCCTGGAGTATCTTCGAAGGCTCTAACTGTTTCTTCGTGGTCCTGGTCTTTGTATAAGTCACGTTGGGGTCACCATGAAGTATACTCGAAGCGTGTGTTCATGGAAGACCAACTACTTCATTGCAAACCCCAAAACACGTGGTATATCGATAGATAGAGATGGATAGATAGTTTATTAAAACTGCATCGCAGCCAAAGGCTGAATTACGCAATTATTTACAAATACTTTACAATACTTAAAAAATTACAAATGAATCCTAGATAATAAGTCAAAAACTGATATTAAGATATTATTAAAATCAAGTGATCCTCGCAATTATGAACGCAATTTTTGCAACTGTGTAAAGAAGCCTGAAATTTTCAGGACTTCAACGGGGTTTGAACCTGTGACCTCACGATACCGGTGCGACGGTCTAACCAACTGAGCTATGAAGCCACTGACGTTGGGAGCTGGTCACTCATCCATTTCATAG
>OX421446.1:48378585-48426085 GCA_949126865.1 Montipora capitata
AAGTTCGCGTAGGGTTAAATCTCTTAAGTGTGTTCATAACTTTCCTCACCTTAAAGACGTTGACAGCATGTTTAGCTGACTTTCTTGTACTTTCCGGAACAGCATTTACGACCAGCTTTTTAATGTCACTATCACTAGACTCCAGAAAACGAGTATGTAAAACTGTTCTGTTGCCTTTTTTCCGCCGGCTTTCACGGTTTCTTTTCAGCTGAAATGATCCTTGCAGCATTTAGCAGGGCAAATATCCACGCAAACAGGGGTTATTGCGTGATAGCTGCCCTGTGAGTTTGCACCACGTGACGTAAATTAGCCAATAAAATCATCTAATTGTTAAATAGTCTATGGGTTCTTTATATGTCCCATAGGGTTATGATTATTGAGGGATTGTGAGACGGGGTATAGTGTTTATCGTTCTAACTCAAGAGGACTAGAGAGTCTAACCATTAAATTGTAGCCAGATATCATTACAAGAGTTAAGCACTTTCTTCTCAGTTATATTATTCAAAGACTATGAGTGTTTGGCCGGCTGAAGTTTTGATCCCGCGACCTCCCACAGAGTAGTCTGCTGTTCAAAAGCTGAGCCAATCGGTCGGCGATCAAAGTTTCGAGAGAGACTATATTTAATTAATTTCTGCAGGAACGGTTCACCTGATGTCTTTACTACCTTTCTAAAAAAAACTATCAGAGGCGTCTTAGCTTTTCATGAAAATCTTACCTTGTCGTTGACTCGCACTGCGGAGTTCAAAATGACAGCAAGCTTCGTTGTAATAGTGCAGCACCAGTAAAGGACACTGATGAAATATATGATGTTTTCTGTATTAAATGTGGGTGCCCTCGCTAGCTGATTCAACAGGACGCAAAGTAAGGGTATGTCCAGAGAAATTTCCGCACAAAGAATAGGCGAGTACACTTTATTGGCCAAAGTCACGGTTTCGCATAGATTCCGATGTTTTTTCCTCAAAGATTGGACACTCAATGCGACAGAACTCTCTACTTCTGTGGTTACTACCTTTTGTAAATTGTCAAACATGCTTTCCAATAAGGAGCAAGAAATACAGTAGGTACACAATGGCAATGTCCATGTAAAGCCATCGTAAGAAAAAAACAGGAAAATAATACAGCGACACACCGTGCTTTCATTCCATGGGGGGAGTTTAGTAAGTGAGTTTTGCTGAAAGACATCTAGTAACACGACAAATGAAGTGTTTACAAAGAAGACGAGACACGTCAGAGCCATTAGTTTGGTTATTGCTTGTTTGGTTACCCGTCCCAAGTCAGTTTCTGTTGCATTTGAGCATAGGCTCCTAAGAAAAGAGCAGAAATGAGACACATTTTCAGATCTGTTTGGAAATATGTATAGAGATAAGGCGGAAACAACTGCATTTTGTGTGCACCAAAAGATGGCTATAAGTAGCAGAAAAAACGTCGGCAGATGCTTCAAACCTTCGAAGAAAAGGCTCGTTAAGACCATGAAAACAAGAGTCCACTGTCCTAACAACACGAAGCCACAGTATAAACGCGAACACAAATTCGAATTTGCTCCATTGATTTGTCGCTCTTCGTTCAGCGAAGTGTCTCCATAGAAAGCCCCGGTTAGCCTCATCAGGCACAAAATCCGACCGATCTTGCATGTTAGGTTGCCGTGTAATTCATTTTGAACGGCATGAAAAGCAGTTTCAGTAGTTTGTTGAACTCCGTCATTGTCTTGAGAGGAAAGAAAGACGTTGCTTACTTGTGCCATGGGGAATAATTCGAAGCGACGAGAAAATATAATCGAATTTGTTGCAGGACTTGAGCAAATCTTCCCTTAGAGCAAAATCCACTTGAGGCGCAGATGACACAACAGCGGGACTAATTAATACAGGTATAACACTATGAGTTCTGAAAGAAAACAAATGGTTGCTGACAGATTATTTAGCTTACAGAAGGTTCGTTTGATTTCAGTTGAAGCGTTTACTTTGAAAATCGTAGTGTTACGAACTTAACAATATAAATACATAAATTGTCTTCAGGTTAGAGTGAAAAGTAGAAGAATTTCTCTCGTGGCTACCTCCTTGATAAAGTTACTGTACTTTCCTACGAGGAGCTAGCTATCCACGGGGGGCTTATTACTGCCTGACGAGTCCTCCCAGAAAAGCATTCCTATTTTTACAAATTGTTGTCCTTAACTAATACATTGAAATTTGATAGACAGACATTTCCCCCTAAATTGAAGGTCGACCTTCCAAAGTGCTGGTGAAATCACTGCTTTGTGCGGATTACTATGATTAATTTCGCTAATGTTCTATCTTACGCCTGCTGACAAAATGTTAATTACTGGCCTTAACCCCTGCGAGATAATGGATATATTCGACATAATTCCGAAAAATTAAATAAGATATTTGAAAATCGGAGAAACTTTATGTCATAATGAGTAGATCCACTAATCTGACTGATTTCGAAAGAAACAGCGATTTTGCCACAAACCACAAGATCTATTATTATGTGCTTATCTGATAGAAAACTAGGACCCAAAATGAATCAAAACTATGCCTTAATTGAATCATATTCATGGCATGTTCAGTCAGGTGTCGATTGAAATCTTTCCTACCGCTACCATTTTGACCAAGCGACCAACAACCGCTTGTTGGGACTTATGCATCCTGCAGCTCTTCAGAGAGCTTATTAATTTCTACAGGAAGCAATTTCTTAGTTTGATGTAAATGAATTGATTTGTAAGCTCGAAAAAGTAAGAGGCAAGGGTGTTCGGGGGAAAACCGTCCTCTTTAATTACAACACTTCAATAGTAACCCAAACCCTGAACGATAACATGGAGGTTCATTTTGTAAACGTGGAAACCGGTGGGATTTACTCGGAAAGGAGTTTGGGGATCCAGGCCAGAGCAAATAGTCCACAATCACGGAAAAATGAACCAGAACTTATTATATTCGGCTTCGAGATTATTGAATATTACTGGAACGTACCACGGTGACATTTCGATGAATAGAGACTAGCAGATGTGGGCCTAATGTTGAGCCAATAGATTCTGGTAAGCCCCATTCTTCATTACTGAAAAGTGAGCAGCTGTCTAAGATGAAACTCCCAGTAAATTATCAAAAAATTATCTGGAGCGGATTTAGAGCCACAGTTTTACTCCAATTGTAAAGATGGCTGTGAATCAATCTCCAGCAAGAACAAACCCGCCTCGATTAGCTACAAAGGCCATTTTGCGGATAAGGATCAATGGAAAATGTACCAAAGGTTAATGTATAATAAATTTAAACTTAAACTTAATTTTAAACAAACTGGGGTCACCGAGGTCCTTTTTAGATATAATTGTAGAAAGACAAAATATAGCAGGTTTTGTTGCCATGGTAACCTAGATTCAGAATGACATTGGGTGATATTTTTGCGGCTCTGCATTTAAGCAGTATGTATAAGCTATTGAAAACGCAATGTGTAGATTAGTTTTCAGTTATGTATTTGCTTCCCAAGCCCAATATTCATCGCAGTATTGCGAATACTGATCACATAAAATATACTGAAACTACTCGGTTCTTATACGGAAGAAAGTTGCTATTAAGCGAGAGAAAAAGTAGTCTCCTACGCAGCCGTTATTTGTGTGGTCACGCAACGCTCCTCCCCACACAAACAACGGCTGCTTTCTTTCGAATTACATTCCTTTCCCTTTGTTTGGACTGCGTGGCGAATGCACGTGATAATGAGGGGTTGCACCAATCGCGGCTTACCTTTTGATTTGAAAATTCACCATGTGGACAGCCTGTTATTTTCGCGCGTATCCTCAGAGATTTCACCCATGTGAAACTCCAAAGAAACTGATAGACGGTCCCTCAAGGTGCTTCACTTGTTCTTCAGCAGCCTCTGCAAATGACAAGATAGAGATTTTTTGGGAGACTTTCTGTAGATCTTGCTGAAATTATTAGATCTGCGGTGTGGATGTGCGTATTAACTGCTCGGAGAGCAGCGACCTGTTTTTGTTGAGTTAAATGCTACCAGCGTTCAGTGAGGTTTCAACGTGCATCAGATAAGCTGGAAAAGATGAAGAAAGAAATACAAGAGGACTCTAAAGGAAAAGCGACTACGGCAATTGAACGAGAGAAGAGATCAGTCATGAGCCTGAGATTGGCGAAAATCGGGTATTTTGAAAAACTGAGCTTTACTGAGGCGAAAGGAAGACATCAATGTAAACAAATTAAATTGTCTGAATGAACATTTATTTAGCATTGAATAATGTATACATCATGTGAACAACATTTCGCTCTGCGGCCCCAACATTTCCTTAAAAATTATGTTTTAATAAATACACAAATACATGGTGTGGTTTCCCAGGATGGTCTACCGGTATTTATCACGAGAACATATCTCACCATTCCAGTGAGTTCACTGATTTAGAGGCGATCAATGATTACATGCAGAAGGTCATGACCATTTATTTGACCGTTTATTTTTAGTGTTCATCATTCTGCTATATTAATACACTTGTCATCGGCTTCCCCGAGGCGGGGAAACACAGCTCAAAGGGACTATTGATAGATACAGCTCTAAAACTGTTGTCCTTTGAAAACACGATCCAAGTTGATTAAAGCGGTATTAAAGGGATACCGCTTCTATTGTATCAATAACAAAAGACGACCTAGTAGTGGTGTAGGATACTTCACGTCCCTTTTGACGGTTGGAAAGGGAGCGTTCTGATTGGTCGATTCCAATTTGGGCGGGAAATTCAAATTTGGTTGCGCGGGACACGTACGTTAGGGGAACATTCAAATCATGACGTCACAGACACGTGACACTCTGCCGACCCTCAGGAAACAGGTTGGGGTGTTTTGCGTAACCATGCTGGATACAAAGATAACGGTCGGGAAATTCAAAATTCAAACAATGACGTCCCATGGGTCGAGATAGGGATGACGTCACAAAGTCCCAAGCCCCTCACGATTAAAGTAAAAAAAAACAACAAGACAGGATCGTTTCTTTCCGAATCAAACGGTTTAATAACTAGAATCATAAAGGTACTATTTGTAGAACAAGAAGGAAAAAAAGCATAAAATACGGTCGCACCAAGAATGGGTGCCCCGTAACAAATATTTACAATATATACAAGACATGGAGTAGAGTCTCCTTAAAGTCACCCCAGTTCCGTAGGGTCCCTACTCAGTCCAAACACAAAAGTTGGTGCCCCGCACACGCACCCCGCAACTTGTCAGATTAAAATTCGAGGAGCTCCCCGAAGGACATCTCCTCGAAACAGGATGTGTCTGCAAAGAACTCAGCAGCCACACAAGATCCAACACGGTCTTCACGTTCAAACTGCGCAGCCGCACGAGCCAGATCCAAATCCGGTCCTGGACGAACCACGACTTCCCGAATAGCGTTTTGGATGCGCTGTTCACGCTCCAAGGCCGCTTGACGCTGTTCATGGTCTACCTCCGCTCGCGCCTGAGAACGAGCGCGATTCGCCCGCACGCGCCGCAATACGATTTGTGCGGCATCAACCACGGGTTCCTCATCCTCCTCTGGCGCTGCTGGGGGTCGTTGCGGCCGTTGTGCAAGACGTGTGGATCGTCGCGCCGGTTCGGGGCGGGGTGGTACTAGGTCATTTAGTTCTGCTACCACGTCGGAAGCGATCGACGATGATCCTGCCGGAGAGGCACGAAGCAATAACTCGTCTAGGCGGTCGGCGGCGTCGGATAGATCCGACGACAAAGACGGGGATGCGGGAGGAGCCAAGCGGTCTACACGCGCCAAGCCTTCTCTCAGGTAGGGAGGCGTAGGAGGCCGGAGCCCGTACTTACGTACGAGCCATCCACCACCTGCCGTATCAATGACATGCGATGGACGGGCATCGGTCGCCAAGCCTTCGAGCAAACACGAACCCAGCTCACGTCTCCGACTTGTATCGCGATATCGTTGGCGGTAGTCACGAATTTGTTCGCGATGGTTTGCCCTGTACCGTCTTCGAATTTCGAGGCACTTTCTCCGACGTGTATAGTAATATCGTCGGCTGCTTTGACGAATTCGTTCGAGGTGGGTTTGGCGATGAAGTCGTCTACGCTCACGAATTTGTTCGCGGTGGCTCGCGTAGTACTGTCTTTGGTATTCGCAGAGCCTTGTTCTGTTCGCGCGGTAATGAGCTCTTTGTTGCTCCCGAATTCGCTCCCTGTTGGCCTCCCGTTGTTCTTGAACACTCCCTGTTCCCGCTGTAAATAAAGAGTCACAATGACAAGGTGAATGGAAGAAAAAAGATAAAAGCATTTAATGAGAGAAAAAAGAAATCGAAAACGAGTTCCTAAGAGAAAAAAAATCCCACCTGAACTTGTTGCTTCTCGGCTGGCTAGACGAGCGCGAGCTTCGGTCAAGAGATCCTTTGCCGTTTCGGACACCGACAAACTTCCACTTGGCACCAAAAGCTGATGTTGTGCCTGAAGTCCCCGAGCACATTTTTTCGCCTGGCGATATCGGCAACGGTACTCATTAATTTGGGGTCGATGTCCGGCTGCATAGAGTTTCTTGGACTCCTTGATCTCTGCTCGGTGTCGTTCGCGATATCGTTTCTTTTGAGCAAGAACTTTATCGCAGTTTGCCTGCTTCCATGCACGAACACGTTCACGCGTCCTTTGTTGTTTTGTGGTAGCGTCCATGTCCGTGAAAAAAAAGAGAGACTCTCGAAAAGAACTATCTTTGATGAAGGATTAAATTTTTTTTTCCGTTTCAGAAAAACACAGGTTGCCAACCAACCTCGTCCCCAGGGCCTTCTCTTCTGCGATTTTCAAAATGGCGGCTCGTCTGGAGAAGACCCTGGCCAACGCTGAACTCACGTGGTACAAAATCTCCAAAAATCTTGGAGATTTTTATCACGTGACATTTTGAGAAAGACCAAAACAAAATGGCGGCGAAGCATCGCGTGGGAAGCAAAACACCGGTCAAAGAACGCTTAAGTTTGTACACGAGGCAGTGGTGGCTTCGCAGTAAGATGAAATATTTTTACGGACGTTTTAATTCTGGAGCAGGACTTTTGCGCTTTAAAAGTACGTGTACAAAAATCCAAAAAAGTATCTCAATACAACGTTGTGAGCATTTGTAAGTTTATTACATTGAAATCAGATTGAACATCGAAGAGAAAAACTCAGCTGTTCTTAAGTACAGAGTGAAAAACTCTTTGTGGCCTCATATTACTAAGCTTATTCAAGCAAGATGATCGAGTCACATACTCCAACTTGCTATGTGAACATGAAGTAATGAACTCTATATAAGCTTGTTTTAATTAGTCTGACTGAAATTAAATTATCGATTGATTGAATGATTTCCTTAATTCACAGGCATCGCTTTTTATTAAGTCTAATTAACAGAAGTTATTAAATTGAGTCTTAAGCTAATTATACACATGCAGTATACAGTTTTAAATGACTTAAAAATATACTCTAATGATCTAAAAACAGCACTACACACCCTTGTAATTGACCCTTTTTGGATCTACAGGTATGAAAATTTATATGATTATTAGGCTTTGGATTCAATTAAAAACTTAGGGGCAAAGAGAATCTAATTTTTGCAGAAACTTACGTTGTATAGGTGATATTCTATAACCTATTTCTGGCTGATACTGTAATCTGAATGTATATAGGAAAATGTATAAATAATTAGAAACAATCTGGAAACCCATTTTCAATTCCTTGCTGAACCACATTTTCACTCAGTTCCTTAATCAAATGAAATTATTGCCTGATAACCCAAGGCTATATTGTTGTTAATTTTTCAGTTGGGCTAGTGGATGTTCTTCATGCCCATAAATTTTAAGTGACCTTTTTGGTGGTGGGGGGTAAATACTTATGTTTTTTTCAAACTACTGAATTACTTTAAGAAAACAAATAATTATTTCAATTGTTCATTTATTTTTTTATTGTTTAACCTGGGAAAAAAGTTTGACTGTTATGTAAGTATATCCTATTTGCAGCCCACAAACTACAAAACTGATTTCCTTGCACCAAGTTTTTGCATGAATTGTTAGGCTTTGATTTACCATTGTCTAACCTTGAACACCACTTAATTCCAGTAAACTATGTTTGCCAAAATGACCTGTTGCATTGTTCTCTTTATCAAATGACATCTACAGAATAATACTGAGAATGAATTTATCCAAAGATGTGTGTTGTTGAATTTTAATGTTCACCAGATTAAGTGTAAAATGGAAGAAAATACTGTTTATATGCATATGAAATTACTTAGTTATTCTACTTCTTAATTCTTAAGTGTATTGGTTGGAAGGGGGGGGGGGGGGGGGGGCTCAATGACGCATTGTAAAACTAAAACCAGAGTAAGAACTCTGGTCAATCACAATGAGCACAGACTATCAAATGAAGCAATCAAATAAACTTGTATATATATAGTTGATGCAAAGTGCGAGAAAGGGATTAGTGACAACCTGTTAAGATTGGTACTGGTTAAAATGCTTCTGATTGGTTGAAAAGATGGCAGAAGGTTTTTTTTAACTGATCATGTAATAATGCATAATCATTTAAACACTCAAATAAATGCTCCTATGTTGCATTTGGTTAATTATATTACATTCTTTAATGACAGTCTGATGTGGAGGCATGGTGACCTCATGGTTAATGTGCTTGACTCCGGATCAAGGGTTTGACCCTTGACCAGAGACATTGTGTTATGTTCTTGGGCAAGACAATTTACTCTCACAGTGACTCTCTCCACCCAGGTGTATAAATGGGTAATGGAAAATTTAATGTTAAGATCATGACCCTGCAATGGACTTGCATCCCATCCAGGGCGGAGTAGAAATACTCTTACCGGTAGTTGGTTTATGCTTAGGAAACCGGGATAAGCTCAGAGTGGCCTGTTGGCCCACTTGGCTTTTATGCAGACTCTACCTTTTACCTTAATGTCTGAGCAGTTATTTTAACCTTTGTCATATTGCAACAGTGCAGAGCTCTACTAAAAAAAAAAAAAACAATATTAACACTGCCATTTCACCCATATTATGTACACTCAAGAAACAACTTTCAAAGGGGTAGGCAGAGGACTGCATGTAGATATAGACTGTATACAATGCATGTTCCTGAGTCTACCCCATTGAAAGTTGTTTCTTGTGTTTCTCTAGCCAGGAGAAGAACTTTTCCATGTCTAAAAAACCTTTCTAACTACTACCCCAGACCCCATCCAGTTATCTGTAAACAGCTTTGAAGAATATAAAAGGTTTCAAATAAGTAGTATAAAGTTCACCAACACAAGTAGACATAAACAGTGCAAATTCTTTCAACATGCCTTTATTATGCCAACATTGATTGAAGACAAGGTTGGGAATGCTTGATTAATACAAACGTTTTCAATGTGATACTTTATATATGATACATTATATAGTTATCACTACCTAGATCAAAGAATACTACTTTGGAACATGTAACTTCTATTTATCTTCTCTGAGTAACTAATACTCTGTTGAAATGTTTCCACCTATAAACCTTACTTTTGAGGTTGCCTTGGCTTGTGGAATACATTGAAAGATATACAGCAGCTTTCATAAATGTTCTATTGACCGTTTTCAGTGCTAAGATGGTTCATCAAGATGGCAATTTATCTACAGTAAACAATTGTTCTCTTGTGCACTACTTAAACAAGAATTGAAATAAGGCCCCCACTTATAGAAAAATGTAAGTGTTTAGACACAATAAAACAGGAACCATTTTCCCTGGCCAGGTACTGAGAAAAAAAACATCATAGTTCAGTGTTTCAGCCAGAAAATTATACTTAAGGACCAAAGTGGCCCCTGAAGACTTGTTTCAGGGGCAAATTTCTTAGGAAAGGGCCCAATATATAATAGTTGGACCTAAAAAATTAGTCGCCAGAGGTCTGGCATGAAGGACCTGGGTCAAGAACAATACAAAGGCATACAAGACAAAGTCAATGACCAAGGATTTGCAATGCATTATAGGGAGACACAGCAAAGCAAAAGGATGGAGTGACTTCTTTTCTTATGTTACGTGTTTTAAAGAAGCAAAGATCTTTCAATATGGCTTACTAGAAGAACATAATGTGTCCTCAACGTAGCGAAAGGAAGTCGCGATTATGGCAACTAAACTAGAATTTTTGGTCGCAAAGAAACAAATGTTAGTCGCATTGTACATTGTTAGTTCATTGGCGACCATATCGGTCGCATTTTTGAGCCTTGGGATGGTTATTAGAATACTATCCTGGGTTAAACCAGCATGCAGCCTTGTAACAACAACAAGCTTTATTACCAAAATAAAAGTGAAGGGCTAAATTGGCCCTTTCTCCATTTCTCTGGGGGCCTTCTCTAAATGCAATGCAGGATTCCCACAATGGTGCGGTCTGGCGGAAACACTGAGTTCAATACAGTAAACTTATTTTACATATGAATCTCAAACATAGCACTGGCAGTTAGTTTGATACTAAAAACATTTCTGCAAGAAGTCATGTGCATTGTATCATATAATATGTATTTAATACCTATAGGCTGGCTCTAAAATTACTTTAACACCATCCAGACAGCAAATACAATCATTTGACAACATAAATACCATATGGTAAAATCTAAGAATATTCACAAGAATATTTTCAACCTAAACTCGGCAGAAAATAAAAATATTCAATTCAGCCTCGGCCACCAAAACAATATTATTATTAGAAAAAATAGCGCATTTGAAAAGATTTGAAGTAAGCCTAAACATAATACAGGCAGAAGGCCTATATTTAAGGAATGTGTCCAAGAAAATAGAAGCGGTTTTCCGTATATTAGAACAGTGCTCTGTAACGAGCGAAAGCTCCTTTTTAGATTTGAAATTCGAACATAAAAAACGCTTCAAACTCTTCTTTGTTTCCGTACGCGGAAAAACTAATTGGACATGAATACAGAACAACAAAAACAGCACATAAGACCACATGTGATGAGCTGCAGCTCGCTAGCTGTCGGCAGATCTAAGTTTACACGCTCGTTATGTATATTTTCCCGGGCTTATTTCTACTTCTATGGTATAGGTTACATCTTTTAAATTAAAATAAAACGGAAAAGATTCACCTTTCGAATCGTTAATGGCAGTTTGATTCAACATCGCTTGAACTGAACTGCAATCAACCTCCTAAAGCCCTTTCTTTTTCGTGTAAACACTCGCTACTTCCGCCATATTTCTTTAGAATGTATTTAAACCAATCAGCGTGTTCGTATGAATGGGCTAATCAACAAAGGTGTTAGTTCAGCGTTGGCCAGGGTCTTCTCCAGATGAGCCGCCATTTTGAAAATCGTAGAGGAGAAGGCCCTGGGGACGAGGTTGGTTGCCAACTGCAGCCGTTGCCACGTCATTTCGCGCCAAGAAAAAATTGGTCCGAACACTCCCGTCCCTGAGGTTGTTTTTGTTTTTTAACGTCATCATGTACATGTGTCAAATCAGATGAATGAATCGTACAGCTCAGGGTTGCCGGTTCGAGGTTGAATGATTGGATTTTCTATTTTTTTTTTCTAGTCATGGACGAAACCATTTTTTTTTGTTTCTTCTGTTTTTTTTTTCAACCAATGTCATGGGTTCATCTACAAAGAATGAATCTTGAGTATAAACCCCTCATAAAGTCAAGGTCAAGGAATCTTGAGTAGAGGTCTGTCACAAGGTCAAGTTCAAAATCAAACTCAAGCGCTTTATGTGGTTTGTTTGTTCAAACAAAAAATAAATGATGTTTTACGGACTATTCGGAATGATTTTTTACAGCCAAAAAAGGATGCGAAACATTTCAGAGCATTTTAGAACATTCGCTGGAACATAAAAAATGGAAGTTCATGAGGAACCGTATGCGAGTTGTTTTTTTTTGAGCACGTACTCGGTTCAATGTCACTTCATGAACAACGCGCTAGATCATCAAATGAAAGCTCTTAGGAATGAAAAAAAAAAAAATCGGAATTAAAAGTTCGGAAAGATGGGTTTAAAAAAGTCATGGAGGATATTTGTTTTTTAACCAAATCTGAAAAAAAAAATGGTGAAGGTCACCCGCATTCTCCCAGGGAAGGAAAAAAAAACACACACACACAACGGAAAAAAAAGAGAGCATGCAAGCTAAACACAAGTTCTTTCTTTTTGTCACATATATTTACAAGCGTTCTGAAACTACTTACAAGTTTAAAAAAACGTCTATGTACAACTATTTACAGCGAAAAAAATGGTTTAAAAATTCCCTAAAAATTTACAGAGGAGTCTTTTTTTGTCCGCAACCTCCTCGGGAAGGAAAAAAAGAACGGAAAAAAAGAGCATGCAAACGAAACATAAACAAAAGTTGTCCTATTTACAAGATTTCTAAAAAAGTCTACAAAACTATTTACAAAAACATATTTACAAGTTGAAAAACTATTTACAACTTTACCTCAACTGAGGCAGGAACAAAACAGCGAGGGCAAAGGCCGAATTACATATAAATTCTCCGGTTTGCTATTTTGTGAAATAGGTGACATCTGCTGCACCGGAACTGTCCAGATTTGCTTCTGGAGGGCGGATTGGTGGCCGGGATGACCGCGTGGGCTGTCCAAGGACAGATGGCTAGCTTTTCTACGAGAGAAAAAAATAGAAAGAAACAACATGAGTCTCCTTGATCACCATCGTCAGATAAGGGTTGTAGGTAAAACTCACCAATCTCCTCCGCCAGGGCTTTCATGTTATCCTGGTGCTCCATTTTTTGTTTTATCTTTAAAATGAACTCTTGGAGTTCTGGCGGAAGGACGTCCCACCAGCTCTCCATCTTGAACATTTGGATTTCTTCGACTCGAATGCGCTATTTTATACCGATCAGACGACCTCGTTTTCAACTGCACTTTTTTGCGGAGGGACTGGGGCGGAACTCTCTCTCTCGAAAAACGCCACGTGGGATTGAGAGCCCCACTTGTCCTCGATTCAGAGGCCTTGGAGGACCCATTCGAGTCCTACTTTTTAAAAAAATAAATAAATAAAGATACATATAGATTCGTCATAAAGAACTCAGACAGGAATGTCCAATAAAACAGCGTTTAATGAGAAGAACAAGGCGTGTTTTACATGCGGTCGGGACAAAATCGAAAGTGTCTATAGTGTGGTTGGGTGGACATCGACCGTAGACAGGTCCTGGGTTTCTGAGCGGCTAGAAATCGTTGAGTCCGTTCATGATGGATGTAGCGAGTATCGTGATCTAGCCCCCTTTGACCACGCATCCACTGTACAAAGTGATAACATTCCACTTGAGGGCAATGAAGCTGTAGAGGGTGTTCGTGTTGTCCGCAAGAACCTACAGAACTGAGACGCGGGAGATCCTTGAATTTCGGGCAACCCAAAGGTTCCAAATCGACGTGAGGCATCCCCCAGCTTGTCAACCATCGCCGTTGGATCAAACTCCCTTTGTAAGCGACTAGAGAACGCTCCGAGGTCTTGTGTTGTTGGTAGAGGTGTTGGGCATCCGTTTTCAACTCATGAGCCAGATGGTACAAATTTTGTGGATAGTACGCGAGCCCGTGGATGTGGGTCGTACAGTCATACGCCGTTCGTTGATCTTTAGGTGAGAGATCATGCCAAGGCACGGAAGGTTTGTAATGAATCGATCCCCTGTGTTGACCCGTCCAATCGCACCAACCAAGTTCCCTAGGAAGAAATTGGTCTCCCAAACAAAATCCTTCTAGGTCGATCACTAGAGATACTTTATCGAGAAGGTGGGTAGTCTTCGGGTGGGAAGTAGTATTGCTCGGGCATTCCTCGTTCGGAGTAGAAGTCACAGACATCTGGGTCGGGATCGTCGGCTGCGTCGAAGACATAGCGGCATTCACGACAATTTCGGTCCGGTGCCCACGTGCTCAAGTCCGATAGGGACAGTTGGTTCTTGTCGTACCGACAACCCTTGCACAAGTATCGGTCTAGTAGGGCGTCCAGACGTTTGAGGAGTGTTAAGGAGTGAGAATCCGTTTGTACTGCGATTGTCTTTGTATCGGAGTGGGACATTGAGATCGTCTGCTTTCTGGAGAAGGTAGCGAACAAATCGGCACTCACGACAATTTTGATGGAGAACCCAAGTCGTCAGGTCAATGAGCTCTGTTTCTTCGTCTTTGTCTTCTTTGCAGCCCTCACACAAGAGAGCGTCCAGCAACAAGTCTATACGTCTACAGCACCTCTCCAAGCTCATGACAACCTGACGGTTCTCGCTGGCGTGACTCTTTATATACCCAAGGGTGTTGACGTGGACCGAAGCTGACGCCACTTTCTACAGACCAATGACAGAGCCGCCGGAATGGGACTGACCTTGAATGTCCTTGACGCCACTCTGAGCAACCAATGACAGGGTCGCCCGAATGTGGCACCATCCTCAAGAACCAATCACAGACCCTGGAATGTGACATCACGTGCTGCTGTCCAACCATAAATACGCGAGACACACTTCATTCGTTGTCAGTTGTCTTGAGAGGAAGAAGAAGATGAGCATCTCTTGGAAGTACGGAGACCTGTCGCCTGCTCGCTATCCGTTTCGAGAAGAGAAGGAGGAGAAGAAGAAGAAGAAACCATCGAAACGTTCTCGTGCTAGCCAGAAACACGATGTCGTCCGCGAAGCAGCTGAACCCCCTACCAAAATCATGAAGGACGCCAAGGAAATCCGCCGTCAAAAAGATGCGGAGCGGCGTAAGAAAAAGCGGGAAGAGAAAAAGAAACGAGACGAAGCGGAGTTGAACAAAGCCGCAGAAACCTTGGACGCTCTCATCACGTCAGGCCCCCCACCTACAGAGACGGTGGCGTGGACGCCTCTCAGTGCGGAATTGAAAGAACTCTTAGAGTCAGTCCCTGATTTAGAGGACTTGCCCAGCTACGAAGCGATGATGGAACCCTTACTTCCTACACAAGGATCTGTGGTGGTGACCCCTGAGGAGGTGAAACCAGAACCTCAAGAACCGGCCGTTGTGACTCCTATGGAGCCACGACCTGACTTAGAACCTGGTGCCGTCTTGGAACCCCTACCGGAACCATCCCCAGAGCCCAAGGTACCTTTGTGTCCGTTCCACGAGACTCCTTTAGGCGAGAACCAGACCCGAGGGGATCCGTCCTTCCGATACGTCTATTGTAAAGAGTACGATGAGGTGTGTCCCTTTTGGGTGATGGGTGTGGATCGAGCCTACGAATGGCAGGCTGAAGTACCACCACAACTCCATCTCGACATCAAGAAAGGACCATGGCACTGTTTTTGTGGGGAGAAAAGTAAAGTGGTACGAACGATGAACCCTGATTCCCCTAATGTGGGACGCTTTTTCTTGACGTGTCGCCAGAACATGCCCTGCCGGTTCTTCCAATGGTTGGACCGTGAATGGTCGGACCAGATCTTTCAGCACCGATGGCAAGAAGCCAGAAAGAATGGCTGGACAGGAGAACGGGAGGAAAAAGCCAGTGGGTTGCTCGAAGTGAACGCTCCATGGGACCCTCATCAAGCCAGAAAAAAACAAGAGTTGGAGAACGAAACGGTGGTGATCCAGGTACCCAGCCTGCCAGACGACCAGTTGGAGGAGGAACTAGAGAAGTACGTGAGAAAGCAGCGATGGATGGCTCAACAGAAAAAGTGGATGGAACACGACGAATTGCAGCAGAGGTGGTGCCGGCGATTAGAACGCACCCGCCCCATTACGCCTGAACTGTTGCATGCTTGTTTTAAACAATTGAAAATGCTTGAGATGGAAATCGATCAGGTATAAATAAAAGCTTAAACCCTCAAATTGGTGTGTGTCATTATGTCGTGTGTCGAGTTTGGACGACGTCTGTTGAGAGCGGTCGTCGCTCATGTGACCCAACTCCCTTATCGTGAATTCAAACAACAGGTTCGCTGGCGTTTGTTGACTTGGCTTTGTCGGGAAATGATGAAGCTGCTCGGAGGCACACACGAATGGGATGGATTTCCTACCGACGAACCCTTCGATACCCTAGCGGTGTTCGAAGTCATGAAAGAAGGAATCGACTATAAGTGGAGTCATTTTGTCGTCTATATGGACTGGTTGATGACGACACTCGTACCCGAACGTGCTTATCATACGTGGCAAACCCTTAAAAAGCATCATCCACAGGACATCCCGACCATTCTGGAGTTGACGACGCGTTGGCTCGTCACCAAAACATGTCGAAACAGAAACGCCGCCGCCGTGTCGCCACCACGTCCATTGTGAGTGCCTACACGGATCCTCAGACCCCAGGTTCATTGGGTGGTGTCGCTCGGTACGCTCAAGCTCAAGGATTGACGCAGAAGGAAGCCTCACGAGAATTGCAAGGGGAATTGGCCTACACACTGCATCGCCCCGTTCGACGACGGTTCGAGACACTCCCGGTCTTGGTGTTTCACAAGGACGAACAATGGCAAGCCGATTTGGTGGAGGTGCAACCTCTCAAACGATGGAATGGTGGGCATCGCTATCTCTTGACGGTCATCGATGTGTTGTCCAAATACGCTTGGGTGGTCCCCGTGAAGAACAAGACAGGCACTGCGGTGACTCAAGCTTTTGAAAACGTGTTACGACAAGGACGAAAACCTCAACGTTTACAGACGGATCTGGGCAAAGAGTTTTACAATGCTCCGTTTCGTCGGATGTTGGAACGAGAAGGGATCCAACACTTTTCAACGCACGGGGATGCCAAAGCATCCATAGTGGAACGCTTCAATCGTACGTTGAAAGAACGCATGTATCGGTATTTTACCGCACGAAATACTCGAACGTACCTGACAGTGTTACCTCAATTGTTAAACGGGTACAATCAGACCCGTCATCGAAGTATTGGCATGGCCCCACGAGACGTCACCGATGACAACGAATGCGTTGTATGGACCAAACTGTATGGAAAACGTTTGAAACGACGCCCTCGGCCTAAACTCAAGGTGGGCGATCGTGTCCGTTTGAGTAAGAAACATCGTCCATTCAAGAAAGGCTATCTCCCTGGTTGGACGGAAGAAGTCTTTATTGTGAGACGTGTGGTGCGAGGACCTGTGGTTACTTATCACTTGGAAGAATGGGATGGCACGCCCTTGGAAGGGAGTTTTTACGAGCAAGATGTCCAAAAAGTCACCGTGCCAGACGACGCTTTGTTCCGAGTGGAAAAGATTTTACAACGACGTGGACACGCGGTGAAAGTCCGATGGTTGGGCTGGCCCCCAAAATACGATAGTTGGGTCCCTCGTTCCTCCTTGACGCATGTATAAAAAGAGATTTTTTTAAAAAAATAAAAAATAAAAAAGATGAACCATGTCGTGTTACGCTACCTTATCGAGTCATGTGCAGAAAGCCGAGTTTCCTGACAATGGTCCCTCTGACTTCAAGGCACGGTTGCCTAAGGATCGCCTGTGGCAAGAGGACGACGGATGGGAAGTGGGACTGTCGGGCGCGTCGTTCCCTATCATTCCACCACCCGAGCCTGGACACCCCGAAAAAATCTTGGTTCATCAAGCATACCATGGCGTGGGACATCCCGAGACGTGGAAAGAGGAAGGGTATCTATGCACCTATTACTATTCGACCACCAAACGACGGGATAATGGGCGCCTCACCATCGATCGGAGTCAACGGGGGGTGATTCTCCTGTCCGAGATCACCCCTTCCAAGACAGGCGTCGAATTCATCCAGAAGATATTGCATCGTATGGACCAAAAGATCCGAGACGATTTGAGGACGGGTGAACATTTACATTTTGAGTACTGGAGTGAAGGCGCTGGGGGTAGTGAAAGTACGGTGGAGAGGACAGAACGAACGACAGCCACGTTTGCATGGGATGGCGACGATTTGATCTTGGACAATACCGAAGTGTTTAAGAGTGGTATCATGTGGAAATATTTTGGATGGGTGTACGAGTTGGCGCTTCACATGGGATGGTTGAAGATTACAGTCGATGGCCCGCCGTTTCTACCAGGACATTACGAGAAAGGTGACAATCTCATCATGGAACCCATTGACCCGAAAGCACCCATGCCCGATTATGGCCAAGAACAGTTTCGCGATGGCTCGGTCTTCCAAGGGTATCCCAATGATTTTTCCGACGGTCCTGTGCAGCTCGTCACCGAAGGAGTGGGGTGGAGCGTCTTGTACCAAGGGGCTCATTTCATGGTGATGGCGAAAGCCTTCAATTGGCGTTTTGTACGATTGAACGACGCCTTTGCCAAACTCAAGCAGACCCCGTTGGCGATGCAGACGATCGAACGTCCCTTATTCGTCTACGTCAATCTGGTGGAAAGTCAATGGTTAGAGGAGTCGTACGACGAATTGCTGCGAACCGTCCCCTATAAAAGCGGAGGTGCCTGGTGGGAACCGCGTCAGGTGCACTACCATCGTCTTCGCGGATCTACGATTGAGACGGCACACGTACGTGTGACAGAAGTGAACGGGCGTCCCGTGACGTTTCCTAAGGAGACATCGACCACCCTCTGTCTCCATTTTCGTCGTCGTCGTCGTCGTCATGGATCGTGTCGTTTTACTCAGTGATGTCTCGCCAGAATTTCCGAATAATACCAGCAGCAGTTTCAAAGTCCGTTTACCGCATCCTGTGAAATTTGATGGAGACTGGGAAGTGGGTCTGACCTCTGTGTCCATGCCCGACCAAGGGTTGGATTTGAAAGAATTGTTGGATCCCGACAAAGACAGTTTGTTATCAAACCGGTACCGAGTGGATGCCGACCGAATCTATACCCAAACAGATACGGTTCACCGCGATGATCTCATTCGAAAGCAATCCGCCATCGTCGATGGGGTGGGATTCATGAAAGCTCTCCTTCATCAGATGGAATGGCAGAGAAACACGACGCTCCAAAACATTAGAGGTGGGAGCGTGCTGGACCATAGGCGGGTGACGTTTCGTTGGGAAGAAGAGGATGCCGTGATGGAGCGGAAGACCTTACGCGATATCACCTCAGCCGACATCCGATTTTCCATTCAGAAACATGTGGCCTTACGCTTGGGATGGTTGACGAGAATGAAGGATGGAACGTACAACTTGGGTCCCAACCTCGAATATTCCCTCTACGACAAGGATGCCCAGAAAATGACCCATGTGAGTGCGACTGAATGGCCTACCAATCGTCTGTGGTCCGTCCCTTCTGGAGCGGACGACGAACTGGTCCTCAGTCAGATGGTGGAGTGGAAATTTCGGAATCTCAATAAAGCTTTCGAACAGGCCGTCACCCAGACGTCGAGAACCTTGCTCTTGTATTCGGATGTGGTGAACAGTAACATTGTGGGGGATGCATCGCATCCTTTAGTACGTGAAGTCTATTACCGACGAAGTGGTGTGGGTACTGTGTATTTCGAACCTCTACACGTCCAATGGTTACTGTTACGTCGCCCGTACTTAGACGTGATCGAAGTCAGTTTGGCCGAAAGCAGTGGACATCTCGTTGCGTTTGGAAAAGGCAAGACCATCGTCACCTTTCAATTTCGTCGTCGTGGGGCGCACGTATAAAAACCGGTCGCCCCCCTCCTAGGCAAAGACACAACATCCCCATGAGAGGCGGAAGTCTGACGCGGTATTACCCTCCCGCTGCACGCGGTCAAGGCGGGGACGGTTTCACAGAGGAATTGATTCAGATCGCTGCGCCCGTGATCTTGGAATCGTTGCAATCGGGACTTCGTACAGCTTCCAGTGGAAAATCCCTAGGTGTTGTTGGAGACGTCATTGGACAAACCTTGAAACGAGGAGTCAAACGGAAAGCCGCCGCACTCATCCAAGCTGGGGTGAAAGCGGGAGGCCAGCACGTCTATAAAAAAGCCAAACGCAAAGTCTCGGACATCTTTGGTCGAACATGAACACGTACGTGGTTCAATCGCGTCCGCGTCGTCAACGGGCATTGAGTCGGTATGGGACGCCAGGTTCCAGTATAAAAGGCACCAACCATCCACGTCAGGTGGGTGGTTGGTTGAGCGGAGCCGTGTCACGACCTCCTGAGTACGCCTTAGTCCCGTTCTTGACCCGAAGACTTCAAAGAAGACGAAAAAAGAAGAAGAAACGATGAGTTTGGATGTGTTTACAGTCCCCTCGGCCAACGTGACCGTGCAAGGGTATCGTAACGCGAAGTACAGTCCATCCAGTACGGGGATCACACCCATTTCCTTTTCCATCCCAGCCTTGGACGATTTCGTCGATTTGAACCGGAGTTTTTTGGAAGTGGAATTGAAATTAAATTCCGCATCGACGAATGGCATCGTGGCCGACGCCAACGCGGCTTCAGATGCGAACAATACCCGATTTGTCTACGTGACCAACAATCTGGGTCACACGCTCTTCAAACAGATGAATCTACGGTTCAACGGCACTTTGATGAGCGAACAGACCGATACGTACGCTTACAATGCCTTCTTGGAGACGCTGCTGAATTACAATCGAGATGAGGGGGAGACCTTGCTGGCGCCTCAAGGTTGGGTGAATTATTTGAATGTGACAGAACACTTAACTGCCGGTGGAGCCGCGGATGACATTTGCACGACGAATGGATGGGGACACGGTGATGCCACTCCCTTGAAGACAGCCACCGTACCATTCTACAACAACAATAAAGCCACCTTGATCGTGCATCCGCATCTGGAAGCCTTTCGCACAGGACGCGTGCTGGTGCCTGGGGTGGAGATCGTCTTGGAATTGTTTTGCAACCGACCTGAGTTCTTTTTGTTTGGAACGAATACCAGTGGTGTGGGAGTCAAACGTCAAGTGACGTTGAGTCAAGGTGACCTCAAAGTGACGCTGCATCTCTGCCGTTTGTCCCTGAACCCATCCGTCTACAATGCCCTACAGGCCAAGAGAAAAGTTAAAGAACAGTGGGCCAATTATCCAGTGGTCCGAAGCGAGATCCGTACGTTTTCGTTCGATGGACGGACCACCAAGTTCATGGAAGACAACGTGTTTGTGGGCCGGGTGCCGGACTGGATGATCGTGGGGTTGTTGGACAGTCGAGGTTTCAATGGCGATTTGGAGTATTACCCGTTCGCTTTCCAGAAATTTGGGGTGATCCGGATTCGTCAAGTCATTGACAGCGAAGAATATCCGTACCCAACCTTGGAATTGAATGGAGCCAACGGCCGTAAAGACCTGTTGGGATACCATCGTTTCTTAGAAGTCAGTGGTTCGTTGCTGAATCATCGTCCCAGTATGATCCAACCCAGTGAATGGGGACAGGACAAGAGTTGTACGTTGTTTGCCTTTAACAATGTACCCAATAGAGACGCGGATGCTCCAGGACATCGAAACCCTAGACAAGCCGGCAATGTTCGTTTGGAAATCGATTTTCGTGCGATCCCTAACAAGAATCTCACGGTCGTGGTATGGGGTGAGTTCGAGAATGTGTTCCAGATCGACGACAAGGGTGGGATTCTATATAACGTGCGTCGATGAACCCCAAGAACAAAACATGGAATTTGTGCCATTGAGTGACGTCGCCCTTCGTCATTTGGCATTGGACGATCCTATCCTGAAACGTGTCTTTCACGGCGTGCATCCTTCTAATGGGTTACCGTCCCGTCCCACCCGCACAACGCGAGCCGCCTACATTGTGAACACGGATCCACGAGGCGAACCTGGAAAACATTGGTTAGGACTCTGGACGGAAGAGGGAGCATGTGAAGTCATGGACAGTTACGGCTTACCTCTCACCACCTATCAAGCGCCAGGTTTGCACGACTGGTTGGCGCGATGGTCCCCGGTATGGCGCAACGATCGGACCTTACAAGCCTTGAACAGTACGGCGTGTGGTCATTATGCTTTGCTGTTTTTAAAAGAACGAGCCCGAGGACGGACCATGGAAGAGTTTTTAGAAGGATTTTCCTCGTACGATTTGGTGGGGAATGATCGGATGGTAGGCAATCAAGTCCGTCGTCTTTTGGTTCAAGATTTGAATGCCATACCCTCGAATCAATCGTGTATTGCGCATGAGTTTGTTGTGATTCATGAATAAAAAAAGCGTACCTCATGGAAACGGTATGCGTGTCTTGTCTTACATAAATAGTCGGGTCGTACACGTATAATATCAAGGCTGGGAGTATAACCCGGGACGTCGGTACACAACCGGGCCCTTTAAAAGAAGTGTACCCTCTCGTCCTTTCTTGCTTTTGTCATGATACGTATGCCCAGTAGTACGATGATTGTCGGTCCGTCAGGAAGTGGCAAGACGCAATTGACCGAAGCGCTCTTGACGGAAGGCACCGTGTTTGAGGGCAGAAAGACACGACCGTGTCATTACTGTTACGCCGTATGGCAACCCCGGTTCGATGGTATGAAACGTCAAGGCATCCAGTTTCACGAAGGAATCCCTGACGTCGCCGATCTTCAAACATGGTTTCCTCAAGGTGGGGTGTTGGTCTTGGACGATCTCATGGATGAAGGAGGAAACGATAAACGCGTGTTGGATCTCTTTACGCGAGAATCCCATCATCGACACATTACGGTCTTGTACTTGTGTCAAGATCTGTTTCCACCTGGGAAATTTGCCAAGACCATTTCACGCAATGCGCATTATGTGATTGTCTTCAAGAATCCCCGGGATCAGACGGGATGTCGCGCGTTGGTCCTCCAAGCCTTTCCAGATCGATGGCGAGACGTCCTCAAACTCTTTGTTGCGTGCACGCAACGTCCTTACGGGTATCTCATGATCGACCTTCATCCTGCCTCCGACGACCGATTCCGGTTGTTCAGTCATGTGACACAGCAAGACGGTCCCACGGTGGTGTACGAGCGCCAATGAGTTCCTCTTGGGCAAAGACAAACGATATAAAAGGCGGGGAGCTGCACTGACCACAGGACATTACGCCCCCTTTCGTGGAAAAGATGGTACGAAGACGAAGAAAGCGCGTGATCCGACGTCCAGGCGTTCGAAAACGACGACAACGCGGAGGCATCCTTCCATTGCTCGCTTTGGCGATTCCTGGTTTGATTGCAGCAGGAAAAGCAGCAGCGTTAGGAGGTGTGGGAGCCGCCGCTGGTTACGGTGTCAAAAAAGGGTTGGAAGCGGCCACCCGACGACGAGGTCGACGTTAAGTATAAAGGGAACCTATCCAAAAACCCAAGGATCGTCTCATCATGTCTTGGCGTATCGGACGTCAACTCCCGTTTCTTCGGAGTATCTTAAAAGCAGCCGATCATCAGACACGTCGCGAACGCTTGCAAGCGGCCAATGCCGATCAGATCAATGCCTTGAGCGAATTGGTCATGAACATGCTTCGTGGAAAGATTCCCGTATCGTCGTCCACCCTGACCAAGTTACGACCTCACCAACAAGCACTGAGAGACATGACCCGTCGTAAACATTCCTTGAAAAAGCGTCGTCAGATCATGATGAGTCAGCAAGGTCGGGGTCTTTGGCAAGGTTTGAACACGGCGTGCAACCATTGCCTGCGAGGTGGACGCGTCCATAAAAGAGCGTCGGTGGGTGATGAGGTGTCATTGTGATCCAGTTCTGGCAAGGATTGCATAACATGGACGATGGATGGTGTGATACGTGGACGTACGGTTCTCGTTCAATTTGTGCGATGAAAGATCAGATCCGACATCTTCGACATCGCGAACGTGAACAATGCGAGATCATACGTCAATTGACCGACCAACTTCAAGAACGGAATAAAGACCTAAGTCAACTCGAACGAAAGCTGGGCGATCTGAAACATCAAGTACGTCAATTGGAAGGGCATTTGGAACGAGAACGTCAAGAGAAACAAACCCTCTACTATAAAAACGAGGCATCACACGAATGTTGGGACACGTTACGATGAGTGGTGACCACGACGTCATTCCTGGGTTTCAAAAACGGGTGTTGGTGGATCCGGAACGGCTCCGTCGGTTGGAGCAAGTGTACAAAGAACGTTTGACCGATAATTCTCAAGTGACCAAAGCCGCACGTCTGGCTGCTAGAGAAGCCGCCCTTATCATGGCAGAGGACATCCCGCCGGCCATGAAAGAAGCGTTGGTTAAACCTTTGTCGCGTGAAGTGCGTAAATGGACCAAAGCCGTTCGACGTCCCGTGGGTTTTGGAGGAGGTCCTGGTGGTGGTGCAGGTGGTGCTGAGGAGGACGAGGACGTGGAAGGGGAAGCGTTTACGCAAGGCCCGTTACAGACGTTGTTGACGCAACTGGTGAAAAAGAAGAAACGACTGGCAGTAGCAGCTGAGGCGGAACCTCTAGCCACACCGGCCGCTGCGGGTCCACCTCCTAAAGCAAAGAAACGTCTTCGTTTTGTGACCCCTAAAAAGAAGACGCCAGTGCCCAAAAAGAAAGCCAAGAAGAAGAAAGCCATCCCCAAGACGATGACCCCACTCGTCGAATGGGGTGAACTTCCTTTTGGTGGAGATCCCATGTTGGGTGAGAGTGTGGCTGAGATGATGGAAGGGACGGCCCGATCCGCCAAGAGGAAAGCTCGGAAGAACCGAGGTCGTCGCCCGACCGAAACAGATAAATTACAACGCCCACCCGGTTGGCTGGATTTTGACACCAAACTCCGACGGCGTCTCGATGGGCAGGACTTCTAAGCACCGTCAGAAAAAGCACACGACCCGAAGGCAGGCCTTGCCTCCCAAGACCCGGCGACGAAGGCGCCAGAAAGGGGGCAAATTGGATCTGCAAAAGCTGTTGGAAAAAACGGGCATCGAATTTCATTGGCCAGGGTACCAGTACATGGGACCAGGGACGCATTTGAAAAAGAGACTCAAGCGAGGCGATCCGGGCATCAATCGGCTGGACAAGATTGCCAAACAACATGACATCGATTATTCCCAGGCCAAGAATTTACAAGACAAATGGAAAGCCGATGCAAAAATGGTGAAGGCCATCAACCATCTCCCCGGCAAGAAAACCTGGACCGAAGCCATCGTGAAGAGAATCATGCAAGCCAAACAAAAACTCAAATTGTAAAAGACGTTCATGGCTGACTGACGTTGTTGTGGTTACAAACATTAAAACAAAGCCAAGTTCTGGACTTCCATGTGTCTGGTCTTTATTGATCCAAATCTTCTTCTGCCACGTAGTACACTCCAAACCACTCTCTCGGGCCTTTAGGAGGCATTAGGCCATAAAAATGTTGGGGATACCCCCCCATCCCCTGTCATGAAGTCGTGTGACCTTACAAGTCAGGCCATAAAAATGTTGGGGGTACCCCCCCCATCCCTCTCAAACCTTGGTGTGACCTTACAAGTCAGGCCATAAAAATGTTGGGGGTACCCCCCATCCCTCTCAAACCTTGGTGTGACCGTACAAGTCAGGCCATACATACCGAGCGAATGAGCTGCTTTGTGTTCACGTGCTGGAAAGGTCACCCAAGGTCCGTGATTTTCTACCCCCCGCGAAGCCCGACCTTTAAAAAGAACGCAGCGCTCGGTTTTCCGTTCATTTGAGTTACGATGGACCAGCAGCAGCCAGGACCAAGCGGATTGTCTTTAGAGGAGCAACGTGCTTTGCTGAGAGACGAACAACTGCGGCATGTGGCGGATTTGATGGAAAGTGATGACGATGAGCTGTTAGTTCAGGCTCTCGACGAAGTGGAACGGCAGCTGGCAGTTCCCATGGATGATGAACATCGCCATGTCACCGAGCATCGGCAAAGGTTACACGACGATCGTGAGGCGTTTGCTCGTCAAAACACACCTTCTTTCTTGGAGGAAGCTCCTGCACAAGTAGGCGGAGGAGGCCATTTTCGTTTTGTTTTGGACCCCATCATGGAGCGTCGATCCGCTGTCATGGGAGTGCGTGAACGCATCTTTAGGACACGGTTGGAACAACAAGGACGTTTGGATTCACGGCGTCAAAACATCAACTATGCGCTCGCTCAAGGATTACGGGGTGCGATAGAAACCTTGTTGGACGATGCTACCATCCACGATCGTGATCGTGTGTTTCTCCGTTTTCATTCGCCACGCTACGACAACTCCTTTTCTCGAGGATTACGCGTCCGTCGGTGGCGTCAGGAACCGGACACGGTGACGGCTTTTTTGGATGATCTGGCTCAAAAACTCAATTCCGGGGAAGAATACGACCCGGACGAACCTTTTGAACTGGAATTCGTCCATGTCCAGGCAGGACCTCAAGGAAGTGGCGTCTCCAAAAACAAACGACCTGGCTACGAATCCTCGGCGCATTTTCGTCTCAACAAAAAGTGTATTGTGAACATGCCCAGGGACGATGCAGGACTCTGTTGTGCGCGTGCTATCGTCACCGCTCGTGGCCTGCTCCTGGCCGGTTCCAACAACAAGGAACGGGACAAGTGGACCAGAAAGTGTCAACGACGTCGCAACGAAGCGGCTATGGCTCTCTTGGAGGAAACCGGACTCCAGCCGGGTCCCATGGGTCTCCAGGAACTAGCCACTTTAGCTCAAGCACCCAGTCTTCGTGATTACCGAATCGTGGTGGTGGACGCGAATCGACAATATGCCGGTTTTGCGTTTGGACAGGGTGCTACCTTGTTAGCCCTTCTCCACGAGGACGGACATTACGACACATTGACCTCGTTGCCAGGATTCTTTGGGCAAGGCTACTTTTGTGGACGGTGTCTGAAACCCTACAACGTAAGGGGCCGTCACCAATGTTCTGAAGGGAAAGGCGTTCACTGCCCTGGTTGCCAACAGAATGAGTGCGACGATTACATCGAGGCGTACTTGCGTAAACGTCCTGCCCACATCCCTTGTCGTCATTGTCGTCGCCAATTTTATGGGGATGCGTGCTTTCAACTCCACCAGACCAAGACCCTCAGTGGAAAAGCGTGTGGTCCCAATCAGTCATCGGTATGCGACTCGTGGCACAAATGTGCAAACTGCAGGAAACTGCTTCGTTCGATGAATGAACAAGACGAACATCGGTGCGGGTACAGTGAATGCCCATCATGCCACGAAACGACGGATTTGAACCAGCATCAATGCTTCGTGCAAATCCCCACGGACCCCGAAGAGCTCGAAGACCGTGCGCGCATCGTACAAATCAACAAGCGGACCCGACTCCGTAGTGAGGCACGCAACAACCCCAATTCTGCTACGGAGGGTGGGGAGGAGGAGGAGGACAATACCTACCACCCACCGCTACTCGTCTTTTGGGATACAGAGGCCATGCAAGATACGGGCGTGCATGTGCCTAATTTGGTGGTGGGTATGACGGCAGAGGATGCCTTGCCTCACATCTTTCGTGGCGAGAATTGCATGGAACAATTTCTGCAATGGCTGGAACAATTGACGGAGCAGGACACACGCTACGTCACCGCTCTTGCTCACAATTTCAAGGGTTACGACTCTTACTTTGTGGTGAAGCGTTTGATCGAGCGCAAACAAAAGTTTAAACCCACGCGTACGGGTGGCAAACTGTTGGAGCTCACTTACAGGGGTGGGTACATTCGCTTCATCGACTCTATGTCGTTCTTCGCCATGGCTCTGGCTTCGTTTACCAAAACATTTGGGTTGGATCCCGACCATTTCAAGAAGGGATATTTTCCACATCTTTTCAACACCCCTGCGAACGCCGACTATGTGGGTCCCATGCCACCGAGAGAGATGTACACCCCTGAAACCATGTCCACCAAAGGAAAAGCGGAGTTTGAGCAATGGTACACGACTCAAGTGGCGAACGAGGCACAGTTTGATATCCAGAGGGATCTCGTGGACTACTGTATCTCTGACGTCAAACTCCTCCGAGAGGGTTGTTTGACCTTTCGTCGTGAGTTCCGCGAACAGACCGGCTTTTGTCCCTTTGACAAAATGACGATTGCAGGAGCTTGTCTGCATGACTATCGCCTCAACCGCATGGACGAAGAGACCATCGCCTCCAAACCTGTCAAGGGATGGCGACTCATCACCAATCACTCCACGGCCGCTATGGAATGGCTGTTGTGGCAAGAACATCGGCTGCAGGAGGAAGACCCGCTTCCAAACCAACGTATCCAGCATGCTCGCAACCAAGGCGAATACCGGATCCCTGGTCGACGTTGGAGGGTGGACGGCTTCGATCCAGACACCAACACGGTCTTCGAGTTCTTGGGTTGTTTTTGGCACGGGTGTCTTTCTTGTTTCCCCAATCGTCACGAACCGTACTGCCGTCACGACGATCGTTGTATGGATGATGTCCGACGTACCACCATGGAACGCCTTCAGAGTCTTCGAGACCTGGGATACCATGTCGTGACCCTCTGGGAATGTGAGTGGGAGCAGCAAAAGAAGGCAGATCCTCGCGTGGCTGAGTTCGTCAAAACGCTTCCTGTCATCAAACCCATGAATCCTCGCGATGCCTTCTTTGGAGGACGCACCAATGCCTCCTACCTTTATTACAAGGTTCGAGTCGGTGAGGAAATCCGGTATGTGGACTACACTTCCCTCTACCCATGGGTCAATAAGAATGGAATGTATCCCATCGGCCATCCTGAGTTCATCTATGAACCCGGCACCACCGACCTCTCGGAGTACTTTGGTCTGGCTTTGTGCACCATCATCCCACCCAAGAATTTGTTTCACCCTGTCTTGCCTTACCGGTGTGGAGGAAAGCTCACCTTCCCTCTTTGCCGTACGTGTGTGGAGCAAGACATTGCCAAACCTCTGCACGAAAAATCCCTTTCATGCGATCACACCGAGGATGAACGGGCGCTGATCGGTACATGGTGCACCCCCGAGCTAGAAAAAGCAGTGGCGATGGGCTACGTGATTCAACACGTCCACGAAGTGTGCCACTTTGAGGAAACACGCCGCGGATTGTTTGCCGAGTATGTCAACACTTGGCTTAAGATCAAAGTGGAAGCGTCTGGATGGCCTAGTGGGTGCGACACGGAAGAGCAACGACAGGCCTATGTGGAGGACTTTGAGCGTCATGAAGGAATTCATCTCGACCCAACTAAGATCGCTTACAATCCGGAGGACGGATTAAACCGTTTGATTCGGAAAGAATCAAACGGAATTTTGCGGAATTTTGTTCGGGCGGGCCTAAAAACTATGGGTACCGATGCAACGATGAAAAGACGGAATGTAAAGTCAAGGGACACTCGCTCAATGTGGAGGGAATGGCGCAACTCAATTATGAGGTGTTGCGTCAAAACACCTTGGAAGAACTCCAACATCCATTGGAGACACCGCGGAAAACGCGCATTCATCAAGCACGTAAAATCATTCGCAAATCCAAACAGTACGAACTTCGTACCCAACCCGCCCACAAAGACTATCAACTCGTCTTCAACAAACGCATCCTTCGACCAGGGACCGCGATCACGTATCCTTATGGGTACTGTCTCGCCGAGAATGAAAATGCTGACGAGGATGCCCACGGATTCCTGTCGGACGTGGATGCAGCGAACGCTCACCTTCTTTCCGGACTCCTGTCGGACGAGGACGAGGAGATGTAAGGCAAAGTTGCGGGGTGCGTGTGCGGGGCACCAACTTTTGTGTTTGGACTGAGTAGGGACACTACGGAACTGGGGTGACTTTAAGGAGACTCTACTCCATGTCTTGTATATATTGTAAATATTTGTTACGGGGCACCCATTCTTGGTGCGACCGTATTTTATGCTTTTTTTCCTTCTTGTTCTACAAATAGTACCTTTATGATTCTAGTTATTAAACCGTTTGATTCGGAAAGAAACGATCCTGTCTTGTTGTTTTTTTTTACTTTAATCGTGAGGGGCTTGGGACTTTGTGACGTCATCCCTATCTCGACCCATGGGACGTCATTGTTTGAATTTTGAATTTCCCGACCGTTATCTTTGTATCCAGCATGGTTACGCAAAACACCCCAACCTGTTTCCTGAGGGTCGGCAGAGTGTCACGTGTCTGTGACGTCATGATTTGATTGTCCCCCTAACGTACGTGTCCCGCGCAACCAAATTTGAATTTCCCGCCAACATTTGAATCGACCAATCAGAACGCTCCCTTTCCAACCGTCAAAAGGGACGTGAAGTATCCTACACCACTACTCGACCTGTTGACCTTTAACAGTAACCTCTTTTAACAATAATATATACACAGGTGAATTTTAAAGTTGCTTATGCCTACAAATAAGTACAAATTTTTGACGGATGGTCTGTTTTATAGACAAAAAACAAAGGAATTTAAAACATACCTTCTTCTTCTCCTCCACCATCTTGCCATCGATCGAGTGAACAATCGATCGTTCCCAAGCTCCTCTCAGTTGAACAGAAGCGAAGTCCCGACATTCTCCCCGAGAGTAGGGCATTCAAAAATCTAAGTCCCCACATTTCCCCTACCACAAGGGCAGAAATTTGTTGCAAAGTCCCCATAAAGTCCCCGCATTCCCCCACATCAGCCCGGGGTCCCCTCCCCGATGGCAAATACATAACACTGGGTTCCAGACATATGAAACACCGTTATTTCGAATTCGTTATATGCAGTTCACTAACAGAGAACATATTCGTAACCTACTATTGACACTATTGTCTAAAAACATCAGCTTCATTGACAGACACAGAATTTAAGTTCTCACGACACGCGTGCTTTCGCAGCACCTCAGTTTCGCCATCTTTCATTAATTTAAAAGCATTCATTATTTTAAAAGCACGCTTCAGGTAAAGCAACAAACAACGAATAGCTTCCACTCTCTGTACTGCGGGACGGTCGACCTCATCTTTAGAGCTTATATTAACGGCGCTAACTCCAATACCAGTCAAACAATTGATCTGATCCTTCATGAGGTTTATCAGCAGAGGGGAAACAACAACAACGATGTCGATTTCATCGCAAACGAGTGGAATAATAAATGGCTTGATAACTCAGGGATTTTCCAACTCCGTTGTTAGATTAAAAAATACAGCTTTCTTTTTCAAAACTACGCCTTTGATTGAAAGCGTCTGATGCCTATATTTAACTGTGAAATTTAAACTTTGAAACCGTCATAACAAAACTCCACAGTGACGTTAAGACTTGCGCTCTGATTGGCTTATTCGCTTTAGCGAGAACGGTTTCAGGATATGAGAACCAAGCTCTGATTGGTCAGATAAAGGAGAGGAATGTAGTTCGAAAGAAAGCAGCCGTTGTTTGTGTGGGGAGGAGCGTTGCGTGACCACACAAATAACGGCTGCGTAGGAGACTAGAGAAAAAGGAATGAAAATAAAGAAAAATCCTGCTTTTAAAACACTGCATGTGCCTACTTTTAATAGTCGAAAGAGTGATTGCTAACAGACAGAGGATCCTAACGAAAGGAATCGAAGATCCTTCTTCAGTGCTTATGATAGCCCTGTTAATGACGACGGCGCTCGATTCGAGTTCATCATCCCACTCTCTCTGAGAACAACCAGCCGGTGGTTTATCTAAGTCAACCGAACAGATTCCCGATCAGCGAACTCTTTGGTTCCCAAAGGGGTCAGCTAGCGTTTTCGGGAACCGCGTAGTTTAAAAGCTTGCAAGTTGCAGGAAACTTTGAACTATAAATTTCGTAAAGGAAGATTTTGTTATCTGTCTAATCATCTCGGACACTTCAATATTCATCTTTCAAAAGTCTTAAAAATGGAGCACAAGACGGCCAGATGAAATAAGATTAATCAGGCAAATGTTACTTTTTTGTTGTTATTAAGGGGGGAGGGTGGGTGTGAACCGGACTACGCGGACAGAGAAATCTGTAAAACAAAACTTCCTAAGGACAGACGAGTTTACTACTATCATTTAGTGCCTTTTTTCGCGTTGTTTTCTTAACATATCCTGTGAACTGGGAGAGGGAAGGGAGAGGTCGGACCAAAGGAGCTGTGCTGCCGGCTGGGTGCTCGGCCCCTGAACACGACCGACAACCGATGTATGACTTCGGAGCACAACACCACAGCCAGATGGAATTAGGCTGGGAGTCGATTTTTGCTGAGGGATCAAAACCGGAGTACCCGGAGTAAAACCCTCGGAGTCAGGTTGAGATCGACTGAAACTCAGCCCACATACGATCTCGGGGCCGGGAGAAGAACCCTGGAAGGCATGGTTGATAACCGCTAAGCCATCCTGACTCCAGCTTTAGCTCGCAGCTAGAGTCCATCATCCAAAAGTAAGATTTACCCAAATTAACCTAGTTCAGGCCCATCAGCGTCAGAAAAGTGTTAGTTTAAACCTGCATGGTTGGCGGGAATATAAACAATAGACCAAATCGGCTAACTCAATGTTGTACTCAATTCAAACCCTTTGGGAATAAAACGTTTAGTTCCAAGTATTTCCATATCATTTAAATGTGAATGCTACATTATAATGCAAATACAATGAACAAATAATCTTTAAGTTAATCACGGGAGATTTGAATTGGGTACAACATTGATTTAGTCGATTTGGTCTATTGTTTATTTTCCTGCAAAACTTGGTTTGAAAATAGACACTTATCTGACGCTGATGGGGACAAACCTGATACCAGATTCGTATTCTTGGGTGATGGACTCTTGCATGCAGCCGTTACTGAACCCGGGACACTTTAGTGGAAGACAATTTCTCTCCCCATTGATCCGCTCTTCTCCCCGTTTTTTCTTGATTGCTTCTCCCCAGTCATAGTTGACAGCATTCCCTTGTTTCTCATTAGCTTTCTTGGTTTTGCAGGCAGCAAAAACCTTGACATGTCCCGATCTGAAAAATGAAGCATCATCTGGTTGAACTGGGCCATGCACGCCTAACTTCAGGTGCTTTTTGACTCAGATGGCGAATCCTTTAAAGTATCAAGAGTGAATTAGATAAGAGTGTTGATCTATCACTTTGCGGCCTTGCCCCAACACAGTCACAAATGGATTTATTTTTAGATACGCTTTGCGCGCGAAACAAACCAAGGACAGCCAATTTTAACAAATCAGAAGAGGCCATATCACGCGTGACTGCTTCTGCCATGTTTTTTTTTTTTTTCAGGCCAATGACAACTGATTTTCGAGGGAACGGGTATTCTAAAATAGACTCATTTGTGACTGTGCTGAGGAGTTCACCCACGCCGTAACAACAGTCTTATCTAATTCACTCTTGAAAGTATATAATGAACTGACGATAATCATGCAGGAACCGGAGAGCATAACTGACAGTGAACTGAATGGTCACCGAAAGTAAAGCCGTGAGACGAATGCATGAGGAAACTCTTCTAACCTTAGATCATTATGTTTATCTCTACTCAAAATACATGGACAGGAGGCTGGGGGCTAAACTACGAAAACAGGAAAAGTGCATAACCACAGGGAGAATATCAGTCCTGGTATACGGATTCCTCATGTATGTGCTGGCGACGGTTTTGGGACAACTGAAAAAATTCGAATGTGCTTAACTGAAATTTCTGAGTAATCTTCACTTCAATCAAGTTGCAAGGATCCATGAATTAAGAACCCACCCTTATCTTGATTTCCCATTTTGCAGGCCTTAGTTTCAAATAGCCTGAAATTAAAGGGAGAGAATGACGACCCGTGGTCTGTTACTGGAGAACGAAACAATAGATGAAACAACAGAAACAATACACCTAAAATCTTGGACAAAATAAAATGAAAAATTAGTACCCCCCCTCCCCTCCCCCCAAAATCAATGATGAATTCGCACGCAAGTTGAAGCCCGTCATTTTTTCATCATTGAAATTAGGGGGAGGGGAGGTATTTATTTTCCATTTGAAATGTCCAAGATTGTAGCCCTAACAAGAAAAGAAGCTGCAGGTCATAGCGCCAGCACCGGTCAGCGCAAAACCTGCTGTACACATTATCACTGGACAGCAACTTCGCCCCCTTCCTTGCCGATGGCGTTCACTGGCTAAAGAAGTCCACAACCCAACCTCTTCGAGGTCTCGAAAATGATGGCGAGTCCGTACCTCTTACTCGAAGCCTCACTGCTCGTCAAAAAGTCAACTTTCTCAAGTTGATGCTTGGTCAGATTGCGAATTATTGCCCTATCATTTCGCGAAGCACTTTAGTGAACAATTCGACCTCACTCGAATTTTCGCCAACACTTTGGTTTCCAGGCCACCGGCGCACAATTTATCGATTTTGCTGACATACACCTTGCGGCTGATGAGCGCCCTGAGGATCTGTACCAACGCCTTATGGCTTTTGTGGAAGATTCCTTACTACACGCTGGCGGTTTAACACACCATGGCGAACAGGTCCCAGAGGATGAGGAACTGACCCCCGCCCTGGAGAACTTCGTAGTCCGAACATGGTTGAGACTCATTCACCCCAGTCTCCCTCGTCTAGTCAAGCAAGGCTATGGCACGGAGTTGAGATCCCGCACCCTCTCTTCAATCAAACCCGAGATTTCTCAGGCTCTCAATTCCCTCCTCGAGGAAATCCGCACTTCAGACGACGCTAGGATTCTAAGTGCTGCAGTCGCTGATGATTTTCGTCGCTCTCGTCCGGGTGGCAGGCCCGATCCTAAGTCTCGCACCACACAACCCCGTCAGGACAAGGTCTGTCCCTTGTGCAAGCAAGCCGGTCGCTCTAACACCAACCACTACCTCAGTCAGTGTACCTTCCTCCCTGACAATGACAGGCGCTTTATGGTAAAAGCGAGGCAGATTGTCGGCATCCTAGACGATGAACAAGTCACCGACTGTGGCCTGGATTCTGACCCACCCTGTTCGGACACCGCTTTGCCTACCCCCGACGTTGTTGCCTACCGTGACCAGACCCGTCAATCCCCTTATATGGATGTCTTTCATGGTCACCGTGTTGTCCGCGTCACCATTGATAGCGGAGCAACTGGAAATATGATCCGTCACTCTACTGCGAAACACCTTGCCTGCACAATTATCCAAAGTGCCCAGTCCGTTCAACAGGCCGACGGCTCTTCTCAGCTTCAGGTGGTTGGATAGATTCGAACAACTTTCTCCCGCGACAGCACCAACCTTACCTTCGAGGGTCTTGTCGTAGAGGATCTTGATGTCGAAGTGCTTGCTGGGACCCCTTTTATGGGAGTAAACGACATTGCCGTTCGCCCCGCCAAGAGAGAGGTGCTTCTTGGCAAAGGCTCTACCTACACCTACGGATCCAAGGCCCCACCAACACCCCTTCCAACCGTCCGCAGAGCGTTTGTACTTCGCGCCCCTACTCCTTCCAAGACTGTTTGGCCTGGTGAATTCTTGGAGGTACACCTACCAGACGACGCCCCTCCTGATTCCGAGTATGCACTTGAGCCCCGTACTGACGCACGTACTGACGCACCTAGCTTACGAAATCTCAGACCATCCCAGCTGTGGCCGCAGTCCAGTGTCATTTCCAGTATTGTGCGGGCAATACGCATACCCAACCTGTCTTCCGAGCCTCGCTTAGGCGGCACGAGCACTTCTGCCAGGCCACCCCTGTCTTTGAACCAACAGAGGAGCCACCGACAAGCCCTCCCCCTACTCAGGCTCCGTTACTACCCTCTCATGCCAGTCACTCCGCATCCGTTCAGGTAGACACAGACAGCATTCTCCCTGTGACTGTCAGAGCCAACGTTCAATCTCTACTCAAAGAATACGACTCTGTATTTGATCCTCAGTTCCCAGGTTACAATGGTTCCGCAGGTCCTTACCAAGCAAAAGTCAACATGGGCCCCGTCGAGCCCCCTCAGCGGAAAGGCCACCTCCCCCTATATGCCCGCGACAAGCTCATTGAACTTCAAGAGAAGTTTGACCACCTAGAGCAGCCAGTTGGTGTCGACCAACGCCCTGAAGATGTTGGTATCACTGTCGAGTACCTGAATCCGTCTTTCCTTGTAAAGAAGCCCAACGGCGGTTCCCGTCTGGTCACTGCTTTTGCTGATGTAGGCAGGTACAGTAAGCCCCAGCCATCTTTGCTGCCTGATGTTGATTCCACCTTGCGCCGCATCGCCCAGTGGTCACATATCATCGTCACAGACCTGGCAAGTGCCTTCTACCAAATAACTTTGGCTTAAGAGTCCAGGAAGTATTGCGGCGTCGCCACTCCGTTTAAAGGGGTACGTATCTACGTCCGTTCCGCTATGGGTATGCCCGGGTCAGAAACTGCCCTCGAAGAGGTTATGTGTCGCGTCCTAGGTCCCCTGCTGCAAGACGGTTTCGTGGCCAAAATCGCCGATGATTTGTATTGCGGTGGCAACACACCTCACGAGCTACTTCACAACTGGCAGAAGATCCTACACGCCCTACACCAGTGCAACCTCCGTTTGTCTGCCCACAAGACTATAATCTGTCCCAGGACTACCACTATTCTCTGCTGGATCTGGACTGCTGGCTCCCTTTCCGCCAGTCCCTACCGCCTTAACACCCTCGCCACGTACCCTGAGCCGACCACTGTCGCCCGATTGAGATCTTTCATTGGCGCTTACAAAGTCCTTTCCCGTGTCATCCCAAGGTGTTCCAGTTACGTTGCCCCACTTGATGCTGTAACAGCCGGTCGTCCCTCTCACGAATGCATTAACTGGACCGATGACCTCAGGGCCACATTTCTGAGTGCTCAGAACGCTCTTTCTTCTGCACTCACCATCACGTTACCCAGACCTGAGGACCAGCTATGGATTGTGACTGATGGAGCACTCAGGGACCCTGGCATAGGTGCCACCCTCTACGTGACGCGTGGAGACAAGTTACACGTCTCTGGCTTCTTCAGCGCCAAGTTACGAGGTTCCCAAACAACGTGGCTTCCATGCGAGGTAGAAGCTCTCTCCATTGCGGCTGCAACAAAGCACTTTAGCCCATACCTTATTCAATCTACTAAGAAGGCCTGCACTCTTACTGACAGTAAGCCGTGTGTTCAGGCATACGAGAAGCTCTGCCGCGGGGAGTTCTCTGCCAGCCCCCGTGTTTCCACTTTCTTGTCCGTTGTGAGCCGCTACCAAGCTTCTGTCAGGCATGTCTCCGGCGCAGCTATCCTTCCTTCAGACTTTGCAAGCCGAAATGCCGCTGCTTGTGAAAACGAGACCTGTCAGGTGTGTTCCTTCATCTCTCGAACCAGGGACTTTGTTGTCCGAGCCGTCTCAGTTCAAGATATTCTCCAAGGCAACGTTCGCTTTCCCTTCACCAACCGGCCCGCCGGGAGAGCTGTTCAGTCTGAGTGCCCAGACCTACACCGCACCCACGCTCACCTCGTCCAGGGTACGAGACCTTCCAAAAAGCTCACCAACATAAAGGATGTTAAACGGTATTTACAAGTCGCATCGGTCGCAAATGACGGCCTCCTCGTAGTGCGGCGTCATGAGCGCCTCTCACCGACCAGAGAGTGCATCATTGTCCCACGCCAAGCTTTGGATGGCCTTTTGACTGCTCTTCACATACAACTCAGCCACCCTTCCTGTCACCAGTTAAAGTTGGTTGTCAAACGCTACCTGTACGCTCTCGATCTGGACAAGGCTGTCTCTCGTGTCTCTGATGGATGGCACGCCTGCGCAGCAATCCGAAGCTCTCCAGTCGCACGTATCGACCAGTCCACTTCCTCACCTCCCGACGCTATTGGTCGTTCCTTTGCCGCAGATATCATTAAACGCTCACGCCAACTCATTTTTGTCCTCCGCGAGACTGTCACTTCCTACACTTCCAGTGTATCTCTCCAGTATGAGTGACATCAAACGTTACGCGATGCCATCATAAAGCTCTGCTTAGAAATGCGCCCCATGTGATCCGTACTGACCCTGCACCTGGCTTTAGGGCCCTAGTCAACGACCCACTCTTAAAGAAGTATAGAATTGCTATCGAGCTTGGCCAGGCCAAAAACACCAACAAGAACCCCGTCGCTGAGAGAGAAGTCCAGGAGCTGGAGACGGAACTTCTCTGTCAGGAGCCGTTAGGTGGAGTCGTTTCTCCTCTCACTCTTGCCGTAGCCACTTCCGCCTTGAACTCTCGAATTCGTTCCCGTGGCCTTTCCTCGCGTGAAATGTGGACACAGCGGGACCAGTTTTCTAACCAGCAGTTACCCCTTGCCGACGACCATTTAATTGCCCTCCAGCACGAACAGCGTCTATCCAACCACCCCCACAGTGAGCGTGCCAAAGCCCCCTTGCAGCAAAGGCGGCCTACTCCTTTAATTGATGTTGGTCACCTGGTGTACCTTCATTCCGACCGAAGCAAGTCTCGAACCCGCGACCGATACCTCGTCGTAGCCATGGACCCTCCATTCTGTGACATCAAAAAGTTCATTGGATCCCAGTTACGCAGCTCATCATATCATGTCAAGCTTTCTGAATGCTTCAAGGTCCCTTCGGACTTGGCCGACCACTTACGTGTTTCACACCCATGTCACGGACACGACTCGGATGATGGAGACGATCCTGATATCACACCTCCTCCTCCACCCTCGCTGCCTGATATCCCTGTTGCTATCTCCACTTCAGCCCTGCATCTATCTAACACGCCCTGCTGTGTTACACCACCAGCTCCGGCCTGCCCTACCGATCGTGTCATGGACGACACAGCAGCCCAGCCATCCTGCCCTGAGGACCCCTCTTTGGAGAAAGCAGCCGTTTTAGCAGTCCCTCCCCCTCCTGGCCCCCGGAGATCATCGCGCATCAGACGTCCGCCTGCGCGTTTGTTGAATTATGACACTGCACTGTGACTTTTGTTCTCAAGCTGTAGCATTTCAGTTAGTTTCTTGTTTGCGTAGTGCATCTAAGTACGTTTCACTATGTTTCTGGTTCCAGTTTTCTTGCTTACCCTGTATGTATATTTCTCCTTTCGTAAAAAACAAAAAACAGAGAAAGTACAAAAAAAGAAGTCACGCCAGTACCGGTCAGCGGTACTAGGTCGTAGCTCACGTGTTTCTCGTGTCTTTGCTTACCTTGCGTCCGCCATATTGTCACTGTTACTCGCTAGCTCGTTGAGTTGCTGTTTTGATTAAAGCCTTACACAAGTTGGTCGTGCCTTGGTTCTTGCCTTACCTTCTTAACTGGCGTAGGGACCAATGATAATAGCAGTATGGAATAGCTTATATCATAACATTCTTTAGAGAGAGGAAAGAGGTTGTTTTTTCGCTGGCGTTTAACTGAACCAGTGCGTTACACCTGCTCTAAAATAATTATTGTCAAGGCAAACATTCAGGTGGAATTAGTTAAGGGCAACATACAATAATCTGCTTGAAGAGTAATCGTCTTACAGGAATAACTCCCTCATTCGAGGTTCCACTTAATTCTAAAAAAAATGTCCATTCTGCTGCAATTAAATTGATATCCGCTCACATGAGTGTTTTTGATATTGCTCGCTCCTAAGTTGATGCACACTTTGTGAACGTTGTAACACCTTGTTGTCAAACAATTAAAAGGAATTTGTCTGAATATTCTCTACGTTAAGGAGTCCAAACAACAAAAACTCGATATAGAAACATTGTCTTGTTGATTTAACCTTCCTTTCGATTCGATCCTCTTTGATGACAACATCATTCTAACCACTTCAACAAAAATTTCTATTATTCGATGTCACATCAAAACAACTTCCGAATTTTAGATAATCAATGTACAATATCTTTATGGATGAAAGGAAATCGGCTAAAGAAAATAAAGCGCGCCTTAATGTGATATTTAGGAGGGGCAATGCATTTTTTTCCTTATTCAGTCGCTGTATTAGTTTAGGCATGTGTGGTCCTGAATTTCAGGTTGTCTCACAAGTCTGTCACCGCAAAAATACTTTAATGATTGATCGTAACCAAAGTTGGACATAGTTCAAGGTGATTGGATAAAACGTTTGCTCAAGTACTTGGGCCGTCACGGGGTGAAAATGAATCTCTTTAAGGCTTAGGAGGCCATTGTGCATTGCACCGACTATTTAATACTGTTAAAACACTCCGTCAGACATAATTAATATCCAAAAGAGCAGAGTTTCCAGTACATAGCAAGTTTTTAGAGGTCCTTCATCGCTACTGACGTCCAAAGTGTGTTCAGCCCTGAAGCGAAAAGCTCTTGGAAGACAATTATTCACCATGCAGAACTCAACGGGTCAACACGAGGCAATATCAAGACTGAAAACTAAACTAGATAGAATCATGGAAGAAACCGAGTACATTTTAAAAGGTGAAAGCACATTGGGTTCAAGTTGTTCCTTCGCAGAGATGGATAAGACGAATCACTCTCATAAGGACAGTCAAGATCCACTGGATAACGAGCCTAATCGAACTTCGTCATCAAAATTCGAGGCGATTAACGTGCTTTTGCAGATTCTTCAAAAACAGGAGGAACTGACCGTCGAGGAATACACCATTAACAACAGCACAATCAAAGTTCTTGTCATTGAAGACACTGAATTTTAAATCCTGCTTCGTTCTGTTAGCAGTGCCTCTGCTGAAAGGAGAAAAAAGAAGCCAATCCGTAGGGAGAGTTAATCGATGCTAAATGGAGCTACTTAGCAACTGTGGCAAATGTCCCATATTGCTATAAATCATCTCAAAAACAGACGTATTCTGCCATCAAGCATTGTTAGATGGTACTGATGTGATACAGCGCATGATTTCAAGAGATGTACGATCATTTGTTTCCCAAACATAATTAGATGATGAAGAAACAAGACAAAAGAGAAATGACAGATAATATATGCGAAAGGTATCCTGCTTTCACCAAGGCATTTGTTGAGTAACATCACGGAGGTCACTCATTTTTTTCCATGGCTGAAGAAGCTACCCTTGTTTATTTTGGTCCTTGCCTTTTTAAGGTCTCCAATATCATAAATGATAAATATTTTGTTGCCTTTAGACTTGACAAAAATAAACAGCGTTCGCTAGTAATCGATTAATGTCATTTTGTTGAGACGGTGGTCGAGGGTGTCTTTGGGAACAGTTTTCGAATAAATAAAAAATGACAAGACATTGAAAAAAGTGATCAAGTCATTTTCTTATTGACTCGCGTAGTACTGAATACAGGACGTCGAAAAGTCGTGTAATTTTGTTATCAACCACAATTACCTAAATCGACTTTAATCATTGATAGATGCCTTTTATTATCAAAGTGAAAAGTTGCTAAATATTTAGCAAGAAGATAATTTAAGAAGTCAAAAGGCTTGGACTATTCTTTTGTTGCATGCTCAAATAGACCAAAATTCGTAGAGCGTAAAGCTCCGCGTTTCGTGTCAACTGGTTAAAAATACGTATATTTTTTTAAGCTAAATCTTTGGGCACACGCATATCATGAGGGATGCAACCTGAAGGCGCTAATCGGATTTATTTGAGCAGCTGAGCTACGTGTTTGAAAGTATCAATTCTATCCAGTATATTGACTAAAAAAAGAAAAAAAAACAAAGAGGCTTCCAAGGATACCAGAATCTTTGGACAGGTTCAGTTGTTCCGAGCGTGCAAGAAGACAAGATTGTTCGGAATGCAATATTACCTGAAAACCCCGAAGGCACGGATTATAAGACGAAATTATTTCCTGTGATATTGCTCACCTCAGGCGTATCAGACTATTGTCGCCACCATTGAAAGAGTTATTTGCGCTTAAGAATTAAAACGATTATCATAAGGTGATTTCTAAAGTAAAAAAAGCTACAACTTGGATGAATGTCAAATTAAATTGCATAAATACTTACTTGTTATTTTCGTCATGAAAGAGAGAGCACTATGATAGCATTTACGTTAGAAAGTACCTAGATTTTTCTACCTCCGAAACATAAGTCCCAAAGATAAACACGGAAACTAAGCACTAAATGCACTTTTTTCTCAAATTAATTGCGGCTAAGTCTTAGGCGTCGTTTATACGTCTGATAAATTCCGTGTTATTTAGCAACGGAGGAGAAAGTTGTGGGTGAAACAATGCGAAATCTTGAAGTATGAATCATTGAACCGTCATTCCAAGGACACGCGTTGTGCAAGGCAAGATTATCCTTAAGAGAAAGTTCATCGAAGGACTAATTATCCAACAAAAGAGTCTAACTTTAAACAAACAAATTTCTTTCTGTAGCGCGCAGTTACTTCATACGGAAATTACTTAAGAGTAAAACTATGCCTAATTAATCTCGGATTGCGTTAACCGCGATGATGACAATAAGTCGAAAACGTTTGTCTTTATAATGGCCTTTTAGATGATATTATGTCAGCATAATTGGCAACTACTCACCTCATTGTCGGTGGCTAGTGGTGGATATTTACCGAGCTGCGGAGCGGCAAGGTAAATATCCACTAATCATCCACTAACTATCCACTAATTTAGTATAGAGCGAGTTTCAATCGAGTGTCGTAAAACCAAGAGCAAAGTAATTACTTTTTTTTTTTTTTTATTTCCTAAATAACAACATTTACTTACACCGGAATACAATAATACAATACATTACATAACATACATGTATTCAGTAAGCTATAAACAAAAAAGAAAAAAGTCATTTCTACGGTTTCTCAGCTAAATTATTAATCTATATATTCCTGGCATGCATGGCTTCCTTTTAAAATCGTTTATGTTAAACATGTTTTAATTTAATTTAATTTATTTATTTTGTTGTTTTGTTGAGGTTTAAGATTTAAAAGGTACTAAAGAAGATAGAAAACTAGGAAATCTTTCTATTTTGGGAGTACTTCCTTTGTTTTGCAGAATCATATGTAATATCTGGCAACAAGGAAGTAAAAGTATTGCTTTATGTTAGATAGGGTGTCCGATCTCAAGCAAATTATTATATCGGGAATGAAAATGTTGGATTTTAGTTTTATTTGGTTTTCGGCCAACCATTTTATGAAGCCCTGCCAAAAACAAGACGTCTCGCTACACGACCAAAATAAATGAAATAGAAAATCCTATTCCGTTCTACAAAAGGTACAAATATCGTTTTCTCTAATGCCTATTTTATTTAGAAAATCATTTGTCGCTAGACGCCTATGAAGTAGTTTAAACTGAAAAATAATTAATTTGGTAGATTTAGTGCTGCAGAAAGGGATTTTGTAAGCCATCTCCCCAGTCAATTGTTTTGCAGCACTGAAGGCTGCAGTCGACACACCATTTCTCTTGGCTTTTCCTAGGGCTGCTATGTTTAGCGCTGATCAGCTTTTCGTAAGCCAATCTATTGGGTTTAGGAGCTGTTATGAAGTTTTCTACAAAAGTGCTGAAATTTCTGGTTTTTTCATTTTTGTCTTCTATGGCATTCCTTAACAATCTTATGCACGATACCACCCCGTTATAAACAAGAAAATTTGTTTTGACGTCGAAGCGTTCCTTGAATTCAGTGAAAGTTAGCAGGTTATCTGTGTCTTTCATTAAATGCCTGACGTTTTGTATTCCTTTGGAAGACCATGATTTGTAATAAAGAGGTTTATTTCCAATGATTCTCACAAGTGAATTTTGCATAAAGAGAGCACATTTTCGGTGGAAGTTATGTTATCGTCATAACTGATTTCTGACCAGATTTTTATAATTTCTGTTGTAAAGGGGTCTGATGTATGTATGAACTTTGCCAAATCATTTTTGCTGAGGTTACCCTTAAAGATAACAGCCCCGCCAAAATCGTGTAATTCAGAATCAAAGAACAATTTCCATTTACCACTATTATCGTTGTCCAAATATTTTTTGACCCATGTTGATTTGAGCGCTTTATTAAAAAATTTAATGTCGATCATCCTTAAACCTCCAAGCCTGGTAATTACTTTTGCCAATTAAAAAAAATGGAGACAATCCGGCAAACCAATCAAAACTCGAATTAATTACACGTAGCCGACACAAAGCGCGGGAAAATGTGCACGCGTGAGCCACGATTGGTTTTGGTTTCACTTCTGATTGGTTGAAAAAATGGCGTGAGAACTTTGAACCAATCACTGAGTGAAGTAATCACTCACACTCAATTGAAAACCGCTCTATACAAAAAGATACTTTTAACTCATTTATTCCTGCAACGATGACAATACTTTGGGCGCAAATTACGCGCGAGTTGCTTGGAGGTGAATAGCAAAGGATATCCGGAGTTAGAATAGCCAATCAGAGCGCGCCTTCAACGCTATCCACTTTTTTAGTATATATTAATCAGTTATATCATACGTCTGGTGTCAGTAACAGTCGAGCGGCACTGTGACGGCTCCAAAGTGCTTTTACCCATTTCAACTACGCTCACTCACTCGCTGACTTAAACGAGCAGTCGTTGTGAAAGACGACCGCGAGTTCATTCCACGGACTGGGTTCGAAACATCGGCAAAACGTTTAGAACGCTTTTTTTCAAACAAAGTGATGACCTGTTAACTGGAGGTGGAGGACCACGATGCGCGAAGGGAAGTAGTAACCCTCCAAGGTGAGGTAAACATCCCGCCTGCACGTTCATATGATTCTTTCATTGGATTTTTGGTTGTGTGGTTACACGAGTGGAGTGCCCCACAAGATAAGCCCATTATTCTCTTCTCCTTTCCCCACTTCCGCCTTCTTTGATACCACAGTTTCAAGAGAACCAAACAATCGCCTCATTGCCTGCGATTTCGGGAGACCTTTGCACGCTGATCAGTACTTAGCGCATATTGACTCGCACAGCCCATGCACTATCAGTAAAATGCGGTATTGTCAAGTGTCTAACGACCTGACACTTCCTAAACTTAGGAGACCTTTTAAAAAGAAGCTTTGTGCATAGTGGCGCGATGCTTTGGAACCAACTCCCAAACGAAGCAAGTTAGCAGCCGAGTCGTTATAATGAATTCATTTAAGGAATGCAATGAAAAGGAATTGCGTCATGCCAAACTATATTCAACGAAAAAAGCAAGGTGATTCAAACACGGACCCGGTGTGGCCAACACATCACGCATTCGCATAAACCATTTCACCTGACCAATTACAGCCACTTAAAGGGGTGCCTAAAACACCCACCTGGTATGTTAGCTACGCCATGCTGATGAGGCCTAAAACACCGAAACAGCAGCTGTCCATGGCTGCTAATTGACCGGGTGAAATGGTTGAGCGCATACGTGATGTGTTGGCCAAACCGGGTTGGTGTTTGTGTCACTTTGCTTTTTTCGTCATGCTATATTCCCTCGTAATATACAGATTTAGCCAAGCCTAAAAGCGGCGCTCTCGGGTTATCTCATTTGCGTTCGGCTGAAAACATGGGTCCTCAAAGACCTCTGAAACTATTTAGCTTTCTGGACTTAATTAATTATAGCAATGTGGCTTAGAATATTTCATTTTAAAGGTTATAAATTAGGCTTTTCAGTAAAAAAGAAAATTAGTATAAAAACCAAGGACTTTTCAGAAAAAATATATATTATCCTGGTACAAAAAGTTGAAAAAGAAGATTTTTTTAATTTAATTAACCAATATTTCCACCAAATTTTGGCTAAAAAGAATTTTCTTTTAAATTTGTGTCAACACGTCATTTCTCCGTGACGACAAACAAAGAATAGATAGAATAGATCGTTCAAAACCTTTTTAACCAAAGGTTCCGAATTTTTAAGTCCAAAATATGAAGTTTTCATTAATGAGAGTTTAATGTGATGAGTCTAGCGCGATTTTCAGACGGCTACGAAGTGTTTCGTGGCATTTAAAAGACTTGTCCTCAAAATAATGGCTCGTACGCGAATGTTTATCTTCATCACAAATCTCAATTCCTCTATGTTATTTTCCAGCTGCCAGATGTTATTTTCCTGCTTGAATTATTTCCCTGTGTAGCCCATGATGTTTAGGAATCCGGAATCCAGAATCTTCGGATTTCGATGGAACCCAGGATAAGTCTCGGTGGAACCCGTGAGTTTGGAATCTGGGGTCCACAACTCGGGATCCGGGCTCCACTATTCGGGATCCGCAATCCAGGGGCTGGAATCTGGAATCCGAAGGCCACCTGGATTCCTTTACAAAGGGTGAGATCATCAGAAAAATGAGGAACAGCCACAAGCTTTTTCAGAAATGAGAAATGTTGAAGTTATTCTCAAGTGTGATTCTGCCGAGATATACAAGTATTTCAAGTACATGATAGAAAAAAGAGAAACAGAAGGAAGAAGTCAAGAGGAAATCGCGATTTACTGTTCATTGACAAGAGGGGCTTGAGGCATGTCAAGACCAACCTGTGGCAAATGGCGATGATGTGGATAGAACACAGAAAGGTTTGCGACAGGATGCCAAATATCCCTGAGTAAAATAATGTCTTAATATCCTGTTGGCATTGCATAGATTACAAGGAAGCTACTGAGTGAAACGTTCAGGTTCTAAAGCTCTTGACGGAAATTATACATCAGAAGACACATTTCTCATGCAGGGCCCGGGGAGATGCAGGAATCTCCTCCTGTTTGTTACTGAAATGCTTCCAATGAATTTTCATTTCAGTTGGTCCGTAGAAACGCAAGATTTGCGAGCGAACTCGGTGCATGGGAAAAGAATAAATCTCCGAATGAATTGATGACCCTAAGTTTCATCTCAATAAAGCCGAACAGGTGCAAGGGTCACTGGTCTAAACACTATGACGGTGTGGGTGTCTAGTCAAGACATTAGAATTTGCATTTGAAAACATGATGTGCAAACATATATTAAGGAGGGAAAAGTATCAACATTTGATGGAAGTAAACTGAGGGGAAGAGAAATAGCTACAAATAGCTAGGGATTTTGGATTCGTACAGACGTACTAACCTGACATAGGCGTTCCGGCGTTTAACGAAACCGTCAATTATAAAAGGAATTGACACATGAGAAGTATCTAACCTTATGTACTCAGCAGCGTTCACTGAATGGACTCAGGAGGTTACTATCCATCTCAGATGCCTGTTTTTGCCCTGCGGTTTGCAAAACACTGATCACGTGATGCCATATTGGATTTTCCCGCCAGCGGCCGCTAAAGAGGAAACCGCGAGTTGAAGAGATGTTGAAAACAAAGACAGGTCGAAGTTATATCTCTGGGAAAGCGTTGTCTGAGGACATTAGAAGGGGCATTATAGACACAATTAAGCAAAACGGTGGAGACCACATATCTGACTTTTTTGGAGGTACTCTGATGATGCAAGGAAATTTAATGTAAGCAGACAGTCTGCAAAAATTTGTTGACAGCAGAGAAATTGGTTCTCGAGACAAACAGGGGGCTCAAAATCCCCCGAGTTTGACTGGAACTGAATTGAAAATTACTGAATTTCTGAAACGAGATTCACCATCGATGCCCTTATAGAAGATTTACGATGTTGTAGATTCTTATTGCGCTGTTCCCGGTAGACTGCTTCAAAGTCTGCAATAAGCCTGCGATAAACTTTTGCTCCCGAGTTTTGCTCCCTCATATCAAACTGGTTACCCGGGAGCGTGTTTCGGGAACGTTTGGGTGCTTTAAACAAACTTCTGAAAACACAAGGTAGTGAGATTTCCCTCTAATTTTACGAATACGGGTTTATAACATAAGGGCAAAATTTTCTTGTCACTGACGAGGCACAACGAAAACCAGTTGGGCAAACGGATTAAAAGGGGCGTCATTAAGACCATTTGAGGGGTTAACCCACATGTCGCGCCAGCAGACTCTGCTGGCGCGACATGTTTAATTATTTTGTAATGTCCTGTCCTGTCTGCTAGTTTTTTAAGCTTTGGTAATAAATTCAGTTTAAAGATAACAAAACACGGTCTTGAGTAAAAATCACTCGTTTCTTCTTTAAATAAATAGTCTGCAAAAAAACTAACTGCAAATTGCTCTGACGGACGTTTTTCAGCATGTCTTGCAGTTGCACTAAGCAAACGTTTATTGCAAACACTAAGAAAGGACTGAACATGTTGTTTCCGCTTCATAAGTCCTCTTCTTGTTAGTCTAATCTGA
>OX421446.1:48436085-48438585 GCA_949126865.1 Montipora capitata
ACGAAGAGCTTGATGAATTTGCTGTACTCGTAGCAGAAGGCCAGCGAACTCCCCTCTCTTACCATAGACGTTTGTAAGGGTTTCTTACCGAGGTAGACATCCTCGCGGGTTCAGAGTTCTCCGCGTCGAGATCGACTTCCTCTTAAAGAAGGCGAAGGAGATCGGATGACTCTGGAACTTTGCCTCTGCAAATCTTTTCCAGCCTCTTAGAATCACGGTTAATGGCATGCCAGTTTTCGACAGTTCTCCCGTCTGTTGTAGTAATTATATATTTCTCTGGACAGCTCTCAATTAATGAAGCTCGCATTTTATAGGAAAAGCGATTCTGAAGTGAGGATGCAGTTGCAGCCTTTGCTGTTAGTTCTTCCTCTAATTGCTCTAGCTTTTTTTCCTCGCTTTTCAGCTGCCGCTTTATACTGGCCATTTCCTTCTTCTCATCTGGATGTTTGTCCAGGAGGTTGCAATACTCCACCGACAGGTATTGGCCAAATTCACAGTTCAACCTATTGTGACCTTCCATATGGCAGTTACCGCACACAAGCTTGCGGGAACTCCCCGTTGATGTCGCAGAACCAGCAGTTAGTATGGATTCCTTTCCCACCAAATTCGCTCGTAATTGTGATACTTGTCGTCTTTGGTTGTCTACTGCTTTTCGTTTTTCCTGTAAGAACCCCTGCAGAGGTGATCTGTATTTTGTCATTTCGGCCGTTGTACTTTGTTAATTCCTTGAAGTGCAGCTGTCAGTTTCGCGGCGTTGGTGAAACACATCGTCGCTTTTCCGGCTCGTTCACGATCGTCCTTTCAGTTCTAACATGTACAGCCTGAACTGGAGTGACAGTAGCATGCACTCTAACTGATAGTCTATACAAGTCCTCGGAGTTGTCCACTGGCCGTAAGCACCTGAAAGCGTCGATAAGATCATCGTCGCAGCTCAAGTTAACAAATGATGTGTCTTCCTCATCTCTGTATTGAATGCGGACATCTCTTGGAGTTTTTCCTTCCTAAAATGCGCCTATGGTATTTAACACTTTACAGGCGAAGTCCTGATAAGTAATTAGTTCAAACCTTTCTGTTTTCATTCAATGCATTTCAGGATCTTTCGAAGTTGTCTCCGTAAAAGATCTTAAATTGAACGGAGGACATCTTTCCTTTCTCTGGACTTTGACAAAGGCGGGAAAAAGATGAGACAGGCAGTCCACTTTTAGCGCCACGGGAACAACCAAAATGGCATCACGTGATCAGTGTTTTGCAAACCACAGGGCCGCAAAAATGTTATCACGAGACCAGAATTTTTTTAACCAACGGTCCGTGAAGCGGACCGAAAAAAAGTGCTTGTCCACGGACGTCTGAGACGGATAGTAAACGAGTCTGACAGGAAGACAAGAAAGTAAATCAGTGACCACCTGCAATGTATGACACCCACGAAACAGCGTAGCCAGATGATACCTGCCAAGGAAAATAGAAGTATTGTGTGGAGCCTACACAATTGGGTCTGTCTAACTGTAGTGCTGAAGAGAGGGAGGGAGAGTGTAACGGTTTGAGATATACTAGCGAATTTAGCGGAAGGAAGTGCAAAGCATAAGAGACAGACAGAAAAGAACTTAATGGGTAGTTCTTTCGACAAACGGAAGACTTAGCAAGTAATGTACATGACCAGGGTATGGCTTCAACAACGGTATCTGAAAAAGGAAACAGAGGGGCTGCTCTTGGCAGCACAAGACCAATCACCAAGCAGATAAAGCTGACATCGATAGAACGCAGATCGAATGGCTCTTTGCGCAGCATTTGCCTTCCGAAAGATGAGAATGAAATAAACTAAAGACAATAAAGACTAGTTTATCCAAGGCCCTGCAATATAATTTTTGTAAAAGTAATGACAAGTGGGGTATGAACATGGTGCAAAGAATGTTGAGGATACTGAGAGCTATAAATTAATTTGGGAATTTTTAATATAGACAGACAAGAGACTGGATCCCAGTCGTCCTGGCATTGTGCTTAGGGATAAACAGAACAAAAATTGCCTTCACAGAGGTGTTGCAGGGTCAACTGATTACGGGATTGATTAGGTATCCAAGAAGAGGGAAAGGTCAATTGATCCATGGAATGGCTGGCTCCTTGAATATTACTAGCTCCGTGAGCGGGCAAGATGAACCAAATCCTGCGCTGTGATTGGCTACCCGAGCGGGCAAGATGGAGCTACAATACCCGCTAGGAATTTCTTGGTTGTTCTAACCTTTCTAAGTAAGCAGTAAAAGTCTACAAAGAAGGATCAAATGCACCATGATCCAATGAGAGCGGCCATCGTGGAAATCGGTTGAATCAATTGAAATGGCTTGAAAACAAAAACAATGCCATCCTCGTCGCCAATTTGTTGTATCCTTGGACCGGACAAACGACAGGAAAAACCCTTTGAACGCAAGAACGATTTCTTTAACAAAACTGTCTGACTTGCAACGTGCTCTCTCTCTCTCTCTAGAGCTGCTCGCTAAAGCGCGCCCTT
>OX421446.1:48443585-48453585 GCA_949126865.1 Montipora capitata
TGTCACCATCAGTGCCTAATCTCAAAAATATTCTAATGAACAAATGGCATCTTGTATACAGAACCAGCCCGTACTAAGAGAAATCTTTAAAAAACCTCCCTAATTTCATATAGAAGAAGGAGGCCTTTGAAAGATGTACTCCTTAGAGCAAAGCTCTGAGGTCTTTGAATTTCCTGTCTTGACCAGTAGGAGTCGCATTTGGCCTGTCTACACCTTGAAACAATTTTGTAAGCTTCTCTAGAATTTCATGCTATTTGCAGAGTTTTACTGATAATAAAAATAAAGGAATAATGTGAATATGACATTTTGCTGGTTTCTGGATTAAAATAACACATTTTTGAATAGATCTGTAGCTCATTTGAAATTTCCTATACATTTGACAGAAATTGACTTGAAAAAGTGAACCCCAGAAAATGCTAACGTCAGCAGTTTTTAGTAAAATACCTTAATTACCGTTACATGACTTTTTGGCCATGCCTCTATACCCAAAATTGTTAACTTCATGAAGGCCAACAAACATGCAGAGTTTGATTCTTTTATCATAAAACGCACAATTCCTTCTCTTGGCAGCCTGACTATTGGTTAAAGTTGCGGCCCTTTGTTTGTTTCGCGCGTAAAGTGTATCTAAAAATAAGTCAATTTGCGCAGCTGGCTAACTTCCCACGCAGACGTTCTTAGGGGCTTCGTCACGCGTTCCTCACTAATGTCTGCTGAAACGAAAAACCACTTCCGTTCTTGGATTACGGACCAATCAGAGGCCGTTTTCCATTTTAGGGCAAACTCGTGTTTTGTATGTCATTCCTCCGCAGCATGTGATTGGCTACATACAACACAATTAGTTAATGCTTATTGCTTTCTTGAAGTAGTGGGCAAACAGCCGTTGGACGGAAGTGGTTTTTCGTTTCAGCAGACGTTCGTGGAGGAGGAACGTGTGACGAAGCCGTGATAGCGTCTGCGTGAGAGGCTATGCTGAGGCAAGATCGCAAATTGCTAGAGCAACACTCTTATCTAATTCACTCTTGACCCATCGTTTTCACCACTGAATCAAGAAAGGGAAGTTTGGCACAGCTTGTTTTAACAGTAAGTTGTATGCTATCGTTTAGGCTGTTTGGAATGCAGTGACGTACGCCCAGGTGCACAGGGCTTCAATTGCGCGGCTAGCAGATTGAAATGAAAGAAAAACCTCTGCCCTTGAATCCTGCAGTGCATTTGTGGCCGTGGGGACATTTTAACCAGGATTTGGTGGGCTCGTGAGAATTCAATGTTCAGCCTTGGTATTTTATTATGACCGTTGAAAACCGAGGAATCTGGAAAAAAAAACCTTACAGGAACGAAGCGACCCGCAATGGCAATAAGGTTAGGCTTTTTAATCGAAAAATTTTCCGTAAAATTATCCTCTCAGGTCTCAGGTCTTGTCTTCCCACACAAATCCTAGTATTCCCTCACACTGAACTTGGGATGTCTGTGCTCTCACTACTTCGCCTTTACGTATAAGGTTTTGTCAATAACGGGAATCAGTTTTTCTTTAGTATGACAACTAAGGAGATATGCAACCATGAAAGTGTCATGTATGGATACACAACATCTAAAAGTTATTTTATAAGCCCCAGTCTGCGGGATGAGTGGTTGCGAACGCAGCAATCAAGTTCATGGCACTGTGAGCGAGCACCTTAAACAGCAAGAAATTATTAAAGACGTAAAGAGTGACTAAAGAACTACGAAAACGTCAACAACAATTTTGGGTCAAATGTCGCCTTAGTAGGGTTCGTTTTATGCATGCAAAATGCAGTTTCAAATGACGAAAAGGATGGGGAGCAAATAACAAATTCACCATTTTTTTTTTATTCAGGCTTGAAAACCACGATTATTTAATCGTTTTAACCCACACCTGGTACTTCACTAAAATTTTTGGTTTCGTCTTTCAGAAGACTGAATTTGTATACTTTCAAAGCGTGTCTTGTCGCTTTGTTTCGTAAATGATCCGTAGCCATTCGCCATCATGACTTCCAAAATTGTTTGAATATGTGAGTTCTTGTTTCGGTTCAGGATAATCGAGGATAAGGGAATTCTACATACGAATGGTGCTTCCAAAAATCATAAATTTGCATCTATTAGTTGCGTAAGGGCACAGTGTAGCAAATGTGATGCCATAAACTTGATCCAGGATAAGCCCCAGGAACAAAACGTCCTTATAAAATGAAATAAAACCCTTCTGAAGGCTTCTGACGTATACAGCCCGCGGCAACAATAATGATGGATCTAGATCCTATAGTAGTCGCTCAACTTCACTAAGAGTCCTTGCCTTTTCTCACAAATCCGAACATATCACTCCAATTCTGAGTAGCCTACATTGGCCACCCATTGAACAAAGCATTCCATACAAGATTTTACAATAACTGTGCACCGTCCTATTTGTCTGTCTGGGTCGCACTTGGCAAATCTTTGCCGGAATTTGTTTACTTTGCGGTGGAAATCTGTCATCGCGGGCCTTTGCCTAGTGCGACCCCAGGTTTTTCGCTTCGGCAAAAACTTTGCGAATCGGTAAAACATCAAATACGCCGTAGTGCTTGGGTGGGGCAGGCAGATTTTCGCAAAGTCGAGCCAAACAATGGGAATCACAGCGGTAACTGTCAACGCTTGTCAGTGTAACATGAAAAACTATACGCGCGGGAAGTTCAGTTCTAGCTCGCGGTTTAAAATACGGTTAAATGAAGTTCTTGTGACTCGAAGCTGCTGACGAAAAAATTCCCCTGGTACTGATATGTCGTAGTTGTGTAGATCAAACCACGACTCTAACGGGCGGGGAACTGACCAGGTATATGGTGATCGAGCTATCCTTCGTCGACGTCGATGTCTTCCTCTGATCGTGGCCGCAGTTAAAACAGTAAAACATTCCTCTGCCCAACGTTCGCATATCAAGCGAAAGACAACAAACTGCTGTAGGTTAAGCTGAATGAACAGAAGGAGAATCACCGTAATAACTATGAGCACTCCTTCCACGGGACGCATACTTGTTTCTTTTTAGACCGCGATTGATATCATGCCTTTAAAAAGCACATTGGTAAACGACGTGGTATCTAGTATCTGGTTACTGACAATTATCTCCCTAGTGCCGACCCGCTGTTTCTATCTAAAAGTTTTCCTTTCCGGTTGCGGTTTCAAATTTTTGTGGTTTTTTAGCCGGCAAAGATTAAAACTTTTCCCAAGTGCGACCCATACCTTATTTAATCAAACCTTACAGACATCCAAGGACTCTAAGGTCGTCTGGCATCGATTGTCTGTCTAAGCACTCTCATAATCTCGTTAACTCTTACTCTTGCGCAGCTCCTGAGCTGTGGAATTCACACCCTCCTAATATCCGGTCATGTTCTTCTATATCTATATTCAAAGGCTTAAGTAAAACCTGGCATATCCTGACTAGTTGTTTCCATTGAGTTTGTGCATGATTTTATGATATGTTATATAAGATGCGTGATAAGGACAAGTTTTTGTATATTAATCATAATAGTTTTATTGACTAATTAATGACTAAACCTCTTTATATATTTATATATATAACTGCAGACAGTACTGTTTCGGTCTTCTGGCCTCATCAGTGCAGTGCTGATGTCTGGGATGGAGGTTAAGCTTATAAAGCCACTATATTTTTTGCAAATATTTACTTTTATTCTTATGTACATAATTTTATAATCTAGTTTTTAAATTGTTGTCTTTGTAAAGCGGTTAACCTTGGAATTATCGCAATACAAACCAAAGTTGTTGTTATTATTATTATTATTATTATTATTATTATTATTATTATTATTATTATTATTATTATTATTATTATTATTATTATTATTATTATTATTATTATTATTATTATTATTATTATATCGGCTTTAGAGGGAGAGAACCAAATAATCCGACGAAGAACCGACCTCCATTGTAACTAGCCGTTAATTTATCGAGTCTCAGCCTGAACAATGTGCAAAAACGCTTAAAGTCCATGCCTGACAATTAAAGGCATTTCCTGTTCTAGGAATGCTTACAGAGGTGGCAGGGTATCCAGTAGTCAAACACGCTACCCTGCTCTTCTTACAGATCCTGGACGCAGTTTAATAGTCGTCGTCGTCAAAATTCCGTACTAGGAAGCCAGAATAGCTCAACTAACTGCTGAATACCTTGCCACTAATTTGCCTAAGACAAGAGACTTGGAAACAATTGTTTTGATTGGTTAAAAGACCATTTGCCAGGGATCTCTTTTCACCAGTATGAACGAAAAAGCAGTCCTTTTCCACTTGCTATATAGTCGTTAGAAAAGGCCGACCGCGATATTAACTTACCCGACCACTCCGACTTAAAACCGGTTTCAGTGTGTGTTTAGTATTCCATTGTTTTTTGTTTTGGTTTGTTTTTTTTTTTTTTTTTGGTTTTGTTGTTTTTTTTTTTTTCGTTTTTTTGCAGTTATTAAAGAAAGTTTAAGAATTCGCGATTTCTTAACGATAGTTTTATTGCATCCCCATGGCACGTTGACATTAAACACAATGATAACATAACTTAAAGTTTGAAACATGGTGACCTTTCTTTTTCCTTCTAGAAATGTAAAGGTTAAGCTGATTTGACTGTTAAGTGTCTTTGAAATAAATTGAGATAATGTCCTCTCGAATATCTGATTAGCACGTAAAGATTGAAAGGACATCTGTTTCCTCTAGTAGCAATTCCACTGTCATGTTCTGTGTTGAGAAGAGAGTTTAAAAAATGAATGCGGCTACAAGAATGACAACTCCACAAGAATATAATATCATTGGTTAAAATAGCAAAAATAATCGTGTTACACGTGCGATACGCATTTTGGTACACATCTCTTCCCCGCTTGTAAAGACAAAATAATGATGTGAAAAGACAAAGTTATTTGGGGTTTTGACGACAACAAGAGCATGCAAGAGTGTTTTCCTCATCATTATCCATCTTAACTGCAAAACTCTTTCGTAAAAATCCAGTTATGGAATAGGGATTCCCATATTGATGGAATAATCGCGAAATACCAAAGATAGCGCAAAATTATATTTCTTAGGACGTTTTCTTTGGCATAACGGTAGTCCAATATTGTTTGCGGTTTACCTGAACGACCGAAACAAAATCTCGACAGAATAACCGGAAAGTATGGCTTCGACCGACTGCAATCCTTTCCAATTTCCTCTTTAAAGTTTCTCTCGTTAAGGAGCGCTAATCATAACAAATAAACACCGTGGAAACAATCTCTAAAACACTGTTTGTTTGTTCTCTCTACCTGCAGACATCTTTAGAGGAATTCGTTTCACCATTTAGTCACTGAAACTTGTGAAGGATGGTCTTTCCTTTTCAATGATGCAATAGATCCTCTGAACAGCTCATTTCTCAGTTTTCACTGTACCCGTCCAAAATTCTGACCGTGGGACATAATGCAGGCAGTTTGTTGCATGATCAAGACTTAAAACGTAATCTTTTGATAACATAAATGTCGTCAGTCCACGCACCGAAAAACAAATACTGATTTTCCTTACCATACACTCAGAGGAGGTTACTACAGTTCTGTGTCTTCAAGAACGTGAACTTTTAAAGTATACCCATTCATTGTGTATTCCTTAATTGTTTGCACTTCTTGGACCTGAAGAATCTGCAATAGCAACTGAGCCACTTTGTCTGTTTTTGTAGCTTTGTGATGTCGTGGAACATGGTCTTTGTACAACTCTTCTAACTCGTGTTGTCTTGAGCTTGATAGCCTGGCAAACTGTTGCTCTTTTGACTGCTTTGCTGCGCCAATCTTCGCGAGCTTTAGAAAAAACGCCGTGTTCTCGATGCTCGTCTTCAAATTAGAAACAGGCATTCTGTATTCATGAAAGTCTAATCAGTAGCCAGTCTAGTTTACTGATGAAATGTGTCCAAGAACGGCGCGTTCAAGCCGGATTTTCCTATTGTGATTCGGTTATGATTTAGACTGTTCACTGAAAATACAGGCGTTCATTCGATTCACAAGCTTATATTTCTGTTTACCTTGAATATGCGAGTTCCTTCCGCTAATTATGTTGTGGTCTTTGCCAGGACCCTCCCTTGACCCAAGAATAAATCACTTCAGTAGCTTACAACGGAGGAGGTTTTAAGTTTAGCGATAAATAGATAACCATTGACTTTAAATATCCACAGGTCATAGATCTGGGAGTAATAAGGCCGATACCACTACGTTGGCGTTCAGGAATCCGACCCAATTAAGACAAAATCGTGCCTAACAACCGCGGGGTAATTTCGTTTCTACTGATGCAATGGGATTGTCATCATTGACCCTTTTAAAACTTAGCTAACTTAAATTCCTTAATGACACCACTGTTAACAAAGTTATCTTAATAAATAAGAGATTTGCTTCAACAGGTCATCAACAACGGCCTATGAAACTAAAAAACAGCTTTGCGGTCAACTTTGATCAAGAGTGAATGTTTGGGGAAATCTAAACAAGGGCAAATTAGACGTGATGTGGAGAAAACAGGGTTCAACTTATGCTACCTTTCGAGTATTTCGCCAGAGGGGATGGCAATAGTCCAGTAGCCACACGTGCCAAGTTTCACCGTTTCACGGCATGTAACCCTTTGAAAGACGTCTGCAAGCACTTACACATTCGGCGAATCAAAAAGACAGATAAAAGCACTAAATAACATAACCATGAATGGAATTTACAAATTGAATGGGAATGATTGACGGTAATAATAAATTAGAGCGGCCTGACCCTGTTTAAATGTGCCTTGAGGCGAAATTTAATGCATTCTCCTTAAAATGAAACCAAAGTTCTGTGTATTTATCTTAAGACACTTTAAATAACTGGGTGATTTATCAAGCCGGTGGAACTACACAGATTTGAACTGGAAAAACGGAAAGAGACAAATGCCCCTTTTGGCAATTAACCATGAACTACTGGCAGAAAATGCGCCGAACTTTCACTTGTTAATATACCCAACGAAAAGTTTTGTCAACGTATGGTGAAACTGATATTGCATGGGCTAATGCGATCAACTAGTTACTGAACATTTCTCGCTGTTATAATTATGCATGTAAGTAATTCAAGAGAGATATCTTTCTCCATGTAATGATATTTGCTATTTAGCCACCTTTCGTCTACTCTGTACATGTCTTTTATTATATCCTTACCCTCACAAGTCAAAAAAGTAGCTTAACGAGAAACTTTAATTCCACATCATACTTTGCTGTCAAAAAAGTAACAGGACTGATGCCATCTTTGCTGGGGGTCATTCACTGCTAATATTACAGTGATATATAATTTCTGGCGGACTTTGATCCCCATTGAAAACTGCGTTACCTCGACCTCAGGGAGCAGGGAGTCACCCAAGAAATATGTTAGGCATTTGATGAGATGAGAGTCTGGGCCTGAGAAGGAGACGTCTTGCTTTTTAAGGGGAGAGGACTAGGCAACAACAGAGGGTTTTCTGATGCAAAAAGCAGTGTTTAGTTGAAAAAAGTAAACGTTAACTAGCCGTTCCAGATAAAAATAAGGATTTCTGCCAAAGGCCAAGTTATTGCGTGGTAAATAATATTTCGGTCTTTTACCCAAGAATGGAAATAAGTTGCGCAGCTGGACGTTTCCCTGAGAGCCTACGCACGCGACTCGTAATTGGCTTAATTGACACTACTGTGCCATTTAATTTGGATTTCAGCCAATGAGATCTACACCCAACAAATACTCTCAACTTCCCTTGATAGGCGGATGTTTCCGTCACTCCCAATTGGTCAGCGTAATTACATCACAGTTGGAGTTCATTTGGTTAACAAAATTTACCATGTGCCATTTAATTTGGATTTCAGCCAATGAGATCCACACCCAACAAATACTCAGGTCAACTTCCCTTGGTAGCCGGATGTTTCCGTCAGTCCCAATTAGTCAGCGTAATTACATCACAGTTGCGAGTTCATTTGGTTAACAAAATTTACCAGCGAAGAGAGGTTGCTACGCGGTTTTTTTTTTTTTAAGTAACGAGGCCGAAAATCTCCACTGGAATCAAAGAGTGAATTATAATACGTAGACTGGATACAGTTTTTGACGAAAAAATTAGGCCCTTAAAGACGCTAGGACGTGCTGGCGCAACCTCGTTCCCAGGGTCTCTCATCTTAACGCCTGGGGCGAGCGAGGAGAGACCCTGGTAGGGTCTGGTCACGTGTCTCCCAGAATCTGGGAGATGACAATTTATCCAATGAAGGGAGGGGCGGCTTAGTAAGAATTTTGTTTATACTGAGACTACGGGAGTGCGGAATGCGTTGTCACCAAAACAAACCAAGTTTCACGTGCTGCGGTATGTGAACATGTTCTTCTGCGGCTATGTCCGGCGATAATAGTTTGCAAACGCCGAAGAAAACATAATTATACATCGTCTGTCATAAGTTGCTGTAGATTGTGCGGTTCAGTCAAAAATCTGTTCAAGAAGGCCACGAAGGAAGAGGAAGAAATATAAATATAAATATAAATATAACAATTATGAGGTAGATGACAAATAACTTGTTTAACTTTTAAAATAAATACTATGTAAAACATCGACAAATTCCTTGTTTAGAGAGGACCCCTCCCTAGTGTTTTCAATTGTCACGGAAGCACGTGACCAGACCTACCAGGGTCTCTCCTCGCTCGAGAGACCCTGGGAACGAGGTTGGTGCTGGCGTTAATTGCAACTTGTATTGTTTCTTCTTTTTTTCTCTCTCTCTTTCTTTTTTCAGTACTCTGATTCTTATATTAAGTACATTAAAACTTCCGCCCTACACAAATTTCGTTCTAAGGAAGTACTTATGTAACATGGACGTAATTTCTCCTTTCATACTTGTCCTTCTGAATTTCTTAGACTGTGAGCAATCAGTCTCTCTTTTGCTTTAAAAAAACGCGTAAGGCGCGTCGGTCAGTCGCCCGCGGTCTTTGCAACCCGCGGCTTCAGCCATTTTGAAAGTTTAACGATCGCGTTAGTTTAAACAATTTCAGAGGAAAAGAGAGACTGCTCGCAGTTGAGAAATTTAGTGGTTAATGCGCATGTGCTCTCTCTGATTTGTCTTCTGATCTTTGATTTGATAGTTTCCTAAAATTCAGTACACTTTACACGTGACTTCTTCTCAGCGCTTTAACCAAACTCTACGGTTTTCGATCAAGGACGCTCTTTGGAAGTTTGTCGTCTTACGAGCCTTTTCTAGACAGTGACCATCATCATTGCCCTCGTGGAGGCAAATTGCATAAAATTTGATTGCAAGATCCACACAATTACATAATTATCTCATCCATGTAATCTGAGTTACATAATACTAAACTTGAGTTATTAACAGCTGTGTCATTGTGAATGAAAGGAACAGACAGAGGTGTTTTTAGTGAGGGCTTTTAACTTCTTGTCATGTGTCTTGATGAACTGAGAGACCTTGCGTTCGACGTGTCTTTTTGTGACTTTCTTGAGGACGAGTAAGTCAATGCTACTCAGAACTCCTTCGAGCTTGAGTTCCTGTAACGTGTTGCAGAGCTTTGTTACATAACTGTGAATGCCTTCTACAAAAAAAGGTTATTTGTGTGATAGCTATAATTGTTTTCCCGGTAATTTTTAACGTTACACAGAAACTTGTCAACTTTGTCTTTCGATTGGCCATTTCAAATGACAGTGTGCGAAATCTTACCAAAAGTTGGCTTCAAATAAGGCTATGTCTACACTAAACCGAACCGCTTTTCGTGTCGACGTGAAAAACACTTCGGCATAGTAATTTCTGATTGTTTTATTAATAGACGACTCACTTGAAGTTGGAACAATTTTAATTCCACTTCTCTGCAAAATCTAATAACGGTTTTGTGAGAAATTTGGTAAAACAGCCAACAGCTGTTGGTCTCAAATGTTTTAGCAAAACAGCGGCGAATGCGTAGCATTTTGCTAGGTTCCTCTGAAAGATTTCTAGCGTTTACGTAATGCAGGAGTCAATGTAAACCTCCCCCCTCCCCTCTCCTCCACCCCCACCCCGG
>OX421446.1:48458585-48506085 GCA_949126865.1 Montipora capitata
AGCAAAACTCGACAAATTGCCCTCGAAACTTCGAGGCAAAAGGGCGTATTTTGTGTGTTACAAGAGACGCTTGATGAAAAGACAGCCCATGATTTATTGAGGCCTATGTTCTTTCGGAAATACTAGCGCAGAACCCTGACGGCAGCTATTAGAAATTTTTGACCTAGTGATACTCATTTTAAGTTAGTGTAAACTTTCTACCTGACAAAATAGCATAAATATGTACACAAGCTTAGCGTTTCCCTTTACGCGACAGCGCGCTTTAATGCTTTTAAAAGTCAATTTATACGTGTCTTTGTTGTTCGGATAACGCCGGAGAGAAGTAGTTATGAACGTTAACAATGCAGGTTGGACGATAATTTGGAGATTCGTATCAGTGAACAAATGCCTTGGGTAAAGGCAAGTGTTGAATTAAAAGGAAATTATTAACTTTTTAAATCAGATTATTCATTCATGTATGTTCTGATTAATTCGAATTTTATAATATATGCAGCTTTCCAATAGTTGATTTGATAATTTATATCCGTTCGGTTATGTTTGTTTTCCAGGCGGCATTTTCGGAGAAAGAAAAGGCAGGTAAGATACCGTTAAAAGAGCGATCTATAGCCCATTGTAATCGATTTTTGGATGGGTTTATAAATCCCAACGAAAAGATTTAGACATTGTATGATATCAGGTCGATGGAACGTTTCTAATTGAGTAACACCTATCCAGGTCTAACTTTGACAACACGGAACCAGCAACCCCAGCAATGGCATTGACCAATCGCAAAAGGCACAAGTATCGTCACGGGGAACCAATCCGAATTTGAACGAATTCATGGAATGGGTACAATTTTTTATTCTGGGTGTCTCCTTGGTTGAGGAAAAAGCGCGCGTCTACCAAACCAATTACGGGAGGGAATGAAGTTAAGCTCGAGCAAAGGCATATTACTTATGATTCTAAATTAAAAAGTTGCTCTAACCAAACAAATACATGAGTGGTATTCTACAGGTCAAGAGGTGAAACGCACGAATGATCATCAGATATTGTTATTCCAATATTATTTTCACGAAAAAAATATTGGTAAGGTAAACAGTGATCAGAGGTAAATTATTACCACCGTACACCGGTTCCAAGGCACCGTACCTTGACGTCCAATTAGAGTTAAAAGATGCCTCAGTGAAATAAATTTCACGTTTCACGTGGTGGTTGACTTAAAAATCCTGGACAAAATTTACAGGCAATCAAAGGATGATGCAAACTTTGCACGCACATTTCCCAGCGCACGTTACACCCTCAATATTGCCTGCGTCCAATCATTTTCGTCACTAGAGCCTTGAATCGACCAAAGGCTCTGGGAAATTATATGCAGGAGAACATGCGCCGTAGTGTTCTTATAGCCAAAAACTGGCTATTGGAACCTTACGGCGCCTGCTCACTCCTCGCGCTAACATGAATGCACCAATTAGAGACGCTTGTGATTGTTCTTCACCGACGAAAACTAATGAGAAGACACTTTGTTATGTAGGGTTCCCCAGAGCTCTTCTCTCGCTCAGTCAAGAGAAGAGCTCTGGAGTCGAGATTGGCGTCCAATGCGATGATTAATTGGCATAAATACAAAAGAATGTTAGGGTGGAGTGGTCTATTATTCTGGAATCCATTTATTTTAGATACAAACGCTTTCTTTGAGAAAACTTCATTGCTTGTGCTTGCCTCGTGCATAAACATGCAGACAGATTGCTCTTTTTTTTTTCTTTCCCATTCGTTGGTTTTGATGATTCAATATCTATCTGCTTAAATTTCTTGCAGTTTATCGCGAAGCCTTTGAACTTTTTGATCATGATGGCAGTGGATTTATCACCACTGACGAGATTGGAGTTGTTATGAGGAGACTAGGACAGAATCCATCACCACAGGAGTTGGAAGATATGATCAGAGACGTGGACGCCGATGGTCAGTTAAAGGTTCCAAACTTAACTGTCTCTCTGGGATAGGGGCTTGGGTTTTAGGGTAGGAAGAGCTTTACTCAATTCCTCCTCCCACACCTACAAATATTATTACATTATTATTTTAAAAGTGATCAGCATAGACCTCAAATATATCTTCACTTAACAAGGGTGATAAAGCAGCTGTCGTAAGGTACAAATGGACCAGCTTGCCACCCAAACCGAAGACCTAAGTACAAATGTTATAGAAGCTGCTAAAAGATGAAGTAGTAACGTGCTTAAGATTTAGCTACACTACTCTTCAATCTCATTCAATATTGTTAAAAAAAGTGGACAAAATGTGCGCATGCAGTTTCCATTACTTTATGGCAGGCGCAACTTTAATTGCCTGCTGTAACTTTGACGTGACATTGAAAGTCATCCTCTAATGAAAATCCGATTCTCACCACTCACTTACACTTCTTGTTAAGAACATTGATACGACAACAGTGAGACCCTCCTAACGGTTTTGGGGAAGTAGACAACGTGGATAATTTGAACTGCGGAACAGGGAACGATGACAAAATATTTTAGGAAACAAGGGAACAAAAACAATTTAAAACAATTTTATGGATCAAAAAGCTGGGAACAAGGGAACACAAGCAAATATTTAAAGGGAACAAGGGAAAAAGGATCCCCCTGGGAGGGCCTCAAGAGTAGAACATGGGTTGTATATTTAAAACGACTTAGAATCCAACTGAAGTACAATTAACAATTAGACCCGTAGCCCTTGCGGGCTACGGGTCAATAGCCCATGAGGCGAAGCCGAATGGGCTATTGACCAGTGGCACTTGAGGGCGAGGGGTCTAATTGTTTTAGTATCACCCAACTAGTTGGACAGAAAAGGCAATAATAAAGTTAGCAAATGCAAGTTAAAGAAATATTTATTTGGGAATAAAACGAAAGAAAGTGTCACGCTTTTCGCTACTCGAGGACTATTAATAATAGTCCTCTAGTAGCGTAGTCAATCAAAATGCAGGATTTGCATTAGTCCACTAGTTGGGTGATACCAAATGCAATTATTATAGGGTCCTATAGGTGGTCAAAACCGTAAATGATTTACGGTGTTTATAATCAAAGCTCTCCATAGCGGGGAACGGCGCTCTTGCCTCAAAGTTAAGTTCAGTTGATTTTGAGTTTTCCGTTCAGTCTTTCACGCGACAGTTCACACAATCAAGTGTTTTCCCTTACCATTCTGGAGCTCTCCTGTTCTTCATGTTATCCATATCTTTTTTCCTTGTCACTTTATTAGAATTGACAATGTTCCCATTAGCCTGAATTTGCGAGCGGAGGAGGCGGCTGATATTCAGGCTAATGTTCCCCAACATTCCCCATGGCAACCGTCAGTAAAACCACGAATCATTCTTTCAGTGTTCCGTGTTTCGCAGGTAGCGGGCACATTGACTTCAACGAGTTCTTGGTGATGATGTCCCAGACACAAGAGAAGCATCATCAGTCCGAACTGCGTCAAGCTTTTAGCCTTTTTGACGCAGATGGCGACGGCTTCATAACATTTGATGACCTCAAGAGGGTGATGCGAAACTGTGGAGAGAGCCTGAGCGACTCTGAACTGAGGACTATGTTTACTAAAGCTGATATCAACCAGGATAATCTTGTTGACTTGAAGGGTAAAGTATTTTTTTGATAAATAGCATGCAACAATATACTTAATTTTCCTCTTGGGGTATTTGGGCCCATGAAACAAATGATAGAAGAACGACTCCAAAATAACACCGGCAAGAGTTTTGATATATTTCAGAGATTTTTTAATTAGAAAGTGGATAAAATATCAGAATTTTGTTGTTCCTAAAATTTGATATCTTCGTCGCGCCGATATTAGTGATCGTTCACATGGGATGGCATTAATGTTGTCATGGTCACGGACTTGTCAGCCAATAATATTAGTGCATCTTTTTCAAATACGAAGTCTTTTAAAAAACAATAAAAACGGTGGCTTTGAGAGTACCGAAACGGTGAATTTACCGGCGACTTTGTTCAGTCAAGGTGATCAAAGTTTTCGGTCCTTTTAAAATGAATAACAAACTCAGATAGCTACATGACCGCGGGGGCATGCGAATTTTGTCTTCTTGTGTTGATATATTCGCTGCACTCAGCTGTGAGAGATACCATCAGCTCTCCAAGATAAAATTCGTATCCCCGCGCGGTCAGATAACATTCTATATAACATTAAGATTAAAGGTGGTGACAATTTTGTGAAGTCGAACAGGATGCCATGTTTTATATTGTTATCGCATAGCCTTTCAAGTCGTCAAGAAGCCTGGTGTCATTTCTTTCCGGAGAAGCCATTCTCATAAAAAAACAATACCAAAATGAGTATTCCTGCTGATATACGAAAACTGTCCTTAAAAAAGATAATAGACCTTTTTAGCTTGTACATTTAGGGCTCGTTCTTTTGGGACCATACCAGAATAGGAATACTCCGAATAGACAGTATAATCGTGTTCTAACCAATTTGGCAGATGTGTTCTTTTAGGGATTTGTAAACCGGAATAAAAGTAACTGGAATAGCCCCAAAAGAATGCGCCCTTAGCTTTCCCATTTCAGACCATCTGATGTTCTATAATTTTGTGGACGAGGACCTTCTGACTATCGAGCTCGAGATACTTTGGTTGTGCTCTAACCGAGCGGAAGCCAAGAGTGAATTAGAGAAGAGTGTAGTTATGGCATAGCCCCAGCACAGTCACAAATGAGTCTATTTTTAGAATTCCCGTTCCCGCGAAAATCAGTTGTCATGTCCTTGAAAAAGCATGGCGGAAGCAGTCACGCGTGACATGGCTTCTTTTGATTGGTTAAAATTGGCGGCCATTTGTTTCGCGTGCAAAGTGTATCGAAAAATAAGTGACTCTGCTGGGGCAAGACCGCAAAGTGATAGATCAACATTCCTATCTAATTCACTCTTGCGGAGGCTTATACGAAAACCAAAACGTCCTAATTTTCTCTAACATGCAGATTATATTCACATGTAATAGCCCTTGTAATTGTGTTGTTTTTTTTTTTGTTGTTATTTCTTTTTCAACAGAATTCACAAGGATTGTCAGTAATTAGTGGTTGGAGCTCCTACGGTTAATTAAAGGGAATCAAATTTGTGTTTTTATAGCTCTGAATTGATGAATTGGTGTACTCAGAACGTTTTTCAAAGTGTTTGTCACTCGATTAATTGAAATGCTCCAGTATAGTTTTCAGTTGTAATACTTTTGTTGCGAACATTATAACACCCAAAGATTTTGCCTTATTTGCAATTGTACTTTTTTTTGTAGCCCACTAGTGTATTGTCGTAATATAATGGGAAATAAAATATATTTCCATGTAGTCGATAAAGATGTCATTGTTATTAACTTAAACAACAAAGGCGATCCTTTTTTTTTTCCTTTGTGAAGCTTAAGGGGCAGTAAGGCCAGGCGAACTAAATATGTTGTCGTTCGGAGACCAAATTCTTTTCGGTGAACGGAAAAAAAATGTTCGTATGATTTGTTGGCGAAACAAAAAGACGCTGTTTTGGAAACAACCTAAATACCCTCCCGAAAGAAATATCCAACTGGTTGATGCACAAAGATCGATCGCTTATGAGGAATTGAGAAGCCTGACAGCCGCACGCTGTTACAAGGCAAAATGTATAGTTGAATTAATTTCGAGTTTAACACACCTTATTCCAAAATGGCCGCCATTTTAGTATTCTTTTGTTTGATTGGAAATTGGCCCTTTTGGCCTCGTCTCCAATCGTAAACTCAAAAGAATATTTTACCTTGAACGAGGCCAAAGGGCCAATTTGCAATCAAACAAACGAATACTAAAATGGGGGCCATTTTGGAATAAGGGGTATTACTTCCCCTCTTTACAACTGTTTGACTGTCCTCGACTGCACAAACGAACTACCACCTCTTGCCTGTTTCGAAAGTGCTCGTATAGTAAGGAATCTCCAGTTCTTTTAGTAATCTCTTCCAATTGTCCATTTAAAGTGCCCCTGCGACCAAAAAATCAATTCACATTTTTCTTTGGATTTCAAAACTATGTTAACAAAACACTAAGTGACCCACGTTTTAAGCCTTGATTTCAAAAAGACACCTCTTTATTTTAACTGTAATTTTCCTATTTAATGGTCCGTCATTACTAACATTATGTTCTTGAGAGAGCTGGATCGAGGAGAAAATGACGTCAAAGGCTCACTAGTTTAAGAATGCAATACGTGTGTACGCCGCAGAATTAATATGCAGCACGGGGGTTTTGGGCTTTCAGACTTTTAAACTCACGCTTTGCATATATAATAAGCTGCGTTCACACGCTGAAATTTTAAGCTAGTGAGCCTCTGACGTCACTTTTCCCTGGATCCAACCGTCTGAGGTCCAATCGGTCAGTTTTGAACGTGAGTAATGGCGGACCGTGAAATCCAAAACTTACACTCAAAGTAAACGCCCTTTGGATAAAAATCAAAGCTCAAAATTTTGCCAGTCAGGTGTTAAGCAAACACACTTTCAAAATCTGAAGGAAAAAAGGAAGTGGTTTTTTTATTACAGGGGCACTTTAAGAGATCGTGTTATTTACTACCAAGACTGGAGAAAGCTTCGCGTGTAGCAAATGATCGAGTGAACAAACTAACCCCCGAGGTCGCTCGCGGGGCTGCTAGTGCGTTGTTAGAGGGTTGAAATAAAAGTTCAAGCTTTGTCAATTGATTCTGATGTGGAATTGTAACCGTGGGGACATTTGATTTTGGAATATTACTCAAATTAACAACTTAGAACGGTGAGCGGTGAGTGTCCCAAGCCTAATTCTGCTACTGGTTGTAGCTCCAACGCGTCACCTGTAGTTGAGTGACAGCTGAGCATCCGAGGCCGTGGGTTCGACTCAAAATAGCCTGATTCCTTTGAAAGGGAGAAGACTGCGTGACACGAGCGACCTGGACTGTCTGAGAATCACGCTAGTTCGACTCCTGCAAAGGAATTCTCGGGTTATTTTCACCCGGGTACGCCCGAGTCATAATTACTGTGGTCTGTCCTTTGCTATGGTATTCCTCACTATCTGTCAACTTGTGAACATTTCATTCTGGCCTTAGGCCCCGTTTATATGGAGAAAAGTTGTCCCGGGTAGAGGGGTCACCCTCCTAGCCGAGTCAACTTTACCGAGCGTTTACATGAGAAAAGTTGTCCCGGTTGACCGAGTCAAAGTTAACCCTACTAAATTATTCATTGGCCTTGCTTAATAATTCATAACTTCAATATCCCTCTTTCTGCTGGATTTCTATGTTTTAAATCACTCACACGGTCACTGTTGAGTTAGATTTAACTTCTTTGATAGCAATTTAACCCACAATGTTCGTTTTAAAGATAAAACACGGACTTCAATTTCCGATACGTGGAGTTGTGTCCCGGCTGGCCAAGCCAAAGTGTTTATATGAAGAAAAGTTGGCCCGGCTTGGAGGGTGACCCTACCGTCGAAAAAGGGTGACCCTGCCAGGCGGGTCACCCTTCTAGCCGAGCCAACTTTTGTTTTCTCATAAAAACGGTTCGCTGCGTTTTGTAGGGAAATGTATGAAAAGTTGGCTCGCCCAGGGTAGCTCGGCTAGGAGGGTGACCCTTCTACCCGGGACATGTTTTCTCCATATAGACGGGGCCTTAGAAGTAAATATCATGACGTGATCTTGCAAATGGTCTGTTATCGAATTTTACGGAGCCCCGGTAAGTGCCATCCAAAACTTACACTCTCCTTTTTTTTTCGCGACTTTTCTTTCGCGACTTTTACCCACCGCGGGCTAAGAGACGAACGGTACATGCAAAACAAGGCATCGATAGAGAAACTGTATAAAGTAATCAAAATAAGTTTCGTAATTATCTTTGTTTCATTGCCGCAATCAAGAGCAGTTCTTCCACGATATATACCTGTACTTCAGGAAGGCTACATTGACCGTAATAACCTTGAGAGCTACCTCCAGCTCGGGCTACAATACTGATCAGGAAATCTTGGCCTTCCTTATACTTGAAAACAGTAGAACGGTCACATAACTCAACGCTTTAAGGTGTATTACAGGGTGATATTACGCGATAGGGTGTATTATATCTAATACAACAATGCAAATGAAAGTTGATATTACCCCCCCCCCCCCCCTCAAATAAATAGTCTTTAACTCTTTTATAATACAACATGTTATATATTATATATTATATATGTTATACGTTATATATACAACATGTGACCTGTAGCATGAGATCTTGCTTTCAACTAAAAAAATTTGTGTTAAACTAACGTTTTGAAGTCTCTATATATGTGCAAACTTGTGAGCTATTGGGCTTTGAAAAAAAACTCGCTGAAATCCACCGAAACCTCTTTGTTTGCAAGAGCTTTCTTGTGCAGGTATCCAAAGGTTTTAAACACATGCAACATCTGTATAAAACAACTGTATTAATTGTTTATGTTAACCACGAAATGGAACCAAACTATTAATATTAATCGTGGGCTCTGTATGATGCATGAGTTTGGTTCTGAAAAAAAAAAAGTGGGGGTGGGGGGTGTAAAACAAAGCAAAGTCGCGAAAAAAAGAGGGAGAGTGTAAGTTTTGGATTGCACTTACGGGGCACTAACAAAAAGCATGCAACAACTCGAGGGTATTATTGTCACACGATAAAGGTAATGACCGGCACCCACGTCAGGCAGTGACCCTTGAAATAGAATTCTGTGCTTGACTTTGCGCTCGATAAGTTTTCGATAGCACACCATTTGTCCAACTAATACTTTGTTGATGACAAACTGGAAATTCTGCAGTTTTCTAGTGGGCAGCTTGGACATCTTTATACTTAAAACTGTTTTTATTTTATTTTAAAATTAAAATTTAAATGGATCCGGTCTTAATTATACCCGGTGCCTTCTTCCTTATTTGAGCCAAAACACTTCGTCAAAAGTGCTTTGTCAATTTTTGGCTCCTCTATGTCCTATGGTCACTGCAAAGAATGTGCTTGAAATACTATTCTTTAAAATCTATTCAATTCTTACAACGCTCTTGCAAAACAGACAGAAAATTGTCGGCTTCTGACAAACATATAGTACATAAGTTTTAATTATTTACAAATTTTAACCTTTTGTGATGCTAATCAAATACATACAGAGTGTTTAATTCAACTTGCTAAGTTACATATTCTGTCGTTTGGTCTGGCTAACTCGTGAACGAGATCACGAAACGATTTTCCATAGAGAACAAAATGGTAAGTATCTTGAAAACTGAAATCGAGCCAACCTGCATTGTCCATCTAGTAGCTAAATAATTTCAGTTTCTAAATTGGAGCTTAATATATAGCCGCGTTTAAGAAAGGGCAAGCGTCTCTTCTTCTTTCTGCTGGCATCACTGCCGGCTACAATTAACAAGGGATATGAAGATAATGGAAAAGTTTATGTCTTTTAAATTAATACTGCACGAAAAAAGGGAATCGGTAGACGCTTTATTCGCTCTAATAACCCAACATTTTTCCAAATGATCTATGGACACAATACTTGTTACGAAGCTGCTCACATCTCAGACTTAGATTGTCTTCAAATGCCCTTGTCTTTGTTTCCCCTTTTCAGTCTTTTTCAACCTTTGAACGCACGAATAGTGAGAAAACCACCGAACTGAAGTTCGGCTGTTGAGGCTCTATACAATCGGAGACACTGTCTTTAACCGAACTTTGGGCCCTGTCGATTCGATCGGAAGCGAGTTGTGACCTTTTCGAAGATGCAGTTCTTGTGATGGTGTCTGTTCTTGCAAAGTTTGAGTTCTCAGAGCTTTTGGACATAAAACATGGTTAAAATTAAATCAAATTCCATTTTTACCGTGGTTGCTTTATTTATAAGTAAGTCAAGTCTCAGTTTACTGCGGAAACTGCTCGATTTGGTCAGGATATTTCAACTAAACTATTCAAATCGATTTTATCTTGAAAAACGATATTGTAAGTTTGCTTTTAACAGGTACGTGAGTGGTGTTTAGGTGATGTCCGGAAAATTGATATGGAAATGAGTTTACTTAAAAATAGTATATTATAGGTTCACGATTATCAACATGTCATTTATTAATAGGAGAAAGTTAAAAAGTACGCGAAATTAAATGTCAGCTGGCGTACATTTTGGGCGCGTGTAAAGCGCGCGCGACCTCGCACTTTTCCTTCGCGGTGGTACGGTGCACCTCTCCGGCTTGTGTGAACACATGCGCGCATGAGCAGGTTATCAAGATTTGATTCACGCTTTTTTTGTATTGGTTCTGATTGTTTGAAAGATTGAGCGAAAACCTTTTAGCCTTAATTCACTCATTCATTCATTCCTTCATTTATTTATTTATTTCTCAGGCTCACAAATTCTCAGAAGAGGAAATTGCGGGTAGGAAAAAATAAATCAACAACTTCACTTTTTTGTTTGTCTTTTCGTTTGCTTTGGAGTTTTAACTTTTAGTTTGCTGTGCGTGCGAAATATATTTGGGTAGTTTATATGTATGTTTCAGTGTGATTCATTCGTACTCAAGTCAATTATTTAGATATTTCCCTTTGCAGAGGTTTAATTAAGTCTAAATCCACGCCAAGTCAATTTTTGTGAAGTTAACACCGTCCCAGCTCCGAAATACAAGTGGTCTTTAAATCTCGGGTTTCCGATTCGTGTTAGTCCGCTTTGATAATATGTGTCTATTCTTTTCCACTCTATTTTAACAGCTTTTTACTGTGCACAATTTGTTACAATCTTCATCCACCACCGCAGCTATTACACCGCCATCGGTGCCTCAGTTGTTTGAGCACTGGACTGCCATTTATAACCCTGTGGAACGTATAAGAACCCACACACTATTTACAGAGAATGAGGCCATGTAGTTCCCGGTGTTGTGGTCTGTCCTCTGTGGTGTGTCATGGTTGAGAGGGTAAATTCCCGGAGACATTAGCTACACCAAGCTACTCTAAACCTCAGAGTAAATAAAGATATGATATATAACCATTAAAGCTTGTTGAAAACTCGGAAGACTGGAGCCTTTTTATCCTCTTGCGATAGTAATATTACGATTTCTCATAACAGAATCAAAAGCTAAGGAGAGTCAGAGAAAGTCTTTTTTAATAAAGAAGGAAATTTTCTTCTTTTCACGTTAACAGAATATAGGGAGGCATTTCAGTTGTTTGACAAAGATGGAGGGGGCACTGTTTCGACCAAAGAACTCAAACAAGTGTTTGAAGCGTTAGGACAACACCCAACCGACCAGGATGTACTTGCAATGATATCTGAGGTCGACAAAGATGGTCAGTATGAACAATGAACGGAACGCTTAAGAAGGCGTGTTCACACGGGCTGGGTGTGTCTAAGGACGTCCAGAAGTAAACTCGACCACGCCTTGTGAAATAGCCATCTGTCTGGTTGCCTTTGTTTTTAAAACAGTTTTATCTTAGCCTACTGATAGCTTTCCAGCAATAAGAATGGTATTGAACAGGCTTGGAGATATTCGGTTTAAAGGCAAATGTAGGCCTAGGGTGTTTTAAGATGACTTTTCTATTGCTATGGTTACCTTTTGCGTCACAATTACGAGCGCATCTTTAAAGGAATAATTCATCTTGGTGTTACACACGGTACCATAGAATTGCCGTTGTGCGAGACAGAGTTGTAGAGCCAATCCTTCTAAGAAGACAGTGTCTTGAAATTATTGAGACTGATGTGAGCCACTTGAAAACTGATTGTATATGACCACACACTATCGCTAAAAGATAAGTGGTTAATATTCTAGTGTGCAATTTAAGTCTCAAAAAAAATGGAAGACCCTTCAAAACCACCCTGTCGCACGTGTGACATCTGCCAGTTTTTTTCCCTCGGCGATGAAGTAATCAGCATGCCAAGATTATGATAATAAAGATAATTATGACTGTGATGAATGTTGACGATCATGACGAGGACGATGACAATAACGATGGTAACGAAGGCGATGGCGACGTGACGACGACGATGACGTTGACGATAACGACAACGAAGACCAGGATGATGACGTTGACGGCAACTACTACAACAACCATGGCAACGGTCGGCGATGCCGCGATGGTGATGACGTTTACGATGACAATGATGTCTTTGGAGATAGATGATGATGATGATGCCGCCATATCTATATCGCAGCGCGAAACATCTATTCAAATCTTTTTTCCCCAGCATTCATGGTTTCTTTTTTCTTTTCTTTTTTTTTTTACTTTGGGATTTGTTGTCCTGTCTTCGATAGGGAGCGGTGAAATAGACTTCGACGAGTTCCTTCAATTAATGGCTGCCAAGCAGGCCAACATGACGATGGAAGATGAGTTAAGAAACGCCTTCAATGTGTTCGATATGGATGGCAGTGGATACATATCACATGCAGAACTAAAGCTGGTGAGCTTATTTGCACATAATGCTCTATCAGAAATCATTAGTGACAAAGTGATCGTGCCCAGTAACCTTTTAGTTGAGTAGGAGAAACATCAGACTTTGATGAACATGAAGTCGCAGGCTCTATCTACCACGAATACATCAATGGGAATATCTTCCGATGAAGAATAGACTGTTTGCGGGAGAACCTGGCAACTGAGCAAAATTTTGAAAAAGGTTGCAGAAAATAAATCCGAAAATTTAGCACCCATTACACACTAATTGAGCTAATTTGTGATTTGTTTCAATACAGCGATTTTCCAATTAACTAAACTAAGGTAAACACAATTTAGACACCACTTTTGAATTGAGCCAATCAGAGGATATATAACCAGCGTTATTTAAGCGCGGGAAAAGAGGAAGTAACAAGTCAAAATGAAAAGGTCATTTAACTTGTGCAAATATAAATTGCATGTTTCATTTTAAGGATTCAGCTGAGTGCTCGTTTGCCGCACAAGCAGTACGTTAAGCTGCTCGCTTCAGCTCGTAATCAAAACGGGCGATAACAAATAAAAATGAGACCTAATATCGCGAAAACAGGAAAGAAATTCTATTAGATGTGTTGAGCAACATCTCGAGGGAAAAGTCTTTTTCTTCCAAAGGCGGAGGTTTTATAAATGACTAGGAGCCCATAATTATCTCAACTTTTCACTTGATAAATTTTTATCATACTACGCTTAGGTAAGAGAATTTATTGGGGGTTTCGAAATTTGGAAAAAAAATTACTAAGTCACCGAATTTTAGAGGGTCTCTTAGCAATGCTGTACCGTTGCCATGGCAACAGCTCGGGAATATCCAATCCCTTGTTACAGAGCTGTGCTTTCTTCAGGTACTTTCGAATCTTGGCGAGTCATTGACAGACGAAGAAATTGACGATATGATTGGAGAGGCTGATCTCGATTCGGACGGGCAAGTCAGCTTTGACGGTGAGTGAAGAGGATCTATTCTTTTAAAACTATAATATTTATCTCCTCCGTGGACAATAATATTGGGAAAGGAAATGAAGGAATGAGATTCTCCGGAAGACGTACATGGACTGAGCTTTTTCGTAAGGCCGGAGCGCGTGTACCTATTCTGAGCAAACGGTATCATCTTTGTTCCCTTCATTCTGCTTTCGTGATATTGTTCGCGTTTATATCTTAAAGTGCATATGACACAAAATTTTTTATTAGCTTGTTGGAAAGAGCTTTCAAGATGATGAAGAATGGCATTTACTTTATTGCAATAGCACTCTTGGTTGCCGAATTATTCAAGATTTTGATTTATGCAAATTAGGGAACTTGTGACGTTACGTGGTGGACACAAAATTGTGTAAAATCACAAAATATGGAATATCTTTGCATGTACTAAGTCTGGAGGGTTGAAATTACACATTGTAATAGTGATTATGATGTCACCATAGCAACATACTCGTTACCAGACCTCTACCTTTCCGATATCAAAAATGCCTTCTTTGTTGCTTCAGAGTCTAACAGACTTCCTTATGCTTATGCCGTGTAATGTCCATATTCGCTCACACCCACTAAATGAACATCAAGAACAAATAACCTTTATTGGAGAGGGAAACTCTGATTTTACCCTTTGGATGGAGAGGGCCTGGAGCCCATTGTGTTGCTATGGAAACGTCACAGTGGGCCATATCATGGAACTTTGTAATGAGTATAAGAACTGTACAAAGTTTCAGTTCTATACAGAAAATGTCTTCAGAGATATTCAATTTTTTGTGATTTTACATCATTTTGTGTCCACTATGTGACGTCACAAGTCGTTTAATTTGCATAAATCAAAATCTTGAATAACTTGGCAACCAAGAGAGCTATGACAATAAAATAAACGCCGTTCTTCATCATTTTGAAAGCTCTTTTAAACAAGCTAATAAAAAAATTTGTCATATGCACTTTAAGAGCTCTATAACGATGAGAATTCCTGTGAGAATCATTTTCATTGCGGCCAGCTCAACAGGGAACGTACGGCAACCGGAGGCCGGAGATTTTTCTGGTCTTGACGCTGTAGTTCTACATTTTCAGTACTCTGATAGCGACGATTTGTTTGAAAATTTGAGAGAGACTACTACTCAGAATACATTTTTTGGTTATCGTCATTCGCGCGCGATTCAGTTCCCTCGTACCAATTTCTGCCCATCTCCAATCTGCTGCAAAGGATGGCCGCCAAAAGTTTCAGTACTTTGCACTCTAGCCGAAATTTCGTGAATTGTAGGAACCGTGAAAATTTTCTTGCCCCCATTTTTCATTACATAATCTTTACCTTTTGGCAAAAAAAATAATAATTGAAAAAGAAAATTAATGAATAAAATTTTTAAAAAGGCTTTTTCCTTTTTCAATAAATATTTGCATATTGATAAGAGCCCATATTTGCCGAAATCGTACATCCACAATCACGTCACAGGGCAAATCTTTTTGGTTTTGTCAGTGCCCATATAAAGAAATTTGTCGTACGCCAGATTCCGTACAATTTCAGTTTTTGTTTTCATCATTTCAGAGTTCATCAAGATGATTGGAAACAAGTGAGACAGATGGCTCTCTTTTCTTCTCTTGCATTATTTCTTTTGTATCCTCTTCAACTGAACTGAAGTGAAAATATTAAAATTTAATCAAAAAAGCGGGTTTCGTTTTTTGATATCGTTACTTTTCTAACCTCTGTAGTAACTGGGAGAAAACCATTTACACTTTAATCTCCGAGATACACCCCTCTCCCTCCCCCAGGCCTGCTGGGACAGAGGGCCCGTGATACAAAAACGCGAACCTTGAGCATTCTTTTTCTCCTATTTCCCTGGGTCCTCCCCCGAATCCCCTCTTCATTCGATGAGGGAGAAAAACGACGACTCCTACTTTCACAGAATGTAATTACAAAAGAACCGCGCCATACCAGGTGAAATACGCAAATCACCATAATGCAAATTCATATTTGCAGGTGATGTTCTCATTGTCGGTACTTCTATTATATTAAAGCTGCTGTGTGTGAACTATTGGGATTTACTAGCGGCCACAAAAAACTGACGCTAATTTCGGGGGGTCGTTACTATCGGAACTTAATGGTATGGGCTCTTTACATTATTCGTGAGCACTCAGAAGATGAATTTTGGAAAAAATCAGTAACAAAAATTTGCATAGAAAATTTATCTGATATGTTGTGTGCATTTGCTTTCCATAACGACCAAATCCTCTAAAGTCGCATCGCACGGAGTAGTACTTGTTCCTAGTTGGGCCGTACGGCTTTTTCCGGCCCTGGGGCCCGAAAAGCCATCTGTGAAATTGCCAACCGCTTGTTTTGGAAAGCAGATCTTTTAACATGTTTTCAAGGTAACAAAAAGAAAAATAACTGTGAAGTTTGACGAAGTAAATGCTCTCCGTTCTTGAGTTACAAAGGGAATTGTGACACCCGAAAATTTCGGGACTTTAGAGAAACGGCCCCCTGCTGGCGCAAATGCGTACGGCCCTCATACGGGGATTTTCCCAATAGCTTTAAAATGAAAGCGCACGCGGGGCCGTACGGGCCATATGATAATTCTCAATCCTTTTTTTTTTTCATTACTACCATTTGCGTCCATCCTTGAAGCGCGACAAATTTTGCGCGAAGTTTTACTTTCAAACGTCAACGGTTTGTCCGGTCGTGTGTCACTTTTGACCAATGAAACGTTGGCGCTTATGTTGGTAAATTGACCACGTTTTTGACGGTGTACCAGCATGTTTTGTTCACGTGCTCTTCAAGTTTTCAGGTTTTCGTGAGAGCGGAGATATTTATGAATCTATACAAGAATTTGGTTTTATCAACGGAGTTGATAATGTAAATTGGCCACCGTACAGAGATTCTAAAAGCTGACGTTTCGAGCGTTAGCCCTTCGTCAGAGCGAATCGAGGGATTATGGGTTACGTGTAGTTTTTATAGTAGAGTAGGAGCTACGCTATTGGTGGTAACATGGCAACGTGAAAAATAGGAATATATTAGTTAAATGAAAAGCGTTCGTTAATACCGTGAGGATTAAGGGTGCCGATTTGAAAGATGAATTTTTGTTCCAGATTCTTGCGGCTTTCCGTCGTACCTAGATGTAGGGAATTGCCGCAGATAGCCATTTGTTTTTTGGAGTGGTTAGGCAGATTAAAATGGCGAGCGACTGGCTTAGATGCATCCTTGTCATTCTTCTCAACATCGCGAAGGTGTTCGCGGAATCGGTCGCCTAGTCGTCTACCTGTCTCACCAATGTATAATTTATTGCATAACGTACAGGTTATGCAATAAATGACATTTGCGGAGGTACATGTGAAACGATCGGTGATCTTAACGAATCGCTTAGGTCCCGATATCTTGCTAGTGTTAACAATGAAAAGACAAGTTTTGCATCCTCACGTTATTAACGAACGCTTTTCATTTAACTAATATATTCCTATTTTTCACGTTGCCATGTTACCACCAATAGCGTAGCTCCTACTCTACTATAAAAACTACACGTAACCCATAATCCCTCGATTCGCTCCGACGAAGGGCTAACGCTCGAAACGTCAGCTTTTAGAATCTCTGTACGGTGGCCAATTTACATTATCAACTCCGTTGATAAAACCAAATTCTTGTATACTACTTCCCCACCGACGCAGCACCACAGTTTCTTTAGAAACTACCCCTTCATTTGTTTATGAATCTGCCTGGGAATCTAGTAGAGTTATAAATTTGGTATACTTTACCAAGAAGAGATAGTGATTCAGCAACTACGGGAAAAAAATACATGAAACCGCAAAGTGAAACTAGAAAGATCGAGGAGGAAATACTTCTGCGTCTAGGGCATTCTGCACACACACGCTCTTCCGTGTTTCAAGGAACATTTAAAATCTTGATTTCAAGCGATTCTTGGTCGGTAATTTATCTCATTACAACCTTGTTGACTTTGAATTTGTTTGTCTCCATTGCAAAACCAGCAGAGAAGTTATTAGGGCGGTCATGCAAACCCGAACGCTCTCACGAAAAACTTTGAGAGCACGTGAACAAAACATACTGGTATGCTGTCAAAAATGTTGTCAATTTCAAAACATAACTGCCAACGTTTCATTGGTCAAAAGTGATACAAAACCGGACAAACCGTTGACGTTTGAAAAGTAAAACCGCGCAAAATTCGTCATGCTTCAAGGATGGACGCAAATGGTAGTAAGTACGAGTGTAATGTAATGATCTTTCGTTTTAACAGACAAGCGATAGTAATTTGTACAGGAAATGAATAGTCAATATTTGGGTGAGTTTAAAAGGTAAAACTTTTGATTAAAGTTACATCATAGGGCGTGATGGAGAGCGAGTCCGAATAACGTCGTTTTTGCCTGCCAAAATCGCCTTTCCAAGAAAGTGATTCGGTTGACGAGGACGTTCCAGTAAGAACAAAATATAAAAATAATTGGGCAGTGAACATTTTCGCCGAATGGCTGAGGTTAAGAGAGGTTCACTTCAACTACACAAGGTTCAAGCCTTGAGTGCCATGGCAGACAATGCTGAAAAGGATGCTCTTTCGCTGCATTATTGGGTGTTGTCCAAATTCATTTTAATCCTCTGGCCCCGGCTGTTCAAAAGTTGGAAAGCGCTATCCACCGGATAAATCTCTATCCAGCGGATAAACACTAGCAAAACCAATAGAGTTATCCAGTAGATAGTGCTTTATCCGGCGGATAGCGCTATGGATATCGTTTGAACAAATGGGGCCTGGACGCTAATGATAAAAGGTAATGCGACAGTTTTATGTTGAATATTCGAATTTAGTTTCATTGGGTATCAAGATACATGCATCTGACCAAAATAGGGCAAACCGATTGGCTAAAAACCTTATGAATTATTAATGATCTTGAGAACTTTGCATCATGCATGCGAGACTTCCTGGTTTGTGGTAAAACCGGTGGGTTATTTAACAGAATCTTTTGCTATAATGTCTTGCACAGTAAACCGATGGCCTCTAATATTAAACAGCATCAGTTTGCTTATGGTATTGTTAATCAAAACTTTGAATATTCTATCACACAGACAAACTTTGAACGAGATATCATATCAAGAATTAGCAGCAAATAAAGTACAAGGTAAATCGTAAAAGATTTGACGCGATGAAACAAAGCACGTTGTAATGTAGAGGCCAAGGAAACCCTCTCAAGTGATGTATTAGAAAGCGCATTATATGCTGTAAAGTTTATTATAAGACTGTGGATTCTACTTACGCCAACTAATTTTAGAAATTCCTTCCAAGTCAGTAGCCCAGAGAACCACGTTGGTGGAATATTTTAATGCCGAGTTTCCAAAAAAAAAAAAAAAACTGGTTTGGAAAGGCCGCCTTTTTCCTAAGGGAATTAAACAGTCCTTCATCTGAACCTTAAAGTGCACACTAAAATACAGCATTGGCAAATGTTATCACCTCTTATCTACACAGGTTGAAAAGGTTACTGTGCTACAATTATTCCAAATGAAGACATCACGTACATAGCCAACTTCAAAAGTTGTCGCTCTGCCTAAGCTTTTTGAATAAACCTAACTAAACGTTTTAAAAACTAAAATTAAAAGTACTAAAGGCTTAGAAATAAAATTTGTTCCTTATTCGGACTAAAAATAAGTTATTTACACCTTTTCAGGACTGCTGAAAACACCTTGGTTTGGGACAATGACAGCTGACTTAAGTATACTTGTAGTAAATCTACCGGTCTTTGGCCGACTTTCTGCAAATGAAACACTGTATATCTGAGCTCAAAGAGATGGATTTTCAACATTTGCCACTTTTTTTTAAAATTCCACGGTAATGAAAGCATTGGCTATTTTTTCAATTTCTAAGCTTAGTGACCAAGCCTCAGTAGTTCAAAAGGTGTATAATGCTCTCCAGCGGATAAACACTGGCAAAACCAACAGACCTTATTCACGATGACCTCCATGTTGGATTTGCTATTATCATGCAAATTAGCTACACACTTCTGAGGGGGCAAACAACACAAGTTCGACAGGTTTTAACGAATATCTTAGCCACACAGATGATTTTTTCTACGTTCATTGAATGTTTTTCACCTAAGGAGATAACGAAGTAGAAAGTCGAAATGTCAAAGGCAATCAAAGATATAAAATTATTATAAATGGGACTTAATTCTAAATTCTAAAATGTACTCTTAGAAATGTTATTTCAATATTTCGACGAGCCGATTTTTGCGCAATTTGCCTTTTTTCCAATGTTTGCCCCCCAGCAAAACACATGGCTATTTTGCATGACAATTTGAAAACCAACATGGCGGCTATCGTGAATAAGGCCTATTGAGTTATCCAGTGGATATTGCTATCCACCCTGGAACAACTGGGGCCAGGCCTATCAATCGAGTGACTGAAGAAAACCTTGTGGTAATAAATACAGCCCTACATCATGCTGTTATGATGCAAGCCCGTGCAGTTTTCATGGAAAAATGTCACTCCCAGCCTTACTTGTGTCCAAAGGCACAAAAACGTAAAATTGGCTTCTTGGCAATTGGTTAGCTTCACGTTGTGCAACCTTAGCCATGCCTGTCTTCAAACCAAGATGAATCCTAAAATCGTGAAAAGGTCGACGCGAATAAAATGTGCATCAACTGAAAAAACATTGCATAAACCCTCTGTGCACTCATGTCTCAAAGCATCTTGGATTATTTCAACAACGAGGATGGGTAATTCACTTTGATGTCATCATCTTCACAAACTCTGCAATGATGAACAAGGAAAAACAGAGCAAAGAAGGAAATACATTTTGTACTACAGACATTTTTGCAAACACAGCCAAAATTAATTGATATCACCTCTCAGGTTGAAAACTCTTCATTTACATACTTATTTTTCATTTGAAATTTACCTTCATAATTGACTTGCCCATCACCATCAATGTCAGCTTCCCTGATCATTTCATCAACTTCCTCATCTGTAAGTTTCTCTCCCAAGTTGGTCATGACATGACGCAACTCGGCAGCACTGATAAAGCCATTGCCATCTTTGTCAAAAACTCGGAAAGCCTCCCTAATTTCCTCCTCTGAGTCAGTGTCTTTCATTTTCCGTGCCATCATTGTAAGGAACTCTGGGAAGTCAATTGTGCCGTTTCCTATTGAGTTGAAAAGACAATTTAAAAAAATAGGGCAAACTACACTTGCACAAGAAAGTAAAGCTGTTAAGAGTCAGGGTTCACATTACTTTAAAATTTTAAAATTTTACAAGAACTTGTAATTCACCAGTGATGATGATGATGATGATGATGATAATAGTAACGCCCGGTCGCCTTATTTGCAAGCGTGGGCGACCAAATTTCAGAACAAGTAGACCGAATGGGCGCCTAACTTATCACAAGGTGATTCATCATCACTTTTAATTAATTAATTCCGCGCTCTTGAAAAATGACTCTGGCTACTAACTTTTAAAGTTGGAAGCCCAGAGGGCTCCGAAAAAATGTACTTAGGCAGCAGCCTTGTATATCAACAGTTGCTACCAACAAAGGTGTACCTGGCAAAGAAAGTCAAAACACTGAACACCCATGACTACAACTGTCGAATGTGTGGAAAAGAACCAGAGAGTGTCGCACATGTCCTCACTGGATGTGGTGCGATAGTGCAATCAAAGTACGTGGACAGACATAATAATGTTCTCAGAATCTTGTTCTTCGAGATTCTTGCCAGTTAACTACAAGTTGGAGTACCGAGGGATTAGACTACGCATGGTAAGGGCCAATCAAGCCAAAACCAGTCTATGAGGATGATCAAGTGAGAGCCAGAAGTACGAGCAAACCGTATTGATGTGCGAATCATTGACAAGAAAGAAGAGAAAGTTATTCTCTTAGAGATGAGCTGCCCGTGGATTTGTAATTGCGTAGTTAAAGCAGAAGCGAAAACAAGGAAGTACAGACCATTGCGATTGGAGTTAAAGAAACAGTACCAGGGTTTTCTTTAAGGTTTCACGTAGCCGGAGTTTTTTGCGAAGTAGACGGTTGTGGGTCCGGAGGACCCACACGATGGGCTTTAGCCCATCGCTTCTAGGGGGGTCCGGGGGCATGCTCCCCCGGAAAATTTTTGAAAACTGAATGCCGGAAAATGCATTTCCTGGCATTTTGAGCCATGAAACTCAAACATTAGAGGGATGAATCAAGCTGCAATTATACTATGAAAACCATGTTACTCAAAGAAAGACGAAGCGACATTTCAATAATACAACCCTATAAACAAAAAGTTGAGTGATATTTTTTGCATCTTTTTGGTGGTTTTGCTGGAGCTAACGAGCCTGGCAAATATTGCCACTTGACAACTTGTAAACATGGCACATACTTTGAAGGACTATACCAGCAAAGGCTTCTGATTGCTTGTTAAATTAAGAAGCTGATTGGAGGATACTAATTGGCCAATGGCGTAAAGGATGTTTCGATCCTGTTTAGGTGTGAAGATGACACACATTCGTTCCATTGTGTAATTAGCGGGAAAACTTGGTTGTAGTAATTTCGAAAATTGAAAATCACTCGAGCGGTTTAAGAGTGATGTAGTTTTTTTTCCGAAGAGTTTAGGAGTTCCGTAAAGCAGTGAGAGTTGATCAAGGGTGACGTTGGATAAAGATCCGTTGTCATGTTGAAGCGTAGAGATGCCCTCGAGAGGACGCGCACTTACGCGGGCAAGTAGGATTTAACTCCGAGGAGCGTTACGTTCAAGTGTTTAAATAAAGTCTACGAGTCCTCAGCTTCTACGTTCGCTATAAATGATCAACTGAAAGGTTCGAAGTGAAAACGAAGGAGCGGTTAAAGAATGATCAGGGGCTAGTTTTGTTCCTCAGTTGAGTTGTGGTAAGAGATGCATGAACGCAGGCTGAGCGTGTTGCTAGCAGAACATCATACGTAAATTTCCTTCTGGATTGAGAACAAACCTATTGAAAGTGTTTCTTTGTTTACAAGTTTTTTTATGATTGCGGCGTGATTAAAGGAAGTTTTGCGCGGACTAAAAAGTCCTTGAGTGATTTTTACTTCCGGTAAGATACAGTCGGTGGCTGTTTAAAGATATGGAAATCCAATATGGCGGACAACAAATCATATTGTTCCTACTTTCCCGCCACCGCAGCAAGATTTTTTCAAAACGAAAGTCTCAAGCATAACGTTTTTAAACTGCCCTTGAGTCAGAAGTCTTTTATGTGTTTTCAGAAAAGATAGGCACTGCAAATTTTTATTTGTATTGAGCCCAAGTAGTTTAGACCTCATAAACATCATCTCCTCTACATGTCTTGACTCCTCAAACAATGAAAGTAGCCGGCGAAACCTGACAGAGAAGCCGGCGAACTTCGCCGGCTGCCGGCTCTTATATACAACCCTGACAGTACCCAGGGTATAAAATCACCCAGCATATAACATTATCATGGATGTATTGGGCAGGTACTCAGAAGCAGTAAGAAGTAAGTAATAGTGCTAAAAAAGATACAGAAACCCATGCTAACAAATACCCTAAACATTGCAAGAAGTATGAAGATACTAGATCATGAACATGGAAAAGAACTGATATACAATTACACTTAATATATTTTTGAAACAGTTTTCAATATATTCCTATTTTGTTTACAGTTATACAGTTCATTTTTATATTGTACTTAGTCACTTAGGGGCACTCTTGACATTTTATATAGAATCTACCAAAAATTTTTAAAAAACTAATACTAGACTTTAGACATTACTCATCAGGGAAAGAAATCAGAATTAATAATGTAAGGAAAAAAGCAAGGATTATCTAGCTTTTATAAACTACATCTGTAAGATTTTAGGATTGATAATTTGATTATTTTAACCCTTTGACGTCCAAACTGGCGTAAACCGGCCAGAATTAGTATTTTACTGTCTAACGCCAGACGATTTTACTCGCCAATGGGGAACCCCTGGGAGTCAATGGGTTAATCTAGATACATTGTAGATTTCATTAAGATCTAAGTAGGTTTTGAGAGCTACTTAGGTTTTTTTTAAAAGAGACTTCCAGGGATCGGTCACATGATCTGATGCCCACTCACTGTAGTTACCTAATAGGCATTCATACATATCTACTGCCATAATAATAACTCTTTACTTTCTGTGAAGAGAACCCCCAAAGAGACATGGTACCTATTAGACCTCGGCAGCCCTGGACCTAATCGTAATAATAATAATAATAATAATAATAATAATAATAATAATAATAATAATAATAATAATAATAATAATAATAATAATAATAATAATAATAATAATAACGTTGAAATAGTTAAGAACTTGAAATAGTTAAGAACTTTTATACCTATAAGAGATAGGAAGAACGGAGCAGAGCGTTGAAAGGAATAGTCTAACTGAACATTCATATTTATAAATTATATAGCATAGACTAGGACTAGTCTCGCTATGCTATCGATCATGTAAAACCGCAATATCACTAAGTGTCCATAATAATAATAATAATAATAATAATTGATAAATTTAGAAATTTAAATCGATTTTATTTGAAAAAATGCCACGATACAATCACATAAATGCACATTATAAATACGGAACAGAATTGGTTGACCTAACTGAAAAACTTTTTCATAAGAATATAAGAAAACATATTTAAGGAGGCTTGAAAGGGTTTCAACACTCAGAAGACACTTTCTTTACAGTGAATGATGCTTCTGTGTGAATGAGACCACAATTGTGTATAACAGCCAGAAGTCAGGCTACTTAGCCAAGTGCTGGAGCCTCACTCAAGCAAGCATTACGTAATAGCAATGTTATGGTACCATATGAAACACCCATTATTTCCAAACAAGATGTGATCATCATTGTGATATAATAAGTTACAGTACCTTGGTAATGGCAAAGCCCAGCAAAAGCACCCTATATTTTGGATTTAATTGCTCATATTTCAAAAATTAACTCAGTGACCGGCGGATCTAATTCACAGGTTGCAGGTCATTGTTTCAACAATACAGAAAGTATCCTAAACATTCTTAAAAGCTAACCTTAGGCCTAATTAGGCCTAAACAAAAGTTTTTCGGCCTAAGGTTAGCTTTTATGAATGTTTAGGATACTTTCTGTATTGATGAAACAATGACCAGCAACCTGTGACCTGCAAATTAGACCCGCCACTCAGTGACCACCCTTTCTTACAGCTAAAAAGTGATTAGGAGGCTACGATGAAAAGGCAAAGTTTAAAAAAGTTCTGTCTAGCGGATTTAGAGCCACCTTAAAAAATGCACAAAATTAAGGTGGTTATGAAACCACTAGACAGAATTAAACTATGCTGAAACTTTCATCTTGCCCTTCTGATTACTTTTCAGAAATAAAATGGGGGTCACCAAGTTCGTTTTTGAGATATACATGTAAGCAACTAAAGACAAAATAAAAGTCGTTTTTACAGGGCTTGCCCGTTGCCACAGTGACATACATTACGTCACAATAATGACTGTATCTTGTAATTCGTGTTTCATTTGAAATCACAACATTGCTAATAAATGATACAATGTTGTGGTGCCAATCCTTCTAATAAGAGTGTCACTTGGAAGCGTTGAAGCTGGTTTGAGCCACCTTAAAATACAAATTCGAATCCTAACTTCTCACTCGTTCCTTCTCGATTTCAAAATCATTATCTCTAATAATAATAATAATAATAATAATAAAAATAATAATAATAATAATAATAATAATAATAATAATAATAATAATAATAATAATAACATCTTACCCGTGCTTCGGTTTGTCTCCTGCTCTAGAACCTTGAATATTTAGCATATTTTAGCGTAAATTAGTTTAGTTTATTATATATATACATATACATATTTTAACCTTAATTTTTAATTGTTTCACTTGCCAGAGCACAGGCCACGCCTTGGCGCCCTGTGTTCCTTTTAACTGTATAGCATACAGATAGTTTTTACTGCTGAATAACACTAACAATCATAATAATAATAATAATAATAATAATAATAATAATAATAATAATAATAATAATAATAACTATATTATATAAAATTATATAATAATGATGATGATGATGCTTTCCAACAATTATCTGTAAAATTTGTTTTTCTTGCTGTAGTTGTGGTGGTTGGCTTTTTGTATTAGTGGTGTAAGCTACATGTAACAAAACAAAAAAATCAGTGGAGCTTTCAAATTTTTACCATCAGCGTCAACTTCATTGATCATGTCCTGTAGTTCAGCTTCAGTTGGATTCTGCCCAAGAGATCTCATTACTGTCCCCAGTTCCTTTGTTGTGATGGTACCATCTCCATCCTTGTCAAAAAGTGAGAAGGCTTCCTTGAATTCTACGAATGGGAAAACAAGAAATGACTTCACTTGGCGGGCAATGCCATGCCAAGATGCAAATGAAAAAAAAAAAAAAAAACAACATCACTTTCATGTATGGTTACTGTACCTGCAATTTGTTCCTCGGTAAGTTGATCAGCCTGATAAAGAAAATAAAAATATGGTTCTTAATCATAGCTGCTCATTAAATATTTTGTGTGTATCTTGAGCGACCAGTATGTCGTATCTGAAAAGTTTTTTTCAGAAACGTTCATATAATTAATACGATCACACCTCTCTGTGTGCAAAATACAAAGGAAAAAAAAAGGAAATAAAGTACAAAAAAAGCCAAGAATTAGTGCAAAATAAAGGAAACTGAATAGAGCGTATTCTTACTTGATATAAAAAGTGACTAGTCAATCATTACGAGAATGCAAATAAAGTTAACATAAAAACACCATGAAAAGCAATTCCTAAGAATTTATATCAACAACAGGAAAAGGAAATATGTTTTAGTATTCAACAAAATAATTATCATACAGTTCTTGTTTAACCCATTGACTCCCAGGGGGTCCCCCATCAAAGAGTAAAACGATCTGGCATTAGACAGAGTAAAATACTAAGTGTGGCCGGTACAGGCCGGCTTGGGAGTTAATGGCCCTGGTGAAAATCTTTTAAGGATCTTTGAAGATCCTTAAAGACTCCTCAAAGATCTTTTTGAGGATCTTTCAAAGGGTATCCTCAAGGATCCTACCTAGGATCCTTGAAGATCCTTAAAGATCTTAGCTTTTCTTGCCAAGATCCTCAAAGATCCTTTAAAGATCCTTCAAGGATCCTGTGAAGATCTTCATCTTTAAAGATCTTTGTCAGGTCTTCGAAGATCTTTGAAGATCTTTAAAGATCCTTTAAGGATTTTCACCAGGGGGGGACATTAACGAGTGATAAAATGAATGCTTGGTAGGCTTGAGTTCTCTGTCTCCCAAAATTGCGCTAATCTCTTTGTTTTTTTATGACTGATGCCTCCTTCCTTCCTCCCCCCCCCGGAATCCACCACCAGCTCTTACTTCACTAGTTTAAATACAATGTACAATAATTTCACTTTAGATTGAAACCGTTACAGGTCTCAACTAACACTGGTTGTAAAATTGAACCTGGAAACATAAGGGGCTTTGATCTTCACAAGAGAAAAAACAAGTACAAAAAATGAGAAGAAAAAAGGAGAAAAAAATTATTACAATGCCTGCCACGTCATGCAAAATATGGTGTTGCATTACACTATTAAAGATTAATATTCAAAGCTGAAATTTAATCATCAAAACACATAAGAAAGAAAACCCCTTACGGGAGATGAAAATGAAAATACCCAGAAAAGAAATTTAATGTTCTTAGAAATGAGTTATCTGCATTACTTACGGTAATATTAAAACAAATACAATAAAATTTAACATTTCTGCAATCTTTTTTATGCTTGAAACACTCTCTGCCCATTAATTTTAAGTACAAGTTTACATAGCATAATGTTTTTTTGTTAAAATAATAATTATTGATTCTTGTACACATCTACAGTGTAACGACCAACACTTCATATTTAAAATTTAATATTTCCTTGACCACAACTTTGAAAAACTGTCCAGGTTCCATAAAATTTACATAAATAGAGCCAATGTGTGTACGTACTAGCATCATATTACAAAGAAATTGAAACAAGAGAGACATAATATTGAAAAGCACTCAAGCTGAATGAAGCTTTTGTGGTGATGTTTATCACTTAGTGTTATCTAAAATTAATAGCTAACTACAATACTGTGTCATTGCTCAAACTAAGAGAATTAATAATAATAATACAAATAGTAGCTGTAGCAGTAGTAATAACAATAATAATAACTAAAAGAATGAAAATGTAAGTTGTCATGTTTTAGTCCCCTACAAAGCTTTGTAAATTAGTCCTGAAAAGCCCAGAGGGAAGAGACTAATAAATATATTCACTTCACTACATTGGGTTTTCATGTTTTTGTCCTCGAAAGTGCTTACTTAAAATAAATGAATTACATTTTCATGTGAAGATTATGTCATAATTTCTGCCCACAGCTGATTGGAGATAAATTCAAACATGAAGTCATGAATCACATGAAATAAAATCTCTGATATTTTTTTTTATTTAAAAACAGACACAATTTTAAAATGTAAAAAATAACTGTTAAAAAAGACAAAAACGATAAAATGAGCCTAACCTTAATAAAAGAAACACTATCAAATTCAAAGAGACAATTTAAAATAGAAATCTTTAAAGTGGTGTTAACATTGAGACAGGAGAAACCAAGGATGAAAAATATGAAGGAAATTCATTAATGAATTACAACACTGAGGTCCATGTCAATTATTCAAAAATAATTATTTCTATAACCTTTAAGTCACATAGCAAAAGAAAATTAGGGAAAGAATACTGAGGCTTTGGATTTGTTGAATTGGAGTTCGTTCATGATGAATTGGATGTATGGTATTGATAAAAAGAGCGCAATTAATGAAGGTTTGTATTCCACCTGTGCTAAAGATGAACAATTATGATTAATCAATCTAAAGTTTGATTGGTCGAATGAACCTGTGGTCAATTAATCAAATTTCTCTGTTGGCTCTTCACTTTTTGTTATGTTCCATCGCTTGCCAGGCTTCATAATTAAAACAGAGATTCAACCCGAAACTACAAATATTTCGTAATTAATTTTCAAATCAAATACTTCAACAAGAAAAATTGCCAACACGAAAGTTCCAACGGGTCAGCAAATCTCTCAGCAAGTTGGGGAAACATTGCAATTTGATTTTGATGTTCTTTGATAAATTCTCAATATCGCTTTACATGAGCTACCTTCTCGCAATGGCAGAAACATTCTTTGAAAGATATGCGCTTTCTCCAGTCCAGACAACAATAAAAGCTGTACGCGTTTGCAAGAACAAAAATTAGAACGAACTAATCGTAAAGTAAGCTTAAGTTCTTATAGCAAAACTCGACAAAGAAAATAAGTGCGAAATTAAATCTGTCCAGCGGATGGTAAACATTCATGAATATTCACTAATAAATAATGCATCACTCCAACTGTGAATTAAGCCCTTACAGTTTTATACAAAGATAAGCCATGAGATTTACATTCGCGCGCCGAAACTAGCTGAGCGACAGGGACAGAATTCCTATTTTCCTTCCGCTTTTCAAACCAAAGATATCGAGTTATGACTTTTTGGCTTAAGTAAAAACAGATGATCAAGATCTGACCGGCTACTGTGCCAAATGTAAGGCAGCAATTAACAATAAAAACTTGAACTCGATGAGTGCACAAATGCTATAGAGGGGGGCGTTTTTTTTCCTTTTCCCGAAGAGGAATAAAATTAGCTGATCTGATTCGATTTGAGCATATGCGAGAGGATAGACCCTTTAAATTAGAATGAAAAGATTCGTGATGAAGGGACAAGAAAAACTAAACCATAGAAGCTTACCATAATCGAAGTAAAATATTGGAGTTGTCAAATGCCTTGAACAAGCTGATCGTCTGAAATTTCGAAAATGCTGCAAGCTGTAATTTCAATGGCAGCGATGATCTGATTGGCTGATGGGTACAATGCTCTCCCATATTAGGAGCCCATTCAAGAAAAATGCGTCGAACACTCCCCGCTGCAGCAACATATTATATTATATTAAAAGAGCGCATGTAAAATTTATCAGAGCGTCAGATGTGTACGGCACAAGAGTTGTGGTTGATAGAGCAGATAAGTACAGATAAAACACTCGGATGAAAGGCAAAGCTCAGGTCATGCAACAACTTCCAGGATAGCGGGAATAAATAAGTTAGAGATTACTTGCCATTATTTTGTAACTTTTATAGTGGTTGTCAAAATGCAAACCCTTGTATCTTTCCAGAGGCCTTGATTGTGTCACCCCTTGGATCACTTTTTTAAAAATCCCAGAGGGTAGCTCTCGGGCGCATAGGGTCCAGGCCGCTGTACGAAAGTTCAGCTCGGCTGAACCTAAAATGATGCTCTCCATTTGGGGCGCTTTCCATTCGACCAGAAGTTCTTGTTGAAAATTTCCATAATTTCAGGTGCCGAATGGAATAGCATTTTACGGTTTGTCGCTGGAAACCAATCACATCAACAAGCATTGCCCCAAAATGAAGACAATTTAGTCCGAGTAAGAATGAACGAATCCCGGAATCGCGAGGTAAACCCCAATTTCGGAATTTTTTACCAGGAATACTTCCGTTCCATTCGATTCCTTGACCGGTTTTTTCGAGATTTTTGGTCGAATGGAAAGCGCCTTTGTTTTTACGCTTGTAACAAAACCGCGTCAATCTCTCCGATTGACGCACAGGTGGCTTTGATAGGGTTTGTGTTACCGCAATCTCGTTCCCAGAGCCCACGTATCTTTTGGTCAGCTTCAAGACACGGAAGCTCTGGAAAAATCAATTTTCAGAACTGTGTTGATTGGCTAATTGCTTTATCAAACTGCTTATGCTTAAACTATCGGGTGTAAAATAGCTTGAAATTAACGAATATGGCGCAAAAATCTCGACCTAAACTTGTACACACGAAGATTTGCCGCTTCTGTTGTGAACCCTTGAGTTCTCATGATCGCACCATTACACATTTTAGTGAAACCAGAACTCCTGAAAAGTTGGAGTTCCGAAATTGATTATTCCAGAGCTCCGTGTCTTGGCGCTGACCAAGACACGTGAGCTCTGGGGACGAGATCGGTGTTACCGGCGAGAACCGTTCTACTGAAATAAAATTGAAAACCCGATTTTCAGTCAATGGAAGGAGTTAACCCTTTGGCACTATCCATCTTACAAACAACTTAAGACAAGGCAAACAATCCATACGTGTCAGTGCAAAATAAAATGTTTGCCGAGGCATAGAAGGGTATTCCAAAGCTAATGAACGGAAAAACATGTACACCATTTTCTCATTTAATTGTCTAACGTTTAATGGAACATATAATACATTACATTGTTCATGGAATTGCTCTACACACAAATGGAAAATATACACTTCACCAGAGCTGTCGTCTGAAAATAGATTCAGAATTTTTTCACTTTGTAAATATCAAGCTTGTTATTCCATATTAGGAAACTCAATTGCTGGCATATTTTCAATGCCGCATGAGAGGCATCCAGTCTAGGATTGTTGACTTCACTTGCTGGTCATCATCTTCACGAATTCTGTAGATATGTTAAAGGAAAATGTTCATAAGCCACAAGGTGTACGCAAAATAAAAGAATTTTTCCAGACTTTTTCCAAAAGGAAGATGCCAATATTACATGTATTCTGCTCTCTCCACGCAGGCTTTGTCCGATTAACAAAAAGCAGAGGCACCCGATGATAATCTTCAGTGAAAACAGTGTTCCGGATAGTCAAACTGCTCTTGCCAAGAATTTTGGTTTCCTAGCCAAACAGCTATACATTTCTTTACTAAAACATCACCTAAAAGATTCGCAACCTGGGAAAAGTAGTCCCTTACGTTTTGGGAAGTGTTATTTTTGCAATTTTTGGCACTTAAAGGCCAGCTACATGTATCAGTTTTGGATAAGCAAATGGTTCCCTCCGGGGCTTATTTTAAGAATTTTACGGTATTCTTCTAGGTGATAAAAACATAGTACAATGTATCTTTAAACAGTCTTTATACATTTTGAAGGAGTCTAGAAATGTCTCTCAAAGGCGTTTGGCTTAATTTGCTTGTTCGTTGGATGCCCTTGAAAAAGCTAAAGTTATCAATCAATCAACTTTTGTTGTACAGAGGCAAATCATGGAAACAATTTAAATCTGGTCGGAGACCAATTTTGATAAATTCAGACAGAAACAAAAAGGTATCATCTCGAAGCTCTCGCGAATAAGTTTAAGGATTTGTTGGAGTTTATTCCCCATGTTTGTTCCCCTTGAGATGATGCCTTTAGGACTGAATTTTAATGTATCGATAGTGGGCTATTATTTAAGGGGTACTGTCATGTTAAATTTACTGTTTTTAGGTCAAAACTGGGTAAAAAAGTCTAAAATTGGTAATCTAGCTCACATGTATAACATTCCTGACAACTCAATGAGATGATAAGAAATAATATACATGTAATGACACAGAGTTACATGTATTCATATATAACGTTTGGCAACTTTCAGAGGACAATATCTTCAATTTAGAAAAAATGGCCAATTTTTTCAAGTTTTAGTCCATTTCCATCTCCTCAATCATTGGTTGCAAACAACAAATAGTTTCAGTGCACTTCAATGGCCATTGGCAATGAAAGGCAGCATTATTTTTTGGTCTTCATTGATGCAAGGTCACCTTTTAGTGTTTTAAATTGCAACTAAAATAGCACGAAACTGCCCCTTTACAGTTACGCTCCATTGGATTCACATGAAGTTAAGAAGCAGCCCTCAAGTACTCTAGCATATATGTAGTATTCAAATTTTGAAAGCTCTTTTGAAATTTGGTTGGAGTACTGAAATTTTCTGAAAATCTCACAGCAGCATTGTTTTTATAATATCTGATAAATATTGCAAGGGATGCCTAAAATAGTTTCTTGTTTGAAAATATCACACAACCATGTTCAAGCAGTGAACATGATTAAGTACAGAGGCCCCTTAATAAATAATTCACTGTATAATGTTGTACACAGTACTGTAATGCTCCCTTCTCAGAGAACAGTCACTCCCACAAGTATACACCCTGCTGACATACCTTCATAATTAACTTGGCCATCACCATCAATATCTGCTTCTCTGATCATCTCGTCAACTTCTTCATCAGTAAGTTTCTCACCCAGATTTGTCATTACATGTCGTAACTCAGCCGCACTGATGAACCCATTACCGTCCTTGTCAAAAACTCGAAAAGCTTCCTTAATTTCCTCCTCCGAATCAGTTTCCTTCATTTTTCGAGCCATCATAGTTAGAAATTCTGGGAAGTCAATTGTGCCATTACCTGTTGACAAGAGGAAGAGTAAATTAATCAGATGCCAGTTAATTTGAAGTTGTAATCACTACATGTAGGTTGTAGACCGCAACATTACATGTAAAAGGTACAATGTAACCACCTACGTAATATCTGGAGGAAAAGCATGCAACAAGTTCCCCCTCTTGCTCACACTATTTTTATTTTATTTGGTTTCCAAACCCTTACCATCTGCGTCAACTTCATTAATCATATCCTGAAGTTCCGCTTCAGTTGGATTTTGTCCAAGAGATCTCATTACTGTCCCTAACTCCTTCGTAGTGATGGTACCATCTCCATCCTTGTCAAAAAGCGAGAAGGCTTCCTTGAATTCTGCAAGTGAGAATGAACTATAGTTACACAGGAATAGAATTGATTACTGCTTATTCCTGGAATTATGTGACAGTTGCTAAAGTCCTAGCTGCAGCCTTTCTTTATTGGGAAAACAAAAATGAAGCTTCACCTATTCACACTGTAAAGCGACCCCAATAGGCGAGTAAAAACGTCTGGAATTCTTGCTCTCAGATGGAGAAGGGTTAATGGGGACAGTTTTCCAGTGAGTGATTAACCCATTGACTCCCAGGGGTTCCCCATTGACGAGTAAAATTGTCTGGCGTTAGACAGTAAAATACTAAGTCAGGCTGGTTTGGATGTCAGTGGGTTAAGATCACTCATTGGCTTGCATCTAATAAATCACGAGCTCTCTGTGTTGCATTCTTGTACAATGTATGTTATCACAATGTATCCTTTAACACTTTGACGTCCAAACCGGCCTAAACCGGCCAGACTTAGTATTTTACTCTGTCTAATGCCAGACGATTTTACTCGTCAATGGGGAACCTCTGGGAGTCAATGGGTTAATATAACGATCATACAAACTACCAAATTATGACCAAGCTCAATGCATAAAATTAACTCTAACACACATCGTTTTAAAGGCAAAAAACTGAAAAAAAATTTCAAACTGAGCAAAAGGAACTACATTGTACTGTCATTTCTATGCCAAATCCACTGTTCTCCCATTACATCTCACACGAGAATGTCTGGATATCTGCAACCAGTGCAGTAGATTTTTTTTTTAGGCACACTTTTGGATGATACATGTATAAAGAATGCAAGCGATGAAAGTAAACTACATCATGAAACAAAAACCACTTGTCTAATGGCAAACCTCCATAATCCTTATTAAGATCCAAGATACACTTAAATATCATAAATTAAAAGCAGTTGAGACACAGAGGGCTGTTTCTTGAAAGAGAGCATGGACATTCAAAAGCTTGTTAGTGTCAGTGGTGGATTCCTTTACTCACTGCTGTATTCATAACCAACTTAACGGGGAACCTAATCCTGATTTACTGACTAACTCCTATTGGCTCTGGTGTCTACTCTTTGTAAAGAAACGATGCCCTACATGTAGTTAGACTTACCAGCAATTTGTTCCTCTGTCAACTGATCTGCCTACAAGTGTAAGGACAAAAATAAGCAAAGTAGTTATTCTTTAAAGCAATCTTGCATCTTACATGTACATGTACGTGCCACCAGGCCTTTTCTTGGCATTATTTGGTTAAACAAGCATTTTTTTTTTTTTTAACATTTTCTGGAAAAAAAAATTATTGCTCACATTATTTAGCAGTTTTGCATAACTTGGATCCACATTTCAGCAATCCAAAGATTTTAAATGCTACATGTACATTTTAAAATTAAAAAACATTGTGAAGATTTGCTTTCGTGGTTGAGAGAAGGATTTCCGTAACTTAAGTATGAACTGAGTGCATCTGAACAGACTTCTGGACAGAAGTCTGGACCTAGCTGTTCAGTGGTTAACTTTCAGAGGCTGTTCACACGCTTGCTCAAACAAGATGGTGTCAGCCAGTGCCACGCCATCTTCTCAAAACTTGCAGCTGATAGAAGGAAATTCTGACGGAGAACAAAGACCAGTCCTTTCAACATTTTCGAACATTAATTACCTATTTGTCACTGGAAAAGTTTTGGCTGTATCAGAAGTTTTATACGCAAACAGTTTAAGAACAGTTTGTTTAATTAAACAGTTGATGATAAGCACAAATTAATGACGCCAGAGTTTGTACATTTTGCTAGAAACAAATTCTTTTGAGAATTGAGCATAATTTGCTCGTAAAACGAGAATTGCTTGGAGAATAAAAATTAATGCTAGTTTTACTAGCATAATTAAGAAAAGCCTACCAGGCATGCTAAGAAAATGGAAGGACAACTTCCTGAGGCATCCTCATAAGTTCAAATGATCTACTGTCACTTAAATATTAGGTCTGACTCAGTAATATTGTTTCCTAAGCGATGGATGATTTTACTTAGAATAGAATGTACGGTAGGTTTTTGGATACAAGGCACACTCCGTTATAAGATGCACCTTTAACTTTCAGACTTGATGGCATTTATGTCACAAACTGAAACTCCCATCAAAATACTTGATTATAAGACGCATCTGATATAGAGGAATTCGGTTTTACTCATCACTAGTTATGTTCACTACTGTTTGCAGTGTACGTCAAGAAAAATTGCAGAAGGAAAGTCAACTAGAATTTAGAGAAAACCCTTTAAATCTTGCGGTTATTAGTACATGTACTTTCTTGCGGATGGTTTTGTTGTACAATAACCGAAAACCTATGGTACATGTACACAATGGTCGTTTGTTTATGGCTAAAATTTGTAAACCTTTTTATGGAATTCCTTTCACCACAGTTAAGAGAAATGGCAAAAGATGTGAATATCCTTACGCCCTTAAATGTTGCAAACTGTAACAAGTTAAGTATGATGCCCCACTACTTCACCTTCATAAAACCATTGATAAAAAAAAAAAAAAATTCACTGCATCCGCACTCTGCCATGCACTAAATAAAGGATACTGGCGATTACTTTAAGCCTGAACAAGCACTTCTTTGCATTTTTAGCACAAGCACACATAACGTTGTCAAATCTATGTGACCATACCCTTTTAAAATAATAGGTGCTTTGCAACCCATCCCTAGAGACACAGATAACAATGCATCAATGTACAATGAGTGCTGGTGGATGAATAAAAGGAGCTAATGGGAGATTTTGTTTTTGTCCACCAACATTGCAGCAATGACGTCACATGAAAACCACCTTTATTAGCGTTCACAAGTGCAAACAGATTTTCATTTAATTTTAAAACATTAACCAAATAACTTTCCTGTATTTTAGAGCTTTGGATACAATCACATGTCATTATTACAATAACCTAATAGCATAATAGACAATTTTACTGTTACATGTAGCCAAGTGTTCTGGCCTAAGAATGGAAGTGAGGCTGCTGGTAAACCTGTTTTGATAAAAACTATTGAGCCTTTCTAATGCTAACGTAGACTAATTAGAATTACAACACAATTAATTTTACATAAAAGCAGCAAGGTCTGTATCAATTCAACGTCACCGGCAGCCTTGCAGCTATTCACAAGCTAGGTCACTGAGCAAACAACTGTAAAATTGGCCTATTAACTCTCAATAATAGAAATGTAAATAATGTGAAAAGAATTAACCCATTCGCACAGAAGACGACCCAAATCAGCAGGTAAAGCCAGAGTAAAATCTTCAGTCTCACTCTTAGGTGAGAAAAGAATAATTGACACTAAGTTCCTGAGTGGACCTACAATACTGCATTAATTTTAGTTGCAACACTTAACGAATGGTCTAGAATCATCGTCAACAAGTTGAAATTTCCAACATTGAAGGAGGGGGAAACTGGGGATGGGTGTTCCAACAAATCTGATGAGTATTGTAAATGTGGTTAACAAAGGACTATAGAGGTAAAAAGAGAAAAGATGCAAATGTATTTGCATAATATTTTGTACCAATGCTTTAATAGAAGCCACTATTATTGTCATTAAGCAACCATACCAAGCTGAAACGAAACTGCTAAAACATCAGTGACCCACTTTAACCCTTTATGGCCCAGTGGCCACTTATAGATCTCTCACGATTTCACTTGTCAATGGGGAACCCCTTGGGCTTTAAAGGGTTAACCACATCTAGGTCCCCATTAAAGGGAATTTGCAATAAATACCAACTAAGCTAAAAAATAAGGGTGGTTGAATGTCCAAAAGGGGTATCCCAAGCTTTTGTTCCATAGTTATAGAGAAGATATTTGTTTTCAAATATTGCTTTTGTTATTCAAATTTGCTAACCACAGGAGGCACAGAATCGGGAAGAAGGACTAGATTTGAGTTCCTGTGATAGAGAGCATTTAAATTACTTCATGGCTAGGGCGACTTACATTAAGCCGGGTAATGGTATAAATGGTAATGAATTTATATAGCGCATTTTCTAGGGTAAAACAAAAGTACATCATCATTGAACAATAAAACACATACAACGGAACTACGAGCAGATGTAGTCCCGCTCCTAAAACGTTTCAACAATTCAGTATTGGCAGCACCGACTTTAAAGGAAACAGGTTTTGTTTCCAGAATAGCCTGCTTGCATGCGGGAGATGTTATTATTGCAACAAAACTCGTACTCGTATCGGACGGCATAAATGTATATAACTTAAAAATTCATTGGAAACGCGTGGGATAGCGAAAAAGCGGGCAGCATATACCGTCTGCATGCAGGCAATTTCCAGAAGAGATAAACCCAACAAACGCTGGTAGAAATATAGAGTGAAAATTCACAGCCAACTTTACTCTGCAATTAAAGTTGATTGTGGTCACATGTTTGATGCTAATTTGTAGCGTTCCGCTGTCACTGGATGTCAAAACTACACTGATATTTAGGATACTGTTATTATAAATAGCGATCGAGTATATAAACTGTGTTCTTGAACGTGATTTGCATGTCGCACACAAGCTGCTAAAACTTCACCGATCAAGGATTGAAAACAGAGCATATAAAACAAGGACAGTAAATTGGAAAGTTCTATCCTACGAAATTATTTAAGAAACAGTTGAAACCATACTTAACGACTAGGGTAAGAATTACGATTTTCTAAAAGGAACTGAAGGCAATCTTACCATTTTTACGCTGTTTGTGGACACTCCTAGCTTCCAATTGAACTTTCAAGGCAGAGGTATCCGACAAACGTTCGCGGGCTTTGAAAGGTCACCTGAAATAACACGCACTGTGATTGGTTCTTTCCAACAAAATTAACCTCCAAATTTGGAGTGCTCTGATTCAAAGTGCGGCATGCACGCACATATTTCAGAAGATTAATACAACTACCTCTAATTTGGTTGTTATGAATGCTAAACTAAGGCATTGATAAACAAAATGACCAATAAGGATTTGAGCGGCTTACGATCGCATTTTTTGTCGGTAGGAGTACGGAAAAGTCATATTATCTCCACTGAAAAAATGCATGCAGGAGAATATTGCGCTCAATATGCAGAAAGCCGCATTTGACGTCATACTGCGTCAAATTCAGTGAAGCACGTCACTGCGTCAAGGCGCTATGCGTCGTCTGTTGCCGAAACTGCGGCATGATGCGTCGAGATGCGTCAAGTCTGTACTTGCCGGGCAAGTGGACCGAAAACAGGATGTGGATTACAGAACTGCGTTACAAAGCTCGAAGGTTTTGCTGCCTGCATTTCCCAGAGAGACCTGAGGAGCTTGGATTCGCCCTACCTGGCAGTTACTATTATATCCTGCGATAGTGAAAATTATTGGATAAACATGCTTTTCTGGCCCCAGTTGTTCGAAGGATGGATAGCGCTTATCCGCCGGATAAATCACTATCCATTGGATAACTCAATTGTTTTTTTCTTTTTTTTTGGCTAGAACTTCAGAAACAGAACTTCAGCCTAAAGTATTTATAACAAATGTCCACAGACTTACTCGTTAAATCTATTATCGCGTCCGGGTAATAATCATCACCTCAAGTGCAATTCACAAGAGAATTTCAATAATCAAATGGTGACGAGTGAAATTTAATAGGGATTAATTTCACGCGCGTTTTTGTCCAGAATTAAATAACTTCCCGAGCCTGTAGACAAGGGAAATAATTTGATTTTGGACAAAACCCAAGTGAAGTTTTTTCTATTTTCACGAGTATACCATTTGATGGGTGACAAATTAGTATGGGTAATCAAATGGTGACGCGTGAAATTAGGGAATAATTTCACGCGCGTTTGTCCAAATTCTAATAATTTCCCGAGCCTTTAGGCGAGGGAAATTATTTGATTTTGGACAAAACGCAACGGAAATTATTCCCTAATTATTACTCCTTAATTTAGGCGCGAAATTTCAGCGTTAATTTATAATTTCACATGTGAAATTACAAAATTGCCATGGTAACATCTCTTGTATCTCGATCAGAGCCAAGATGGCGTCTAGATTTAAGACAGTGACCATTGAAGAAGTTACAAAATTAAAAGAAGCGGCAGAAAATTTAAATACATGAAAGAGCACAATTAACTGGGTGAGAGTTTTGAGAAGTGATGTGACTAAAATAGCCTTGAGAAAAACCTGGAGATGATTCTTCCCAAGCAGTTGGATAAAGTACTCGAGCGATTTTACAATTACGGTTGTGAGCGTAATTTGTCACCCACGACATTAAAAGGTAATCAAATGGTTTTCTCGTGGAATTAGGAAATAGGAAATAATTTAACAAAACGCGCGTGAAATTATTTCCTAATTTCACTCGTCGCCATTTGATTACACATACTAATAACATGGGTGACAAATTACTCCTTAATTTTCAAAACTGGACGCCATTTTAGCACTATATGAAAAGTTGCCATGGCAACAATGTAATTTCACATGTGAAATTATAAATTAACGCTGAAATTTCTCGCCAAAATTAAGGAGTAATTTGTCACCCATGTTATTATGCCAAATATATATATATGGATGGGATGGCTAACGCATTTTTGTTGGTCTTTTGTGATAACCAGGTCCTACCGAAGGACTATGCTCTTTGCAAGCCTTCAGGTATCGCATGAAAATTATTCTCAACCTCGTCCCCAGGGTCTCTCTCTCCCTCAACTGGGAAGCAAAGAGACCCGAGAATTTGCAAGAGGTGGATGGGTAGGGTAGGGTTGGGAGTCCCACCGTGTCAGGGCTTGAGAAGTTCTCCGTTGAAACCTGGGAACAAGATTAAGCTTAGATCAGTTTGCCGCGAGAAGTTGCAAAATGGCGGACAGGGTGCGATCTTCGGATAGATGTGGCACAATAGATTCACTACAATGACATTAGCCTTGTCAATACCTGTAAAGCTGTATAGAAAGTCTTAAAGGATGTTCGTCAGAGCAGGACAGCCCGAACTCATTAGGGCTAACCAAAAAGACTTGTATTATCTAGGTTTCTTGAGGGAAGGTGTTGGACAGATCTATCGGAATTTCCTAGGTTTGTATATTCTATCCGTGATTGTTAAAGTATTTTCATTAATGCCTCATACACCATCATAGCGATCTGGCACGCAATGCACGCAATGCCTGTAGGGCGAACATGGGCCTTTAACTTTATTCACATTGTTTTCTGTCTGAAAGTGAAAGTCACCCAGGAAACCCCCCCCCCCCCCCCCCCCCCTCACACACACAGGCTTGAAAGGGTGTGTACAGCTGTAAGCATAATGCCGTACAAAAACAACCGAGGGCCAATATTCCCCAGTACAGCTTGAGCTAGCTCGGTTAGTAAGTAGTTTATTATATGGCTTTTTAATTACCTTTTGCTTTGTTTTTGCAAGCCCATAATCAGCCTGTGGGCATTATGGGAGAATAATGCCCTACAATTCAGTCACAATTAGCCAACCAGAGCGCGCGTTATATCGGCTACAAACACAAGCCATATAATAATGTAAGTTAATTAACAATTATCCTGCGAAATCACGCAGAATATCACCTGACACTTAGCCAACAAGGCCGTAGGCCGGCCAAGTGGGCTAAAATCAGGCGATATTCCACAAGATTGAGCAGGATAATAAGTATTGTTTTATTATTCAACACATTGATGACAAAGCACAATTTTCTACATTTATTGGGAAAAAAGCTGGAAAAACTACCATTTTTCTCCACGACACGTGAAATTACGTATATTATCGCAGGATATACGTTGAGTACGCACCACAAATATTTAGCGTGCTGTGACCATATTTGGACATTGTCACAATGTGTTGAATAATAATAAGCCTTGTTAGGAGAATGAGGCATAGGTTTTGCACTAGGAAGATATCTGTATATTTACAAGCATAATTTGTCGTTGTTTATCAAATGTGTCACCTGTTGGATTTAAGCACCCGTTTGTTTTGCCATCCAATATCTGTGCTGTTGTATGAAAAAAGTATTTGTTATAGTTGTTGGAGTTCACATATGTACTGTACGCACACTCTCCAAAGTGCTTGATTTTAGCGGTCGTCCAGTCATCCCAGGTGACCAGAAAGTTTATTGGGCGACTAGCTTTTGGTTGCCCGAAGAAAAGTCAACAACGGACGACCCAGCCAAAAATTGAAAATGTGGTGCATAAGCATGGTTTTCTGTTATCAATGTCTGATAGTAGTGTGAAGTTAACCATAATTAATTTGCTGCAGTTGAGCATTTTGCCATGTTTTGAATATTTGTGGCTGTTACAAAAAAATTGTCAGATAGGAAAATTCACATGTAGCTGGCGATGGAGATCGAAGACTCTATTTTGAAAATGCTTAAACTTAAACCTAGACTTCCACAAAAAACCACAGACGAACTATATGATTCTTATGCTCTAACACCATGCGATTACATCTTAACATTGCGTGCATTTGATTGTAGGGGTTTCCTTTCTGAATGGGCTACCAAGCATTTATCAGGGTATCCAAATTTACGGGTTTAGTTGCCTGGTTTTTGAAACAGGGACAACCTGGATTTTTTTATTTTATTTCGAGCACTGTCTTCCAAGGACCATGAGAAAATAGTATCAAATAAGATCTATCACAGCAAGTCTAAGAAAATTATAACAATAAGAAGATGGAGTTGGGTTTGCAATGTTTTCAATTAATAATTATTTGGACATTAATTTTTGTTAATAGTGTTTTTATTGTTCAAGTAAAGGTTTCTGCACCTACATTTAAAAGAAATAGCCTGACTTATGGCTCATGATTGTAAAGAAATTTCCATGTGAATATTACCCAAACAGGATAATGTTTTTTTTTTGTTATGTTGATAACACCAAGCCTGTCTTATGTGACTTATAACCCCATCTTAAGACTGACCAAATGATGTTGGGGGGCTGACAATAAAAATTGTCTTTTTGTCTGTACTTTAATTTAGGGTCATCGTTCTGGCATTTGCCATCCTTCAAAGTGGTGCAGATTTTCTGGTTAGCCTTTTAAAGAAGTTTTAGGTTTAAAGTAACCTAATATCTAGTTGTAATTTTGTTAATTATTTTAGATGTATTTTTTCCTCAAATCCTGCAGTTTTTAAGCCATGCAAACTTCTCAAGACTCTTTATTCATGACCTTGGCAAGTAAGAAGAATTTTTTTGCTTTTTTTTTTTTGAAGGTCCATTCTGTTGGATAAAATGGAAGACAGAAATAGAGTTATTAGCTGATCTCTTCTACTTTGGACTGACAACAATAAGTGGTAGGCTTTTTTATATGAAGCAGCTGAAATGCGTTTGTAAGTTTACATGACTGTACTGTTTGTGAGAAGGGAGCCATTGTTATTAACATTATAAATTCGATTTTGCAAACAGAGCATTAATTAACCCATTGATCCCTCTTGTGACATAGGATGCCGCCAGTCGATGAGTAATAAAAATCATCTGGCGTTAGATGGATCATTGGGTTAATGGAGGGGACATAGTCTTTGACTGGTTAGTTTACCTATTGACTCCTCACCTGTGCCCTAGGACACCCCTTGTTGTCGAATAAAATCGTCCGACATTAAACAGGGTAAAACCTGTTAAGTCCCGCTCCAAGGGGTCATTGGGTTAATGGAGGGCACATAGTTTTTGACTGGTTAACCCATTGACTCCTCACCTATGCCCTAGGACGCCCCTAGTTGTTGAGTTAAATGGTCTGGCATTAAACAGAGTAAAACCAGTTAAGTCTCACTCCCAGGGGTCAATGGGTTTTTACTCCGAATACCTGAAAGGTATCCGAGTTATAATCTGTGCAGAATTTAGTTTTCTGTGTGGCAAATGGACAATAGAATTACGAGGCGGTGATTTCATTGGTTAAAAAGCAATGTGCTACACCCCTTTGAGCAATACATTTGACCTCCCTTTGTAACAAAACAACTGCATCAATAACAAATAAATTAAACACAGCAGCGAAGGAGAAGATTTCCGATAGTGAGAGACTTGAAACAGCCTCTCGTCCTACAGAATTCGATGAAAATCCAAATTTATAACCTGCATTGGAGCAACCAAATGATGGGTTCTATGTTGGGGCTTCATTGTGACTCATTTTATTTCGTTGCTGATTCAAAGCCCAAGTTCCACGAGAGGGCAAATGATGCAATGTGATGCAGCTAAAATGTGAAAATGCTGGATTCAGCCTTATGGAATGTTATAAATGACATATTTACTCTAATCTTGCTTGTTGAACGCATGAAGAAATCGCCAGTACAGAACTTCCAGCAGCGGTATGTTATGAATGGTCGAATTTCTTAGTTTCTTTCTGTCCCAGGTGTTCTTTGTACGAACATCATCCACCGCCGATGTCTATTTCTTGTTTAAATCAATTGATAGTTTCACGATCTTCATGTTAGCTACCTAGAGCTGGAAGTCACCTGCCGCATCATTCACAACACTGTTAATCTGGAACCATTGCAGCTGGATACCGGTTTTCACTTACCCATATTAAGACTTATTTACAAGAATAGTTTTTCACATGTTTTCTGTGTTGCTACACTAGTGTTTCACCCGCCTTTGCCTCACCGGCCGCTTTCACTTGAAACCAGTTTATTTGATGTCACGCTACATGCTAAAAAAATAGACATAAGACCCACGTTATTTCCACCCCTGTTCCAAAACATACTATTCCTTATTAGCTGTGTCACCTTTTGAAGGGAAAGGACAAAACATAGACCCCCCTTTTGGACTGGGTCCATATTTATTATTATTTTCTTGCTAAAAAGTGTCCCAAAGCAGAAGTTAATGATCTTTTTAATCTCAGAAAGGACGATTTCGCGACAAAGGGGATGTGTTCACTTTGTGACAATGTTTAGATTGGGTATCAGTTACAAATTGTTTCATTTTGTCATTACTAACAATGATAACATTACCCAAAGAGAACAATAACAATGTCTGTTCATATATCATTGATATTTTATTGTTATAAAATATGTTAATGAATAAAATATATTGTTCATGTTGGGGCTGGCTAATTTGGGAGTCCATTGTTGGATACATCAGATGAACTTTATTAGGGCTTACACTAATTTGTGAAACAAAACAAAACGCACAGAAACACAGAAAGAATCCTAAACATTCTTTAAGCTAAGCTTAGGCCTAAACACAAGTTTTTAGGCCTAATTTTAGCATTGGTAAATGGTTAGGGTTGTACCCGCCCGAAAATGTTTGATCCATTTGGCAAAATAGTAATGTGACCAAAATTACTATTTTGCGAAGCGGATCGAAATTTTCCAGGCAGGTACAACCCTAGTAAGTGTAAGCCCTCTCTAGAATAATATATAAAGAAAGTTCTTTCCTGTTCTGGAAAAAAGCTAATCAGTTTCATGTCCATGAAATTAAGATTAATTTGTTATTTATAATATTACCAGTATAATAAATGGAATAAGTGTATGATGCAGTAAGGTATTTTACAATGATAATTTCATTTCATTATATTGTCTTCATCAGAGTGATTGATTATAAAACCATATTTCCTAAATTAAATAAGGTAGATTTTCACACTGGAAAATGATGTGGGTTGGTGTCTTTGATCCCATTCATAGGTTAAGTAAAATCCAAGTGGCCCCTTCCATTCTAGCCTGTGCACAGCTGCCCACTCTCCGAAAAAAAATCTGAGAGCAGCATCTGTGATTTACCATTGATAATCATGTTTAATGCCGCATGATCATTGAAACAACGAGTTTTGATTGGCTTTCATTTTTATTTCTCCCCATCAACACCGTGAGAGATTTGACGATTTGACGTTTGTACTTTGTGGATGGTAAAAAATTCGAATTAAAATCGTTTTGATGGTTAAAGAGGTTTTTCTTTTAAAGTATGAGTGGAATTGTTATCTATGGAGTGTATAGTGGAAAACGATTCTACATACATTTGTAGGAATTGTGACTGAGACTAAAGCGCTCCTGACGAATCTTCACGAGGTGAATATGGCACGATTCACAAGATTTGCCACTTGAAAACGTCCTCGGCTATCCCCTTACCAGTCAATATAATCTCAATGCCTTGCTCGGACCAGCCTAGCCATTCTCAAGAACAATCTACAAAGCGTGTTGCCGTGGAAGATTTGAGATATGTACATATCGAGGAAAATATAAACAGCTTATTGGCAACGATCGGGGCTGCTCTGAAGATCAGAGCCGTACCCTGTTGGAAGACTTGCAAAGGCATCCTTTCCTTTAAAGAGTGCTTCTATGCTATAAAGACAAGGAATCTTAAGACTATAAGAAACGCTCTTCAATGCACTTTTGGAATCTGCCTCATTTACTACCGTTTTGAAAATTTAGCTCCAAAGAAATTATGAGTCACACAAATTTTGGTCACCGTAGATCACTAATTTTTGTAAAATTATTCCGAAACACGATTTCTAACAGTAAATTCGGAGAGTGGGCGTCTGTACACAGCCTACTTTCGTTCTTCCCTGGAGCGCATAACATTTTATTTAAAGTTCAAGTAATTTTTTATCAGTGTGGAAGAAAAGTGAAGCAAATTAGCCGAAATCATCTTTACTAAGGTTAAAAAGCTCATTAACATGCTTTGAGACACTTTGCAGCAAAAACGCAAACAAAAACAATTAAATAAAAAAAATAGGGGTCAGGTCCATGGACCCAGTCTAAAAGGGGGTTCCTTTCCCCCTGATGAATTTATTTGCAATTGTAAACATTAAGCGATGTTCACCGGTACATTATCCGCGTTATTGTAAATGAGCAAGTGGCTACAGAAGCATTTACTTGTTTTGTTCTGTACTTGGTAAATTAAAAAACTACCTCTTCCAAAATGTATCACCTTACTTCTGCGCCATATGGTATTCCGAGTAAACGCTTAAGGAAGTGTCTTGTTGGGGATTAAAACAGGTGATTGTAGCCCATCCATGTTTTCCAGGCAGCTGTATTTAACTTGGAAAAACAGAAAGTTGTTATATTGAGATTTAGTTCTTGTCAATTTGCAAAAGTCCAGAAATTTTGCAGACACATTTATATTTGCCTATAATTACATTTATATATGCCTGAAACCTGCAGGGTTCTCAATAGAAGGTGGCATCCTGCAATTGATCACCCCCGTCTTTGGGATTTAAGCTGCTTATTTTACATTCTGCTTTCTTCTCATATCTTGTACAATATCAAAGGAAAAACTTAACTTGCTGGTGCTTCGATAGGTGACAACCGCCATGTTTTTAATGACATAAACATCCAGGTATGCGACATTCACTTGAGCCCAGCCCTTCACGGTGGAATAATTCAATTCCAGGCCTTCACAGTCTGCTCTTTTTTCAATTTTCTTTTCCATACCATTTTTTAAACAAGCCGACAAAATTTGATGATCTATCTGTAAGAAAAAGAATCGTAAATATTTTTCAGTTTGACACCCAAAAAGCTCTGGAAATTGCATTCTTGACCCCCCCCCCCCCCCCCACCTACTTTCCAGTTTTTTACAGCCCCTTGATTTGTCACAGCCACCTACTTTAGGTTTGGCAGATGCCTTCTTCAAATCCTATTGAGAATCCTGACCTGTACATGTAGAAATGGTTCAATGTCAGTTGATTATGGTAATTTCAGGTTTTCAAACTCTTGGCGAAGAGTACTGCAACATTGTTCAAGTTGACCATAGTAGAAGAATGGTTCCATCTTTGTTGGTAAGTAAGTTATTGGCTCTAATTATCCCTGGAGTGTTTAAATTACTGCTGAATGCTGGATCTAGTATTAGAGTACCGGTAATTTATTTTAAAGTAACATCTACAGGTACATGTACTTTCTTCGTGAAAAAATGTATTCCATTTGCATTCATTTCAGAGACGTGGAAGCCTTATCTTGCTGTATGTTTTTGGTCCTTACATAATTGAAAAGACCTTGTCCAAGCTGGAACTTTGTCTGCAAATTCCTGAATTCCAGTGCATCAGTAAGGAGATCTTGTATTTGATTAATTCTGTTCTATTCTATTCTTTTAGATTGTGGGGTGAGTACTGATCTATAGTTGGAATGAAAATAATAATATTATTAATCAAGAATTACAGAATTTTCTTCTTGGCTTATATTATTGATTTCATGGTAAACATAATTCTCAGTTTTCATTTTAGTTGGAAGGGCTTAATAGCATTTAACTCTTAAGCTTTGTTAATTTTCAGGCTAGTATCATGAAATTGATTGCCTTTTACTTTTTGAAATATGCAAAAGGAGTTCAACCAGCCAGCTTACTAATGCCATTGTATTTCATAAGGTTGAAATTAAGAGTTAGCCATATTATGATATCATTGAGTTTTTTATAAAAAAGACAAGTAGTCCCTTATGTCCTCTTTCCATGACTTCTTTTTTGTAATAATTATTGGTAATTAGATTTATGTAATAATTAATTAGCTTCATGATCATTTTCAGTTGACACCTGTAGTATGAGGGAGGGTTGTCACCTCCACCTACCACATAATTAATTCCAGCAACTTTCAGATTCAACTACAGTATGACATAGAGTATCAGAAGGACATTTACTTAATTCTCCCCCCCCCCCCCCTCCCCCTTTTTTTTTTCAATCCTTCCTACTACTACTTAATCAGGAAAGGTTGAGTTAATTTTCTACGGACAAAATATTTATTATTTTGAAACTGGAAACTTTTGCTTATTTTCA
>OX421446.1:48511085-48533585 GCA_949126865.1 Montipora capitata
CGCTGAAATTTTAAGCTAGTGAGCCTCTGTCGTCACTTTTCCCTTGATCCAACCGTCTGAGGTCCAATCGGTCAGTTTTGAACGTGAGTAATGGCGGACCGTGAAATCCAAAACTTACACTCAAAGTAAACGGCCTTTGGATAAAAATCAAAGCTCAAAATTTTGCCAGCCAGGTGTTAAGCAAACACACTTTCAAAATCTGAAGGAAAAAGAAAGTGGTTTTTTTTATCACAGGGGCACTTTAAGACCCTGCGTGTTGGTCCGGCCGGAGTCGAACTCACGACCTCCCGCATGGCAGCCCGATGCTCAGCCGACTGAGCGTCCCCGGTGCGCGGTTTTAAAACAAAGGCATTGAAACAAATCGGGTTGCAGCCCTTAAAACAAAGACATGAGACTGTGGCCAAATTTCAAGTGCACCTAAATCCAAAGAAAACATGTTTCGTTTTTAACCTTAGGCAAACTTGTCAGTTGGCATTTTCATCCTTGAACTAACGACCAAGCTGTGAAAATTTTCTATATAAAAAGGAATGCAAATGAGTTTGCGATCGACGTAAAGTAGAGAATCGACCCACTTCTTTCACAGCTGGGTCAAAGTTAAGACTGCTAGTTTTACAGTCTTTCGGTAAGTTAAACTTGAACGGCACATAAAAGGCTGGTTGTACGAAAAGTCGTACACCAAATAAGGATAATCTCGCCCGATGTTAAACGCTACCCGATTATTTGTCTTTTTCAAGATGCAAGATTTTGCTTCTGTTTGACAGTTTCGTGACAGAATCGAAGCAAACTGCACAACGCACCTGTACATGCAGATCGTACAGATTGATTCTTTTTGCCAAGAATTGAAGCATCGTGCAAAAAGCACGTGAATTTGTTGCTCCTTGATCTTGATCTCCTCTTTTTGGCGCTTTCTTCTTGTTCTTTAAAGCTGTCCTTTTCAGCGTTATCGTTGAGCCGGTTTCAGCCGCAATTTGAATTTTTATAGGATCATAGATCGTATTCATAAATGGCAGCTAAGTAATTATTCTTTTCTCAGTATGCTAATCATCCTCACTAGCCTCGTTAGCACGAACAAAATTCAAAAGAATTTTTTCTCCAAAGTGAGGCTAGTGAGGATGATTGGCACAAAGACAAAAGAATAATTTCTTGGTTGCCATTTATGAATACGGTCTATTTCATGACATAAGATCAATGGACGCAATTTGCCCTCATTTCTTCTCTTATGAATTTTTACTGCATGAACCAACTTTTCAAAGCGTTACTTTTTTTTTCATTGGCGAAAAATGCTTCATTATTAACTCGCATTTTCGTTGATAAACTTTCTCTAATTAGCATAAGAAATCCAGCAAGCCATCCGAACGCTTTGTACCATGTGGAAGCCAGACGTCTCTGGCTGGCGGATCTCGTCCATTGGGCATAAAATGTGCTCTCTGTCTTGAGAGACTCCAAGGGAAAACTGCAACACCTTGTGGTCATTTGTTTTGTTGGAACTGCATTACGGAGTGGTGTAGCAGTAAGGTGAGATTTAATGAGTCATTTTCCCCGAAATTCTGCGTATTAGGTTTCCGGTGGAAGTCGAAATTAAGGGAGCAGGATAAGCTTGGTCATGATTTCTGTCGCCTCCCATCCTGCTTTTAACCGTTAATATTGAGAGATTTAGCATCGTTTTGCCGGAAATGGAAGAAGCTTGTTTTCTATCAGTTTGTCTTGTGCGTGTCATCTCTAGATATCGAGCAACTCTTAAGCCGATGATACACGGTTCAACATTTGTTGATCAACAAATGTTGAACAGTGTGTCGTGTCATGTTGAATGTTGAAATATGCCATTCAACACGTTGAATGTTTTTGAACGATGTTGAACGAAAATAGAGACCAGTTCTATTTCGTTCAACACGTTTGTGCAATATTGTGCAACATTTGTTGAGCAACAAATGTTGCAAGATGTTTAACCGTGTATCATCGGCTTTATGGGTGACCATACGTGCGAGACACATTTTCATGTTTTTATACCAAGTAGCACCCTGCATGCCTTTTCCTGTTTGCCGTTTTACATAAACTCAGTGGTTTTGTTATCATTATAGTGTGGTAGGGTCTTTTTGGGCACCGCCCTTACAGCCCATTTCCAAATTTGGTTGACGTGAATTGCCTTTTCGCTTGCATTCAACCCTTTAGCTCCCAGGAGTGATCGGTATGTAAATTCTCCTCACAATTTCAATGAATTGTCAGTCAGACAGGATTGAGAATGAAGAAGATTATCAGCCTTAGAGGACAGGTGTGATCTTGATATAACACCAAAACTTCGCATGACTACCCGACAAAGAAATCCGGCCATGGTACTAGTTAGGAGAATGGACGTTTCGATCTTGGGAATGAGCGGTTTAAATCCGGAAATTGGCGTACAAGCGCCCATGCAAAGAAGCCCACAGACACGCTTGCTGATCGTTATGCACCTATCAATGTTAAGCCCGAAGGGCCGGGCATGAGATGGGGATTTTGACATCTTAATTGAAAAAAAATTCAAATTTCCCACCCCTGAGACAAAGTAATTGGTCAAAATCCCCACCCGGCGGCGAGTAAAGATGGTCGAATGTCCTTCGTACAAATCAAAATAGCTACCCTGGGGACATCACGTACGATCAAAATCCCTACCCTGGGGGCAGACCTCAAGATGTAACTCCCGTCGTTAGCCCGACCCACCCCCACCCCCCCCCCCCCTCCCTCGGGCTTAACATTGAAAGGTGCATTACCCCTTTCCTCTTACTCCTAGTGATTACCTCCCCGCACCGCGCAGAACCTGGTAACGTATAAGCTCTCTGCTTGAACTGGCCGCTATCGTTTATAATTGTAGCATAGATTGCTTTTGAGTCAGTAGTTTTTTTTTCTGTTTGTGTAGCTATCAAATCACATAGAACCGTACGAAAGCTTCTTCATCGTCCCAGAAACTGACCAATAGCCCAAGTAACCCGCCGACCGGTTTTTTTTGTAAATAGCTCAAATAAATTCACTCTTACAAATGACGTCTTTGATATGGTGTGAATAATTTTCTTTCGCGGAAAAGGGTTTTCAATCATTTCGTGTCTTTTTGATTTTTTTTGATTTTTTTAGGCAGAGTGTCCATTGTGCCGCGAACCAGTCCATATGTCAAGACTTGTTTTTCTTCATCATTATGAACCTACATGAAATGTCCACAGCATTTCTGAAAACTGAGAACATCTAAATTTTAGGGAAAATGAAACTGGGCAAAGAGTATTTTTTGCGAAAAAGAAAGTTTCAGGAATGGCAAGTTCCAAGTATTTAATTTTTTTTTTGCCGGCTCCTCAGGGCCTCCTTTGCAGAGAGTGTTATCTAAGCCTGTCAGTTACTTTCCAGTAATAAAAATTGTAGGTCACCGAATTCGTTTCTAAGACATAAACATTTTAAAATAAAATCAATGAACGAAATGTTGTATGAGATGAATTAGATACTGAACTGCGGATATGAAATCAAGTAAAGCTATGATCTTCGCAGTTATAGACGCAATTTTAGCAATTGCTTAAAGAAGCCTGAAAAATTCACAGTTCAGTGTATGATTCATTTCATACATCATTTCGTTCATTGATTCATTCCTCACGGGAAAATTAGAATCCAAAAAGCACCAGCCTCCAACGTCAGTGGCTTCATAGCTCAGTTGGTTAGAGCGTCGCACGGGTATCGCGAGGTCACGGGTTCAAACTCCATTGAAGTCCTGAATTTTTCGGGCTTCTTTACACAATTGCTAAAATTGAGTCCGTAACTACGAAGATCATAGCTTTACTTAATTAAAATAAAATACAAGGCGTTTTGGGTGGCTTTTTGTTGCCATGGTGATTTAGTACATCACATCAACGCATACATTTTGTTCAGAAATTATTGCTGTGTTTCATTTGGTACCATAACATTGCCTTTTTGTTAAACAGTGTTGTAGAGTTCATTATTCTAATAAGACGTATACCTCTAAATTGTTGAAACTGGCGGCATTTCGTTCACTCTGAGTGCAAATTTAACCCTGACGTTTGTCGTAAATGGCGATGGTCAATTTTTCTATAGACTCGGGCACACTCGGAAATGTCCGACGATGATCCTATCAGGCGCGAACCTATGACTTGGATCTCTTCCACTTGTCTCTCCATTCCCTTCACTCCGGGTGAGCAGCTCCGAAGATACGCAACGTGATTTATTCACCGCAATACTTGCTTCAATGACACTGGCCTAGCGTTTAATAATGTCTCTGTTGTTGTTGGCTTAATTGTGATATGCTATGCGTCGCTTCACTCTTTGTTAAGTTACTTAGATGGGATTAAATAGCTAATACACATAACCCTGCCAAGATCACAGGTGATTGAACAGTGATTTATTAGCAATCCATACAAACATCTTCCCTTTCAAACGTCTTTTCACTTAAATGTAAAAAACAGCAGGGGATTACAGTCTCTTTATATTTCTATTGTGTTTTGCTATTCTGTGAGGTCATATCGCTTTCGAGAAAATTAATCTAGTAAGTCTGATTCACTTGATTTTCAACCTGTGGACTGCTGGACAACAGCAATTAGTTAAAAGTAAGCGCTCAGTACCTTTGAAGAGAGCTGTTAGCTAAACTCGCTACACCAAGCACTACTTGAAATCAAAGATGTTACGTAGTCAGGGCTCGTTCAACGATTTGGAAGCGATGTTAAAGACTTTCCAAGACGTTGATGACATAAATACGGGCAAAGCAATTCAGGGACATAGGAGGAAAAGCTTGCCGAGTGACAAAGCAGTTCAACGCGAAAACGCAAAATTCCAAGACGTCCCCATTGTTAAAATTCAGCGCTGTGACCAGATGGGATTTCAAGACTTGCTCATGGAAATCTTGTTGCACCAGCAACTACATACAGCTAAGGAGTACACAGTCAGTGGCTTGAGTTTTATTGTATACGTTTTGGATGACACAGATCTTTAAATTAAAGCTTCGCAGGGAAAGGGATGTCTTGGATAGGAGATGAAAAACACCTTGAGATCAACCTTGTGATAAGTCGACAGTCATGCAGACATATTTGTCTCAAGGGGGGGGCAAATTTTTGAGAATACTTAATCACCGCGGCACATTCGACAAATCTCTCGACTTCGTTCGGTCGGGGAGAGCGTTTACAATTTAATAAATTTAACCGCCGAATAAAAATTGATGCCATTCCTTTTACCCTGGAATCGAAAATAATATCCTTTGTGACTGTAGAAAGGAACACGACTCTTCGAATCTGTAATTTCACAAATCCGCTTATTTGTCTAAGACCTTGCAACTGTTTATTTGCCTTAGAGTAGTGGCAAAATCACCCTTAGCGGTTGACCTTTTATTTGTCCAAGCATTATAGATGTCGTCCTCAGTAGGTGAGTTTTCCCAGAAGTATCGTCTGTTTTAAATTTAACTGAAGGTAGCTATCGCCACAGTAACTGCCGCCATGTTTGTCCAAGTCTGCTAGGAAGGAGCCATTTGCATGATGGTCATTCTACCACCAAGACCAAATCAAGACCAACATTCTTTGTCGGATGTAAATGAGGGAAAATGGTATTTCTGACAATGTTGGTTCTTGGAATACGCAGAAATAGTTATTTTGTCGGCATGGACGATAGGTCGAGGGTTAAACCTGCGTGAGTGGAAATATTGGCATGCTTAAAAGGTACATACGCCTTATTCCAAAATGGCCTCCATTGCAGTAATCGTCTGTTTGCTTGCAAATTAGCCGTTTTGCCTCGTTCTTAAACTTAAAATTCGAAAGAATATTTAACTTTGAACGAGGAAACGAGGGCTAATTTGCAAGCAAACAAAAGTATCCTAAAATGGTGGCCATTTTGGAATAAGGGGCATCGGCCAGCACTTGCTCAAGTGCCCAGGTTCTGTTTTGGAATGTGTAATTTCAAAATTGTTTGGATTTTGAAGTCAATATCCGTCAGTTTCATCAATCTCTTCAAAGATTTCAGTATTTGCCCTTGTAACTGTGAATATGCACACTTAAAGCACATCTAGTGAAAAGGTTGTGTAAGAAAATCTTGGCCAACGTTTAAACGTGAAGTATATGGATAGTCAGTTATCCACGGGATAACGTTCTCTGGCCTTTGGACAACTGGAGCCAGAGGCACAAGAGAAACCAACGGGCCATCTCCAAAAATACCATAATACTCTGTTTGCTCTCCAAAATTTTGCATAAGAATTGTTTTTGTTTTCTCTTGGGACCATTGTAAGTCCCAAGAAAAAATTGAAAACAATGCTTACGGCAAAGTTTTAAAGGGCAAACAAATAGCATTACGGCATTTTTGAAGGCGGACTATAGACCATTTTGGAATTGCGCAGGGAACTGGGGCGTGTTTCAAATTTGAACCAATCGATAAATTGAGGTTGGCCAACTGTCCAAGTTTCTCGACTACCTGGGAGCCTGGAACACGCTACAAGATGCAAGACAACGCATGCGCACACTGCTTGCAAGTGATTCATTCGAAAAAAAACGTGAACTTTCATTTTTTTTTTTTCCCCTCACTCATGCGAGTGTTAATAAAAAGTGCAGGGAACACCTGCCAAAGTGGAATGAGGTCAAAATTGGAAAAGAAAAGTCCATTACTTCTACAGTTTCCGGGAGGATCAGTGGCGAGCGAAACGCACAGTACACACTAATCATCAACAGAAACAATAATTCTGAGCCGGAATGCACGAATGTTAACTCCAACTCGTGTTCCACGTGAGAGCGGAAGAAAGCTTTTTCTTGCCCCACGGGGAGATGGATGCGTCACGGTGTTTCGTCGTCTTTGGCATCTTCACCGAGAATGCGACACTTCATCCGAATTTGCTTTGGAAAGAGCATTTAACTTAAGTTCTCAAACTACTGTTCAGCGGGTAGGTAGAGATTTTTTGCGACCTTTCAAATATGTTCAGCCATGCAAGTTGCTTTGGCCTGAAAATTTGAGTCAAATATAAAGAGCAGCCAGTTGTAAAGTCGACCGCCTTGTCATTGAATTCTTACGCAGGCATCAATTACGAAGAAATATAAAATCCGCACAAGTCCATCTAAACTCGCTGGTTCTTCTCGTTTTCAGTCATCTGCGAACTTGAGTTCCAAAAACTTTGCCGCTTCCACGCAACCTAAAAGAAAAGGAGAGCAAGTGTGAACTTGGTCCTGTACATCAACTCGGTTTATAGTTGTTTCGCCCACAAAGGGATTCCCTCAAAATCAAGTCGTTTCGCCCGCAAGTCGTTTTGTCAACAAGGCGATTCGGCATTACTTAAGTTCGTTCGCACACACATCTTAAGAAATAAACAGGTGTCTTTTAAATAAACATGATAGTTTTGAAATCCATAACCAACTGATTTGTTTGGTTATAGTCGCACTTAAAAATAGTATAATAAAAGATCAGTAATTTACCCTTTAGTTTTGGTTGTGGTAAGAGCTTTCTGTTGATATTGTTGACTGTGGTAAGAAGGTGGCATTCCAGTAACGGCACCATTATCCATCTCCGACTGTGAAGATGCCTTTATAGCTTTTTTCAAATTTTCAACCTTCAAAAGATATGGTTAGTACTTTAACTGGACGATAGTCTTCTCGACTGCGTAGCTAGCGGTTCTGTTTTGACCTGGAGCGAAACCGCGAGAAGGCTGGAACAGGGGCCTCGTTTTCCCGCCCTAGCCTTCTCGCGCCGCAACGGATCGGCAACTTCCGTTTATCTTAATACCACCCCTGACTTCTGATTGTCGATTTGTTTTCACATATTTGTCGAATCGGCTCATTTCGTATGTAATGGACAACCCTTTGCCCTTGTCACTAAAGCCCCTTGCAAATGGACGTGCAGTGTATTATGGGAAGGATACGACCCATAAGACTTTGCAAACTTACAAAATTTGGCTGCCATCTTGTTTTCAACAGGTTAATGCCTTGCTATCTCCATGGGGAACTATATGTACTGCGCGTGCGTGGCACCGAGAATGTTGGAAGAGCTGCGCAAACAAATCCAACATCGTTGCGTTACGCTTCGGCGATCACGGAACAAAAGAAATGTTGGGAGTTGTTGGCTCAAACGTTTGACCAGTTCTAGGCGCTGGAGAAAAGCCTCGTCCGGTCGTGCGGGACAAGCACTTCCCCAACGGGTGACCATCCAGTCAATCAATAAGAGATTCAAAAGATCCGTCGAGACAAAAATATACAATATTTTTTCACAAATGAATTCAGGTAATTCAAGGAAGCTCTCGAGAGAAAAGTCCATGAAGTTTCCACGTCCGACTGGCAATTTAGAATTCGAAATTTTCTCTCTCCCTTCAACCCTTTCATTCGTCTGTGACTTCCCAAGTTCCCAAAAGGATTTACTTCGGGAAAACTAACATACTCGCCGCAACGTCATATGAAAACTAAGGATTGTTAACACCTTTTCACCGAAGTGGAGGCAAACCTGTGCGAATTGTTCGGAGGTGACTAAGCCAGTTCGGAGTATCAAGAAACGAATGTTCGCGTCGGGATAAAAACAAGCATACAATGGACCAAAAATGGAAAAAGTGTAGTCATCGCACGAGCATGAATTGCATGGTCACGCGCGAAGGCTTCGCGCTACGTCACTTTAAATAGCGTATGATAACGACCTTCGCTTTCATATCACCGATGAAGGTTTATCAGGAGTCAGAGGCAAACCTTTTTCCATAGAGCTTATACAATAGACCAATTTCGATATATTAAAATTCAGTCCTAAACAAAAGGCATCATCTCGAGGCGCTGGGGAATCCTTTTATTTATTTTAATACATCGAAATTGGTCTATTATCTGCAAGAATTTGTATTAGGAATCTTTTGTTACTTTTTTTTTAAAATACCGACGCGCGCACGTTTTTTGAAACTCTGAACTCGCTTATAGTTAACAATTATTCACCGAAGTGGAGGTGAATAGTACTTGTATAATCACAGCGGTTACCTCTGCCTCCACTTGAGTTTTCTGTTTGAGCTTCTTTTCTTTGTGTGTATTTGCTCTTTGTATTTGTTTCTCTATGCTATGAAGAACTGATTCACATCCGTCACACCTAGAAAGAAAAAGGGGGACATCAAAAGGTTTAATGTACCTCTAAAATGTTTGATTTGGGTAACTTCTATCTAAAACTGGGATCCAAGCGTCCCAGGGCCATTGGTAATAGAAACCGCATTGAATGTTTTTCACTACATTTGACGGTAAAAAGAATGTTGCTGGGCAGATAGCCATCAACACCATGACAATGGGCCATTTCCGAGTTGCTGTTTGTCTCGGTTTCGAAGTGAGTCTTGGTGCTCAACTATTGTAAGGGAAATGAGCTTGATTTGCATAAGAATACGCCACTCATTTCCATTTGAATGGTTGTGCACCAGAACTCGCTTTGAAACTGAGGCATGCAGCAACTCGGAAATGGGACTATTGTTAATAGAGCGTTTTTGTTTTCACTCACGTGACCAGCAGCCATATTGGCTTTCTGCAACAAATGAAAGTATAATTTGCATAAAAATAGAGTTCAATTCCCGTAGGATTAGTTTGGTACATCATCATGGCCGCCATTTCTTTGTTTTGGAACACCAACATGGCCGCCGTGACGTCATGTGAAATTGATCCGCTTGTCCTTGTAGGCTGATAAAGTGTCTTAAATTTACAAACAGGCACATCATATGATCACCAAGTTACAAAATGGCAGCTCCCAGTTGGTTTGATAACTTAAGTGGTAAGCAATTCACTGGTACACAGAAGATTTCAGGTTTTCCTTTTGCTATTGGTAGTAGAGCATTTATAACTACGATAACATTCAATTTCAGCACACTTTGTTGTCTTGGCCGGATACTCCGGCTGCCACGCTGTTTGTTAGTTCATTGCCCTTACTTTCAACCTCTTAGTTTTCACCGGGGTGGAAGCGGACTAATTGAATAGAGCGAGTTTCAATCGAGTGTCGTAAAACCAAAACCAAAGTACTTACTTCGGCAGATCAAAAAGGACGGAGACAATCCGGTAAACCAATGAAAGCTCGAAGCAATTACACGTAACCGACACAAAGCGTGGGAAAATGTGCACGCGCGAGTCCCGATTGGTTTTGGTTTCATTTCTGATTGGATGAAAAAGTGGGGCGAGAACTTTGAACCAATCACTGAGTGAAGTAATCATAAACCAAAGCAAATTCGCTAATTCTCTTCGACACTCAATTGAAAATAGCTGTATTTCTGCCTTTTTTATTCACCATTCAGTACTGAAAGTTTGTTCGATACTCATTTTTCCGTATTCGCTATTCTTTCACTTGGGGTGCAGGGATGGCGCAGCGGTGAGAGCACTCGTTTCCCGCCAGTGTGGCTCGGGTTCGATTCACAGACTCGGCGTCATATGTGGGTTGAGTTTGCTGGTTCTCCTCTCTGTGCCGAGAGGTTTTTCTCCGGGTACTCAGGCTTTCCCCTCTCCTTAAAAACCAACATTTGACTTGATTTGCGTTAACTGTTAATTTCAGTTTTCGGTGTCCCCAATTCGTGCTCCAGCGCAAGAAAGACTATAGACACTTAAATAAAGTTCTTTTTCGTTCCTTTCATTCATTATTCGTTATTCCCCCACCCCCTGATTTTCAGACACAGCTGTCTAGTGCCAAAACGTCTGACAAACACGCATGATGCAAAATGAACAAAATCAATCTAATCTTGCTCTGACGACACTTACCAGTCTTGTAAAACTTCAGTGACTCTGTTTATTGTTTCAGGTGTGATGTCTCTACCGATAGCAAAATCAACCTCTAGCTAGAAATTAAAAAAAAAAAAAAAAACTAACTAAAAAACGATACAATCCCCCATCTTCAGTAACTTGGAAGTGGCAAGACTTGTAGAATTTATTAATATTACAAGAAACCAAAAAAAAAAAAACCAGTCTTCACGTCCAATGTATACCTCTAATTACGCCAAAAGAGTGTGCTGCATAAATGGGCCAACACAAGCACAGGGAGAAACTGACCTGGCCACTTCTCGAAAGTCCCGAAACTTTTCGGGCCTATTCCGGGAGTCAAAATTCCCATTGTATTTTAATGACGGTGCCTATTATTATCATTTCGCATACGTTCCGCGCATCTCGAGATACTCGGAATTCCTATGGGTGGTGCTTATTAATACAGGGATATTTTTGCGCGGTTCAAAACTATGCGGAGAAAGCAGAACTTAGTAAGTGCTCTTGGTATCAAAAAAGGAAATTTGGTTTAACCTCGCATTGTTCAGAGATAATTAAGCTTTAATTTGGGAAAGAACGCCATACGAATATTGTTGATTAATTATCTTCGAAAAATGCGTGGTTACCCCCAATTTTCTTTTTGGATTTCAATAACACTTGTGAAGATCTGCTTTTCCCGCATATTCAGTAAACCGCGCAAAAATAGCTGCGAATTGGTAGGCACCGTCCTTAAGAACGAGGAGATTTTAAGTTAGCAAATTTCACAATCATTTTGCATTGCGTTTTGTTATCTTGGAAATATGTTAAAAGACCAGCTCGTCAAAACAAGCGGATGGCTTTTTGGGCCCGAAGGGCTTTCGGTTCTTTCGAGAAACGGGTTGGGAAATGGGCGCTCGAGACTCAAAGCAATTAGCCTGCAGAACAGGAGTGATTTTTTGCGTAAACATAGGCGAACGCGAGGCGAGCGCGAAGCGCGAGTGGCGCGCGAGGGTTCGCCTCGCTTTCGCCTCTGTTTACGCAAAAAATCACGCCTGTTCTGCAGGCTAAAAAGCAATCAACATGAGCGAATATTAAGAAGGGGTACGTTTAGTTCAATCTTGGCCAGGAGTTAACCACCTGGTTGGAGTTTTTACTAATCTATCTCTGCTGAAATATTGCTACACGGCCAACATTAAGCAAAACCAGCCATGCCTATTCCCATCACTTTGATACAACCCGTCCTCATTAAAGCGAGTTTCAATGGTGTGTCGTAAAACCAAAACCAAAGTAATTACTTTGGCCAATCAAAAACGACAGCGACAATCCAGTAAACCAACCAAAACTCGAAGTAATTACACGTAGCCGACACAAAGCGCGGGAAAATGTGCACGCGCGAATTCACGATTGGTATTGGTTTCACTTCTGGCCCCAGTGGTTCAAACGATGGATAGCGCTATCCGCCGGATAAATCACTATCCGGTGGATAAGTCATAGCGAAACCAACTGCACTATCCAGTGGGAAGTGATTTATCCGGTGGATAGCGTTTTCAACCTTTTGAACAACTGGGGCCAGATTGGTTGAAAAAGTAGCGCGAGAGTGACTTTAAACCAATCACTGAGTGAAGTAGAGCGAGTTTCAATCGAGTGTCGTAAAACCAAGACCAAAGTAATTACTTTGGCCAATCAAAAATGACGGAGACAATCCGTTAAACCAATCAAAACTCGAAGTAATTACACGAAGCCAACACAAAACGCGGGAAAATGTGCACGCGCGAGCCACGATTGGTTTTGGTTTCACTTCTGATTGGTTGAGAAAGTGGCGCGGGAACTTTGAACCAATCACTGAGTGAAGTAATCATAAACCAAAGCAATTCGCTAATTACTTTCGACACTCAATTGAAAACCGATCTAATCATAAACCAAAGCAATTCGCTAATTACTTTCGAAACTCAATTGAAAACCGCTCTAGAATCTTTTATAAGCCTTGAATTGGAAAAATTCACCATATCACACTTCACAAACATAGAAATACAGCATTTATAGACAAAGCAAAAATATCTTTCGGATGAATATAAGATGAAGGCAAAAGTTGGCCGATTCTAGGACCCAAACAGGCCTTTGATTGATGCCCTCATGATTGGAACACTTATTACCTTTTATTTCGCTGAAGATAGCTTTTACAACGAAATTCAATCTTGAGCAAACTTCACAATCAGCTGGCTAATGCCATCATATAAAAACGCACCTGTTTATTTTTCTGGTCTAACTTCCCATGGATAATGTCAGCATAAATAGCATCAATGATTAAATCCTGCGGGGGAAAAATAACACCAAAGACTGACAAAGGATAAAGAGAAAGGGTGCCCACTTAGGGATTAACCCCATAGCTATTCCAGACTGCCTTTTTCACTGTTCCCTATAACCTGTAGCTTCTTTTATTATCACGGCTACAACTTAGAGGTCGCCAGGTCGCTCGTGACAACTTGAGATGTACAAGGGTGACAAAAAATTGAGATTTAATAGCCCAATATGCAACTACGATACCAAGGATTTAGCCCGAGATAATTTGCGAAGTGCAAAGATGAAATAAAAATAAAATAATTTTTTTTAATTTGACTACCTTTCAGTTTTTTTTCCAACTTAAATTGCACTGAATCGTGCAAACTTTCAGTTTTTAAGTGGAAAATTCAAAGAGGAAAACAGCTATTAAGAATTCTTAGACGATCGATCCATTATGAGATGCAATATTGATTTTTCTGTTGCCATGTGACCGCTCCAGCCTCACCGAAATGCTTCGCTGTTGCTTTAAAAATCCTTGAGACATTCAACTTATGGAAATCCAAGGCCACTTAATAATTATGTCCTGTTCGACCATGAAATCAAAGAAAGTGGACCGGCCAGCCACCAAACACTGGAGTTGAGTTTTACATGTAGCCCTGGGGCTACATATAGGTGCATTGTTTCTAATGCATCATCTATTGTTTCATACTCCAATCACAGACTGCATCTGGAAAGCTAAAGGTTGTCTCCACTTAGGTATTGATTACAAGAGACAAGTATGAATTCAGGATGGTATAAATTAAGATTGGCTTCTATCAGTCATAGGACCATTGACTACAAACATTCCATTAACCGTTTAAGCCCTGAGGGGGCCCCCATTGAAGAGTAAAATCGTCTGGCGTTAGGCAGAGTAAAATCTGTACGTGGGCACTATTGGGGCTTAAAGGATTAATGGTGTCAGTAATAGCAAGCCACTCTCATGGCTGAATGAGAGGCGTTGTTAACTGGTTTACACCTTTATGGGCTTGAGATCAAAATAAATGCCTCTTGATGTGAAATTTACTATATTCAATTCACACAAATTATTATTCTGATAATCCTGGTCAAGGTCTGAAATACGCGACCTTCGCTTACCTCTGTAGGAGAAGGATAACTAAAATACAAAAACTTGATTCGAGATTGCTGTGACATGACTTGTATTCACCCAAAAGCTCTCGAAGTATATAGATAATTGAAAGAAGCTACTTCTAACATATTATTTTTGATGAAGCCTGTAAGATTTAAATCTTCTTTTAATTACAAAAATTGTGACAAAATGAGAGAAAAGTCTGTTTTTATCTCTCACAGTTGTTTCGAGATGTAAGTCTTATTACGACAGATTTACACTACCAATAACAATTTACAAACTTAAGGGGAAAAAAAGCGAGAGATCCCAGATTTAAATTTGGTTTTTCAAGACTTGAATGTTGAGAACAAATCAAGGCAATTAAGGTTTACAACTTGACAACACCCAACAGTACCTACCTCTAGTTCTCTAAGGTTGTCGATATCAAGCTCTCGCAATAACACACTGTAAGGAATGAACTAACAAAACGACAAAACAAAGAGGTCAGCATTGGACCTAACATCCTCTTAAGGCCTTTCGTTCAGCAAAAGTTGAACGGATGTTGGGCAAATGTTGGACGCAAAAACAAAGTTGTGCAAAGGCCGTTCTTGCAAAACGGTTCCAACATTGCGCCAAAAAAATAACCAACACTCTCATGAAATTTGATCGCGAGGAACTAAGAACTAGAAACCAGTCTCTCTTGTCCAGATAAACTATGCCATATTGACTAGTCTGTGGACTGATGTGAGCATGCGTGTGGTTTACAAATTATTGTTGAAAAGAGTGTTCAAACAGCTTCAACACAATTCAACATTTTCGAGAACAGAGGAAAAGTTAAATCGATGTTGAATCAAAGTTTAACTGATTTAAACTTGATTCAACACACTTTCAACAGGCTTTCAACATTTTAAACTCTTTCAACCATGTTGGACGACCTCTTCAAATGCACCGAACATTTGGTTCAACAAAGTGTTGAATGCAAGTTGAAGTATATGCTGAAACCATATTAGAGTAATATCTGTGAAGTCTCCCTCCCAGGAGTCGATGGGTGAACACTGGTACCACTAGTTTATAAAATGCTACAAAAAATACTGGAAACCCCAACATAAATGACAAATTACCTGAGTCCACAGGTTTTTCCCTAAAAATTATCTTTGATGCATTTTCTTCACTAATTTAAAAATTAAACACTTCCTATAAAAAAGTAAAGTCTGTTTACAAGCCAAGTGGCCCATCAGAGCCGGAGCTTATCCCAGTTTCTGTGGCATGAAGCGACTAGGAGTATTTTTTTTACTCCCCCCTGGATGGGACGTCAGTCTATCGCAGGGTTACCCCCAGCATTTCGCCGGTACCCACTTATACACCTGGGTGGAGAGAGGCGCCGTGGGAGTAAAGTGTCTTGCCCAAGAAAACAACACAATTTCCCCAGCCAGGACCCGAACCAGGACCACTCGATCCGGAGTCGAGCACACTAACCATGAGGCCACCGCGCCTCCCTAAAAAACTCCATATAGAAGTACAGTATTTCCATTTTTCGATACAGACGCAAAATAATTTACCTTTGATTTGGCTGCTAAGGAGACTATTGTTAAATGACGTAATTTCTTAAGTTGCGGAGGAGTAAGGGCAGGTAAGGAACTGCAATTTGCTGCAAAAAATACAGATTAATGCCATGATGACTTAATTATGACTGAACACACCATTTTAATGCCCATAAAAGACAAAAAAGATTTTTGAAGTTTCCAAGATTTAACAATTCTCACCTTTATATTCTGCAAAAGTTCCCAAAGCAAATATGTTTAGAAGATTCCAATGCGCTGAATTTTCTGACTTTTCTAGCTGAAAATGGAAGATTAAAAAATAAAGTGTTATTTTCTTTTTTAAGTTAAGTTAAGGAAAAGTGAATTGACCAAGTGGACGATGAGGTGTTTAGGAATTTCTAGAATAATCAAGGTGGAGGAAATTGGAATCACCCAAGACAGGCCTTTTGATAGGGTGCGATGAAAAAGTGCAAATTGTGCAAAATTTGCAGGGTAGATTATGCGATTTTTTCCTGAGCAATTTTAAGGTTGTTTTTCAAGGTTTCAGGATAAAAAAAACATGTTTTAACTGCCCTAAAGACATTTTGAACATAAGGGAACAGCAATTATGAATCTTGACCGACATTAGTTGGGACAAGTAAAAAAAATGAGGTCTTCTGCACTATTGGTGCACCACGTTAAAAGTTGAAAGGACACAGCTAACATGCCAAATGAATGATCAATAATTATTAATATTCCTGTATGCTACGACTAGATTCTTACGCTTTGTTTGTGTGCAGTATTATATTTCTGAACAGATTTGCCAATCTGAGCAAAGGGTGTGTTTGTGTTACACCAATTGGCGACTAATGTATCATTCATTAGTTTTGTTTGTTTTAATAATATCCATTGCACAACATCTGTAATGAGTCCCTCGAGATTTTGGTCACTAGGCTGCAAGTAAAGGATTGCACACTTTATTTACAAATTGAAAAAGCATGCATCTTCTGTCAGTACCTCTTTAACAGATGGCATCTCCATAAGTTCTCCAAATACATACACTCCAGGAGCTTCCAGAGCCTGCTGTATAAGAGCAACCACGCCAGCTCCTCTTGCAGACTTTGCCAACAGTACATATTGCTCCAAGTTATTGCTGTGACTAAAGCCGGCCTTCACTTCTTTCTCTGCCATTTCACTCTCTCAAGGTGCTCTGTACTAAACAAATGTGCAGGTCCTAAAATTGTGTCTTAATTTGTATAGGTAATCAGACAACTTAGAGTTCAATTTGGAAATAATTTGCATGAGTGGGTTTTACAAAAAAGAATCAAAATTGCAATTTGAGCTTTTTGAAAAACACAAAATTGCAAATTATTTCCACATTGAACGAGAAAAGTTGTATGATTACTTTTAACAATATACGTAACAAAATTACAGAGCAAGTTCTGGTTTGGAAGTGACACACGCCACAAGTTCAAGTTCACGTTTCATGCAACCAATGCAAAAGATTTGATTGGTTCTTACCAAACTCTATTGTTTATTTGCCAATCAAAAGTGAGAATTCTGCGAGTACTTTGCACTAAATTAACTCTTTTTTGCATTGTGTTTACAAAAGCAGCTCTGCTCTCAGCCAATCAGAATTGATCCAGTACCTCAGGAAAAAAAAAAGCAAAAGAAGAATTGGAAATGAAATTAAGGGAGTGGAAGAAAGAGAGAAGCCTTCTGTAAGGAGAAGAAAGAAACAGGAGCAGTGTGGTTACTGTATAAATAAAAAGCTACGAGTTTTAGTCTGGTCACTGCAACGGTTTTGAAACAAAGTTCCTTATGAAGTGCCTCTGAAATAAAAAATAACGTTCTAAAGCTTATTTGAAAGACTTTTTGAACAAAAGAAACATGCAACCCCCATTGCTATCTGTATGACAAATTATTGTTGGAATCTCCAATAAGTTTTATTTTTATTTTGTCCTCTTTTTAAGCAAATGCAGTCAAATGTGAATATTGGTGCCAAAATTGACAAGGGTATTCTTCAGTAACAACAAACTTGAAATTACTTTGTAATATATAAGTGGGAGTGGGCCCATTCCATTTCAAGTGCAACAAAGAGGAGATTGTCATCATTTAACGCATACGAGTTATTGGCCGGTGAAAATAAGACTTTTTTTCTAAAGTTGTCACATTTGAAAAGCGAAACGTTTGCAAACTGATCTTCCCTACACACTGGTTTGATTTACATCATACATTTGACACAAAGGAATGGTAAAATTAATGCCCCAAACCATCACATTAAAAGGCTCCATCTTGTACACTATTCACAGACATAATGGGCCATTTCCTTTAGAACACAGTAATACCTTGTTGGCCTCGAGGAAGAAGTATTCACTCACAATTGCCCAGCTCGTGTAGAAGAGTTTTCTGCAGTATTCTCCGCTCACGATCCGGCATAAACGTAGATTTCCTGCCAAATTTAATCTACCTTAAGTATGAATAAAGAAAGAAAGAAATGAAGAAACATTGAATCTAAATCATAGTCTCCTTCCAAGGTAAAAACAGCTGAAGGAAGTTGTAAGTCTTCTCATTTACTGTAACTTAATTATAGGCTTCCGAGAGTCAGGACAGGAAGACATATACGAAAAAGGCTGCTCTAAAAACACCATTTCACATTTCTTCCTTCCAGTATGTCTTCTACAACAGGCAGAGATATAACTTTGAAATTATTTTGTAAACATAACCACTTCATCCCTAAGAAAGGCTAAGTTTAAAACATTTTCGCGAGTATTTTACCTTAATTTGTCTTGTAATCCACCATGGTTGATCATTAGTACCCAGACTGTTGGCAGAAAAGATGCCACAGGTTTACCAGGGTAATTAGACCTAGAAAGTCCCGAAATTTCGGGTGTCAAAATTCCTTTTGTATCTCAAGAACGGAGAGGATTTAAGTCGTCAAACTTCACAGACACGTTTCTTTTAGTTTGCTTAAAAGAATGTTAAAAGATCGGCTTTTCAAAACAAGTGGTTGGAATTTTCACAAATGGCTTTTCGGGCCCGGAAAGTTTTCGGAACAAATCGAGGAACGCGCCCCAGTTTTCTGTTTTTGGACCTTTGTCGTTACCGCGAAAGGTCCATTTCCGATTCTGAAATGTAAAAACAACCCTGAACAGTCCTAAACTGATTTTGATCGTGCCCCAGAATTGCTATTAGGGCAGCGGAGTTAGCATTGTTGATTTTGGCATTGGTACCAAGGGGTACGTAGCTCGATAGGCCCTCTACTTTCCGTACCTTTTTCGGGTGTCACAATAGGCCATTTCCGAGTTCATGTCTGGCTCCTCTTCAAAGCGAGTATAAATTCGATGTTTTTGTGATGGTAATTAGTTCTATTTTACATTTGAATGAAAACTAAGTTTCATAACAGAAACTTCGCACTTAGACTCGCTTTGAAGAGGAGGCAGACATGAACCTATTCCCTTTGAACCTTGAGAACGGCCTGGACCAGCCAGTATTACAGCGGTTATCAGTCAGACGCGCCCCTCAACGACTTTTTTTCATTTTTCGAAACTAAATTTGGGTGGACGTCACTCAAATGTTTCCATGACAATAGTCCTGTTCACTTGGCAGTCGATTTCGTCATGGAAATATTTGATTGACATGCACCCAAATTTAGCGTCGACAGGAGACCATTGCCGGGAGCCTGCAACTGCAATACACCTACTGGGTCTATGGAACGGCAGTTCAAAGATCAAACTTATTTTGACGAGTTCTTAAATAAGATTGAATTTCTCACCACTTGGGATTTAGCTGGAAGGTCTGGTTTCGCGGGAAAATCGATTAAAAAATATCTCCGATTTGTAGAAATGCCATTCCACAAACACAATGAAGTTGTACGCCCCTAGTCATGGGCTCCTGGTTTCGAAAAATGAAAAAAAAAAATTCGTTGAGGGGCGCGTGAGACTGTTAACCGCTGTAAAACAAGTGGATCGCAGTGTTGGATTTGAGGTTTGCTGAACTTTCGGCCAGAAACGGGCCCCTCGTTAGTGTTGAGGTCTTTCTTCTTTTAATCTTTTGCAAAACGTTTCCCCCCGTTTTTCCTGTTTCAGTTTCAGTGATGTAAAGCACGGGCTGTACTAGTGCAGCCTTCGAACTCTCTTATGGAAGTATTTACGATATGCATCCGCAACATGGCAGCACCGGATAAAGTCTCCTAGATAGACTTATAACTTTTTTTGTTCTCATTCCTTCGTAAGCTAAAAGCCCATGAGTAGAACCGAACATCTTCCATACTTAGCATACTTATTACTCACTACATTCTTACAGACATCTATTTTTAGACTGCCTTTTCCGTAAAGAAAAACAAAGACAGTTCCGGTTCGGTGACGCTATGACGTCAAGTTCGTTTCTTGTGATTGGTCATCGGGCTCTTGCTCGAGTCTCCTTCGCGGGAACTTCTATCTAGAAATAAATCGGTCTTTGAAAACGCTAGGGCTTTTGCACAACCCTTTACATCAGTTATTTCTAGGATCACTCAGTCCCAAAGACTTGATTAATGACTTACGTTTTATCTTCCTCTATTGCATCCAAAATTCCGAAAATAAGCCCCGGGGCTTATATTTTTCAAAGGCCCTTTTTCGAGGGGCTTATTTTTGGAGACGCTTATCTACGGAGGGAAATTTGCGTTTCCAAATCGATTGGGCTAGCCTTATAGTTGGAAGTAAATTTACCGTTTCTGCTTTGTTTTACTTTGTATTTTAGGGCAATTTTCCAAGTACAAGGGGCGATTTAATGAAGGGCTTTCAGTGCGTTACCACTTTGGGGAGATTATATTTGCAGTGGCTTATACAAGGAGGCGCTTATTTTTGGAATTTTACGGTAGGTAACATCATCTCCCCTTGTTGCAAACTTCTGACAGTTGATTTTTTGGTATGCGTTCCCTGAGCTGCGATCCTCTTGGCCAGCCCCACGGATTGATGCGATCCTTTTGGCCAGCGTTGGATTGATCCGTGGCGCGCAGCTCTGGGAACGAGAATGCTTCTGTGTCCTTCTGGGTAATAGAACAGCAAAGTAGAAGACGTCCTCCATTTCCTGTCACGATATCGACGTTCTTCTTGTTTGTATGGCCTCCCACAAACGAGTACATACAACGGCAGCGTCAAGATTACGGCAGGATTATTTGCGAATTGTAAAAGATCCTGTTCCGTACATAACAGCGCTCCCATTGCCTTCAAATATTCTGGAATGGTTTGTTGCAATTTTTCATCTTTTTATATTTCTAGTTGAACGTTTCATGTTTTTATGTTAGCATTTTCTCCTAATCTTTTTTTCACTGGGATATTATGTCATTCTCGTGGCAGGCATTACGTTGTACGTGGACCGGAAAATACGCCATACACAGGTTAGAAACAATTCTTAAGCAAACATGATTTGTCATTTGTACATGTACCAGAAATCGATAGCTATTTTCGGATGCGGTCTCATGCGTTTTCACCCTCTGGATTTTAATTTCAAAGCTATCTAGCCAATAGTGGTCATTCCCTTCCACCCATTGTAATGTTTCAGAGTAGATGATGCAGACGTACCCGTATGAGAGTTTTCTCGCAAGAAGTATTGTTCTTGTAAGATTCTTTTGCTATCAACAAATACAGAATGTCTGGATCTAAATTTCAGTGCTATCTAGCCGATAGTGGTTATTACCTTTCATCCATTTTAATTATTCTAAGTGGATGATGCAGACACACTTCTGTAAGACTTCTCTCAGAAGAACTGTGATTCTTGTGAAGATTGTTTTCTTATCAACAAAAAATGTAGATTCTCAGGCAGGCTCTCTTAATGTAAAGTTCATTACAACGGGAAAACCCTCCCCTCACCCTCATTTCTTCAAACCGGGAAGCTGGAGCCCTCTGAACAACATGTGCGTGGAAAAGCCATTTTAAAGTATGCCATTATTGGGTCAATAGGCAGGTTCATACTAGGCTGGGTATGAGTATGACATTTAGTGTGAAAACTTGTATCAAAAGTTAGTCTGAAGTTTACTTGAGTTTCTGTCACACTTATAACCCACTTCATCCCCAGAATGAATTTGCCTAATATCTCGTACAGCATTTTCATATGGTTACATCTGCATCATCCACGCAGAATAATTACAATGGACTCACAGCTAATTGCATCAGGCTGTGGTGCTGTGCTTCAACATCAGACATGAACCATATAACAGTTGCCAGAGGTGCCTTATGCCTTGAGCCACTTTGTATTGTCCCTGAAAAGACCCTATGGGGGCAGTCAGTGAAGTATATTATTATTATTATTATTATTATTATTATTATTATTATTATTATTATTATTATTGTTATTATTAATTATTTAAATCTGGATACTGAAGTTATCTTTTTCAGATCAACATTGTTTGTTTGCAGTAACAGGTGCATCTTTCGAATAACCACATTGGGACAATTTGGGGTGATTGGGAGTGCCATGTGAAAATTGTTTGCTTGTTTAAAGGTGTTTTTAAACTCTAAGTTGAGCATTTGCTCTAAAAGTTTGAACACTTTTTATGTTTTCATATTCTTACAGGAGGATACTATCATGGTAAACTAGTTTTTCCTAAAGATTTTCCTTTCAAACCACCAAGAATATTTATGATCACACCAAATGGACGCTTTAAAGTCAATACCAGGTAAGCGCTCTTTTGTGTAATGCTATGAGCTTTCAACCTATTCATCGCATTGTAGGCTTAATGTTGTTCAAACTGTCTTTGTTTTGCTGTGTCTTTCAGATTGTGTCTGTCTATAAGTGATTTTCATCCTGACACTTGGAATCCAGCATGGTCTGTTTCCACCATTTTAACTGGTCTGTTGAGTTTTATGGTGAGTTGTAATGAGCCAGTGGCATTCAGTATTAGTGCTAAGCTCATGGCATATCAGAGAGTTTCAACGGGACTCAAACCCATGACCTCTTTGTGTAG
>OX421446.1:48538585-48541085 GCA_949126865.1 Montipora capitata
TACTTTCTCCTGTCTGTAGTCAGATTTCAACTGCAGCATTTAAATGAACTGAAGCAGTTTGTACAACTGAAATGATAACCATTATTTTTATTATTGATTTTAGAAGAGGCAACTAGCTTTGCAAAGTGGACCGTTCAACTTAAAAGATAAAACCTTTTGTGAACTTTTCCCTGACATTGAAGAGGTGAGTACTTTTTTTTTTCTTTAAATTATTTTTCATGAAATGAACAGTGTCTGGTTATGCTGAATTGTTTTTTTCTTGGTGCATACATAATTTATCACCCATTCTGTTGGGTGATGTAGCAGCTCTCGTAACTTATAATCTTTGAATCGTTATTGAATATACAAGTATAAGTACATGTACATACCTATATTTACATGTTAAATATTATTAGTTAAGAGGTAAAAGTGTATTTAAAACAGAGTATATTAATAAAACTAGCTTTAAAACGTTCCTTGTCGACACAAGGGAATAGGCTTGTTTGGGTTCTTAGGCCATTTGACGATTCTTTAACTCTCATGATGTGATTGGCTAGCTACCCTAGCTATGACGTAGACTTAAGAACAACAGAAGTTTATTACAATACCAAACAACAGCAGGTTACGAGAGCTGCTACAATACTGATTCTATTTGACTGATGATGATGATGATGACGATGATGCACTTCATTTTAAGTCTCAATAATTCTAGCGCCTAGGGACTAATTGGGGACACTGTTGATAGAAATGAAATCAAATATCAAATTAGAGCGCAACTTTGAGGTTTTTTTATAATATAGATTTTTGAGGGAAACGCGTAATCCACAGGTTGCCAAAAACAGGCTCCCTTACTTCTGTGCATTTAGTGGGTGTGGCTCTTCTGTCATTGAAGGAGCAGAGAATGCAACCCTTACAACAGCTCAATTGAAAAAAAAAAGGGAAAGTTGAGTTTGGAAGATTTTGTTTTTAGTGCTTACGATTATTACTGTTGAATGTCCAGGAAGACAGTGTTTTCTTTGCCTTAGATCACTTTGATTGTTCCCGCAATCTTTCAGGAAATCCACGAAAAAATGCGGGAAAGAGGAGAGGAGAGAGAAAAGAAAAAAGAAACCACCACTGGTAACACCCAGGGAGGGGTGGCTGGTGCAACAAGAGAAGGAAATAATGGACTCATCAGTAGTACCCTGGTGAATATCTGTGTCATCATCGGTTTTGCTGCGTTCGCATACACCGTCAAGTGCGTCTTAAAAGCTGTGGACAACAGCTAGTGCCGCATCATTCTCGTGACTAAGGGAGCGTAGGAGTGGGAGGAGGTCGTTTCGTCCTATAGCCTATTCATTGCAGACGAACGGGTTTACAGTTCAGGCGAATTGGCTTAGGGCGAATAGGATATCGGGCGAAACGACCTCAATTTGTTGCAGCTCCTCTAAGCGTCTAAGCAGCTTCCATTGTTTTCGAGTCTCAAGTCATTCCTTTTCTTGTTTAGTTTTTTTTTTAAGTTTGGGTAGCTAGCAAATCACAACGTACTTTTCGAGAGCCTTTACATGGCCCGTGGGCAAACACAGCCAAGGCGGAATTATCAATGGTTAGTTGAGGGGAAGTAGAATTTTGTTCTTACTATCGTGTAGCTAGGTGGGCTTGTTTTCTCCTGTCCAAGTTGGAGAAGAAGTCCCTGGCTTGAGCTGGTACTAACAGATGATCATCTAAATAATGTATTCTCTCGTCCACGGCAAAAGTAAATGGAGAAAAATTATGGAGTTCCAACACGCACACATTCGGCTGGAAATTATTGAGATCAATTGCTGTAGATAAAGGGATTGACACCTCTAAACCAGTGGTAAAGTCATAGCGTGAAAAGGCCTTTTCTTGAAGCCTAAAGCGGCCTCGATTTAGGAAGTTTTTTGGGAATTTTTATTTGACTGTTACTTCTAGTTCTATTGGTAGGGAAAGATGATTCTAGCTGTCTTGTCATAAATTGGCCACATCACGCTATCGCCCATTTGTAACAATTTCATTTTCCTAAACATGATTATTCAGCCGGTTTCATCGTCTCATTATAAGAGAATTGTAAAAGACGGCTCAAAATATTCTACCATACTGATTTTAGTGCCTATATCCTTTAACGAGTTATTATTGACAAGAGAAGATTTAAGGCTTTTTTATATGCCGGAGAAGTAATATCACCTCTTTTTGCGACGCTTTATTACGGAAGATAATTATTCCTGCAGGGCGAAAGCTTCTCGCTTCAAAACCAAAAAAATGGAATTCTGGATCAGTTTCTAATGGCTGTAAAATCTTGACCTGCATTCTGGCCAAGTGAAAAATGACCTTTATAAAATTTGTGGGATTTTTAAAGCCCGACCTTCAAGTTGACGAGTTTGTGGCAAATGGCCTACTTGAGCAAGTCCATCGCATAAGAATATGTCGCAACGAGGCCACTGTATCCAAGTGAAAGCGCTGGTCCATGTGCCATCACGGAATCGTTTTTAGTTATTTGTGAGTGTTCAAGTCGATATTTACG
>OX421446.1:48546085-48551085 GCA_949126865.1 Montipora capitata
TACTTACCATGATTTTTAAAGAACTTCTTTTCGGCATTGGTGTGGGCGGAAAGGCAGTTTAACCTTTGCTGACAGTAAGAGCGGCGTTTACATAATTCAGAATACTTTTGCGGTTTTATCTTAGCCTTTCTTTCGACAAGTTGAAATGATCCGTTATCGTCCTCATCTGGTTTGCCTTCATGTTCCTCTCGCCTCTCCTGGTCTCGGTCTAGCCCTTGCTCTTCTGTTTCTTTTTGAGAAAAAATGCTACTGGAGCTTAACTCTTCATCGAGATCTTCAAGTGTCCCAAATATGTTCGGTTTGAGGCAAATTTCTAGATCTGAATCATTTTTCTTGTAATACACTGAAAAGTTGACAACCTTTGAAATTCCTTGGTATTCCTTTTGGAGACGCTCAAAGATTTGCTCGAAATGATGACGAAAAACTTTGCCATCTTTTGACTTGACGTTAGATGAGAAAACAAGGAGAAGGTCTTTAAAATCCTGAAGTGTTTTTGGTCCTATCGTGCAGGATTGGAAAGGCCAACCCAACTTCTCAGTTAGGCCTTTTTGCCAATCCTCGTTTGGTTCAAAATCATAGTTTTCTATGACTACAGCTCGTGAGTTCAACATTGATGAAATTTGTCTTGGAGGAAATTCGAAATTTGTAAACGAAATACTTTGCAGGTGTGAATCCAAAGTAGAAATTTTAAGTAATTCTGGTTTCTCGTCTGCGAGGTCTTTCAGTCCGGTCGAAATAGCGCTCTCCCACATCCATATTTCAAACGACCAATCCTGACCTTCCTTTATTGCAGGAATTACATCAGCATCCCCGCTTATGATTATTATTTTTCCCTTCGCGATATCCTTGTCACAAACAAGAGTAATAATGTCGGCAACCAATTGTTGGTCAACCTGTTTTTCTTTGTTTTGAATCGTGCTTCGTTTATTCGTAATAACTTTCCAGCCAAACTCCCTTATTTTGTTCCAAACGGTGTCTAAGGGTGGAGGTTCCGATCCGTACAGGACACCCCAGGCAACATGTCTTCCATTTGCAACAACATCAGCGACTTTTCCGATGTCCAAACGCATTCTGGGATCCTCTACACACCTTAATTTCTGTTGTTTGGCAGCTAGTTTTTTCCCCTCGATCCAAACATTTGAATTATCGACGTAGATGAAAACGAGGTCGTCATCCAAGCTTGGTTTCACCAGACGAAGAATTTGACTCTGACAACGCGGGCACTTCGGGCTTTGCGGTTCGCACTCCTCATACTGTTTCATGTGACAATCACGACAGATCTTATGCTTGAGGGAATCGCATTCCCGGAAGGTATGATAATTGGTTAGTTCTTTATAGCAGCCCTCATTCGCGCAACTGTATCTTTCAAGATTACCTATGGAGCATACAAATTTCTTTATACACACTGAATGACAGAGTTCATCAAGAAAAGGTAAATTATGTGAAACTCAAAATTTGAAAAAATTAAAACACCTGAGAAAATAACTGTGATACCATCTTGGTTTGGGAACAAACTTCTACAATAACAAGTACTGAATGTATGGGATTTTAGCCACTTTTAACCGCTGTAACGCCGTTAACCTCTAATTTGACGCATTTGCTTTTTAGATTATGGACATCGACAAAAATGATTCGAAAAAAAAAAAAAAAAAAAAAGAAAACTCGTACAGGACGAGGACGAGAGGGGGTTGGAAAGAATCACAAAAAAACCCTAAGAAAGATTACCGCCAGGCGTTGATTTCGTCAACTTCCTGTTTTCTTTTCCGAGAAAGGGGCATGGTTGGAATCCTCTTTCGTGGAAAGCCGAGATTTTATTTTTATTAAACTTCAAGTGATATTTGATGGAGAATATCATCATTCGTCCAAGTATTTCACATATTTTTCGGTCGACCTCACGTACATTAATGGATAGTGCAGCAAATCAGTTAGTATGCTATGAATCAAGTTAATCAATAAAAGTTTCTTGGCAGATTCATATTCTCCTGGTTAAAAGACTCGAACCTTTTTAACAATTTATAACTCTTTTATATATATGGATTAATTCGGACACCGGAAAAGAAAACAAAAATGTTATTTTACGCTGTGGACTACTCTCATGTTTAGAAGTGACAACCGAAATTCTCTTACAACGATCACGTCGGGATTCATTCGTCCTCCGAGGTAGCGGTTAATATGGCAAGTATGGCATTTCAGCCTTGAAGAAGGTGTCAGTATCACTTGTCATTCCGATTTTTGACCCTTTGCGTCCTTAATTTTCCCTATACACAACTCAACCAAGTTCTTAAAAAATTAAGAAAACTTACCAAGGTTCCGTGGACTTAACTGAGGAGTGGGATTGGAGTAGGCCATCTTCTTCGTCGGTCTCTTTCCTTCTCTTTCCTTACAATGGCGGTAAGACGCTCGGTTTCCACTTCCCGCTCCATTTCGACAAGAGTTGAGAACGATTCATTGTCTAGAACAGTAAGGGTAACATTACTAAATTCGAATTGGTGGCCGGGAATAAAAGGGAAAAATAAGTGTCATGTGATTGGTCCTCAGCTTGCCTGGTAACAAGTCACGTTATTATGAATTATGAACTAATTTGCAACAGCAATTCAAATCACTCAGCAAATTACACATCATGCACATCAATTACAAATGGACCACAACAAATTCAAATTTAAATCGTTCACTGAAAATACATACGATGAATGTCACTGAGTCCATCGGTGAATCTTCACAAAGAAGGTCATTCTCGAAATTATTTTAGGACCATTTTTTAAAGAATGAGCATTAGTTTTACGGAAAAATTGTTACTGGGTTGCCTTGTTAACCAGCAATACTGAAGTCATTGAAACGTAAATGGGGTTTTGGTGGTTCTTTAAACAAAATAAACCTTTATGAAGCTCAAGAAAGGAACGTCAATTGGATAAACAAGACAGGTGGTGAAAAATAAATATCTGGACTCTTAAAAGTGACGACTAGTGGACTTCGATAACAATCTTTCGCCCGTCAAGCCGTAATCATAGTGAGCTGTATTTCTAATATTTTATTTTGTCATGTATAACACTGAAACCAAATGGAAAATTCTCTTGTAACGTATGGGTTTAACAAAGACAGAGAAGAGATCGAACAGCTTAAGTTGGATCTGTGATCTCTGTTGTCTGGCTATTTCTATTTATCTGTACTCAACTCTGCACAGTCTTCCGGTAACAATTGGAAATTTTATTAATTCTTGTTATGTTATATTTTGTGGTCAACTCTGCACAGTCTTCAAGTAAAAAAAATAATTGGAAATGTGACAGCCAATATATATTTGAAAGAAAGCTTGTTGTCTATTTTGTGCTTCATTATTCAAGGAAAATTAAAGGTTTTTTAGGAAAGGGTTTGAAATTTATTTTGTTGTGTATGGTAATTTGACGCGATTGGATTTCTTGTCTTCGCGCACGCAATGAAATAGGAAGGGGGTTATGCCTCTAATAGCAAATATGTTGTTTGTTTCAATACATTTTTCGCTGGAAAAGGTTTTTGTTATTTTTTCCTTTGTGAATTCATCATGTCATGTAATATTAGAGCTTAACAAATTTGCATACGTGGGTTTAAATGTGATACGCAAGGAGACTGGAATTTTTTCTATCTGACAAATAATTAATAAGTAGCCAAGTTTTTAACGTCAGAAAAAGATCTGTTTTGTCACTATGATGTAAAAAGAAATTTATTTGAGAAGCCAAAAGTATATATTTCTTTAAGTTCCTGGTCAATCCAATTTATTGTTATTTTAACAATAATAATTTATTGTTACGACTTACTAGTGCGAAGATTGTTTACATTATCCATACTTTTTGCGAGTTTTGACTGTCATGAAATTACATCATTTGCATGACACAGCTTCTTTAACACGAAGATTTTCAACAATATATTGCTTAAATCTAACCCAAAAACATTCGGATAGTAAAAAACTTCATATTTATTAACCATTTCTTTTCCTTTAATTTTGTGCTTGGCAGCGTTGTCATTTGCGATAATTTTTATCTCATAGATGTTTAGATTTTCAATTACAAACTCTGTTTTGATTGGCCACGCAACCTCATGATTGTGTAAATAGTTCACCCTGCAGTCAAAATAGATATGTTTCTCAGGAAACCGACAGAGAAGGCTTCCTGACCAGACATATGAAATGTAAATATTCAGTTAACTATTACACGAAAATAAAAATAAAACCAAAGACAGAAGTTTCTTGGCTAAAAAGTACATGGTTTTACTCTAAAAACGACGAACGATTTACATTCTTTCCCGTAGTTCATTCAGAAATCAGACCCGGCCAGGGGGGGTAATGGGATACCAATATACCCAATATTTTTCCCCCAAGATACCAATATACCCAAAAATCATGAAAATCGTAAAATATGTGATACTAAATAATTTCTAAATTTCCGGAAAAACTAAATACTTTATACCTGGATTTTGACCACAAAATACCATATACCTGAATTAAAATGGCCCGCGATACCGTATACCCAAAACCCGTGGCCGGGCCTGAGAAATTTATGGTTGCCGAGCACGTGATCAATTTCTTCCTTTTGACAGAACATCATGACCTTCCTATTGATCCGCAGAAGTGAGACTGGAGAAATTTTCGTGTTTTTACCATCGATTGGCATTAATCTTTCGATGAGAATTCGATTCAGAGTATATATAAAAACGATGTTATTTTTTTCTTCATCTGTTTTTTGGCTTGTCTTTTACTGTTAACTCCCGGCTTTTACGTACTTTTTGGTGCAAACGTAAAGCCAAAACATTTTTCGATCTAGCATCAGATTAGACTGAAAAGAAGAGGAATTATGAAGCAGAAATCTTCCTTAGCCTGTGCAATAAACGTTTGCTTAGTGCAACCGGCAAGACATGCATGACATGCAGGAGAACGTCGGTCAGAGCAATTTGCAGTTAGTTTTCTTGCAGTCCATTTAAGTAGAAACGAGTGAGTTTTACTCAAGAACGTGTTTTGTTATCTTTAAACTAAA
>OX421446.1:48556085-48561085 GCA_949126865.1 Montipora capitata
ACTTCTATATGCCACCCTCTGACCAGCCGAACTATCAAGTGATAATGTCTTGGGTGCGAGCCAATTATTTAGGTCCCTCAAGTGGTTTTTGTGTGAAAACTTACAGATAAATCTCCTCGAGTAAAATCTCATTTCACTGTATCTACAAGTTGAGCAATATTGTCTTCCGTTGCTGTTTCCGCTCGAGCATTACTAAAAGAAGCAGTAGAAGAACATAAAATTTCCACAAGCGCCAGAGAAGGAACATCAGTTTCGGTTGACCTGACTAAGAAGTGAATTTGACAACTGGATAAATTATTGGCATTCTATTGCGGCTATAAGAGAGTTTTCGACAATAGCTGCCAAATATAGCACAGTGATTTAACGGTACTTAAAGAAACGGGCGGTGTTTGAAACCACGCTCCAATGAATCGCTTTGAACTTTTATCATTTTCCATTCAGCGGTGCTAAAAATGGCGACATCATTGTATGTTGCCATATGCGATTCTTTTAGCCTTGGAACCGTTTTTGTGTTACTACTTCTACTTTTCTTTTTGCATTATCTAATGGTGAAGTACGAGTTCAGAGGCATGCCTCCAGGACCGCGTTTGACGTGTCTCCCTGTGCTCGGTAACGTCTTTTCACTGGATTTTAAGGCGGAGAAACTTACCGGCGCCTTTGAAAGGTGAGTAAAACAAAAATGTCGGTAAACATAAACGTCGTAAAGTAATCCTTCAAGGATACCCCAAGGGCGATCATGAGTAAAATTGAATCGTTTTCGGTTTGGAACTTAGAAGATTCCAAAAAGCTTTGTTTTTCGATACGCTTTTAGTTTTGTAATACTGGACATCATTTTGACACAGAATGCTGTGTGCGAATAGTTCTCTGGCAAATCCAATTTGTCGGATATTGTGAATGCAGTTGTCGAAAGCGCTTTCGTCAAATTGATGACCAAGAGTTATCAGTAAATCGAATAAATGTAGTTTCCATAGCATCCTTGAGGAGGTCAAAACGCTTTGAAGCCCAAGTCTTTTCCGGCAAGTCATTGTAAAAAAAAACTTTTAAAAAGGAAAGGCAATACGGGAAATTGTCAAAGCGAAAACATCCGCGCATTGTTTTAGCCTTTTGATGACGCTATCTTTGGCAGAGGAAATTACTTCGGCGTGGCGAAGTGTTTCGTGTGGCAGATAAAATTTATGCTGTTCGCTTACATTCTTTCAGACTGTCATATTGTTAATAACAACAGTCTGAAGTGACCCTTTATTGTTTAGAGTAATTCGTGGTCACATGAAGCCTTCCGTAGAGCCGCTACTCATTCTTGGTGATTAGCGTAACTTTCCATTCCTTCACTATCCTTTGACAAAAGGCATCACCTCGGGCCGCCCAGGCTGAGAGTCAGTTAAGAACGTCTTTACTCTCATTTGTTTGTTTTTGAGTAGTAAAAGTAAAGGTTAAAGAAATGCAAAACTGTTGTCTAAGAGCCCGTTTAAACCGTTTCAACATTGCGCCAACGAAAGAGCCAACACTTTCGCGAAATTTGATTGCGAGGGACTAAGAACTAGAAACCAGTTTCTCTCGTCCGGATAAACTACGCCATATTGACTTTTGCTGCCTGATGTGAGCGTGCATGTGTTCAAAGCAACCATATTTAACGTCGATAACTCGTAACAGTAATTCAACTGACAAACCTGAGGTCGACGGTGCGCTCATTTTACTCCCCCCTCGCCATCAGTGCTCTGTTTTACGGGTATTTAAAGCCACTTAAGCTACACAGAACGGAAAGAAGTTGAAACAGGGATGTGAGATCCGGGAATCGAACTTAAAACCTCTTGCAGCAAGGCCGCGCACAAACCGACTGTGCCATCCTCGCTCTACAATAACCCTCTTCACGGTTAGTTTTTCTCTTTTGCATTACAATATAATCTAACGTGAATGCGAGACAATTTCGGGTTAAAACTACAAAATAGCCCGAAATGGCCTCACATACATGCTAGATTCTATTGTAATGCAAATGAGAAACCCTAACCGTGAAAAGGGCCATTGTTGAACAGAGTTTTCAAACGGCTACAACACCACTCAACATTTTCGAGAACAAAGGAAAAGTTGAAGCAATGCTGAAGGAGAGTTTACACCGATTTAAACTTGATTCAACATGCTTTCAACAAGCTTTCAATATTTTTTACGACTTGTTGAAACGCACCGATCCTTTGTTTCAACAAAGTGTTGACTACATGTTGAAGCAAATGTTGAAACTGTTTAAACGGGTCTTAATAGGACAATGAACTCAACTACTTGGGGGGTCTTTTTAACACCAACAATGTGGATTACAGGACTGACGACGTGAAATCACCAAATTTGAGGTTTTGGCGACAACCCGAGCTTAAAAATGTGGATCTTTCATTACCTATTTTTACTCTGAAACTGCTCGTGCCATTTTATTTTTAGGATACTTCGTCCACATTGTGCGAAGTGAACGAGATGGAATAATCGCGAAAGACTTACGATAATGCAAACTTATACTTTGAGATGACTTTTTCGTCCGTCGACGTCGCCGTCGTAGTTCTTAAAGTCCATTATTATGTTGTTGTTAACTTTGAATACTCAGCAATTCGACAGCAATGCTCTCGATCACGTGTGCCATCTTTGTAGTCTCAGAACGACCTATGGGGGCGTTTTCTCGCTGAAGATTGGAAGCTATAAATTCGTCATGGCGTCAACTCCCGAAGCAGTGAAAGAATTGCTTGTCACGAAATCTGTTGATTTCGCTGGGAGACCACAAACATTTTCCACGATTAGAAGAACTCTAGGTAAGTACAAGTAACACTCCGGCCGTGTTTTCGTCACTCAGCCCTGGTTGGGAAAATAGTCAGCAACTATTGACGTATATTTTTATGTATGTTACTTTTTTTGAAAGCATTTCGACTGAATTGAAATGAAGAAAGAGGTATACATTGGGATCCATTTAGTCTTATCAGGTCTTCTATCAACTAAAAGTCCCTGCTGAAAAGTCACACTTCCAAGATTGAGATGCATGCCGGAATTATTTCCAATACTAATAGACCATTTTACAGTTGTAGCTAAGTTACCTGGCGTAAGAATGGAAGCGAGGCTGCCGGTGACCCTGTTTTGATACAAACCTTCATGCTTTTGTAATGTTAATATGGACTAATTAGAGTTACAACAACACAATTTGCATGATAAAAGCAGTGGGGGCTGTATCAATACAAGGTCACCGGCAGCCTCAAAGCCGTTCATAGGCTAGGTCGCTGAGCAAACAACTGTAAAATGGCCTATAGGCCACTTGCACTAAGAGGTCATGTGACATCGGTTTTATGAAAATGAAAGTTACATGATTTTGCCTTCGAAACACTATTAGTGGGTCACCTCTTAAACAAAATAATAGTGATTTGGTTTTTCAAACCCGCACCATTTGCTTAAAATGAGAAAGTCTGTAGCTGGTCACGTGACCAAAACTTGATTTTTTAAAATTATGAATTACCGCTTTCTGACACAAATTTTGCACTTGAACTTTAAGGAAAAAGTTAAAAAGATGATGTGGTAACGTTTATGGCACATCTGAACTCAACTATCAAACATTTAACAAGATATAAGCAAAAAGTAGTTTTGGCCGCCATGTTGGAGGGCAAGAGTATGCCCTCCAACATGGCGGCCAAGACAAATCATGTTACTTTGTTGAAAAATCAAAGTACCATAAAATATCTCCCTTAAATGCGTTTCCTCTCAAATTTCGCGTGTAGGATAATTTTTATGTGTTCTGTCAATTTTTGGCAACAGCAAGATTACAACTCACTGTTTAAGGGAAGCATTGGTCACGTGACCTCTTAGTGCAAGTGGCCTATTGCACGAGGTATATAGTTTCACTGACAGATACAAAATCAATTATCTTTGCCAGCTCAGAGTGCCATAGAAGCATACGCCTCATTCCAAAATGACCGCCACTTTAGTATTCCTTTTTTTCCTTTAAAATTGGCCCTTTTTGCCTCGCTTCCAAACGCAAAATTCAAACTGAGAATACTTAACATTACATTTTGTAATAAGGTGTATTAGCCCTTGTAACTTTATTGAGCAGAAAACTGTAGTGTGTTCTTGGATTTGATAACCATCATCAGTACTAACGTATATCTGAGGAAATAAACATTTCAATTCACAGGAGGTAAAGATCTCGCATTTGCAAACTACGGGCCAGCCTGGAAGTTTCATCGCAAGCTTTTTACCACAGCCCTTCGAAATTACATAACAGATATTCCTATGATAGATAAGCGCGTTTCAGCACAAGCGATAAAACTGGTGCGGTTCATGGAGGAACAAGAGGGAAAGCCTTTTGATCCAGCAGATTGCTTAATGCGAGCTGTTGCAGATGTGATCTGTGGAATCACTTTTGGAGAAGGCCTCGACACAACTCATCCAGACTTGAAGAAACTTTTAGAACTTTGCGCACACGTTGTGGACAACGAGGAAACTGCTCAATTGGTCACGATGCTGGATTTCTTTCCATGGGCAAAGTACCTACCCATTAATGCGTACGATGACTTTATCCAACCCTTTTTTGAGATGCACAAGATCATTCGTAGGTTTTTAAAAGAGCGGGAGGACAGTTTGAATCCGAGGCAGCCTGCAAAGGATTTCGTTTCAGGTCTTCTTAGCGCGAGAGAAGAAGCTAAAATTGAAGATGACAAAGGGAGGTCATCTTTTCTCTGTGATGACTATCTGGTAAACTCTATTCAAAATATGTTTGGAGCCGGGTATGAGACCACAAGCACTACGTTAAAATGGGCTATCGCTTTTCTAGTCAATTATCCAAAGTACCAAGAGGACATTCATCGCCAATTAGATGAAGCGGTTGGTGGACGAAGCCTCTCTTTGAACGACCGTCCCAGTCTTCCCCTTATTCAAGCCACCATCATTGAAACGCTCCGGGTTGGAAACGTGGGACCATTATTGCTACCTCATGTTACCAATGTGGACACAACGCTCCGCGGGTATCGGGTGCCTAAGGGTAC
>OX421446.1:48568585-48573585 GCA_949126865.1 Montipora capitata
GGGCCGGGTGGAAGTGGCAAATATGGAAAGGCAGAAGAAATATTTTCGGCCATTTTTTGCGAGTCAATGTAACGAGGTGTAAATTATCTCTGTCCCAACGTCCCAGAATTGACAATTCTGATTCCAGATACAGAGTAACAATAAACAGTAAAAAATATTGTGATCCCTATTTCAGGAGCTAAAAATCTGTTCTGTTTTGGAGTGTTAAAACATTTTCACTTGTTAACACATTTGATATGGAATACAAAATTAAATAAATCATAACTCAAAATTAAATAAATCATAACTCATTTTCAGTTTACAATTCTGTCATCTACTTTTATATCCGGTAGTTTTGGAAACGTGAGCAGGAGGGGTGGGCAGGCCTTGAGTCCCCATGGTGAGGAGACTTATAAAGACCTTAATTACTTGAATGACGCGTACAAGCGTGCAATAATCGAAAGCCAGGGGCAAGAAGAAATTTCTTTGGATGTGGAAAATTCTTTGAATGTTTCGTATGATATCCAACCGCTTAAAATGCAGAAAACAAAACAGTTTCTGGGGGTTGGGGAACTAGGAAAGCACTGTAAACCAGCATTGGTGCCATTTGTTGGTCTTCAATTTATATATTTGCCTTTTGTTGTGTCCAATTCTTAACGCGGATTTCTAAATTTCTACCACCAGAATAGATATGACGAATCATATTCTAGATCTTACCCTCGACTTACGCCCGGTTATCGTAATTTTTTTCGTTTCGTTTATCTTTTGGTATTAAAGCTTTTCCAATCTTGCTATTTTTGAAATGAGGAGCATGTTAGTGCCGAAGGGAAATGAGTTCATGGAAGACTCAGTATCTTGCCTCTTACTTCATGTATGCTTTATATAGTGACGTCTCAGAATAAAAAGGCAAAACACTAACCCCACCCCTACACGAATTCTTTTGTTGACTGCATTGGACTGGAAATCTACCAGACGGTTTACGGACAAACTAGCAGCTGGATTACTAGTAAGCATGTCGAAAAAACCGACTCGAAATCCTAACTCGAAAATCCAACTCGTAATCCTAACTCGAAAATCCAACTCGAGATCCTAACTCGAAAATCCAACTCGAAATCCTAACTCGAAAATCCAACTCGAAATCCTAACTCGAAAATCCAACTCGAGATCCTAACTCGAAAATCCAACTCGAAAATCCAACTCGAAATCCTAACTCGAAAATCCAACTCGAAAATCCAACTCGAAATCCAACTCGAAATCCAACTCGAGATCCTAACTCGGTAAATAGGCAACCTCGCGTACGACGTTATTATCACCAGGTAATTCCATCATTTTGGAAATAGCAGCTACTTTATTATTCATCTGCGTCACAAGTTTTCACTGATTTTGGGGCTCATTTTGTTGAAACTCAAGCACGCTTCCAACAGGCCTGTGAACCCTTCCTGCTTACAGAGCAATACTAATAAACTTCTCCCATATCACATTTCAACCTTAAACTCGAAAATTCAATACACAACATGATGTTATAATTCACAAAGGCAGAAAATACCACAGAATCCTTTTCCAGCGAAAATTTTATTGAAACAAACAACATATTTGCTCTTAGAGGCGAAAACCTCTTCCTATTTCATTGCGTGCGTGAAGACAAGAAACTCAATTATGTCAAATTATTCTTCAGGTAAATACAGCTCACTTTGATTTCGTCTCGACGGGCGATAGATTGTTTTCGAAGTCCAGTACTCGTCGCTTTTGAGATTCATGCCTAGTTTATCCAACTGACTTTCCATTATTGAGCTCCATAAGGGTATATTTTGTTTAAGGATCCACTAAAACGCCATTCGCGTTGCATGACTTTCGACGCCATTGCAGGCTAAGTTAATGATTCCACTGTGTCCACCAGAGAAATCTATGCAGTTCCACTACCCTCTCGATCCTAAGAAAATACGCGCAGAAGGCTCTATGCACAAAGACACCACTTACCAGGGCAGTGACAGGCAAGACTTTTACCGACACGGAAAAATAAAAAATAAAAAAAAAATAAAATAAAAATTAAACAAACAAACTAAACGCAGACCTCGACTGGGTTTGCCCATAGGCAACCCAGTAAAAATGACTTCCGCTAAGGTTGTCAAAACGTCAGTCACCAACGCGGGGGCATAAAATTCCACTGAGCAAAGCACAACTTAACTTTCTTTCGTCTCTCTCTTGCTGTGAAATCCGTCTTAAATTTCAAATAGCTTGGGCTGCTTTGAAAGTTCAACTTACGCGTTCCTTCAAATGATTTCAGTGCAACAGAGAGACTGCTCGCAGTCTAAGCACAACTGTTTTGATGAATTTAACGTATTAGCAACAATCTTTCTCAGGAAAATCCACTCATGATAAAACTACTGACTTCAAGATTTCAAGTGTTTTGGTCATTCATAACATATCAAATGACCGAAACTGTGTGTCTCCATCAGAAACACTGTTGTAGATAATTCTGGAGAAGCAATAAAGAGGCAAACAAATTAAAAGTTAATATACTTAATTTTAAGGTGACAGTACATGCAAAGGCTGTGGGCTTGGGGCTGCTTCCATCGTCTCCAATCAACTTTGCTACTAAATCGTCGTTTGGGTTGGGAAGCGTAAAATTTAACTGCAGGCAGTCGGTCTTCTTGTAAACGAAACTCGAACCCCACATTCCTTCGCAAAGGCCCTTTCCGTCAGCAAAGTAATAGCTGAAATTTCGACATGGCATTTTACAAATGTTTTCTCCATAGTTGGACTTGTGAAAGTCAGTTAGCCAGTTTCTAGCGCACGTTAGGTCATTCTTGCAAGCATCAAACCAGTCATCACAGAAACTGGCACAAACTGGCGCATTCAAGATGGCAGCAGGATAATTTGGGTTACTCCAATAGATGGTGTTATGCGAGCAACGATAAAAGCATTCAATGTGGACCATAAATGCCTCGCATCTGGGACTCAACGTGTTGTTGCACTGAGTCCACGAGAAATTGCCAATTCTGTGGATGGGCGAGGTTGCCAGGTCCTCGGTGAACTCGCTGGTGCAGCACGAGTTCTCCTTGTAAACATTGCAGCCCTTCAATGAATCTTCAGGTGAAGGATGCAACTTGTGATTGTTCCCTGGAGTACATTTGTTTTTCTTCTCTAAGCTGACTGTGCCTGCTATTAGGAAGGAGACCAGGATAATGAATGTCGAAGTCATTACAATCGTCATGGGTTTCTCTGCGTTGTTTCAACTTGTTGCAGCAGGACTGACAAGTAGTGTACTTTTCTCGTAACACCTTGATGGACTTTGCTCTTCTCTGGGTACTGATATTTCTGTTGTCACGCGGTGGATTAAAAACCAATCACGTGCATATGAACTTGGTGGGTCTTGGTGATAAGAATGATCTGACTATACTTTGATGCCGGGACGTTTAAAAATTGTACTCAAGGAAACTTTTCATTTTGGCATAAAAGGAGAGTTAAAAGATATATTGATTGAAAGTACCATTAAACCGTCCCATGGTGAGTAATTTATCGGTATTCCGACCACTTTAGCCATATCCGGTTCTTGGTTAGCAACGAATGAATGTGTGGCAAAACCCTTCTGCAAAATACGGCTCTCCCGCGTGGCTCTTTTCCTTCCAAGCATTAGAAAGAGACAGAAAAAATAAACAAATATTTCCTTATGAACGCATCAAAACTGATCTTTGCTCTCTCTACTGAAGGATCGGTGTTTCGGAACCGAATTGTCTACGTTGTGTCATGGTACAATGTCTTCAGAACTATTCCTCGTCCAGCTTTTCGTTGTAGTAGCAACCTCAAAAACTGCCTTGTTCGTGCCAAACTACACAATCCATGCAACAAAATCAATCTCAAGGTTCTTATCGGTGTGGCAATAACTGCAATATAAACGCATCATTTGAAATTATCTTTTCACTTGACCTTTCGTATCCCGGGGGGGGGGGGGGGGGGGGAGGGGAGAGGGGGTACTTGGGTCAATTTTCGCTGGGAATGTGCCGCTGTCTTCTCAGAACCCCTTCCCCTTTATAGTCTATTTTACGGCCAATTATAGACTCCATCTTAGTCACTTTCGGGTAAATGAAATTTTAGCGTCCCCAACTTAGTCGCTTTCTGTTTATGCCGTAAACTTCTCATAAAGCCTTTTAATTGTAATTTCAAAACGGAATATAATGCGATAATGTTAAATCTACAGGGCTACAGTTCTTTCTTCAACAACTCTTTTTTACCACGAATCTTTTCATATTTAAATCCCACTAGCCAGAATTTTCGGAAACCCCAAAATCTTGACAATTTGCGATCCCATTCTAGGAACTCTGTTGGGAACCGGCTGTTGAAAATGCAACCCCATTATAGTCAATTCAGTCGTGAAAATACGACCCCATCCAGCGGCACATCCCCATTGTTATGATATCGTTCAATCAGGCAATACTAAACTCAACGACAAGTAACAACTATTGATTCTAACATGTTCGTGTCCCTTTTAAAAGTCCCAACACAACGCACATGGTTTTCCGTTTTCGGGGTGTACATGTAAGTCACTCAAGGGTTGCTAAGGGGATACCCAAAGGTTTCAATATTACAACACCCATTAGCTCATTAATAGGAAGTAACCCCCTGGGTTTCGTATGCTTCTGCATACATCTTCAGAAGTGACGGTTAATGCAAAAATTGGAGATAAATATACAGGATCACTAGCTTATGAACTATTAACTATAAACTATTAATTAACAATAGAGGTGTGAAAAACAAAAACAAAAAATAAATAAATAAAGACACAACCTGGTCGTTGACGACAAAAACAGAGAAGAGAGACCCTGGGAACGAAGTTGATGAAGATTGCAGCTTTTCGCTCCGGACATATTCTTGGGTTGCGCGTCACGCAAGTGAAAACATAAATCGCTTACCATTTAAGTAATTGTGTCAAGAAATGGAAATGTTATAGAAGAGGAAGAAATAAACAATGGGTTCAAGTCTCAGGGCTGTGCGATAATCCGTACTTTAGTTATTCAGCAAAA
>OX421446.1:48586085-48613585 GCA_949126865.1 Montipora capitata
TCCTCAGGTGAAGGATACAACTTGTGATTGTTCCCTGGAGTACATGATTTGTTTCTCGGCTCTAAGCTGACTGCGCCTGTGACCAGGATGGAGACAAGAACAACTAATGTAGAAACCACCATCATCGTCATAGGTTTCTCTGCGTTGTTGCGTAAGTAGATAACTACTCTTTTCTTTTTATACTGCACTGTGATGGACTTTGCCTTGCCCTATGTGCAAATATTTGAAGTTGAGTACTGATATTTCGGGTGCACTTTCTTATAGCGAACTAAAGTGCCGTCAAAGGTTTCTCTGCGTTGTTGCGTAAGTAGATAACTACTCTTTTCTTTTTATACTGCGCTGTGATAGACTTTGCCTTGCCCGAGTGCAAATATAGCGGACTTAAGGGGCGCAAGACAAAAGAGCCATTGTTATTCCGATTAGGAATTCTGATGAGGTATTGTTATATTGGTTTGCACATTATTTTCCGAGTCCTTGTCACGCTGTGAAATAAAACCAATCACATTTACTGCTTCGAGAGATCGCCTCGATCAATCTTTGGGCGCTTCATGGTAGATGGCTTTATGGCAGATTCGAAGAATATATTAAAAATGGAAGGCAGGCATGTTCGTTGTTTATGATGCAGATGACGTTAACTCGAAACGTAAGGCAAGGGTTTCGAATCTTTCGAATAATGCCTCTCCTACCACATCGGGTGTGAAAAAATCTGAACGATAGCTGGCGAAAGTTGCTTGAACGGATGTCCTCTTTCACGAGGCCAAAAATGAACTAACTTTCGGAAAATTCTGGAAAATTCTTCAGAGCATTACCGTGACAATCCCAACCAATGAGCCATTTCCGAGTTGCTGTTTGTCTCGGTTTCGAAGTGAGTCTTGGTGCTCAACTATTGTAAAGAAAATGAGTTTGATTTGCATAAGAATATGTAACTCATTTTCACTTGAATGGTTGTGCACCAGGACTCGCTTTGATGACCGGCTGAGGCATGCAGCAACTCGGAAATGGGCTATTAAAGGAAGGCAAAAACACTTCAGAAGGACGAGTATCTCATTCACGTGACGTTACGGAGTCCAAAACAATGGAACGGCGGCTATGTTGGTGTACCCAAATTGAACTCTATTATCATGCAAACGTTTTCTTTTCTCTCGGTACAAAAACAAGGTTACTGATCACGTGAGTGAAAACACTCTATAACAGAGCACTATCTCCGCCTGTAGCAGAATGTGCACTCACATGACAAACGGTCTTGAATGACGTAACTCATTATTAGAGCTTAATTGCCTGGTTGAAAGCATACAATGCAAGCTCAATGCCGGGTCAATGCCGGGTTTTTTTTATGTCAACAAATTAATACTCAACCAAAATCTTTCTTCTATTTCTGGACTTGGTCCTAAATTTAGGAATTCTTTTTCAGTAAACTTGCGCATTAAATGAAGCAGGGGCGTAGCGTGAGATTTTGAAGGTGTACGCACACGAAGAATGTTTCGAGCGCCCAAAGAAGGAAGGGCTGGGGACATGCTTCCCCAGAAAAATTTTAAGTTTGTTTTCTAAGAATTCTGGGTAGATTTTGGTTCCCAACCCATGAGTCCAAAATTCTGGATTCAACCATAGTTAATAGAGGGGAATGGTTATGAAACCCGACAGCTTTCTTTGTTGTAGGTTTTTGTTCTCTTTTTTGGCCTTGACCGTCCACAAAACACAATAGTTGGTTACTTCGTACTGAGGAACTAAAATAACCAATAGAAACGAGTTGGTTTCGTAATTCATGCATAGTGTATGAGTGCAAAACAAAAGGTTGTTCACGGTCGTGGCCTTTCCAACCTAAATCTTGGCATATTTGCTTGCTCCTTTGATGTTTGCCGAGCTTCCAAACCAGTCCTCTCTAATTAACTATAATTCAACGTGTTGCATTCGTTAGGTCACCTCTATCGACACTTTTCAAAAGCATCTAACAATGCTGGATGATGTTGGATCCGTTTGGCTAGGCGTCTCTGGGTTAATGAAAAGATACTGGAAATACTCACACGGAGAGACACCAGTTTAACTCGAAATTTAAAAAACGTGGCCCGATTTTATAATTACTAAAAAAAATATAATGTCTCCATGGAATAAGGATTCCCAGATTTGAGCTGTACGCACGGGCGTACGTGCGTATATGGACACTATGCCCCTGTGAAGATCATTATCCTTCTAAAAAAACATTTTTGCTAAAATAGCCACGGGATTTACTGAACACTCAGCCTAGTGTCGACTAAACTTATGTTAGAATAAATTATATCTTTGTTCTTCTTATAACAGTTATTACAACAATATTGTTAAGGTGGACAGACACGAGGGGTCACGTTGCAGGGTCATGTTGCAGCGACATGTTTCAGAGACAAAAAGGTCTGTAGTACACACTGAGGCGACATACATTGGGGTAGTGTAGCGGGGACAAACTCCCAAATTTTATACACACATGAAACTGTTGCATGTACATGTTTCGGGGATATGTTGCAGCGACATGTACCCTCGTGCGAACTGATACTCTTATAACTGTGCAACACCAATCGATCACGGGAGACGTCGCGCGGGGACAAAATCATCCCAAAGTTGGTGTTGCACTATTCACACGAGCGGACATGTCGCTGCAACATGTCACTGAGACACGTACCCGCAACATTTAAATGTGTGTGCACATGTTAAGATTTCGTTCCTGCTACGTGTCCCCACTACGCGTCCTTGCTACATGTCGCCTCAGAGTGCACTACACAAGTTTTTTGTCGCTGCAACATGTCCCTGCAACATGACCCCTCGTGTCTGCCCACCTATACACATCCATTATGATTATTAATTATTATTATTATTATTATTTTATTGATTGATTTAATTTTGTAATGGTTACTTGTACAGTCTTGAACTTGTAATTTTGCTTGCACTATTTTTATTAAATATTAGTGTATTTTTGTCATATTTTTCCCACCCGACTCCGAGTCGATTACCTTGGTTATTTTCGGGCCGGTGGGAACTGCGTTTCAACATTTTGTAAATATTACAATAAATATTGATGACGATGAAAGGTGAGTTGAAGTTCCAACTTTCAAACAAAGGATGATCAGAATGGACTTCTTTGATTAACATCCTTGAAATATTCACAAAATTATTATTGTCCTGAAACTATGAATTCACCTATCAAAGGAAGCCACTGGGGGGGGGGGGGGGGCCGGCAGCCTCCCCAGTCTCGGAAATTTTCGGGCAAAACGCTCAAAATTCGGGCAATAAAGAAACGATAAAAGATGGAATTAAAACAATATAAATAAGGCAAAAATATAAAAAAAGAGCACTTGAAAGTATAAAAATATTACTTGTATAACTTAAAAGATATTAAAGTCCTTGTTTTGAAATAAATCCTTGCGGTTGATCTTAAAACATTTCAATTGCTCGGCTGCTGATCTGTTGATCGCTGGCATTTGCTGCAGTTCGCGCAAAACTTTCGCGCCATTTTTTAAGGGGGCACGAGAGATCAAAGATGAAAGAAAGTTTTAGTTCGAAGTTCCTTCGTGGTCTGTATCATCGACTCTTTGGGCGACGCCGGCATTCGAAACTTTTACAGATCAAACGGACTTTTAAGGTGAGTTCAAGCAGCCTACGAGGCTTCAGGTAAATATTTAATTTAGCGTTAGCAATTTATTTTGCATAAAATATATGTGAGATTCTAAAAACTCTATGTTTCGAATACGTACAGTTTTCTAACTTTTAAGGATTGTAAACGAATGTTTCTTTCGTTTCTTCCGCCAGGTCGGATCGTGCCCGTACGACTATGGCTAAGAGACACTGATTTCGGGCTTGCTTCACTTGGCGCTGGAAAGTAGAAAAGAACGCTTCTCTTTATTTCGTGTGATAGCACGTACAGTGAAGCGAGTGGGAAATTGGACAAAAGCAGACTTGACGTTTGGTGGGTGACCATCTTCAGGAACGAAAGTGAAGTTGTAAAACAACCAAGAGACAAATAAAAACAGTTCCATTTTAGCCAAAGACTCACCAGCGCATGCCCGTCGTCCAGCTCCAAAAGGATAGAAATTTCCCTGACTAGTGATAAGGTCGCCTTCTTCGTCAATGTGGCGGTGGGGGTTAAAAGCGGTGGGGTTTTCCCAGCATTTGTCATTCATGTTAACGGACTCTATATTGGCAAGTACGTAGGTGCCTTTTGGAAGACGGTAGCCACAGAGTGTTGTGTCATTGATTGTTACGTGAGGCATCGCAAGCGGTAGAACGTTTCCAATCCTAAGCGCTTCCAAGATCGTTGCTTGAACGAGGGGAAGTTTGGGTCGGTCGTTCAAAGAAGGCTTTCTTCCGGCCATCACTTCGTCTAACTGTTGCTGAATCTCAACTTGGTACTTCGGTGAGTTCACCAAGAAAGCAATAAGAAATCTCAGCGCAGTGCTCGTTGTTTCGTAACCAGCGAGAAACATATCGTTTATGGTCATCACCAAATGGTCTTGAGAAAGAAGAGCGGTTTTATCTTCGTTACTGGGACAGCACTCAGCCGCGAGCTCATGTTTTGTGCGAAGAAGCCTTGAAATAAGATCCTCGACCGGTGCTGTTGGATCAAACGTTTGCAGTCTTTCTTCAAGTAGTTTGCGAATGATGTCGTACATCTCAAAAGCAGGGGTAAGAATTCGATCATAGGCCTTGAGAGGAAGGTAATGAGCGAGCGGGAAGAGATCTAACATCTGCAGCAACTGTAGATCATCGGAACTCGCTATCATATGCGCATTCAGTTTCAAAAGCCTTTCCAATTCTGGGATTGACGTGTCGTAGCCATCTTTAAAGGTGATTCCACAAATGACATTAGCAACACTTTGCATCAAGCAATTAGCGGGATCAAAGGGTTTCCCATCTTGTTCTTTTATAAATCGTACCAGTTTCTCTGCTTGGGTTGAGATCCGGCTTTCCACCAGAGGGATGTCCGAGAGATACTGGCGCAACGCCGTGGTAAATATTCTGCGATGAAACTTCCACGCGGGGCTATAATCAGCAAGTATAATACCCTTACCACCTAAAATATATAAAAAAGCAAGTGTTGAGGTGCTCATCTTCATAATTCGTGACGACTGAAATGTCAGTAAAAACTCCTTGGACGGCGTGATAAGTTGACAAATTAACTGACGGAAACGCAAAACAACAGGGCGTATACGAATGATATGAACAGTTTTATTACGAATGGAACCTGAATCTGAAGTATTGAGCCTCAGAAATGATTCTTTTGCAAAAACTAAAGCAAAGTACGAAGACGTTCACTCTTTTCCCACCCCCCTTTCCGGGCAATCCCGTGCATTTGACTATTTCCTGTGCCCGGGGAGTGGGAAATTTGACGGGTAAGGCTTTCCCGGGGGTGGGGAATTCGACCTTTGCCCGGGTGGGGTGGGCAAAATTGGGCCGGAAGTGTCAGGTTTTTTTCGGGCGCCGAAGTCGCTAACAGCTATAAACACGTGTTTGGACGGGATGGAAGAGTTTAGCGGTTATCCTAAAAATCTATTAGATGGCACATTGTCTGAAGTAAATTTTTCCCGTAAGGCATTCGGCATTAAGAAAACAAACAAAAAAAGGCTCACGAGAGAACAATACCATTTGTCACAACATATCATCCAGCACATTAAACAACTCTTGATACAAGAATGGAGTTTAACAATCAGCCAATTTACTGAAAAAACATTTACAAAACACCTCCTATCATACAAATTTCTAGCTTCTAAAGAAACTGTGGTGTTGCGTGGGTGGGAGAGTTAAACAGCCGATTTGGTCTATTATTTATTTTTCCGCAAAACTAGTTTAAAAGAGAACGTTTTCACTCACGTGACCAGCAGCCATATTGAATTACTGAAACAAAAGAAAGTATTTTCACAAAAATAGAGTTGAATTCCCTAAGGTACACCATCATGGCCGCCATTTCTTTGTTTTGGAACACCAACATGGCCGCCGTTACGTCATGTGAAAACGCTCTATGGACACTTTTCTGGTGCTGATGGGGACAAACTTGATACCAGATTCTTACTCTTGAGGAATGGACTCTCACTGAAACTGACTAATGAGAACTTGCAACCCTTGACAATTTCTCTTAAAAAAATACCAGCAGAGAAAGACAATTCAGTCACCTAAAGAGATGGTATTAAAGGCATACGTTGACGGTCTTCCTGCATAATCAGCAGATTTGGTGACTAACACCTCTTTCACAGATTCGGGCGTTCCGGCGACAACGAACTTGTAACTTCCAAGCTTCAAAGAGAAAATATGGCCATACCTCTTTGTAAGACTGCAAAGAAATGTTAGAGGGTTGGTCCAAGACAAGATAATCTGGATTCTGATTTTTGAGTAAGATCATTTACTGTGCATCAAAGATAATATTATATATATTTCCGTCGAGGCCATCAAGCTGCTTTCCCGACCGAGTTTTAATTCTCTTCTTTGGATATGACTTTTAAGTACTCTGAAGTACTTCTAAGTAATTATAAGTAAGCTCGGTATTTTCAATTGGACTGCAACTGATAATTATTGGTTAGGGTTCATGGTTAGCGTGCGTCTATCGAGTTATGGATGCACGCGGGAGGTTGCTACGCACTAAAGAAGCTTAAGAGTAGGTTCTTGAGTGCTTAGCAATCTCTCAAGTGCATCCATAACTCGATAGACACACAGCTAAAACCATGAACCAATTGTTTTATAAGATAGCGACAATAACTTGGGCCATAAAACATGTTTTACTTGAGATTGACTACGAACGCGTGTCACAAAATTCAAGAGAAAGAGGTACAAGTTGAACAAGAAAAGAATATAAAACCTTGACCTTTGTTTCGCCGAAACAAAAGAAAAAAAACGCGCGATAAACTTTTCATCATTTAGATATAGCGTCGTTGTAGATCAGGTATCCTGCGCGTTTAGTTTCTTTCACAGTCGTTCCAAACAAGGTTTACAATTAGTTGTTTTGACATCTCGCCGAACAAAGAAGAAAGCTCGCGGCATCAGAGTAGCGAAAGAGTAATGTATACATGGCGGGGAAAATGGATTTAGAAGGAGATACAAATAGGATCAACAGGAAAATGCAGTTGTACAGGAAGGAGAAACCAGAGTGAGTGCATGAAGTTCTCGCCAGGTTCTTAAAGCAGTCAATTTTATTGATACTGGTCGTTGACCTCTCCCTGTAGTAAAGTGGATGTGAATATTCTTAATCAGCTGTAGCGACTGGAGCCCAGACAAGGACTTCTAGGGCAGAAAAATTTTAAGTGGACGTTAAGGAGGTGGGAGGGGGGGAGGGTGTTGTCTGACCTAACCGTTCAGTTGACATTAAGCGGCAACAAAGTGAATATGAATAAAACGCAAACAGCGGTTACAAACATTTGCTTGAACTGCATATCTTTTATAAACTTAACGTTTCGTATGTTACAACATACATCATCAGAAGTGATTATTTAACAATTATTCGCCGAAGGCGAAGTGACTATCGGTGAATATTCACCGATAATCACTGAGCCTGAGGCGAATAATTGTTTTAGTATAAATACACAGGTGATTATTTCAAAAAAGAGGAAAAAAAAAACATTTCAACGCGAAATCATCTTCACTTACAGTGTCAAAACGACTACTGGCAGCCATTTTGTCCGTCGAGGTGATTATCGGCTGATAATCCGAGATAGCGAGCCAATGAGAACGCGCGATTTTGTATAATCACCTGTGTATTTATACTAATATTCAGTTACAGATAAATTTAAATTCAAAAATACAACTGTGCGGTTGGGAACTAACGAAATTGATTGACATAAAAGGACAAGAATATGCTTTGCGTTTTATTCCTATTGAAACTAAAATGGCCCAAGTCAAAGTGAATATGTCGAAGGCCCCTAACGAAACAGTCCAATTTGTTCATGCATTTCTTCAACACTCTAAAGCAGCTGAGGAGGTCCTCAGGGACAGCCCCCGCGTGGTCTTGATCATGATGCTTGCGTACAGAAGTTGGCATACAAACAAGTGGTACTTCCGCTTTGAAGGATCATTTTCTCAAACATGGCTCTTTAAAGGTTAATGTTTTCATTCACAAGATGTGTTGACTGACTAAAAATCTCGTCAGAAGCATGTTTACTTATCGCATGAATAGATCTACTGTGTTAGCCTACTTCTAGGTGCGAGTTGGCGGCGAGTGCGAGCGGCTGCAAAGCGGCGAAGCCGCGAGTAACACCATGCCACTCGCGGCCAACTCGATTTACTCTCGCGTATTAAATTGAATAATGCCGTGATAAAACGAAGCTACGAAGCTACCAGCTACGAAGGCTAGGAGACTCTCTGCCATGAATTGCACCCAACAGTTAGAAATTAACACTCTGGGCCATGAATGTCACGTATGTGAAATTATCAACAGGCCAACTGCTACGGACGGCGGTTTGAAGAAGTACCATTCGCAACGAAATCAAAGACCCTCGTGGGATATCAGTCTCAAATCTTATTAATAACACAAGGAATGCGATTTAAATAATCTCAGCCTACCTTCGATAAGTGTCCGCCAGTCGTTCTGCTCTTGTATCAAGGGAAAAAATATTTCCTAGCACAGGGAGGCATGATAAACGCGGTCCCGGGGGCATGCCCCTGAATTCTAGGCGCACTATAATGTAATGTACAAGAAACAACGGAACAAGTAGTAGAAAGACATTTCCAAGACTGAGAAAATTGTAAATCATGACAAGCACAGACTGCGCCATTTGCTTCTCAGTAATTATGCGAAGCAATGATGCATCGATGCGTGACTGCTTCATTTGTCACGCGGTAGGAAACGGACGACCCAGGGCCCAGCGACCCGTTTCGGTTAAATATCCATACAGACCATCGTGGTTCATGTCACGGTGGTTCATGCCATCGTGGTTGAATGTTCCAAACCCTGCTCAAAATATAGGTAAGCGACCAAACTTTTCGAATTCTACGTTGCCAAAACGCTATGGATTCGTTACTGGGAAAAGCTACTGTAGTTACTGTTATTTTAAGATGGGATGATTTTGAATATTGTTGGCCTCCGGAAAGTATCACTAATTTTCGAGTTCATGAAAGAGAGCTTTCAGCAACCAAGTTAGGAAAGGAAGATTATTCCAATAAAATTTCAATCAGTTTATTTTCGGCCACGAATAGAAACAGATAGAAGTCTTCTAGCAGACGATTTAAAAATGTCTGTCACCATGTCACTTGGATATGTCCCCTCACGGTAGCGGTGATGTATCAACTGACCTGAGCTTGTGGTGTACTATGCCACCAATGCGGCCAGGTGGATAGAGCGCTTGTCGTGAGATCCAGAGATCCCGGGTTCAATGACTTCTCGCAGAACGTGATCCTGGTTATCTCGTTCCCTTGTTTCCACCTTAGTGGTTGTGCACCATTACAGTCACGTTCAGTGAGCTCTTGAAGAACTAGGGGTTCGCTATTATTCTCATGGAAGGTATTTTTTACAGGTCACAGGTCACAGGACAGGTTTACAGATCACTGTTGCGGTAACAATGATAAAACAACCCAAATCATTTATTAATGATAACCGTAGGCCTAAAAACTATTATTTTGGCCCAACGTTTCACTAGGAAACAGTTAGGGTTGTTTTAGTGACGTTAACACAGTGATCGGTCAGAAACCTAACCTGTGACCCTTGACCTGTAAACAAATACCTGCCTTTATTCTCATGGATTATGGAATAAGCTGTGGTAAGGGTTATGTGTTATTATTAAGAGCATAAAAAAAAGTTTCATAATGTTCCATAGATCTGCTTTTAATTCATCTATTCGTTTTTAATGACAGAAACAGAAAAATATTCTTTGCAAATGCAACCATTGCAGAAACGTTGACTTGAAATACTCACCATGGAATACTGGGCTTCGTGGCTTCGCCTAGGCAATATTGAAATAAAAGCTAGTCGTCAACGCGACCTAGCGATAAAATCAGTGTTTGAAAACGTCGTTTCGTACACCATTTTGAATTTTCAAGCGGGTCACCGCTGTACACTCGTTCCCAGACTCCCGTTCCCGGTTCCCCGTTCCCCGTTCTGGGTTCCCGGTATTAGAAACATCCCCTGAAAAAAAAGCAGAATAGCCGCCCACAAGAATGGACCTTAAAAACACTGCTGCCGCAGTGCCGCAGTCGTGTTGTTGGATATACCTCATTCTTTAATCCACGAGGCAAGCACTGCGGCACTAACCAGTCAACTCAGCTCAATTTAACCGCTTAAGTCGACTAAGGCACTGCACCAGCCATTCTACTCAATTCACTCTATCCGACGTGAACCGCGCGAAACCCACTTTCGTTCACTTCGGCACTGCGGCTAGCATCGCAAACGTAAACGCTCCTTTGTGGACGGGTATTCAGCAATTGCTCCAATTGCGAAAATCGAGTAAGCAAGATATTTAAGACCATGTAATCATGTATCGTTGTGCGAAACTGCGAGCACTCACTTTTCCAGTTGTCCCTGAAGCGAGTACATTGATCAGTGCAGCCGGATATTGTATCACTGCCCGTGAAACTAACGGTTATTGTCTTCTTATTAATTGCTTTCAAAGGTGTTTTTGAGATAGATGATAACATTTTGGGTACGACGATTTGCCCACGGCATCGAGATCGATTTGGAGTCCGATGGAGATGTTATAAGGAAAATTGCGCGTGCCCACGTGAATGGACATCACACATGGCAGTGAAACGGGAGCGCGGATTAACCCTTGCTCAGTCTCAAAAACTTACTCAACTACTGATTCCTGTGGCATCGTGTAAGTTCTAACCCCGCTGTGGAATACAGTATTGCATGAATAGAACAACCGATATACATCCATTCATTCATGCATAACTTTATTTATCCTCGAATTTCAGTGGAGCTTACGAAGCTACTGTCTCCCGCCTTATTTTCTGACATACATTTCAATGGATAATAATAATAATCTTATTAGTAGTATATAAATTTAATAATAACATGTATTATATAATGTATACTCAGTCTGGTATTATGTATAATTTATATAATATTATTAATTTAATAAAATAAATATCATGATAATAGTAATAATAATAATAATAATAATAATAATAATAATAATAATCATAATAATGATAATAATAATAATAATAATAGTAATAATAATAATATATCTGTAACCCTATACCTACAATTGCAGTTTTCTAATGACGAAATATTGGTAAAATGAGAAATTTACTGCCACCTTGCGCCATTATTTTGTTTTTGTTGAAAATATATTTCAATAACATTTTCTGAAAGAAACTTGCAACTAGTTTTTGAATAAATTGTGCTCTCTCTCTGAGCCTTAACGAACAATAAATCCTGGCTAATTTTCGAACCTACAAGAAAGACATGGTGTGGTGGTCTGCGGGTTTTAGAGAATTCTATTGACCACAACCATGCTAATTCCGTTGTATGTGTCGAAAACACTGATGTATACACTATCCAGAAACTAGCGCGTGTGTGTTAAGGTGGCTCAAACCAGTTTCAACCATTTTTGAGGGAATGTCTCATTAGACAGACTAACTCTTTAACGCTGTTTCAGTTAACGGCAATGTTATGGTACCACAAGAAACGCCGGCCGATAATTGCTTAACAAGATGCACATGTTATTGTGACGTAATAATTACCATGGGAACAAAAAAACATGAATTTGCTGCAGATAATAGGCCATTTCCGAGTTAATGTCTGCCTCCTCATCAAAGCGAGTCTAAGTGCGAAGTTTTTGTGATGGTAATTAGTTCTACTTTACATATGAATGAAAATAAATTTTCATAACAAAGACTTCGCACTTAGATCGGGTTTGAAGAGGAGACAGGCATGATCTCGAAAATGGCTTATTTTCTTAAACTTTGCAATGAGTTTTGTCTTAGCGTGCCAATTACTCTCCAGCAATAATAAAATGTGAATCATCGAGTTCGTTTTGGAGATATACGCGTTTAAAGATAATATATAGCGTGTTTTTCGGTGGCTCATTTGTTTCCATGGTAACCTATTACGTCACATTAATGAGTGCATCTGGTTAAGCATTTATTGTTGTTTCATATGGTATCATAACATTGCATTTAAAGTGCCCATAACCTAAAAAAAAATATTTTCTCTTTTGAAAGTCCATATTGAAAAATGAACTTTAGCGAAAGCACTTTTCCATTCAAACGAGAGCCGAATTTTCTACGACTTTTTAAATAGCGTGCAAATTGCCCGCCATTTTGGCATACCACTCGCTGAAGTCTTCTCTCGACTGATGACGTAATTCAGGATCACTTGTTCCGAGAACATGAGGATTTGAGAGTTGATTCGAAAAAATGCCTGAAAGATGCGTTACCCCTCGATGTAACAACACAGCTGATTCTGAAAAAAGAATATGGGTGCATAGGAATCCTTTCTTCAACTCGGAAACCGCTATAGCCCGAACAATTGTCTTGGCGAAAAGAAAGAACTGGAAGCCCGGTAAAACTTCGCCACTGTGCTACAACTTCGGTCATAAGTAGTTGTAACTTCGCTAGAACAGCAAGTCAAGCGCAAATCAAGTTTTTGAGACTGAGAAAGGGTTAATCCGCGCTCCCATTTCACTGCCATGCCATTTATACCGTGCACCGGTGGCTCAGTTGGTTGAGCATCGGGCTGCCATGCGGGAGGTCGTGAGTTCGACTCTGGCCGGACCAACACCCAGGGTCGTAAAACAACTGAGGGGTAAGTGCTGCCTTAGTAATTACATCCGCAAATGGTTAAGACTTTCAAGTCTTCTCGGATAAGGACTATAAACCGTAGGCCCCGTCTCATAACCCTTGAATGTTCATAGTCCTGTGGGACGTAAAAGAACCCACATACTATTCGTCAAGAGTAGAGCATGGAGGCTCCCGGTGTTGTGGTCAGGCCTCACTCATTTCATTCATTCATGTACTGGGTGAGATCGCTAATGGACTCATAACGGCTGCCAGCGGCACCTGTATATGCTGATATCCGATCTTACCCATAGATCACTTGCTTGTAAAGTGCATTTGAATATGTTAATAGAAAATGCGCTATATAAATTCATTACCATTACCATCATTACCATGTGTGATGCCCATTCATGTGGGCGGGCGCGATTTTTCTAAATTCCAAATGGATCACGATGCCTTGGGCAAATCGTGTTACCCAAAATGATATCATCTATCTCAAAAACACCTTTAAAAGCAATTAATAAGAAAACAATAACCGTTAGTTTCACAGGCAGTGATGCAACCCGGCTGCGCTTATACCGAACACCCTATCGGTAAACTGTAAACTCACTCGATTGCGTTGTGTTTTACTCTGCTTTTTAATCGGCAAATTCGCAAAAACTGGCTCGCTGTTCAACTCACAAGTCACCGTGCAATTTCTCACTCACATGTCATTGCCTTATTTGGAAACTAAAGCGCACGCCATCAATGTCACATAACAACAACGACTATGGGGGGAGGGCTGTCTATTACTCTCGCACACGCTGATCAATGTACTTGCTTCAGGGACAACTGGAGAAGTGAGTGCTCGCAGTCTCGTACAACGATACATGATTACATGGTCTTACATATCTTGCTTACTCGATTTTCGCAATTGGAGCAATTGCTGAATACCCGTCCACAAAGGAGCGTTTACGTTTGCGACGCTAGCCGCAGTGCCGAAGTGAACGGAAGTGGGTTTCGCGCGGTTCACGTCGGATAGACTGAATTGAGTAGAATGGCTGGTGCAGTGCCTTAGTCGACTTAAGCGGTTAAATTGAGCTGAGTTGACTGGTTAGTGCAGCGGTGCTTGCCTCATGGATTAAAGAACGAGGTATATCCAACAACACGACTGCGGCACTGCGGCAGCAGTGTTTTTAAGGTCCATTCTTGTGGGCGGCTATTCTGCTTTTGACATTAAGTCTGTAATAGGTAGTATCTGCGGATTTCGCAGTGATTTTCTTCTCAATATCTTAATTTAAGTGATTTCAGTTAAAGCTTACCTGCACGTGCGAGCTAAAGCCGAGCCTCTGTATCCAGAGAAGAATCCAACACTTTATAACTTGTGCCTTGGTGTCCTTATCACATTTTGCTATTGTTACGCATTGAACGTTTGCTGGATTATCAGAACTTGGGCCACAAGTTCCCCCAACAAACTCAGAATAACCGCACGAAGCCATTGGTCTTTGTCCCAATCTCTTGCGTGACAGCTCTGACGACACAATCACGGCACAACTCACGAAGGTCACAAAGCGTTCGACTGGTTCGATGGTCGTTTGAGGGCTTCGAGGAAAATCCTACCAGCGTATACTTATATAAAGGGGGATACCTTTCTTTGTTTGTTTTGCAGGTATGTTCAGAAAGTGAATTAAGGAAACTTGTTTGCGTAAAAATATGGAATGGAATGAATCTTACTAGTATGCAAATTTTTAGGTCAGTTATTGTAATTACCGGATATGTCACTCTTAAACCAAGGACAGTTACATTTCAATGACACGTTCCATTTTACCTATAGTAGTTCCAGTAAACCTTAAGTCTCGAATTGTCCAGTGAATAAATCGAGATTAGCGTGTGTGATTTCAATATACCTCGCCTTCGCTTTGGTGGTCAAAGGTCGACTTTTGTTGACAAACAGCATGTTGAAGTGGGCCTCAAAAATCCTCCGTTTTATTTACCCAAAAATGTTATTGAAGTTAATTGCAGCAGAAACATTGCTTATTCCGATGAATATTGTCTCGTTTGAGAAAGCCATGTACTAGGATGCTTTTTTGAAAGTCGTATTTCGCACAAATTTGGAACTCTGTAATCAATCTAAAAAAGGTTAAGTTTTAAAATTTGGTCAAAAATTCCAGTTTTGGTATATTGTACCGTTAACAGCGCTAAAGGGTGCATGAATTACTCTAGCTGTGCCATGTTGTTTTGATTTTCAAGTTACTCATTCGTTATTTCAAAAATAGCGATTCAAACAAGCGACATTTTGGAGTCGTTTTCACTCGCTCACAAGGCCCCATACCGAAAAAGTCGCCGTCCAGGTAAAATAATTATCGAAACAAACTAAAACATATTTTTCTAAAAATTGTTTTGGTAGTCCTTTATTGTGACAAAGTTTGGCAAGTTTCTATTTTTTTATCTTGCACAGGCAGGTGAAAATTGCTGAGAGGCGCTCTTAATAATCTGAAAGAAACATGATGAAGAACTCTGGTATGACGGGCTGTTAACCAAACTTTATTCTGTTCCGGGGGGCATAAAACAACAAATATTTCTCTTTGAAAATATGGACAACAACCAAATGCCGGTTCTACAGGATTTTCATCAAATTCTCAATCGCGCGTTTTACAAATATTATTCAATTCCAGCCTCCGCGCGGCTATGACTAGCAAATATGAACTCTGATAAAAATTTCAAAAAGAGAAAGCATAGTTTTTCAACGGCAGCAAACACAGTTTATAACAATCCCCAAATGGCAGGCGGCAACCAATCAAGCTTTAGAATCAACGCATTTATGAAGTGAGAGAAGTATGCACGAGCAATAGCGTTTACGAAAAGCGGATTGAAAGTAGCTTCGAATTTCTGTAAGGCAATAAGGTATATGATAAAAATTCAAGATATCTTTTTTCGAAAGCTCCCAAATTAAAAAACATGTTCATCCGAAACGCCTTGACGACAAAATAACGTCGAACTTACCGCAATATCTCTGTACAAATGATTTTGTTTTATTCACCGAGATTGAAAAGAATAATTGTTTTAATATATACTCAGGAAGTGATCTCAGCATCAAATGCAGAAGAAAACCATCCAAAGTTGATTAAATTGACATCTCAATTCATGCATGGAAACGTACTAGCGGCACAAAGCATGCGCGAAAGTGTTTACAGAAGCATCAAAAATGGAAAATCTAAATAACCTTCGTTAAAATCCTCGTCACAAACAGCAAAATGGTCATTTAAGACTGTTTAAATCAGCAATCTAAATCGAAAGTCTACTTGTTAGAACATTTTCACCGTTTGCTGAAAGTTTTACAGGTTCATTTGTAATGGAAATTGAAAGAGTGCAGTTGGTAAAGGATCCACATGAAATGGCGGCCTTAATTGAGGTGAGCGGTTGGGTTGTTGTAAAATGCCTCGTCTTGTTTCCTTGCAGCCATGTCGAACTTTTTTAAACATTTTTTGAATTCCTCGATTTCAGTAACAAATTCGTTTTGCTGGGCAAACCAGCCCTACAAAATTAAATTACTCTGAGTCAAACAAATTGTTGGCTTGAAGATTGCTTAGTTTTGAGCAATAATTATCTGGAAAAAGGAAGTCAAACTCTGGTTGTATGAAGTGTTCTCTTACCTTTGAAAACTTTCAGCTCGAATTTCGTCGCCCTCATTGTATTTTGTAGCACAGCATTATCTTGTATTCTCAATATTTCCGATTCAGAAATGCTGGCGAAACGGGACTTGGATCATGCACGCATTATTCACTCCTTGCGGAGTGAATAGTGCTCAATTATTCCGAAATAGTGAACCAATCAGATTGCTTGAAACACCAAGATCTCTGTGTGAGTATATACAAATTCGAAGTGCTTTAATAATGATAAACTTTATTCAAACACAATGGCAATAGAATTAATGTGTTTTTACAAATGTAGTATATAGTATATATATAATAATAAAAAAGTGCATATATAATGAAATAATAAAATCTAAAAGTTACTATAGTCTTAGTGCTCTTGGGACAAATGATTGCTGGTGTCTCACTGTACGTGATAAGGGCACTTGATTACATTTTTTGTGTCTGAGATTATAGCTATGATCAGATTGTTTAAATAAGTGTTTAAAGGTATCGCTCCTCATCATCCGTTCCAACTTGTTTTTGGTAAGGTTGCTTCTTCTACTTGCTAGTGTTTCGAGGGCATCTTTTGGAAGGCCGAGGATCTTTAAACAACGGCCCTGTACTCTTTGAAGCTCCAGGGAAACATAGTCAGGAATACCTCCCAAAATAGGGCACGCATACTCAAGCAAAGGTCTGATTTTTGTTGTGTAGGTCGTGAGGCCAACTTCATCAGCAAGATGGGCTTTCTTGCATGCCCTAATATGATAGATACGTTTGTTAGCTTTCTTGAGTACACTTGAGATGTGTGAGTTCCATTTGAGGTTGTCCTGGATTACAACACCTAGCAGTTTGAATTCTGTTTCTCTGTCAATCACCATATCGTTACTGCATAAGTGAGGAGGGTTATCACTGTGTTTCTTGAAGGAAGACCACATGTCTTTCGTTTTCTTGGCATTCAGTTCCATCTTGTTCCTATCTGCCCATAATTTCACCCCATCCACTCCTACTTGCATATAACTTTCTGAGTGTAAGGGTACTATTTGGTAAAGTGTTAGATCGTCAGCAAATTTGCATGATTTGATGCCAAACCTCAACGTCAACGTCATTGATTGATTTGATTTGGAGCTTGGATTTGATTGATTTGGATTTGGAGCTTAAGGTGATTCCCTAGTCTTGAAATGCACATCCTTTTCTGCGCATAACACAGCGTAGGCCACGTTCGTATTCAGGAATGGCTAAGAGGCTTTATGGTCAAATTTCACGGCTCAGTTCTATTTTCTTTGTCTCACAAGTCTCAACGGATATTTCTAAACAAAACAATGTTTACATTTAACCATAAAGACTCGTAGCGATGTGTGAATATTGATACATCGATCGTGGCCAAAAACATTTCAAAATGGCGACCTTTCGTGCGGGAAAGCTCGCTAGAAAAAAGAATGGCCGTTTTCAGAGCACAGCAGTAACGAGCAAAACAAGAAACTTTTTAGACTTCCGCAAAACGAAAGTTGAGTGATAGCCTTGACGATGCTAAAGTGTCATTTCAGTCCGACAGTGAAAGTGAAACCGCGCTATCGGGGAGACGTGTTGTCGAGGGGTCGTGCTTGGTTTGCTTTCTCTTTTCTCCTAAACGAAGTTGGTGACCTATCTTTTTTTTGCCTAATTTTATTCTCTTACTCATCCTCTTTGTGCTGTAAAAAAATTGTAAAAAATTTACGTCAGAAGAAAAAGTTACAGGAAAAAAAGTATTCGTAGCCATCACTCGTGGACACAAAAGTGACTCCTCGAAATCACGCACCCGAGGAATATTTGTAGTCAGTGCCTTTTCAAGACGTGTGCCTGTGCCATAAAACAAACATTAAATTATTCCTTTTGAACAATATAATTCAACTGTTTTGTTATTTCGAAAATTACTTTAAAGCTGTGCTTCCTGTTCACGCAAAACGTAGCCTGAACCAATGGAACAAACTTGTCCTTGATAGATGAAGTCGCTATGAATAATTGAGTAACTTGAGCAAGTTATATCTCCCAAACGAGCTTGGTGACCTATTTTTTATATTGCACATTTCGAGTCACCATAATGTAGAGAGCAATCGAGAAAAGTTTACAGAAAATCTTACGACAACTTCTATTACTAAGGAATCACCTTAAGAGGACCACATTCCCCGTTCTGAAGAGGATTCGAAACTATGATTACACTATACGATGCGGACACATCACTATACAGCTACAGTAAAGGCCTCTTCCGGCGAAGCAAGTTGTTATGGATAACCTTTTTTGCTGTCGATAACAAGAAATTATCTTTGACAAAACATCGCGTGTGTGAATCGAGTTATCGACTACAAATAGATCAGAGAAAAATCAAGCAGTCGACGACAAGCCGGTTAAGTAATTTTCCGTCCATAAGGAGAAGTACTTTACTTGTCGATCACAAACGCGGCCGTTTTGTTATCAACGATTCCCTTTCTTTCCCTTTCTCTCGTCTGTGAACACGTTATCGATTACACAGAGACGCAAAAGTCAGCGGTTCTTCATTCTCCCGATATATGCGCGTCTCCCGAAAAACGTACCGGTTATCGAAAACTGAATTTTTCGCAAGTGGAAATGCATTTTCTAACACTGACAGTTATCGTTTCAATTAAATTCTCGACTGTAAATAGTCATAGGCTTGTCTGTGGAGGCCCTAAACAAATGTGAAAATCCAGGGATAATATAGACAATCAGGTCAGTTCCTCAAGGCTTTCGGTTGATTGCACGTAGCTTGTAACGAACAGGAAACTGTAATGTGGCTCCCTTTATCTGAACCTGATAGCCTTCCTCGGCAACGAAGGTAAAGTGTTGAAACAAAAGCGAGGTGAAAAGGAAGAGCTCAATTTTGGCCAGGGCTTCTCCAGCACAGACACGGCGCCCACCGCTAAAGGGAAAGAAATTATCAGGGTTTGCCACTAGTTTTCCGTTCTCGTCAATATGGCGGTAGGGGTTGAATACGGTTGGATCTTCCCAGCATTGTGGATTCATGTGAACTGCCTCTGTGTTGGTATAGACGATAGTGTCCTTAGGAACACGGTATCCACGAAGCGTTGTATCTTCAATGGCTTTATGAGGTAAAGCTAAAGGAACTATATTGCCGACCCTCAGTGACTCCAGGATCGCTGCTTGGACAAGGGGAAGATCAGGTCGGTCATCCAATGTCGGTCGTCTGTCGCCAAGTACGTCATCTAATTCGCAATGAATATCTTCTTGGTATTTCGGGTGCATTACCATGAAGGCCAACACGAATCTCAATGCAGTGCTCGTGGTTTCATAGCCGGCAAAAAACATATCATGAACGGTTGTAACGAAGCGATCGTCGGAAAAAAGATCAGCTTTTTCCTCCTCCGATTTGCACTCTGCTTCAAAGTCGCGTTGGGCGCGAAGGATAGCTGAAATCAAATCTTCAACTGGCTCTGTGGGGTCAAAATTTTCTTTCGTTTCCTTTAATCGTTTTCGAATTATCTCGTGTACTTCCCAGACGGGTGCCACCCAACGCTCGTAGGTCCTTATTGGCAAATAACGCACCCAGGGGAAAAAATTCAGAACAACAACTTTCTGAAAATCATCGACGTTTCCTACGAAGGCCTCGTTTAGCTTCAACATCCTGTCTAAGTCTGGACTTTGAATATTGGAGACACCTCTGAAAGTAATTTTGCAAATAACATTAGCCACGGCTTTCATTAAGCGATCAGCAGGATCGAAAAGCTCTCCCTTTTGCTCTTCCATGAATCGTATCAGTTTATCTGCCTGGGTTGTAACTCGGTTTTGTATAAGAGGGATGTTGGAAAGATATTGACGAAGTGCAGTCATGAACAGTTTACGGTAGAACTTCCATGTAGGACCATACTCAGCAAAAATAACGTCCTTGTAACCTAGGGTAAGAAAAAGAAACTGGTATTCTCCGAGGAAAGGAAAGGCAAATTCACATAAAGGCTGCTGAGGCTCAAAGGGCCGGAGCTAAATTTAAACGGTTTTCAACTAGCATGAACCGACTGAGAGTATTCTACTCAGCCTCGCTTGGAAAGGATGCCAGTCCATTGCAGGGTAACCCTCACCCTATACGCTATACAATGAGTACAGTTATGAAGTACTAAGTACTCTTGTTTGTTTAATCATCTAGTACGATTGTTTAAGGATTTTTCACGTCGTTTTTTGTTCCAGATAAGTGCGAGGATCATTTATTCATTTCAGCCTTCATTGTTTAAATTTTAAAATGCTTAAATCTCAAAAACGAACTCAGTAACCCCTTTTTTTTTTACTTTAATTAATTAAGGTGAGATTCTTTGCAAAAACAGTTCTCCACGGAGCGTATTCAGAGCCACCGTCCCAACTGGAAAATTAAAGACGCATGTGAACCGCTCCTGAGAATATATATTTGTTATCAATTTACGACCTACCTAAGGAAAACTCCGAAGCACCACGTGTTAGTGGTCTTCCAGCGTAAATAACAGATTTCGTCAGTAGAACCTCCTTTACAGCCTCAGGCGTTGACACCATCAGGAACTTGAAGCTTCCAAGTTTCAAAGAAAAATCACCGCCGTAGTATTTTCTCAGACTACAAAATAAAATAATTAGAATAACCGAAAAATGTTCAGAAAATGAAGTTATTGTAGGAAACAATAGGACTTCTTTCTCGCACAATGAAGAGTGACAGGGTGGAAAGAAAATATAGGAAATTGCTTGTTGTGGACTGATAGCAAGACTTTTTTAGCTTGTACGTTTTGTTTTAATTCCCACAAATCACGTGATGCTTTCAAGAGAATTTTTGTTTTGTTGGTTCATAAGATATGCTAACATATGCTCCTCATTATACCAAGGAGCTTTAGGTCGAATGACAATGGTGCGAGTTCTTTTAGGTGCCAACCTGTCCAAAGCCTTGCATAAGACCTCATCATTCTTCCTAGCCAACGACTCAATCATGACTTTGCGAGACACAATCATCCGACAAACCTGACGATCCAATCATCTCATTGAAAGCATCAAAATCAAAACCCTTTAATTTACGAGAGACGACAGTCCTCCTCTCATTTAATGGTTTCCGTAAATTCAAATTAAAGCAAACAACCTTATGATCCCAGATAAACTGTTCCATGACTGTAACATTCTTTAGGCCTAAGGCACCCTCAGTCTCATTCCTTGTAATGACCAAGTCCAATATATGACCTCGTTTATGGGTGGGTACACACACATGTTGCATTAAATTGAACAAATCCAAAAGCTCTCTAAATCGTGTAGCGTCCCAATCGGCATTGTCGTCAATATGGAAGTTAAACTCCCCGTATATCAAAAGCTCTTGTGAGCATATTACAGTCTGAGACTCTTGCTCACACAAGCTTGTTTTAGATCCAATACCTTGTTTGTAAAGAAGGCCCAAGTCTCCGCCCCGTCCTACCGATCGTCGGGCGTGCAGGAGACGATAACCATTCGGACAGAGCTCTCCAATAGTCACTTAACTTCCTTCCATATGCAGCCATGTTTAATAATAAGAGTTTTGTTTCATAATGGACGAGGTGAATTCCCTGTTGAACGAAAATTTAGGAGCAACACTGACGCGATCCAAAGAACGAAGATTGTGCTAATTAGATCCATTTGGAAGAGAATGTCTACTCCGCAGGTGTCCATTCTTGACCGTTCGATTTAAAGAAACTATTGTTGTAATCCTACGATCAGGGCCTGGATTCAATTTAAACACCAAGTCGCCTACAGAATAAGATGGAAAGTCGCATTCGAGTTCGCTTAGTAAGCACACTGTCTTTTGTGTCGCTTTAACTTGATCTTTAGCGAACTACTACGAGGGAAGCGTCCAAGAAAATCATTGTTTAAATTCCAGGGCAGCCAATACAATAGATCGCAATCAGCATGCAAATGACCATGCAAATGCGTGATCGACTAAACTCTCGCATCGGAAAACCAGCGAAACCCAGGATAAATAATCTTCATATTCCCTTACGTTCGTCAATTTCACATAATCAAAACAATTCCAGCGATGAGCTACCCCATTTAGAAGTCTTCTAGACTGTTCTATCGGGCAGAACAGTTGTCCGTAAAGGAGGAAAAATAACACAAACGCGAACCACAAAATATCGTGGCCAGCCGCATTATGCATCATTGATTGCGTGATACATATATAATAATAATAATGAAATGACAATGACAATGACAATGACAATGACAATGACAATGACAATGACAATGACAATGACAATGACAATGACAATGACAAAGACAAAGACAAAGACAAAGACAATGACAATGACAATGACAATGACAATGACAATGACAAAGACAAAGACAAAGACAAAGACAAAGACAAAGACAAAGACAAAGACAAAGACAAAGACAAAGACAAAGACAAAGACAAAGACAAAGACAAAGACAAAGACAAAGACAAAGACAAAGACAAAGACAAAGACAAAGACAAAGACAAAGACAAAGACAACGACAACGACAACGACAACGACAACGACAACGACAACGACAACGATAATAATAACTGAGCGCTGGAAGGATGACAACATAAGCGACAAGTGCTTTGAATGGTTAAAGAACTGGAACTCTTGTCCATGCCACGTTATAGCAGGAATGTATGAGCTATACGAACAATTGCTACCGACCAAAGTATATTATAGCAGGAAGATAGGTTCAACGACTAACGATGACTTGAAGTGCAGAATGTACACAAAAGAATGTGGGTTAATTAACTGACAAGATCCCACCTTGGTACTTCCAGGGTGGCCCCAAGCCTCTTTAAGAGAACGAGAACCACAAGGCTTTCTGGGACGTTCCCGTCTACGCTGAAAACGCAGAAGTGCGCGCAATAGGATCGACGCACGAATTATCAACCGTGAGGAGAAGAAGATCACCTTATTAGAGATGAGCTGCACATGGGTCGAAAACCGGTGCCAGAAGGAAGCAGAAAAGACTCGGAAGTATGGCCCGCTACGATATGAGCTGAGACAGCAGTTTAAAGTTTATAAGGTAGAACAATTCAACATTATAATGGACGTTCTGGGAGGGTACTCTGCCCACCAAAAAGAGAACGCGAAGAGGCTTGTTGGAAAGAAGAGTGATCAAGTGCTCAGGAACATGCAGAAATCGGTGATTTCATCGCACTTTTAAAACATATTTGTACTTTGTTGTCGCAAGTATAATAGCATGTGACGTTTATAGACATTGTAATAGCGCTTTGCACTATTACTAAAAATATACTTTGTCACATGAGCCCCCTGCGTAGACTCAGACAAACATTTCGATCTTCTGAAAGGAAATGTATGAGTGAGGTAAGCAATAGTAAAGGAAAAAAGAAGAAAACTATATAAATCTGTGGAGTTGGTTTCTAAAAAGGAGGTAGAATGTTTAGTACTAAGCCCTGTTGATGTAAATCGGACTCGCAGTATCCAGATAAATGACCATAAATCAGGAGAGAAAGACTACTCTTCATACCGCCGCCAAAACCATTGTAAGACATCGAGAAATGTAAGCCTTGGCAAATCGATTGAACCCGGGAATTCTTAACTGTGAAATACATATATTTGTGCTCTACAAAAGATCCCACAACAGAATTTCCTGATGTCTACCAGGAGAAACAAGATGGTTCATAAGACGGAAAGCAATTACCGCTTCGAATAACAATTTTTTTACATTCAAGTTTTGAAAAACGCAGGAGACTTTGAAATACGGCATAAAAATAGAGGATACTCAGAGAGCAGTGTCAAAAGGCATCTCTCTGAACTGAAATGCTCTAACAAAAAGAGGGCATGTACTAGGAGATGAAACGCGCATGTAACACAATTCTGACTTTTGTCACAAAATACCACTCCTCTCACGAGGAAATGGCAACTGATAGAATATTACCCACATCTAAGAGAAATATTTAACACACCCCTCATACTACGTAGTATATTGCAAAGAAAAATCCATGAAAGATATCTTAGAGAAAAACAGACAACCATTTGCGAATACTAGGAGTAGCGTAGGCCCATCAACACTTTTCCAGTTTTCCAACATGTCAGCCTGTCGACGGAGTAGAATAGAGACCAGAACTTGCACTATGGTACCATTTCCTTCCAAGATCGAACCTTCTTTTGTACTTTCGCCGCAGACCAAGGGCCATTATCGATGGTCGGATCAAGAGGGTTGGTCACTTCCACTGTTTACACGACCTTATAAAGACCCTCACTCGTTAATTTCAACCCCCCACACTTTAAACACCATCCTAGCTGCTCAATTGTATATTGTTCTGGTTATCTCTCGAGAATAGAGTCAAGAACACGGTCGACGTCGCTTAAAACGAAAGAGAATAAAGCGAATATTATGCCTCATTTCCCTTGTGACTCTTACAGACTGAACTTTGTTTGTCTGAGTCACTTGGAGGTCTATAATTTCATGACATCATTAGTGCAAAGCGCTATTATCTTAAACTCCTAAAGACACTTAACATTTTTTATTTTATTATTTTAATTTTTATTCATTTATTTGTTTATTTATTATTATTATTATTATTATTATTATTATTATTATTATCTTTTATTTTTTTACAGTTCTGGAGATATTGACTAGGCTTAGAACCACATGGCCACATGGAATCTTGACTAGGTTACGCCTTCAGCGCCCTAATGTTCTATTTTAGCTTATAGCATATATACGTTTTTAACACTGCTGTACATAATAATAACAATGACGTCGACGAAGCCACGCAGTGCGAGAAAGAATTGTAGTGGGACTGTCGATAATCTACTCATTGATAGAATGGTGGCCTTGGATTGTCATCGGAGAAAGAGAAATCTAAGCGCAGCTTGGATCGACGTTAGAAAGGCTTATGATACGGTTGATCATCGGTATCTGGTTGAAGTACTGGAAGTACATCGATTTCCAAACTAGTTGATTGCCACTATTACGAACTTGTGCAGATGTTGGAATAATAGAGTTTCCACACAAACAAAGAACGGCAACGAAACATCTAACACCATTAGTTTCGAAAGAGGGTTTACCACAAGGGGATGCCCTGTGTCTCAGATTGTTCACGCTGTGCTTAAATCCCTTGGCTTGGAAACTTGCAGCGACAGAACAGTATAAGATGTCGAAACTAATCAACGCTAAGATAACGGATGCACTGTACATTGACAACTTAAAAGTCTATGTTCAATCTGAAAGTAAACTCAGCTGAACACCAACAGTTGCGTGAATGATATTGGTCTACAGCTAAACCCCAAGAAGTGCAATGTAATCCACGTGAAACGAGGTGAGATGAAACAAGAGATGCCTGGAATAAAAGTCAGCGATAGAGTAGTGGTACAACCCATGGAAAAGATTCACAGTACAAGTTCCTGGGAATTCTCGAGAATGTATGTCAGGAAGAGAAGAGAACGTTGGAGTGTTGTGAAAAGACATATCTACAACGTTTGTCAGTAATTTGGTCGAGTCCACTATCTGATGCCAATCGTGTGGCTGCTTCTAATCAGTGTGCACTGGCGGTCCTTAAGTACCCCATGTGGACGCAGCATTGGCCGCTGACAGAACTAAGAAGGATTGATCGAGAAGCGCGGAAAATCATGGTAACAAACGGAGGGAAACACCCAGCGTCATCGACCGCTTTATATTGTACGTGTCGAGAAAGAAAGGTGGACGTGGCCTGCAGTCAGTAGAGGGAGAGTACAAGATCACGAAGATTAAGGCAGCAATGAAATTGGTCTCAAATAGTGACCCTAGCATGAAAATGGTGAGAGAGTTTGAAGAGCGTTCTGCTGTTTTGGGATATCAGTCACTGATTACAGAGGCCCTGAGGTATAGTGAAGAACTTGGACTGACGCTGAGGCTTGCCTACCCGGAACCAACGGTATGTGAAGCTTCTGGAGAGGAGGTAATTGCGACAAAGGCAAAGCAACTGCTGAGATCAAAGTACGAAGAACAGTTGTTGAAGAAAGTACGTGATGAATCATGGCAGGGAAAGCTGAATACAGCAAGATGGAATGATGATAGCATGAGCACTAACAACTGCTTCTCATGGCTAAGCGAATGTACGTCATTCCCAACGTATGTTGTGGCCGGTATGTATGAGTTATACGAACAGCTCCTATCAAAGAACTTATACCAAGTTAAGAACATTAAGGTATCGCAGTCAAGTAACGTGTCCTGTCGTATGTTTAATAAGGCACCGGAAAGCGTAGCTCACGTGTTAACGGGATGCTCAGCCCTCGCCCAAAACAAGTATTTGGCAAGACACAACAATGCGCTGAAAGTGTTATATTTTGAGTTGCTACGAGAGTTACAACTGGTCGAAAGTCTTCCTGCATGATATTCTCCAATCAAACCTAAACCAGAATACGTCTCGGAGGATGTCCAAGCATTGTGGGACATACCAACTTATGGGGAGAACCATGAATTGCAAGCTAACAGAAACGATGCAAATATAGTGAACCACGAAAGTAAGGAAGTAGTAGTCTTGGAGATGAGTTGTCCGTGGATCGAGAACAGAGAAAAGAAAGATGAAGAGAGGTCAGTAAAGTATGGCCCATTACGATGGGAGTTACAACAACGATACCCTGGATATACAGTCCACCAGTACAATATTATCATGGACGTGCTTGGGGGTTGGTCAAGGACTATGGAAGAAGGATTACGGAAGTTGCTGGGAAAAAAAGACAAAAGATGTGCTACGAAATATGCAGAAGTAAGTTGAATATTGCAAGGATGTTTAAGACCATAACATGAACAGTGAAATTATAGAAGAAACTCTCGAAAGGCTGAACGTTATAAGAACATTACATAAGCATGAAGTTTATTCTTACGTATGAACATTAATTTGAAGGATATTCTTAAACATTGAAGGAAATTTAAATATTAGGTTCCGTATAGTAGAAGTTCAATTAATTTATGCGAAGTATTCATTTTATAAGTTCTACATAAATCTTATTCCCAGAATGTAATTCAGTTGTTGTTATTTATATAATTTTACTCGTTGTATAAATTGTAAACAAGCGATATGTATAAGTCATACTAGTACTATATTATAAATAATTTTCCAATACTAGCAAATAGCTTTTTAAATCTTTTAGAAGTGTAACAATTTGTAGTCTCATAGGTTAGGCTGACCGCCCTATGAAACTTTCTTCTCCTGGCATGCTGAAGTTTAATAAACTGCACAGATAATAATAATAATAATAATAATAACAACAACAACAACAACAACAACAA
>OX421446.1:48621085-48636085 GCA_949126865.1 Montipora capitata
TTCCTGATGGAGCAGAAGAGCAAACTTCACACAAAATCCCATAGCCTCTCCACTCGTACTTGTTATTAAAAGGGAACATCGTTCATAAAAACTTAAACTTGCCCTCTCTTAGTTATTAAGTTGTCCACAATTTCTCTTTGGTAGGCCTCATTTTGAAATTTCAACCAGCTTTCAATACTCGACGCGGGAGCACGTGTAGGACTGGTCAAACTTTAAACGCTCATTTGCATTGGGCCGGAAATCAACAAAAACCATTTGACAGCTGTTGACAGTCCAAAGCCGACGGACGATTTGTGTTCTTTTTTAACAAAAAAGTCTCAAATTAATAAATTTTGAGACAAACAACAGATCGATCTGCAACATGTCATAAACGTAAATCTGACAGGTTTAATTAACAGAAGTCTCGTTTTTGCAATTTAAATTTGTGTTAGCGATGCAAATAAGTGAACAGTTGCAACCGAGTTTCTCTTCCGGGGCTTTTCTTTGCCGTCATTCCGATAAAAAAATGGTTTCTCTCTTCATTTATTATTTTTCTGATACAATAAAGCGGAAACGACCTGATTTTGATAGCCTGTGTACAGACCGCCCCTCCCCTCAAAAAAAAACTTGGAGAGGAACGGTCTGTGATTTACCGTTGATAATCGTGTTCCATACCACGTGATTTTTCCTGGAATGTGTGGAAAATGATTTGATTGGTTATTACCCATCGATCATTACATCATTGAAACAACGAGTTTTGATTGGCTTTTATTTTTATTTCTCCACATCAACACCGTGAGAACCACCGTGAGAGATTTTACGATGAGTTCGTTCGTGTGTACTTTGAGCACGGTACAAAATACGAATAAAAATCTTTTTGACTGTCAAAGAGGTTTTTCTTTTAAAGTACGAGCGGAATTGTTATCTATGGAGTGTAAAGTGGAAATCGATTCGACGTAAATTTTTAGGAATTGTCAGCGCAAAAGAAACGAAAGCGCTCTTCACGAGGTGAATATAGCACTATTCAAAAGATTGTCCACTCGAAAACGTCTCCCGCTATTCCTTACCAGTCAATGTAATCCCAACCGGCCTAGCCATTCTCAAGTACAATCTACAAAGCGTGATGCCATGGAAGATTTGAGAATGTACACACCGAGGAAAATAACAGCTCATCGGCAACGATCTGTGCTGTTTTGAAGATCAGAGCCGTACCTGGTTGGAAGACTTGCAAATACATCCTCTCCTTTAAAGAGTGCTTCTATGCTATAAAGCCAAGGTATCTTAAAACTATCGGAGACGCTCTTCGATGCACGTTTGAAATCTACCTCATTGACCACCATTTTGAGAATTTAGCTCCAAACGAAATATGAGCCACGCAAATTTTGGTCAGCGTAGATTACTAAATAATGTATGCAAAATTATTCCGGAACACGATTACTAACGGTAAATCACAGACCGTTCCTCTCCGATTCTTTTTTTTTGAGGGGAGGGGCGGTCTGTACACAGGCTAGATTTTGAAAGTTTGCCGCATTTCAAAGACAAACAAAAGGTGACGTCAGTCGCATGCTCGGTCAACTTTAACCACTGTGCACGGTGTTACTACACTTTATCTCGCAAATCTTTTCTTTGTCCAAACTCGGGTCTAAAATGGAGACGTCGAGTAGTCATGATTTATCAATTGGCTCATTTGAGCTATTTGAACATAGTTTAGATTCTACATGGTCCAACCAATTCTCACACAGCACGCCACCAAGAGGACAATTCAATTCAGTTTCCGTAAACCGGAAATCTTCACTGTGCCAATTTATTTGAAGTACCGGTATTTGATGAAAGCGCCACCTCTGGTAAGCAAGATGCTCTCTAAACATTATTTCCAAGGGCAAGTGGACGTTATTTTTTGGCCTGTTCTGAATTGTCTCTTTACATTCCCAGACACTCTAATGTTTTTTGATCATGAAGAGGTGCCATATTCACAAATAACGCATTCTTACAATATCAGTAAGCATACTAACGGCCGCTGATTCACGTTTTTGTGCTTTTGTGCATCAGGTCATGATGTTTGATAGTATATCAGACGATTGCGTTTTTGTACTAAAGACTCATAATTCGCCTGGAACGAACATTTTTTCTGCGTCTGGGACGAACAGTTTTTCTGCTTCTGTTAAATTCGTCTAGTATAAAGACCGGCACGGGACGCGTCATGCGTTTGGACGAACTTTCCAGTTTAGTGCGTCTTGGAAGACGAACTAAAGTGCGTCCTTTGGCCTTCTTCATACTAGACGAATTTAAGAGACGCAGAAAAATTGTTTGCCCAAGTTTATCCCAGGCGGATTACGCGTTTTTTATGGTTCGTCCCGTCTTTACACTAGAGGAATAACATGAGAGACGCATAATTCCTCTGGACGGATTATGCTTCTCTAGTATAAAATCAGGCAATAATTATTTGATTATGACGTTAAGCTTGTCTAAAGAATACAACAAAGTTTTGTGAAAGAATTAATGCTGCAGACAGTTTCTTTGATGACTCTTGAATTTGTAAATTGAATTATTTTGTATTCTATTACGAGTTTGCAAGACTTTTTTGTATACAGGAACCTATTAAAATCGTATGACGCAAATTACAGGGAATTCGTATCTTCTGTTTTTATTAAGTCAGATTATCTAAAACCCTTCCTTTTCAATTTAATAGGTCAGCTGAATTCCATCAAATTTTCCAGATCCAGGGCATATATTTAATGATCCTATCTTTACGTGTTAAAAGGGTCAGAAATTTGGAAACAATGCCATCAAAGATTCTTAACCCTTCAGTCAGACATGCTGAACCTCTTCCGTGCCAGTTGAACGGGGTCAGAAATTCTGAACCCTTTTCCGTCCCAGCTGAAAGGGGTCAGAAATTCTGGACCTTTTCTCGTCCCTGTTGGATGGGGTCAGAAATTCTGAACCCTTTTCCGTTCCTGTTGAATGGGGTCAGAAATTCTGAACCCTTTTCCGTTCCTGTTGAATGGGGTCAGAAATTCTGAACCCTTTTCCGTTCCTGTTGAATGGGGTCAGAAATTCTGAACCCTTTTCCGTCCCAGCTGAAAGGGGTCAGGAATTCTGAACCTTTTCTCGTCCCTGTTGAATGGGGTCAGAAATTCTGAACCCTTTTCCGTTCCTGTTGAATGGGGTCAGAAATTCTGAACCCTTTTCCGTTCCTGTTGAATGGGGTCAGAAATTCTGAACCCTTTTCCGTCCCAGCTGAAAGGGGTCAGGAATTCTGAACCTTTTCTCGTCCCTGTTGAATGGGGTCAGAAATTCTGAACCCTTTTCCGTTCCTGTTGAATGGGGTCAGAAATTCTGAACCCTTTTCCGTCCCAGTTGAACAGGGTCAGAAATTCTGAACCTTTTTGCGTTCCTGTTGAATAGGGCCAGGCTGATGGTGTAAGAGAATATATTCTGTCGAACTAATTTTGCAGTTCAGTGTGAATTATGGAATTCCACCTTGAATTTGTGCAAGTAATCTTCATCTCAGAGCAAACAGTGCAAATAATCGGCTCTGAAAGTCAGTAATTTTGTAATTCCGTCTAGTTTTCAGTTTTCCCTTGCCGCTAATTTAACATCTTTTTCCGAACTACCGTAAGAGATTCCTCCGTTCAACAAACAATTTCTGACAAGATGTGCTAGTTTACTCCTAAAGATACGGGATTTTCAGAGTTAACCTTGTAGCTTTCTCCGAAAATCGCTAAATCGTAACGCCACAATTTAGTTTGGAACGCGTTGATGTTAAATAATAATAATAATAATAATAATAATAATAATAATAATAATAATAATAATAATAATAATAATAATAATAATAATAATAATATCTCTTTAATTTAAAAAAACTATTTACAAAAGGTCATATATTAAAATCACAATATCTTCCAAACACATATATCAGATAGTATTTAAAGCAACCTCTGTACAATTAATCAAGCCGCGTAGTAAAAAAATCTAAAAAAAAAATGTAAACAGACAAAACAATTTAAAACGTATGGATCCCTAAATACGTCAATAAATAGCTCCTTCAGTGTTCTCAATTTCTATATCAGTATTGCGAAAGTCCCATGATTTCCTTACAGTGGATCTAGTTCCTCTGAGACAGATTAATGTGGATCTCAGAAGTGCAAAGGAGGTTCTTGCTCGTATCCATGAGATTGTTTTGGCGTAGTATCAGAGAATGACGTCTAGTCAACCGATTTCGACAAAAACTGGCCAGTGATTGGCTAATTTAATAAACATCCGGTCTGCCAAATTTGCCAAATTTGGAAGGAAACGGATGTAACGCCAATATTTTACAGATTTGCGTGTTATGTGTATAACGGTCACCCTTGGGAAATGGCTAAGTGATCGTTAAATACAGGGTGACAGCTATATACAGGTCTCCTTCTAACTCTTCTGGAAGTCAATGAATAACGCTTTTATGTAGAAATAATCGCTCAAATTAGCAATTTGTCCTCAGTAAAAATTAAAGGCAACTTACTAAAAATAAGACGAAGTTCCAGTCTAGTATATTCGATTTTCATCGATTCATTCGATTTTCAAGGTGACTATTTCTCCTGTGAGTGGCTGCATCGTAAACTGATGGAAGAGCCGAGCGCTTTTAAGATCAATAAAAGCTGTCGACTTGATAAGTTAAATACAGTGTAATAGAGAACTTTATTATATAAACACCAATGAAATACCAAGTGCGCTTTCGCGCGAAAACATGATAGGTGGGTTCATACCAGCGGAGCAAGTACACCTTAAGTATACCCGAGCTCAAGTACACTTAAGATCGTCCATGTTTACTTACCGTGATGAGCGTTCATATAAGAGTTCAAAGTATGCTTTCAAGGTAATCGTGTTGTCAATCAAACACAGCATGGAGACTTACATAAGGTCTTTGTCTAAAAAGTTGTCCTCATCCATCCCCTGGTAAGATCTATACGGATTCATTCACAGTCGTTTTTCGTTGAAGTAGAAGCAAATTTTGCGTGCTCGCGTGTTTGTGTGCTCTGAATTTCCCGAATTTCATGCTTGATTGACGTCCGTTTCCGGAATGTGTTTTGATAGTAGATAAGTAAGCTCGTAAGGATAGTCTGAACTAGACTTGAGAGTGTACTTCGGCTTCTTTGAAGGCAATGCATTACCATGGCCACAAAGTAGGCTACTTGAGCTGAAATTAAAGCCGTTCACATCTGAAGTAGGGCTCAAGTGTACTTAAGGTATCCTTAGTCCGCTAGTATGAACCCACCTGATATCTTCACACGTGAAGATAAGATGTTATCTTCAAACGTTAAAAGATTGCTGTTGCTATGGTTACATATAAAAGTCGCGATATTTCACTCGTTCGCCGCGCTCACTCGTGAAATTATTTTTCAACACTCGAAGAGAAATTTCGTATCTCCGCGCGGCCATGTAATATCCTCTATGTACATAGAATTCGAAAGTGAATAAAGCCAAGTACGGTAAATAAGGGAGCTAATGACAGAAACTGTTGTTTGAAAGCAAAAATGACCAACTCCCGAGAGGAGGACGTTCAACTGTCGCAGGAATGTCATGTCATATTTGTAGTTGTATTTAGTGAGCAGTTGAATAATCTTGTCTTGATTATCTAATCGTTATCCAATTTGGTTACCATTTTGGTGTGAAATAGGGTATCGATTTTGACCATTTTGGTCTGACACAGAGTATGGTTTGTAAACTTAAGTCTTGAATTGGGTATGTTTTTCAGAAGAAGCTACTTCGTCATCATTGGGCGATAAGACCATCAACAAAAGCCCTCCTCCCCCCCCTCTCCTTTTAACTTTATCTGATCGTTAACAAACAGGTCCCATCAGTACTGAATTCTGTTGTTGTTCCTTGGTGAAAGGCTTTGGATAAATGAAGTTATGAACGCCGATGGGTGAACGAGACATCTTTGTAAAACTAAGACTGGGTGTCGTCTATTCGACTCCTTGGACGTAAACTCACCTTTCGAAGGTCTCAGGCGTCTTGTCAACTTTCGTCTTAAGAGACAAGATGTTGCCCACAATGGGCAGGCAAGTCAAACGTGGCCCCGGCGGCATGTCTCTGAATTCGTACAACACTTTCACATAATGCAGAAGGAAACTAGACCCTCCGTGAGGGTATACTGGGTTGCCTGTGGTACATGCAGCGTTCCAGGCAAATTGTGACTGGCCCACGGGCCGATTACGGGCTTGCAAAAACAAAGCAAAAGGTAATTAAAAAACCATATAATAAACTACTTACTAACCGAGCTAGCTCGAGCCGTACTGGGGAATATTGGCCCTGGGTCGTTTTTGTTCTGCCACGACCTCGGGCCAATATTTCTCTCGCAGTACGGCCCTCGCGCTCGGTTAGTAAGAAGTTATTAAGGGGTCACCCAGAAGTCATACCAGCAGAGGCCCTTTGGCTCACAGGTCCTCACACGTTCGTACGACGAAACAGATCCTTTTCTGAGGTTAAAAACCTGGCTACTGGCCTAACTCTTTTTCCTACTTTCCCAACCGCGAGAAAACCGCGGTAAATCAGCCATCGCCAAAAAATGTTTTTTTTTTCTCAAAAAATATTTAAAGTTAAGGGGAAAAATACATCATTTTAAAGCTAAGAAAATAAGCTTTCCAACAGCATACAACTTATTTACAGACAACTGAAACATTTTATAAAAGCGAAAGTCGAACGAAAAAATTTAAGAAAAATAACAGTAAAATATGTTTTCTAGGCAAAATTGATCATGACTAAAACACCACACGAGTACATACGGGTAACATACGAGTAACATACGAGTAACATACGGAACAGACGGACACATACGAGTAACAGACGACTAACATACGAGTAACATACGGATACATACGACTAACACACGGATACATACGAGTAACAAAAATCCGAAAATATACGAGTAAAATTCATACCAGTAAATTTTTATGCAAAGTAACGACAACTTAAGTAAAATATTACGCTTTACTTCCCCGACTAAGGAAAGTTTGCGTTACAAGAGCAAAGATATTTGATATTAAACTGGTGGCCTGGGGTCATGCCTGGTAATCTGATGTGCGCAAAAAATAGCCTGTCGCGCAATTTTGGAAAGGAGATTTACTCTGTTGCTGAAACTTTAAGCAGCTGTTCGTTTATTGCTTGCGGATTTTTTAATGTGTCAACTGTTCCCAAAATTCGACATTTCAAACATAATTCTTCTAGTTTCTCAACACGAAATTACAAAATCGATACATTTTTACATGTACATGGTTACATTTAAGCTTTCTGGCTTGATTTCGCACTGATTTTTTTGCCATTAAAAAAGGCTAAGGTGAAATAGTGAAATCAAGATGGCGGATCTGATGACGTCATACGACGTCAGCGACATCCAAAATATATTGTCATCTTGCAGCGCAAGCTAAGGGTTTTGCACTCCATGTGAATTTATTTTACTGTGACTAGATTTAACGAAAGCCTTGGGGGGGGGGGGGGGAAGGTGGTGGGTCGATCAACATCCCCCCCCTCAAACTGAACCGGGAACGTGTTTGCTGACGTGCAAAAATGCTTGCAAGGCTTATAATTAGAGCTTAGTTTATGAGAAAAACACTCGTACTACTCGTATGTATTGGTATGTATCCGTATGTTAGTCGTATGTATCCGTGTGTTAGTCGTATGTTAGTCGTATGTTAGTCGTATGTAATTAGTCGTATGTATTCGTATGTATCCGTATGTTCCGTATGTTACTCGTATGTTACTCGTATGTTACCCGTATGTACTCGTGTGGTGTTTTAGTCATGATCGGCAAAATTTGGTCATTTTAGCGTTGATTACGAATTTTTGGATGCAAATCTAATATTTTCTGCAATTTATCTGCTTTCTTGGACATAAATTCGACCGAAAACTGATAAGGCATGAATATTTTTAGATTTTTAGGAATAATAGATAACGTGGTTCAATGCGTAATGTGATAATGCGATAAAAGTGTCAAATTTGCGACCCATTGCTAACGGCAACGGAAGCGATCGCATTACGAATAATTAACCTCTGTTGCCAAAAACCACCCAAATAATCGGTCAGTGTAAAACGCAGACTGCAGACTGCAGACTGCAGACCAGGGATAACATGCAGACTGAGGGTAAAATGCAGACTGCAGACTGCAGACTGCAGGTTAATAAAATAATAATGAAAAAAGAGTTATAAGAGTGTTAGTAGCCGTTTGTACTTTCACACTGAAACCCCAACACAGCTCCCATCGCTTTGGTTGCCCCACCGCATGTTTTAAATCCGGATTTTTATCGAACTCTGTAAGAATTGAAGCTGTTTGAATCCTTGTTGTTTGAAAAACGACAGTTTCGTTAAGTGAGTTGCTTTTAGGCAAAGAAGTCACCACCCCGTAATTCAACTGTCCATTTTGCTGCACTGAACAAAGTAATCGAGTAATTACCCAATAACTCAATTTATTTTGACACGCATGGCTACAGTACCAATTAACAAAGACAGAGATAACGTGGATTTTGCAACCATTTAACGTTTCAATTCAGTCGGCTTAAGCCAGTACGACTGGTGTAAAAATTTCTTATTAGGATCCTTTCATTCGCTTTCGTGTACGTTATGTTTATCCTTTAGTTCACAAGCTCGTTTGTTTTGCATCTGGAAGATGTAATTTTCAATTATAACCTCTCCCTAGGGGTTATCACGCATAGCTTAACCAATGAAATCCCCGCGTCCTAATTGCTCGGAATACATGAAATTCTTTGTGCATTTCGTTGCACCGAAAAAAGACAACCGAGATTATTCAGGTATTCGAAGTAATAATTGTTGGTTTTTCGATCGATTTCCCTCGATGTACCGGTGTGACAAATAATTTGGAACATTGCAATGCATCTGGAAGCGCAAAAACAAAGCACAGATGATTTCAGCGCGTACGATCGCATCCCCAAAAAGTGCAGCGACCTGCAGTCATAATAATGTGAGTTGTTGACAGATGTAAGACAGGATTGTCTTTCAAACAATCTTTATTTTATCCTTATGACTCGTTTTTTTATTATTAATATTTATTTTACCCTCAGTCTGCATTTTACCCCCGGTCTGCAGTCTGCAGTCTGCGTTTTACACTGACCGCCCAAATAACCGATTTTTCGACGGAAAATTCATCCCAGAGGATAAAACTATTCACTGGACATGTAATAAAGGTAGATATGTTCGAGCGAAAGCGAAAACAAGCGAATATTTTGACGGAAAACACAATAATGTGAGATCAAAGGAACATGTGGTGAAGACACGCAATTGGGGCATCGCTTCGACAATAATCTTACCTTTTCAGCGATTTTAACGCTTGAAATTCCATTGAATCCACCTTGTCTAGTCTTTGAATTCACTATTATCGCTGCCCTGCGAATCTTCAATGTTCTACATAACAGCACACTTGGTAAAAGACGGCTCGACGGGCGACAGATTGTTGTCGATGTTGTCGCCTGTCTTGTTCAGTATCCAATTGATTTGCCATTTTTGAGCTTCATAAGGGTATATTTTGTTCAAAGATCCACTAAAACGCCATTCGCGTTACATGACTTTCGACGCCATTACAGGTTAAGTTAATGATTCTACTGTGTCCACCAGAGAAATGTACGCATTTCCACTACCCTCTCGATCCTAAGAAAATACCCGCAGAAGGCTCTATGCACAAAGACACCACTTACCGGGGGAGTGACAGGCAAGACTTTTACCGACACGGAAAAAAATAAAACGGAGAAATTCTACCCATTTTCCAACTGGGATTGCCGTATTGCCATACGGCAACCCAGTAAAAAAGTAGCAATACCAAAATGATATTTCCAAGGCTGAGTAAATTGCATACCGCATTTAGCAGATACAAAGCCATCGTCGACTGTTCTCTGGAAACGGACTGATAACAAAATTAGTGATGCAATGTGCCCCTCACAAACAAAGGTCATTAATTGGGTTCTCTCTTACGCGAATGCTGAGTCACAGTGTCACGTAGGATCATCTTTCCACGCATGATCAGTTTGCCAACCTGCAGATGTAAAAATGCTTGTCTGATTGGAAGAAAAATGAAAACGTCACCAGCTAGCGTTGAAAATCGCACGTTCAGCTCTGCAGTTGAAGGCTCACATACATTGTAGAAATGGTTACACGCAGACTTGGTCGCGTCTGGCCAGCGATTTCGTTCACCTCAATATTTTGCAGTAAAGTTAAGGAAAGCGTGACAGTTAACGTGACCTGTCGAACTAAAAGGTAGATCAGTTTCTCGCCTGATAGGAATCGGAAGTATTGTTGCTTAATCAACGTGCACAAATTCTGTTTACGTGTGGCATACGCAACCAACCTATTAAATCGTGGGAAACAGTCCTTTCTTCTACTAGGACTTCATGTAGTATCTTAAAACGCCCAGTTCCTCAGGATGAACGTATGTACCGATATGTAAGTAAGGCGTTATGCTCACGTACGAATTGGGATGTTCACTAGGACGGAAACATCATATACTCTCTCACATATTTAATCACGTTCAGCTAGATACCATTATGTATATAAGCACTTTGATTTAGCTATTAAAGGAGAATGTAATTGAGTCTTGAATGTATTAAAGTCTAGTCTATTCGACTCTATGTGAGCCGTTAACCCCCGAAGACCGACAAAATCCAACTACAGCAAGCAGCGTCGACATTTAATTTGGCCTCGTCGGTACCAACACTTTACAACATTTTTTTTAGCCTGTTTCGCAGACAGTTCTATGTTTTTGACCTACAATAGGTTCGAGTTACATGTCCAGCTCTGCGCAAGCCGTATTTTTTGTCCTACCCGAAAGACATCTATACCCAAACCGCGGTCACACTTCAGATCTAACAAAGAGCTCCTTAGGATTTTGTTGTTATAAGAACATTTTGATTGGCATCAATTACAGACCTAAACCTTATGCACGTGGGATCATTTTCTCTTGTGTGAATAGATTGGATTCATCAACGTCCAAACTTGCAAGAATGCACCAACATCATATCTCCTGTACTCTGTCCTTTGTTTAGCCGACTTTTGCTCCAAAGGTCATAGATTTCTTGCATGACCGTACCACGAGTCACGTACAGTATCTATCACACGAGAGAAGTGATCCTCGCAGTTAACTGGACAATTTAAGTAATTGTGTTTTATGGACACCTGAAAAATTCAGGTGACTCTAAAGGGTTCCAACCCATGACCTCTGCAATGCCTGTGCAATACTCTGCCAACTGAGCTATGAAACCCAACAAATTGACCTGCTCCCAACTGTGTGCAGACTCTGTGCATGGGCTTCATAGCTCAGTTGGTAGAATAATGCACCAACTTGCAAGAATGCACCAACATCATATCTCCTGTACTCCGTCCTTTGTTTAGCCGACTTTTGCTCCAAAGGTCACAGATTTCTTGCATGACTGTACCACGAGTCACGTACAGTATCTATCGCATGAGAGAGGTGATCCTCGCAGTTAACTGGACAATTTAAGTAATTGTCTCTTACAGACACCCGAAAAATTCAGATGACTCCAAAGGGTTCCAACCCATGACCTCTGCAATACTCTACCAACTGAGCTATGAAACCCAACAAATTGACCTGCTCCCAACTGTATGCAGACTCTGTGCATGGGCTTCATAGCTCAGTTGGTAGAATAATGCACCGGCATTGTAGAGGTCATGGCTTTGAATCCCGTTGGAGCCATCTGAAGTTTTCTCTGAGGTGTCGATAAGAGACAAATACTTAAATTCTCCAGATAAGCGCGAGAATAACTCGCTTTTATCTGGACTTCAATATACATTAATTTCAGTATCTATCGCGTTGTTGTTGTCGTCGTCTATTTTTAGTGTGTAAATAAAATGACATCCTCCGACAAAACAGAGTAAGATCAGTGGGTCTCAGGCTCCAATGCATCTACAGTGCAATACATTCGTATGGTTGTTTTGTGGTACAATCACGAGACTCGCAAAGCGTGCACAGAGCTGCTCTTTTGTCGTTGATAGAGTAAATCTAAAAGCACGACATAAAATTTCAAGAAAAATTGTCGTGCCGTTTTTCTTTATTAGACAAACTCGTCTGTGCCAAAAAAAAAAAAAAAGAGTCGATTTTTTAACTTATGAAGTACTGCTACTAAAGAAAAATTTTCAGGCCTCTGTCACAACTGCATAAATTGTCCATTTCGCCTCGATGATCTCTCTAACATCAATATTTCCAACTTCGCAGTTCAAATATATATCAAATGTTGCGCGCATTATAACGTGATATTGCTGTACAAAGGTGCAAGTGTTTTAGAAGGAGAATTTCGTTCATAGATCAAGAAAGAGGTGGCTTAGAAATCGTAAACTCGCAGGGGCATGGGAACTCAGATTTGGAAGTGCGGGACTGGGTTTGTTGTTCGGGTGGACAGGGCACGAGAATATTTCACAACAAGACGCCTATATGGGTGTATCCGCGAGATGCGTAAACAGTTAACATAAATTGTCCAGTTACAGCTAACAAGAACTAAGGGTAAAATTCGAGAAATGACCAGAGTTTACCATAAAAATGAATCTGTAATTTGGCTAGCTGGTATTTGCTGTGAAAACAGAACTAGACGTTATTTCTTATTATTAATGCTACTAAATACCATCAGAATTTACTTTTACTAAAGCTTTTTGAAGAATGCCAGGATAAAAGGGCGAGATTTCTTTGGAATACTGACTGGAGATCGGCCCCTTCGTTTGTGAATAAACCAAACTAAAGTAACTAGGTATTTTTCCATTTGGTGTCTTTTCTATATTTGGTTGCTTAAGGTCTCTATTCTAATATTCTTTTCACGTTTTTGATTCCTGTACTAGGGAGAATGGATTTATTTTGTTGTCGATTTCAAAAATGCCACATACCACAATGATTTGATGCTAATCTCGTCGGATGAGGTCAGTACTTGAATGAGAGACTACTGCCAAGTCCCCGTAACGAAGGCTTCTAATTTTATATTTTTAAACTCTTTTTCCGTGAGATGCCTGTGTAACAGGCAGCCCAACGGTATAAAACCAGTCGCGTGTCTTTTTCTTCATCGTAGTCAGATATGGCAATTAGCACGTGCTTGTGCTTCACACTGTTACTTGGATGGGTGACGGCGCGTAGGATCCTCTGTTCTTGACTTTTTGTTCTTGGTTTTTTTGTTTTTCTTCTGCGTAGTCGTAAATAATTGCATTTTTTTTAAATCCCCTACCCGCGGAAAGCGACATTGTACCAGAACCAGGAACGAATTTTCCATACAAATATCGGTATCGACTAGTAAACTGAAAATAATACAAATTCGTTCGAAACTTAAAGGGGGACTCTGACGAAAAAAACACGATTTTTTAAAAAGTCTCAAATCCTCGTGGAAACGCCGCCAAAATGTTGCATACGCTTTTCAAATAATGAATTTAACCAAGAGATTATGAAGGTAAGAGAAGTAATCCCTCATACTGGCCCTATTCCCATCGTAATCCCTCTTAGGTTATTTTTAGATATCAATTTTCCCGCGGATAATGTTACCGCGCGCGTTACGTGGAAATTTCGTGGAGGAGGGAAAATGCAGCAAATTCTGTACGATGGCATGCTCCGTTTTCAAAATTGAGTTTCATGGCCTGATAAAATTCATTGTCTGCAAGATACAGGTTTCAAACATACATCCTTGGAATTGCTTAACTGTCTAGTTTACAGTGATACCAATTTGAAGAATTTCCAATCTATCAAACCGTGTTAAATAATTTTGACAGAGGCAGATTTGTTTACCTTGGTTGCATTGCTTTTGTCCATTTTAGTACGCACATTCTCATCGTCTACAAAATTCTGTCGCTTACAAAACTCGTCCCTGTCACGATACAGTTTGCAATCATACATTCACTCCGATACCAATTTTACGATTGTCTAATGTAGGAAACCGTGTTAAATAATTTTGAAAGAGGGAGAGCTATATTTTACGCGTGCGTTGCAAATTGACTTCAATCCGATCTTACGGTTTTAAAAATTTTTATCGTGCGGTCAATTGAAATTTTCATGTCATGTGTGGTACTGTTTGAAAGCGTTAGCTGTCTAATTAATGAATATCATAGAATTAAGTCACCATAGTTTAAGTCCGCTAAGAAAATCGAGAACGCGTTGACCAAGTCAGGAATATGTTATTTCATTGTGTACAAAATTCTGTCGCCTATAAAACTCGTTACTTTCAAGATACAAGATGCAAAGATATATCATTCAAATCGCTTAACTGTGTTGTTTACAGTGACACCAATTTCAACACTGTCCAATGTACGAAACCGAGTTTAATAATTTTGAAAGATGCAGGTAACTATATTTGACATGCGTACTTTGCAAATTGACTTCCATCCGATACCACTTGTTCATACATTTTTATCGCACTGTCTGTTCAAGCTTTCCTTTTATGTCTGATATCTGTCTAATTTATGAATATCTAAGAATTAAGTCGTCATATTTTAATCCCGCGAAGAAAATCAAGAACGCGTAAACCAAGTCAGCGATATATTACTTGTTGACTGTAGTCTGCGAATTGCCAATGTTTACAAAATTCTGTCGCTTATAAAACTCGATCCTTTCAAGATACAGGTTTCAAACATCTATAACTGAAATCGCTTAACTGTTTGGTTTTCAATGATACCACATTCAATGTTGTGCCATATACGAAACCGTGTTAAATCTTTTTTTAAGGAGACAGCTATATTTAACATAAGTGCTTTGCAAATTCACTTGAATCCGATAACTCGGGTTCAAAAATTTTTATCCGACGCTTGATTCAAGTTTTCCTTTCATGTTTGGTACTGTTGTAGAGCTCTATCTGTCTTCTTTATCACCATATAAGAATTAAGTCATCATATTTTAATCCCGCAAAGGAAACCAAGAATGCATTTATTAAAGTCAGAGAGATCGTACTTATCGACTATAGTCTTCCATTTGCCATTCTGTATAAAATCCTGTCGGTTACATAACTCGTTCCTTCCAAGATACAGGTTTCAAAACATAAGTCATTGAAATCGCTTAAC
>OX421446.1:48643585-48663585 GCA_949126865.1 Montipora capitata
TCAGGTCGCTACATGGGAGAAGCTGCAAGATCAATTCTGGACATAATAGATTACACGAAAACTTATGATATTCCTGTATTGCTACAGCACTTTTTATAGATTTTGAGAAAGCTTTCGACAGTCTGGAGTGGAATATTATGTTCAAATGCTTAGACGTGTTTGGATTTGGACCCATTCTTAAAAGATGGGTAGAAACCTTTTACAGTATAACATAGCGAGTTGTATTATCAACGATGGAACGCTCTCAGCTAGCTTTGGAATAAATCGAGATGTAAGACAGGGAGACCCCCTCACTCCTTCTTTGTTTATCATTGCTGTGGAACTATTAGCAGTCGCTATTTGCTCATGTTCAGAAATAAATGGAATCAAAATAGATTTAACAGAATTCAAAATGGTGCAGTATGCAGATGATAAAACATCTTTTGTGTCGGATGTAAAATCTGCTCAAAACTTTTTTAAGTTACTTGCTTAATTCGAAAAATGTTCTGGCCTAAAGGTGAATTATACAAAAACCGAAGCAATGTGGATCAGTTGGCTCCTCCAGTAATAATACCGAAACATCTCTACCATTGAGATGGCGTAAAACTGTAAAAGCTTTAGGGGTTCACTTTAGTTACAATAACAAAGAATCAGTGCAAAAGAATTTCTACAATAAGCTCAGAGGAATCAAATCTCAGATACGCTGGTGGAGTTGGAGAGGCCTCCCCTTGTTTGGTATAAAAGTCACAATTATTGAGAGTTTATTATTTCCTAAAGTTTTATACATCTCCTTCTCCTTTGGAGTTCCTGAAGGCTTTTCAAACAATTATATATAATTTTCTTTGAAAGGGTCCTTATAAAATCGCCAGCACAGCAGTAATAAATGATTTAATATTTCGAATTTGGTGGACTAAAGGTAACTGATCTTACAACGTCAATTATGTCACTCCGACTTTCATGGATCGGAAGATTTTTAAGCGATATTTTTTATCCCTGGAAAGCGTATCTATTACATTTACTAAAACCTTTTGGTGGAGAATTTTTTCTTCATCGTGATTATGACATTAATGAATATAACATTTCCCCAATGTTTTATAAGGAGATGTTACATTGGTGGTCAGATTTTCGTTCTAGATTTGACCTTATAAGTCCACGTGAAACAATCATCTGGAACCATCATAACATTAGAGTAAACGGTAACATTTACTTTATAATAATTATATTATAAGCGTAACCATTGTTCTTTTAAGCGACTTAAAATTTGATTTGAGTTACACAGAGTCTTTTAACCTTGTAAAACATAACGGTTTAAAAGATTCCAACTTTCTGACCTGGACTGGTGTTCGTTGCGCTGTACCAAAGCATCTTAGGGTGGCTGGAACCAGTTTCACCACAGTTAGAGACCTTCTTATTAGATGGGTTATAACTACTATACTGTATCACGTAACAGCAATGTTATGGTACCACATCAAACACCAATTATTGCTTAACGAAATGCGCTCACAATCTTGACGCAATAGGTTACCATGGCAACATGAAAGCTCTCCAAATACACCCTATATTTCGTCTTTACTTGCTTATATCTTTAAAATGAAATCGGTGACCCCCATTTTTTATTGTAGAATAGTAATTAGCAATTTAAGATAGAACTATCAGCAAAGTTAGAAAAAATTCTTGGTAGCCAATTCAGAGCTACCTTAATTTTTCGAAAATTTAAGGTAGCTCTGAATTGGCTCCCAAGAATTTTTTTTAACTTTGCATATAGTCCTATCTCAAATTGCTAATTACTATTTTACAATAAAAAATGGGGGTCACCGAGTTCATTTTTAAGGTATAAGCGAGTAAAGACGAAATATAGGGTGTTTTTGGAGAGCTTTCATGTTGCCATGGTAACCTATTACGTCAAAATAGTGAGCGCATTTTGTTAAGTAATAATTGGTGTTTAATATGGTACCATAACATTTCTTTTACGTGATACAGTTTTGTAGTGACAACCCTTCTAATAAAAAGGTCCTTAAAAGTAGTGAAACTGGTTCCAGCCACCTTAATAAAGATCATGTCAGATCACTGCAATTTAAAATCGGTGATAAATTTTTGATCCAGCACTTGATAAGTCTAGGGATTTCTACGGTTTGCTTATAATATAAGTAAGGCAACAGATTCCAGAGGCTTCACAAAGTTGAAATCAAAATTTTTTATCGATGATGTGGAAACGAAAAAGGCCTTCTCATTAATAAGCTCCTGTATCTCTGAGAAATCATGTGCAATGCTTTCAGTTTAAATTACTGAATGACATTTTATACATAAATTCCCGCTTAGCTAAGATAGGTTTAATACAAAGCGATCTTTGCACTTTTTACAATACTACTGTGGAAACAATTGATCATTTAATATTCTTTTGCTGTGTTTACTCACGTCCATTTTGGGAAGAATTTGAATCTTATTGGATCGCTATAGCCAAAGAACAAAGGAAACTCGAGTTAAAGGTTATCTTAGTTGGTGTCACAGATACTAAATGTTCTCTAGCTACATTTATGGAACTGCCGTAGGAATAATAGTCTTCCTTTCTTCTCTTCCTATAAGGAACTAGTTAAAGAAAACATGAAACTGAACGTCACATTACTGCTAAATATAATAATAGGAAGATGCTAGAGGCTAAGTGGAAACCCATTTTGAATTGTACTTTGCTAGGTACATAGATGTGTAATCGAAAAAACCAAACTGTAGAAAGTAGCGTAAGAATTGTAGTCTAAGAAAGTATTGTATGGTATGTAGTATAAGGTATTGTAAGTAGTGTCCATCTTGTTTTGTAATTAGTGTTCTTCGTGTTGCAATTAAAAACAAACAAACAAACCATCACGTGATCTAAGTTGTTCGATGGCTCAGTGGGAAGTTACTCTCTACTGGGGACCGATGACGCTTTCTTATCACTGTTGACATTCGATTTTTTAAACAATTCAACCTCAGGGTTGACGTAAAGGTTAATTTAACATGTGTTGTATAGAAATAAAGCATTAGGCTTCATTACTTATACAGCTGTAAACTTTTGTCGAGACAGGTTAGGAAATAACAAGATAGTTTCATTTTTGGATCATGTTCGCAAAAGGATAGGTTCTCCTTTGTTGACATTATGTTCAAAGTTTACTTTAAAGGTGAATAAAACAGTGGAGTCTATCTAAGCGCTATTTCCTTGAAATGTTTAAATTCTTCATAGCAGGAACAGAAACGTTTTCCAGATTTGTTATAGTAACTGGCCATATCTGGACCAAACTTTTTCCGTTAACTCAAATACGTAAAAAAGTGAACGATGTGATCCAGTGAACACGCGAAAAAGCGTGCAGAACGTCGCAAAAAAGAAGATAAACACGAATAATGAATTGGTAGCAACAATCCATGTTTTACAAATCCACCTTTTACAAATCAATGTTTTACAAATCCATGTTTTACAAATCGACCTTTTACAAATCCATGTTTTACAAATCCACCTTTTACAAATCCAGTCCATGTTTTACAATATGCCTTCATTTCATATGTAGAAACGAAAAAAAGCCTTTAAAGATTGATAATATATTAATGAGGCACGAGCAGTTAACGAAAAGCGGAATTGGGTTCGAATTCAAGCAAAGCAATAAATGCCTGGTGAGAAATTCAAGTTATCTTCAGTCAAAAACCCCAAAATTTAAAGCTGTTCTTCCGAGACGCCTTGAACACAAGTAGGGTCTTACTGCAAGATTTCTCTGTTACGAATGATTTTGCGTTGAAGGTATGGAAGAAATTTTCAGAAATAATTGGAAATGATTAAAAACTTGAGAGAACCACACCCATCGTTCTGAAGAGGATTCGAAGCTATGGTTGCACTGCATCAAGTGAACACATCACTATACAATAGCCTATACTACTAGCCGTACCCTCCCCCTGAAAGAAAAACGGCATGGGGGAGGATACGGCTACACTTAGGTTGCTATGCAACCACATTAAGGCCCTCCATAGATGAAGCAAGTGGTTATCGGTAACTTTTTAGCTATCGATAACAAAAAGTTCTCAAGAACAAAACAACGCGTGTGTGAATCGAGTTAATGCCTACAAATAGACAAAAATGGAGAAGTCAACAACAAAGCCGGTTAAGTAGTTTTCCTTCCAAAACGAAAAGTACTTTAGTTATCGATGACAAATATGCAGCCGTTTTGTTATCGACAATTCCCTTTCTCCCGTCTGTGAACAAGTTATCCATTGCGAAAGTTTATTTCGCAACGATGCAAAAGTCAGCGGTTCTTCATTCTGCCCAATACAAATAAAACATGCGTATTACAATTAAGTTATTAGGCTCACACAAAACGTACCGGTGATCAAAATTCACATTTTCGCAAGTGGAAACGGATTTTCTAACTCTAACAGTTGTTGATTCAATTAAGTTTTCAACTGGAAAAAGTCATCCATAGCAACTTGTCTTGTCTGCGGAACATCTCGGGATAAAAGATGATCAGGTTATTTCCTCAAGGCTTTCTCTTAATTGCGCGTATCTTGAAACGAACAGGAAACTGTATTGCGGCTCCCTTCATCTGAAGCTGATAGCCTTCCTCGGCAACGAAGGTAAAGTGTTGAAACAAAAGTGAAGTGAAAAGGAAGAGCTCAATTTTGGCCAGGGCTTCTCCAGCACAGACACGGCGCCCACCACCAAAGGGAAAGAAATGATCAGGGTTTGGCACTAGTTTTCCGTTCTCGTCAATATGGCGGTAGGGGTTGAATACGGTTGGATCTTCCCAGCATTGGGGATTCATGTGAACTGCCTCTGTGTTGGGATAGACGATGGTGTCCTTAGGAACACGGTATCCACGAAGCGTTGTATCTTCAATGGCTTTATGAGCTAGAGCTAATGGAACAATATTGCCGACTCTCAGTGACTCCAGGATCGCTGCTTGCACGAGGGGGAGATCGGACCGGTCATCTAGTGTCGGTCGTCTTTCGCCTAGTAGGTCATCTAATTCCCGCTGAATACCTTCTTGGTATTTCGGGTACATTACCATGAAGGCCAACACGAATCGCAATGCGGTGCTCGTGGTTTCGTAGCCGGCAAAGAACATATCATAAACGGTTGTAATGAAGCGATCTTCGGAAAAAAGATCAGCTTTCTCGTCCTCCGATTTGCACTCTACTTCAAAGTCGCGTTGGGCACGAAGGATAGCTGAAATCAAATCTTCAACTGGTTCTGTGGGATCAAAATTTTCTTTCGTTTCCTTTAATCGTTTTCGAATTATCTCGTGTATTTCCCACACGGGTGCCGCCCAACGCTCATAGATCTTTACTGGCAAATAACGCACCCAAGGGAAAAAATCCAAAACAGCAATTTTTTGTAAATCATCGATATTTGCTACGAAGGCCGCGTTTAGCTTTAACATTCTCTCTAAGTCTGGACTTTGAGTATCAGAGCCACCTTTGAAAGTAATTTTGCAAATTACATTAGCAACAGCTTTCATTATGTAATCAGCAGGATCGAAAAGCTCTCCCCTTTGCTCTTCCATGAATCGCGTCAGTTTTTCTGCCTGGGTTGTAACTCGGTTTTCTATAAGAGGGATGTTGGAAAGATACTGACGCAGTGCAGTCACGAACAGTTTACGGTAGAACTTCCACGTAGGACCATACTCGGCAAAAATAACGTCCTTGTAACCTAGGATTGAGGAAAAAAAACAGTTATGATCGAGCAAAGGCAATGGCAATTCACACAAAGGCTGCTGAGGCCCTAAGGACTGGAGCTAAATTTAAACGGTTTTCAACTAGCATGAACTGGCTTAGAGTATTGCTACTCTCCCTGGAAGGGATGCTTGTCTATTGCGGGTTAGCCCTCAACCTACCCTATACACTGAGCACAGTTATGAAGTGCCAAGCACTCTTGTTCGTTTAATGATTTTCCACGTCGTTTTTGTGAGATTTGGCGTGCGGTTGCCATAGAGCTTGGGTTGGCCCAAGCCAGTTTCGAAACAGCCTCAAGAAGGGTTGACTTTGCAACACCATATCATCAAACAGCCATATTATGGTCATATGTAAAACGACAATTTAATGCACTCAATTTATAACGTCATAGCTTGTCATTCACAAGAGAGCCAAACACCCCATTCTTATATGTATATAATTCAAATGCGGGCTCTAAATGAAAGGGAGAAGTGATCCTTGTACCTATCTGCAAAATTGTAGACCTGCAATTGACCGGCTTGCAAATTAGTGGCTCCATACCTCAGTCAGGATTACATTGCACCGACATCGCATGGATTCGAGTCCAGTTGAAGCCACCTGAAGTTTTTCAGGTGTCTATAAGAGAAAACTGCATATTAAATTGTCCAGATAAGTGCGGGGTCCACTTCTCTCTTTCACCCTTTATTGACTAAAGTTGCTTCAATCTCAAAAACGAACTCAGTAAACCCACTGTTTACTCTAAAACCAGTTAGTAGGTTAAGATGACACACTTTGCAAAAATAAAAGTTCTCTGCGGAGCGTATTCAGAGCCACAGTCCCAATTGGAAAATTTAAGGTGGATCTGAACCGCTCCCGAGAACATTTTTTATCAATTTACGACCTACCTAAGGAAAATTCTGAAGAAGCACGTGTTTGTTGTCTTCCAGCGAAAGAAACAGATTTCGTCAGTAGAACTTCCTTTACAGCCTCAGGCGTTGACACCATCAGGAACTTGAAGCTTCCAAGTTTCAAAGAAAAATCGCCACCGTAGTATTTTCTCAGACTACAAAATAAAATAATTCGAGTAACGGAAAAATGTCCAGAAAATGAAGTTATTGTAGGAAATTACAAAAGACTTCTTTCACACACAATGAAGAGTGACAGGGTAAAAAGAAAATAGAAAATTGCTTGTCGTGGACTGGTAGCAATTGACTTTTTTACCTTGTACATTTTTTCCCACAAATCACGTAATGCTCTCAAGGGAACTTTAATTCTAGTGCTCATGATAAGATGTGCTAACATATGCAAGAACATAAGACGACATTTGAAAGGAGCTATTCCTTAGAGTAATATCACGTGATCTGAAATGGGAAAAAGAACGTACAAGCTGAACGGTAAAAAGCAAGGTGACACAAGTCAGCACAAACCCGGTGTGGCCAACACATCACGCATACGCACAAACATTTCACCAGGTTCACCAGCCATGGACAGCTTTTTTTTTTTTAAATAAAAACAGCCTTTGTTCACAATAAAAACGCACCCAATACAAATTAAAAAGTCATTAGAAACTAAGAGCCCAAGTAGGCAGTTATCTGCAAAGGCCTGGGGCCCTAACAGCAGAGTCCACAAGCGGAGGTCCCCGGATTGTGGACACCGCGAACCACTTATGTCCAGAAATGCACACGATGACAAAAATGGCAGATTTGGCGAAAGAGCTGCACGATTGACAATCTTGGCAAAATTAGCGATTTTGGCGATATTTTGCCAATTTCCTCAAATTAGTTCATCCATTGGTATTCACACCACACGGGTGAACATTGGCGATTTTGGCGATTTTGACAAATTCGGCAATTTTGGCGATGTTTTGCCAATTTCGTCAAATTAGTTCATCCATTGGTATTCACACCACACGGGTGAACATTGGCGATTTTGGCGATTTTGGCGATTTTGACAATTTCGGCAATTTTGGCGATGTTTTGCCAATTTCGTCAAATTAGTTCATCCATTGGTATTCACACCACACGGGTGAACATTGGCGATTTTGGCGATTTTGGCGATTTTGGCAAATTTGGCAAATTTGGCGATGTTTTGCCAATTTCGTCAAATTAGTTCATCCATTGGCAATCACACCACACGGGTGAACATTGGCGATTTTGGCGATTTTGGCAAATTTGGCAATTTTGGCGATGTTTTGCCAATTTCGTCAAATTAGTTCATCCATTGGCAATCACACCACACGGGTGAACATTGGCGATTTTGGCGATTTTGGCGATTTTGACAATTTCGGCAATTTTGGCGATGTTTTGCCAATTTCGTCAAATTAGTTCATCCATTGGTATTCACACCACACGGGTGAACATTGGCGATTTTGGCGATTTTGGCGATTTTGGCAAATTTGGCAAATTTGGCGATGTTTTGCCAATTTCGTCAAATTAGTTCATCCATTGGTATTCACACCACGCGGGTGAACATTGGCGATTTTGGCGATTTAGACAATTTCGGCAATTTTGGCGATGTTTTGCCAATTTCGTCAAATTAGTTCATCCATTGGTATTCACACCACACGGGTGAACATTGGCGATTTTGTCGATTTTGGCGATTTTGGCAAATTTGGCAATTTTGGCGATGTTTGGCAATTTCGTCAAATTAGTTCATCCATTGGCAATCACACCACACGGGTGAACATTGGCGATTTTGGCGATTTTGACAAATTCGGCAATTTCGGCGATGTTTTGCCAATTTCGTCAAATTAGTTCATCCATTGGTATTTATACCTCTTAGGTGAACATTGGCGTTTGGACAAAATCGGCAATTTTGGCGATGTTTTACCAATTTCGTCACATTACTTGTTCCATTGGTATTTATACCACGCGGGTGAACATCGGCGATTTCGACAAATTCGGCAATTACAGCTGTCATTTTACGGTTCCGTTAACTGCACTTTTCACGAATGCCCTTAAACCATTTTCATTCATCAGCGTCACAAATTCTTGCTGATTTTGGGGCTCATTTGTCGCAATTCAAGCACGCTTCCAACAGACTTGTTTATTTTCGTCTTTCACCCACTTATTTTCCGGTGCGCCTGTTAAATGACATGACAATTTGAAAAGGCTTTCAGCTTTGCTTTCCCTCTCATCTAACACACTCGCGGCTTCCGCTTCTTCACTTTTCATACAGACATAATTTCTTCAAAGAAACGTGAAGTGAAAATAAAAAAATGGGTGAATAAATCACAAGAGAAAAAAAAAGCCTATCGCTGAAATCAACGGCTTCACCGAATACCCTGCCACGTAAAAGCTTTACACTAGATTGGGTGGATACGCGGGTACGCAGATACGCATTGGAGACGCCGACCTTAGTGGATACGCAGTATTTCTCCCGTCTGAGGCGCCAAACAAAAAGAGCGAGGGACATTGATGTATATGTATTTCTCGTTCATAAAGCACGATGATCGAGCACAAACAATGATGTTTCTTAAAGCGTGATCAATCTCCCTGTCGAATATATGTATCTCTCGTTCTTATAGCGCGTTGATCAAATCATTTTACAATTCGGTTATTTAACTTTCATTATACGGTTCGGTTAACTGCACGAAATACTACTCCCTTCTTGATTAAGCCTAAGCGCTCGTTTCAGTGATTAGGCCTAAGCACTCTCGTAAACTTTTTGCTTTCATTTTGCGGTTCGGTCAACTACAGTTTTCACGAGATCGCCCTTGCACAATTTTCATTCATCGACTACGGGATTGCGCACCGCGGTGACAGTTCATTATAGCCATATGTCAAAAGTGTAAGCGCTCCTTTAAATGATTAGGCTTAAGCACTCTCGTAAAATTTTAGCTTTCATTTTGCGGTTCGAAGAAAGCACTCGTTGGACAAGAAATGTGTTAGGGTTAGGGTTAGATGACAACCTTGCCATGACTTTGTTATTTGGAGCTACGTCCCTTTCCCATATCTCCCTATTTTGCCAAATTCCTCTTTCCCTTGTTCTTCATGCTGGTTGTTAATTTTCTAAAATCTTTAAAATTAAAGAAATGAACTTTTGTAATTTGAGGTCAAACATTTGAAACAGCACTGGAGATCGAATTCTTCTTTCATTAATTTTGTTTGCCACGTTCGCCAACTTTTATGGACCCCCTCATCTCTTCATTGCTTTGTGCTTTGCCTCGTTGGCGATTGTGGCAAAATTGTCATTTTCGCCATATTTGCCAAATTCGCCGCTTTCGCCAACTTTTATGGGCCCCTTCACTGCTTAGTGTTTTGCCTCGTTGGCGATTGTGGCAAAATTGTCATTTTCGCCATATTTGCCAAATTCGCCGCTTTCGCCAACTTTTATGGGGCCCCTATACTGCTTTGTGCTTTGCCTCGTTGGCGATTGTGGCAAAATTGTCATTTTCGCCATATTTGCCAAATTCGCCGCTTTCGCCAACTTTTATGGGCCCCCTTCACTGCTTTCTGTTTTTCCTCGTTGGCGATTGTGGCAAAATTGTCATTTTCGCCATATTTGCCAAATTCGCCGCTTTCGCCAACTTTTATGGGGCCCCTATACTGCTTTGTGCTTTGCCTTGTTGGCGATTGTGGCAAAATTGTCATTTTCGCCATATTTGCCAAATTCGCCGCTTTCGCCAACTTTTATGGGCCCCCTTCACTGCTTTGTGTTTTGCCTCGTTGGCGATTGTGGCAAAATTGTCATTTTCGCCATATTTGCCAAATTCGCCGCCTTTCGCCAATTTTTATGGGGCCCCTATACTGCTTTGTGCTTTGCCTTGTTGGCGATTGTGGCAAAATTGTCATTTTCGCCATATTTGCCAAATTCGCCGCTTTCGCCAACTTTTATGGGGCCCCTATACTGCTTTGTGCTTTGCCGCGTTGGCGATTGTGGCAAAATTGTCATTTTCGCCATATTTGCCAAATTTGCCGCTTTCGCCAACTTTTATGGTGCCCCTTCACTGCTTTGCGCTTTGCCGCGTTAACGATTGTGCCAAAATTGTCATTTTCGCCATATTTGCCAAATTCGCTAACATTTTCTCATTTTTGCCATTTTTGTTGTTGTGTGCATTTCTGGACATATCTCCCGCGAACAGGGCAGGGCAAATGGAATGCATGGCCCAGATGCACTTCTAATTATTAATACGAGGAAATCCATTCACTATGACACAAAAACCGTCCAGTAGTCCAAGAATCCAAGAACACTCTTTGCTTGAGATCACAGGACACATAACTAATGATGGCGCGGTGGTCTTCTCTGCCGTTGCAGAAATTGGCCCCATTCCGAAAGGTACAAATGCCATGAAGAATGGATTTGGTCAAATGGCGCGCGAGAGGAGCCCTCTTATCAATAAGAGAAAGCCAGCAGAAGAAAAAAAACCGTTAAAAGGTTTGCCACAAACTGGTTATCAAGCACCAGAAAGAGAGCTGGGGCAAAATGTAGCCAGACTCGTTTGACCCTTGGTCAATTTAAAAAACAATGGTCAATGGTTTCTCGTTGCGGACAAGAGACGCAGCGACCAGATCAGCTACAACCCCAGCTGAAAAGGGAATCACGCACCTTGACGCCTTAGAGGATAATAAGACAAACGACATCGTTCTTATAATTCTCATTGAAGGGGTCCCGGACGCGAGACCAATGGCCATCGAGGGAGACACCGGACCCAATGACCAGGGACCATTGACGAGGCAAGGTTGGTGGGGATGACTTAATTGAAAGGAGCTTTCGATACAAGGTTTTACAAACTAGGGCACTGTCTTCCACCCTAGATAGAATATCAAGAAAGGCCTCGTAAAAAGGAGTTGGAGAAGAAGCACTGGGAGAAGAGTTATCGCGCATTAGGGAAGCAGGAAGAACAAGAATCATCAGGGGAATTAAGTGTGGAGACCAATCCCGCCAATCTCAAAACCTGGGCCTTTAAGACGAGATTGGCAAGATTGATACCCCCAAATTTCAATTTCAAAAAGCAAGTATTACGATTAACGGTCCCCATTTTTGAGCCCCATAGGAAGGGCCAGATGAATACATTAACCAGTGCAAGGAACCAGTTTTACAGACTGAGTAAGAACTCTGGCGAGGTAAACCAGCTTGTTAAAACCAAGTGCATTGATAATCAGAGCCTTAATGGGAAGGGACAGGGATCTCGTCTTCCAGAGACTGAGGGATTTCTCCAGTTTCTCAAGTTTAGGCTGCCAATTAAAATGTTCTTTGAGGGATGGTGCCAAACAACAGCCAAAAGATTTTCATTTTCTTAACCCAGGTGAGGCGCAAAGGCTCATCAGAACGACACCTCCAGCCCCCCAGCCACATTGCTTCAGTTTTTGTGCGATTCAGTTTGGCACCGGTGCCCCTTTCATAGATATTAACACAGCTGAAAAGATTAGTAAAGGATCGAAGACCCTTGAGTACAGTGGTAGTGTCGTCGGCATACAAGCGAACACGTGCTTGCCGCTCTCTGGCACCAGGGAGGAGGAGCCCTCAACCCCTGGACAATGGCGAATGAGGGACGCTAATACCTCAACACAAAGGACGTAAAGTAAGGGAGAAAAAAGGTCCCCCTGACGCACCCCGCGCGCACTAGAAATTCTCTTAGATAGCCAACCGTTTAAGATAATCTGCATAAAGCCACCATTGTAAAATATTGAGATCTACCTGCAAAACTCAGGAAAAAAACATAAACCTGGAGAAGATGCAAGAGAAAGGAACGGTTGACACGGTCAAAGGCTTTCTCCTGGTCAAGGCTGACTAATATTGCGGATTCACCCGTCCGTTGAATGTAGTCCAAAACGTTACGCTAAAGAGTAACATCAGAAAAAAAAAGATTCTGCCAGAAACGGGGAAAGTCTGATCAAGGTGAACAATATAGTCAAGAATTGTGGAAAGACGGGAAGTGATCGCTTTAGAAATAATCTTATAGTCTACATTCAAAAGAGAGATTAAGTGCTTAATGTCAGCGCGCTTAATGTCAGCGCTTAATGTCAGCGCGCTTCTTAAAAATAAGGTGCACTGGGTGACGTTACCCTTCGTACCCCTCGCCATCGGAGAGACACTGGTTAGAAACCCGGAGTAAAAGGGGACCCAAAGTTCCCCCAAAACGAAGAAAAAATTCAACTGATAGTCCGTCAGATCCCGATGCCTTCCAGGTATTATAAAGACTCTTAAGGAGGCTCGAACCAGTGTCAACACTTCCAAGTGACGCCCCTATTGGAAGGATCGGCACCACAACGTTGTATCTGTATTGGCAATATTGTAGTACCAAATGAAACACGAATTATTTCTGAACAAGATACAGCCATTATTGTGACGTAATATGTCACCGTGGCAACGGACAAGCCCTGTAAAAACATCCTTTATTTTGTCTTTAGTTGTTTATATCTCAAAAACGAACTCCGTGGAGTTGAAAGGTAATCAGAAGGACATGATGAAACTTTCTGCAAACTTTAAAAAATTCTGTCGAGTGGATTCATAGCCACCCCAATTATGTGATTTTTTTAAGGTAGCTCTGAATCCTCTGGACAGAATTTTTTAAAACTGTGCCAAAAGATTCACCGTGTCTTCCCTATCACTTTTCAGCAATAAAAAGGGGGGTCCCCGAGTTCCTTTTTGAGATATGAGCAACTAAATCCAAAATATAAGGTGTTTTTGCTGGGCTTTCCCATTGCCAAGATAACTTATTACATCACAATAATGATCACATCTTGTTTCGAAATAATCGTGTTTATAATGGTATCATAACATTGCTGTTACGCGAAAGAGTGTTTTAGCGTTATTCCGTCTAAACAGAGAGTCGAAACCCTCATATCTCAATTTCTTCTCGCGTGAACACTTCTACATCATCAGAAATAAGAAAAGAAGAAACAAGCTTAAAGAAAACGCGCGTAGGCCTTTCTCCCTCCTCAAGCCACTGAACTCTAGAACGTATTTTAGAACCGTCTAACTCATCCAAGATAACAGCCTTAAGTTTACTTTCGAGCTCGGAAATTTCAGGACTAACTGAGGAATCACCATAAGTAAGTTGAAGTTTTAGTTTAATAATCTGGTTAACTAAGAGAACACGCCCTTGCCCTGGGATTTTTCCTGGAAAAGAAAAGTATCTCAGAGTGGATGGACGCCAAAATCACCAATGATCACCCAAGTGGTGTTAATACCAATGGATGAACTAATTTGACGAAATTGGCAAAATGTCGGCAAAATTGCAGATTTAGTCAATTTCGCCAAAATCGCCAATGTTCACCCTAGTGGTGTCAATACCAATGGGTGAACTAATTTGACGACATTGACAAAACATCGCCAAAATTGCCAAAATCGCCAATGTTCACCCAAGTGGTGTCAATACCAACGGATGAACTAATTTGACGAAATTGGCAAAATGTCGGCAAAATTGCAGATTTAGTCAATTTCGCCAAAATCGCCAATGTTCACCCTAGTGGTGTCAATACCAATGGGTGAACTAATTTGACGACATTGACAAAACATCGCCAAAATTGCCAAAATCGCCAATGTTCATCCAAGTAAAATCTTCAAAATGGCCAGATAGCAACGGATGAAGTGCTGTGACACAATTGGCAAAATATCGCCAAATTCGCTAATTTTGCCAAGATTGTCAATCGTGGAAGTCTTTCGTCAAATCTGCCATTTTTGTCATCGGGTGCATTTCTGGACATTAGTGCAATTATTAAGACATCAGAACATAGGAAGTATTAGGGAAACTTCTGAAAAGCACTTTCTTCTCGGCCAAGTTGATGGGGCATAAATATTAATTCAATTAATCCTTAGATCGTCAAGTTTGAACAATAGTCCAACAACCCTCCCCGACGTGTCTCTTTTCCAGCGACTGACATTGCCGGAAGAAGATTCAGAAAGGCAAGTAAGGACACCACCTTGTTTGCCTACAGCAGGGGAACAAAAAGAAGGTCCACGCCAGGCTCAAGAGAAAACGCGAAAAACCTCAGGATCATTAATTTGCGTATCCTGCAAACAGAAAACTTCATAAGAAGGACGAAGGCTATCGATGAGATAATCTTGAAAACGCTTACAGAAACCACGAGAATTTAGAGAAAGAATGTTGGAGTTCGTGAGGGTGAGGGTTCTTAGTCTTTTTACGAGAACTAAAAGGCATAAGCGAAGATTTACGCGCAGGACAGACAGGAATCTGTGACGGGCGAAGCGGAAGTGTAGGATCCTCAGAAATCTCCATCGCAGCAATAGCTTGATCAGCAGCAGTAGAACGTTGCGAATCAGCTGCAGCGGCAATCTGTAGATCAGACGAAGTAGGAGACCCATAAATGATGCCCGATGGAAGAGAAGGCGCTTGGGACAGAGGAATAGATAGGGACGACGATTCAAGAGGCGAAAGGAAGGACTGGGACGACTGCGTCGTCTGTGATGACTAAGGAAACTGTGTAGACTGCGAAGACTGCGAGAGCTGTGCGGATGGCTGCTTTGCGCTGTTCTGAGGCAGTGATAAAGGCTGACCAGAAGATGGCAACGATGATGATTGCGATGAGAGGAGAACACAGGTTTGATGGTCGGGACTCTGAAAGGGGAGCAGGAGCAGCAACACCATCACCAGCATCGATTTACAATCGACAGCGTAGCGGCCGTCCTCTTTGCAAACACTGCACTTGATCTCTCCTTTACAGTCGCTGAAGGTTTGACCCAGTTGATCGCAGTTAAAAACATACCACGATGGGGCACACCTTTGCGACATGATCGGGAATATGGCATTTTATCCATCGTCATTGTAATTCACCTTCTACTTGTACCTTCGTTGTCCTGTTTGACACTCCCTTTGAGCTTCCTGATGAAGCACTAGCCCATCGTCTCGGCCGCTATGCACTTATGTCCAGGTTTGACCCTAATTAGATGCACGCCCAATTTTGACATCCAACACAGTGTCCCTTTAAGTCTAAGCATTTGCTACCTATTTTCAACAATAAGGTAAGGGTAAAGATTAGCGTTATTTTTAGCTTTGGGTAAATGCAGCAGTTAATCTTCACATAAAGAGCATCATTTAGGGGACACTTTGTGACATAAATTGTCTGTATTCTGAGACACAAGTGATGTTGAAGTTGGCTAGAAGAGCAAGGAGACACTTCGTGACGCTTATTGAAATCCGCGTGCATCTAATTAGGGTCAAACCTGGACATATCTCCCGCTATGGGCTTGTCCTCAGTTTCCGCATATATAAGGATGGGCATCCAGAATGGAACACGCGTTATTAGAATGGAGCTATCCGAATCGATTCCAACCTTCCTACGCTTCAGCAGGAAGACCCATTGAGTTAAACACGAGGGACAGGTTCCTACTTGCAGAAAAGAAGGTTTAAGAAGGAAGAGATCACGGTACTCACTGGTGTAAAACGTCACGGAAACAAAGCCATTAGGATTACGTTGGAGACATCTGACCGCAGCAGTACCGATACTACAGCTCTTTAGATCGTCAAACACTTGGGATAAAGACGTGTCCTTGTCGGAAAAAGAAAAATGCGCCGTACATGGTCGCTTGGGCAAAATGTTCAGCGGATGGATAGAATCCTTCTCTGCATCAGTAAGACGTTCAGCATTCTTCATTATGTACTCAATGTTGGATAGACTAGACACACTGGAGTGTCGAAGACACCCAGATAAATTTGGGCATAACACGGGACATCAGCAATCGCCATATTCTGCTCAGTTTCGGAACGGTTCTCCTAGCTACGCTGGGATCAAGAACATTCCCTGCCCTACTACTGCAAGGGCTACAAAACGACCAAAGCAGGAATACCTCAAGCGACTGGCAATACACTTTTTACTGCGGTCGCAAGCTCCACATGCATTAAATTTAATGTATGTATACATAAAATGACCCAACAGTGAAGGATGTGAATAAAAGCCTTAGGCCTTAGCGAATCGGCTCGCTTCTATCGCCTTTTCTTTTGCGTTCTTTCTTGACCGCTAGCCCGCGTATAATGAAAAAGGGGCCTCTGCGGAGGACAAAGTGTTCACAGGCCAACATCAGTGGCGATTTCGCTTCAAATTAAAAAAAAAAAGAAAATTCAGTGTCGACCAAAAAAAAAACATATTTCTTAGGTTACTGAACGATGTAGCGTCCTTTTACGTTTCAGTGGATTCGCATTAATCAGCCTTCGCACTCTAACAGATCGGCCTTTCAAATTAGCAATTTATAGTTCTTTGTAATGAACAGCGTTCCCCTTTTTGCGGTGTTACATTTGTCGATTCTTACACCCAGGATCCGCAGGCATCTTGTGAGGTAGAACTAAAAATGGTTTAATTCCCTGTCTGCATGCCAATAAAAAAAGGGTCAAAACGAGAAGGTATTTACTTTACTCGGACGCATGCAAAAATTCTATAGTGGCAATTGAGCCCGATTCATGCAACAGTGTTCAATTAACTTCAATCGTAATGAGAATATGTAGAATCCAAAGTAGCCTCGTGTTATATAGCTTATCGAGTCACTTCAGTTCCTTAATACCTCGACTATATGGTACTCACTTTGATCGATACGTCTCCGTTCACACCCACACAAACTCATTTTTCATTTACATTCGTTATAGCTTGATTCTGATCGTCATACCTCACGTAAATAATCTCAATAGAAGCGTTTTTGAGAGGCATTCTCGCTATCCACAATCGTCAGACGGCAAAATTCCCATTCATTCACCGTAATTTAAGGTGGCTCGAAGCAGTTTCAACACTTTCAAGCAACGTTCTAATTAGAAGGATTGGCAAAACAACTCTGTATCACGTATTACAAATGATATGGTACCATATGAAACTCACATTATTCCTGAACTAGATGCGGTCATTATTGAAAGGTAATAAGTCACCGTGGCAACAGGAAATCCAATAAAAACACCCTTCATTTTGTCATTGGTTGCTCATATCTCAAAAACGAACTGGGTGACCCCCATTTTGTATTGCTGGAAAGTGATTAGAAGGCAAAGATAAAACTTTCTGCAAGGTTACAAAACTCTCTGTGCAGCAGGTTCAGAGCCACCTTAATCTGTGATTTTGTCGAGGTGGCTCTGATTCTGCTGCACAGAATGTTTTCAAACTTTGCAGGAAGTTTCGTGTTGGCCTTCTGATCACTTTTCAGCGATAAAAAATTAGGGGTCACCAAGTTCGTTTTTGAGATATCCGCAACTACAGCCAAAATAAAGAATGTTTTTGCTGGGCTTTCCCATTGCAAAGGTACCTTATCACGTTACAATAAGGATCGCATCTCGTTTGGAGATAATCGGTGTTTCACATGGTACCATCAGATTGCGGTTACGGGATAGAGTGTTGTAGTGTCACCATTCTAAAGAGGGTCTCTCTTTCAATGTGTTGAAACTGGCTTGAGCCACCTTAAGCCTCGTTTTCCCCCAACCAATATGGCGTCAGAAATCGTGAAAAGGTCTATTATCAAGGTGCTTAGAAGGACTCGTTTCTCTATTCCCCCTCACGTTGTACGTTTTTCTAAATGTAATAAACAAGGTTTGCTGGCTTCGATGCCCTTTTTTCATACGGTATTTTGGCAAAAGCAAGGGGCAGGAACAAAACACAGGTCTCAGGGAACAGGTCATTATTTTACCAATACAGAAACAACCCTAACCGTTTACAAATGCTAACATTAGGCCTAAAAGTTTTTGTTTAGGCCTAATTAGGCCCAAGGTTAGCTTTAATGGATGTTTAGGATACTTTCTGTAATGAGGAAACAATGACCTATGATCTGCACCTGTGACCTGAGACCTGTTTATTGTACCTTCCGCAAAAGCAACCCGCTCCAGCTTTACAACGTTCAAATTGTATTTTTCCTTCATTTGTATGTTTTCCTAGCTTTACGATAGAAGCAGTGTTTCATTGATATTTTAATAACCAACATTTCTGTGCGAAATGCACTAGCGGTTCAAAAACTGCACTGTTAAAACGGATGCTTGTCCTTAAAATCATCAGATCAGATCTTAATTTTCCCCGTCGTCTCGGAGATTCTCCATTTTAGACATTCCCATTTCTTAGAGATTCCTACCTTTAGTGATGCTGTATTTCCATAGTAATTACCCCTTAGTAATTCCCTATTTTAGAGATTCCTTATTTTAGTAATTCCTATTTTTAGAGATTTCTCCTTTGAGTAATTCTCCCTTTTGGAGGTTCTCTATTTTAGTAATTCCTCCTTTAAGAGATTCCCCATTATAGATATTCCTTATTTTAGTAATCCCCTTTTTTAGAGATTTTTCCTTTTAGTTATTCTCCGGTCCCTTTTGTAGATTCTCTATTTTAGTAATTCCTCCTTTAAGAGATTCCCTATTTAAGAGATTTCCCGTTCTCCATTCCCCATTCCCCATTCCCCGTTCCTATTAGTTCCGATTTCCCTTTCATACTTTTAGAAACTAGCCCTTTGCAATTCTGAGCAATTTTGTGAACAAATATTCACCACACGTCGCTGGATGGGTCTTCTATCTAAAATGTAAAAGGGCTTTTTCTAAAGAATGGAGAGTGGATCTTCGCACGGGACTGCAACGAAGAGGTAAATGCGACTTTTTATTTTATGCATAAGTGATGTTTATCTATTAATGGTTATGCAAATTTTGACAGAGAATATTAACTTACAAAAAAAAAATTGCTAAAAGATCGTTAAATAATCGTTAACTACCCCTACGAACCCCACCTACGGACCACCCCAAAACAACATAGAAATTAAAACATGCATAGAAATATAAATAAATAAATAACAACCGGTTAGACCAGGTCACGCCAATACTGATCGTTGTAACGTTGTTTCCTTGGTGAAAAGCTTAGGTCAAATAAAGACTGAGTATCGTCTATTCTACTTCTTGGACGCAAACTCACCTTTCGAAGGTCTCGGCAATCGTGTCAACTTTCGTCTTAAGAGATAAAATGTTGCCCACAATGGGCAGGCAAGTCAAACGTGGCCCCGGCAGCATGTCTCTGAATTCGTACAAGACTTTCACATAATGCAGAAGGTAGAAAAGTAGCAATACCAAAATCATATTTCCAAGGCTGAGTAAATTGCATATTGCAGTTAGTAAAAACAAAGCCATCGTTGACTGTCGCGACTCTGGAAACGGACCGATAACAAAATTAATGATGCAATATGCCTCGCAGAATTTAACAAAGGTTATTGATTAATTTCTCCATTACGTGAATGCTGAGTCACAGTGTCACGTAAAATTGATTTCCGCGCATGATCAGTTTGCCAATTCACCAACTTACAGAGCTCGAGGTAAAAATGCTTGTCTAATTAGCCGATATCAAAAATACCGTAATACTCTTTGTTTGTCCCTCCAAAATTTTGCATAAGCATTGTTTTTATTTTCTTTTATTTTCACCGAACCTGCACTCTGCGGCCTATTTTCTAGCCGACTT
>OX421446.1:48671085-48676085 GCA_949126865.1 Montipora capitata
ATCGATATTAGCGAACACTGAGAAACGCATAATCGTTACAGTAGTTATGTCATCCCCTAATTCTTCAGGAGGTTACAGTTTGCACGAAATTGGGTACGAAATGAACATGACTATTGCCACCCCTATTTCGCCATAAAAAGGGAGGTTGTGTCACGCTTGAACTCTTGGTCTCATGGGAAACCGTACCTAGCGTTACCACTTGCCTTAATTGGGGTATTAAAGGTCTCTTGCGCTTTAAGTCCTAGTCCATACGTTTCTTTGTTACGAGTGATTTTGTATTTTGAAGGTATGGAAGGAACTTCCAGAAATAATTGCATGGAAATGCTTGAGAGCTTGAGAAAACCACACGCCTCGTTCTGAAGAGGATTCGAAACAATCGTTGCACTACACCACGTGAACACGTGCACATCACTATACAATAGACTACTTCTAGCCTCCCCCCGAAAGAAAAACGGTGCGAGGGAGGATACGGCTATACGTAGGCTGCTACACAATCACATTAAGGGCCTCCACAGACGAAGCAGGTGGTTACAGGTAACTTTTTAGCTGTCGATAACAAAAAGTTCTCTAGTACAAAACATCGCGTGTGTGAATCAAGTTAATGCCTACAAATAGAGAAAAATCAAGAAATCGACAACAAAGCCTGTTAAGTAGTTTTCCTTCCAAAAGGAAAAGTACTTTAGTTATCGATGACAAATGCGACCGTTTTGTTATCGACAATTCCCTTTCTCTCGTCTGTGAACAAGTTATCGATTACGAAAGTTTATTTCGCAACGACGCAAAAGTCAGCGGTTCTTCATTCTGCCCAATGCAAATAAAACATGCGCATTACAATTAAGTTATTAGGCTCACACAAAACGTAACATTTTCGCAAATGGAAACGGATTTTCTAACTCTAACAGTTGTTGATTTTTCCAGTTTTCAACTGGAAAAAATCATCCATAGCAACTTGCCTCGTCTGCGGAACATCTCGGGATAAAAGACGACCAGGTCATTTCCTCAAGGCTTTCGCTTAATTGCGCGTATCTTGAAACGAACAGGAAACTGTATTCCGGCTCCCTTCATCTGAAGCTGATAGCCTTCCTCGGCAACGAAGGTGAAGTGTTGAAACAAAAGCGAGGTGAAAAGAAAGAGCTCAATTTTGGCCAGGGCTTCTCCAGCGCAGACACGGCGCCCACCACCAAAGGGAAAGAAATGATCAGGGTTTGCCACTAGTTTTCCGTTCTCGTCAATATGGCGGTAGGGATTGAATACGGTTGGATCTTCCCAGCATTGGGGATTCATGTGAACTGCCTCTGTGTTGGTATAGACGATGGTGTCCTTAGGAACACGGTATCCACGAAGTGTTGTATTTTCAATGGCTTTATGAGCTACAGCTAATGGAACTATATTGCCGACCCTCAGTGACTCAAGGATCGCTGCTTGGACAAGGGGGAGATCGGACCGGTCATCTAGTGTCGGTCGTCTTTCGCCAAGTAGGTCATCTAATTCGCGCTGAATATCTTCTTGGTATTTCGGGTGCATTACCATGAAGGCCAACACGAATCTCAATGCGGTGCTCGTGGTTTCGTAGCCGGCAAAGAACATATCATAAACGGTTGTAACGAAGCGATCTTCGGAAAAAAGATCAGCTTTTTCCTCCTCCGATTTGCACTCTACTTCAAAGTCGCGTTGGGCATGAAAGATAGCTGAAATCAAATCTTCAACTGGTTCTGTGGGATCAAAATTTTCTTTCGTTTCCTTTAATCGTCTTCGAATTATCTCGTGTATTTCCCACACGGGTGCCGCCCAACGCTCATAGATCTTTATTGGCAAATAACGCACCCAAGGGAAAAAATCCAAAACAGTAATTTTTTGTAAATCATCGATATTTGCTACGAAGGCCGCGTTTAGCTTCAACATTCTGTCTAAGTCTGGACTTTGAGTATCAGAGCCACCTTTGAAAGTAATTTTGCAAATAACATTAGCCACAGCTTTCATTATGTAATCAGCAGGATCAAAAAGCTCTCCCCTTTGCTCTTCCATGAATCGCATCAGTCTTTCTGCCTGGGTTGTAACTCGGTTTTCTATAAGAGGGATGTTGGAAAGATACTGACGCAGTGCAGTCACGAACAGTTTACGGTAGAACTTCCATATAGGACCATACTCAGCAAAAATAACGTCCTTGTAACCTAGGATTGAGGAACAAAAACAGTTATTATCGAGCAAAGGCAATGCCATGCAATTCATACAAAGGCTGCTGAGGCCCTAAGGACTGGAGCTAAATTTAAACGGTTTTCAACTAGCGTGAACCGGCTTTGAGTATTGCTACTCTCCCTGGAAGGGATGCTAGTCTATTGCAGGGTAACCCTCACCCTACCCTATACACTGAGCACAGTTATGAAGTGCCAAGCACTCTTGTTCGTTTAATCATTTATTACGTTAACTTTGTTTAATAATTTTCCACGTCGTTTTTGTGAGATTTGGCGCGCGGTTGCCATAAAACTTGGGTTGGCCCGAGCCAGTTTCGAAACAGTCTCAAGAAGGATTGACTTTGTGACACCATATCATCAAACAGCTATATTATGGTCACATGTTAAACGACAATCTAATGCCCTCAATTTAGATTGTCATAGCTTGTCATTTACAAGCGAGCCAAACACCCCATTCTTATATGTATATATTTGAAATGCGGGTTATAGATGAAAGGGAGAAGTGATCTTTGTACTTAATTGGAAAAATTTAGACCTACCATACAACTTATTCCAAAATGGCTGCCATTTAAATATTCTTTTGTTTTTATTCAAATTAGCCCTTGATGCCTCGTTCTTAAGGTTAAAATTCAAAAGAATATTTTATCTTGAACGAGGCAACAAGGGCCAATTTGTATCCGCATTAATCATCGGCCATTTTGGAATAAGGTGTATTGTCCTGCTTGCAAATTAGTGGCTCCATAGCTCAGTCAGGATTACATTGCACCAACATCGCATTGATTGGAGTCCTGCTGAAGCCACCTGAAGTTTTTCAGGTGTCTATAGACCCTATGCAAAAATGGCTGCCTTTAAATTATTCTTTTGTTCATGTTCAAAATAGCCCAACTAACCTCGTTCGGAATAACAAATTCTTTAGAATTTTTGTCTCAAAAACGAGGTTAGTTGGGCTATTTTGAATATGAACAAAAGAATAATTTAAAGGCAGCCATTTTTGCATAGGGTCTATAAGAGACAACTGCATAAATTGTCCAGATAAGTGCGGGGTTCATTTCTCTCTTTCACCCTTTATTGACTAAAGTCGCTTCAATCTATAAAAACAACTCAGTAAACCCACTGTTTACTCTAAAACCAGTTAGTAGGTTAAGATGACACACTTTGCAAAAATAAAAGTTCTCTGCGGAGCGTATTCAAAGCCACCGTCCCAATTGGAAAATTTAAGGTGGATCTGAACCGCTCCCGAGAACATTTTTTTATCAATTTACGACCTACCTAATGAAAATTCCGCAGCAGCACGTGCTTGTTGTCTTCCAGCGAAAGAAACAGATTTCGTAAGTAGAACCTCCTTTACAGCCTCAGGCGTTGAAACCATCAGGAACTTGAAGCTTCCAAGTTTCAAAGAAAAATCGCCGCCGTAGTATTTTCTTAGACTACGAAATAAAATAATTTGAGTAACCGAAAAATGTCCAGAAAATGAAGTTATTGTAGGAAATTACAAAAGAGTTCTTTCTCACACAATGAAGAGTGACAGGGTGGAAAGAAAATAGAAAATTGCTTGTCCTGGACTGGTAGCAATTGACTTTTTTACCTTGTACAATTTTTCCCACAAATCACGTAATGCTCTCAAGGGAACTTTAATTCTAGTGTTTCATAAGATGTGCTAACATATGCAAGAAACTAAGACGACATTTGAAAGGAGCTATTCCTTAGAGTAATATCACGTGATCTGAAATGGGAAAAAAAACGTACAAGCTGAACGGTAAAAAGCAAGGTGACACAAGTTAGCACAAACCCGGTGTGGCCAAAACATCACGCATACGCACAAATATTTCACCAGGTTCACCAGCCATGGACAGCTTTTTTTTTTCTTTAATAAAAACAGCCTTTGTTCACAATAAAAACGCACTCAATACAAATTAAAAAGTCATTAGAAACTAAGAGCCCAAGTAGGCAGTTATCTGCAAAGGCCTGGGGCCCTAACAGCAGAGTCCACAAGCGGAGATCCCCGGATTGTGAACACCGCGAACAGGGCAGGGCAAATGGAATCCATGACCCAGATGTACTTCTAATTATTGATACGAGGAAATCCATTCACTATGGCACAAAAACTGTCCAAGACCCAAACATCAAGGAAGCGAGATTGAGAAACAAATGGTGCCCTAACGTTTCCTTTCTTGAATATTACGGAGTGGCTTCAGCTATTCAGTGTGCTTTTAAGACATTAAAATTGAGGCTGCCAGACCACCCAAACCCAAAAAATATATTGACACTGCTAAATTCTTCCAAAAAGCCGAGCCAACTGGCATACCAGATTTACAGAGATAAGAAATGTACTTGCCCTGAGAAAAGCCAAGCGAAATGGCTTAGGGACTGTGAATCTGAAGATGTTTTGAATCTTAATTGGAGGTCTATATATTTATTGCCTAGGAAATGTACATTAAGCACAAAGCTCAGGAACTTTCAGTTTAAGCTTCTTCACAGAAGAATCGCCACAAATTCCTTTTTATTTAAAATTAAGTTTTCTGACACAGACTTATGTTGCTTCTGTCAAAATGTCCAGGAAACCCTAATTCACTTGTTCTGGGATTGTCCTGTGACAAATGTTTTTTGGAAAAACATACAAAATTTCCTGATTTCAGTTAACCTGATCCAAACCTCTCACGTTTTAATGAAAACTGTGTGTTTGGGTCTTGTTGAGGAAAAAGGTGGAATTTTAGTTAACCACTGTTTACTTCTAGCTAGGTACTATATTTTTAGATGTAAGTTCAACAATACTAAGCCTTCGATATTAGAATACCTTTATCAGATTAA
>OX421446.1:48686085-48688585 GCA_949126865.1 Montipora capitata
TCGCAGAAATATGTAAGCCGTGCTTGAAGGCGTGATCAATCTAAGAGCTAAAGATTTTGAAACTTATGCAAGTAGGTCGCACCCTAATGATTGAAAGCCTTTCAACGCTATTCGGTGAATGTATGTTTGTTTGTTTTTTTTTAAACATCCCTTTTAGAGACTAAGGGGGAAAAGAAAAAGGATTAACTATATCGGGTCGGGCAAACAGGTCCCATTAATACTGATTGCTGTTGTCGTTTCCTTGGTGAAAAGCTTAGGCTAAATAAAGTTATCAACGCCGATGGGTTAACGAGACATCTTTGTAAAACTGAGACTGATTATCGTCGATTCGAATCCTTGGTCGTAAACTCACCTCTCGAAGGTCTCAGTCATCTTGTCAGGAGTACCCAACGGAGCCGCTCGACAGAAACCTGATCGACAGGCTGCAATTACGCTAGCTGGGAAATATAAGCCGTTAGGTCATTTACTGGCTGGGATTTTCGTTCAGCGTCTGGCTTGCTAAAAACTGATATCAAAACACTGTCTCTAGCTGGTAAAAACGAGACTTGTTTGTTTTTCCTGGCTGTGACTTTTTCGCAAAAGCAATTAATTCAACTGCGTCCGTCCTGGGACATAAAAAAACGTGCGAGTGTGCTCCAAAGTCTTTTCCGGCGTGTCGTACTTACTCCCAGCGCCACTCGTTGCGAAAAGTATGCAATTCAACTCTCGCGTGGTGCCAAAGCCATGCCGGAAATGATGGCTATATTGTCATTGATTGTTCTGGTTTATCTCTGTCATCAACCAGGAAAAAGTGCATCACACCAGCAACTGTCATTTTCAATGACGTAATCAAACTAGTATCTCGAATGGCCAAATCCGTCAAAAACGTACTTTTCAATGGAACACGGCCGATCTCCAGGATCTCTGCTCATTTGCCGTTTTTAATATGTAGTTCCAAAGGCCTAACGAAGCCGTCACTTCAGAAAACCACTGCTGGCGCTATTGTGCTGCAAGCAGTCAGCCGGTTATAAAGAAACAGTGGAAAGCAACTTAAAGGTGGGTACAGGAAAATTTGGTTTTATCAAACGTGTTGATAAAGTTCGAATTACCACCGTGAACGATTTGGAAAGCTGACGTTCGAGCGTTAGCCCTTTGTCAGAGTGATAGAGGAATTGTGGGTGTTATTGGTTTTTGTGCGGGTGTGGAGGAGCTTTGCCATTGGTGGAAATATGGTAACATGAATTTGTGAATAAATTAATGGAATGAGAGGCGTTCATTGATTCCGTGAGGATAGAGTGTACCCAGTTGAAAAATGAATTTATGTTCCAGATTCTTGCGGCTTTCTGTGCCTTCTGTGGGTTTCATTCCTATAATTTTCTTGCTTGCACACGGGTCAGTGATGGTACTGGAATCAGTGACACTGTTCGCTATCTTCTTTGCATAAATTCTTTCATTTATAGACAACTGAATTTATTAAGGTATCGGCGGCATAAGAATATAGATTCTAAGGTGTTCATTTACATTTCCCTTTTGAGTTATTTCGACTGGAGGATGCCACATGTTAGCCATGCTTGAAAGCGTGGCGAATCTCAGAGCCTAGGGTTTTGAATTTCATGCAAGTAGGTCAAACTCAAATGATTGAAAAGCTATTCAACGCTATTCGGTGAAATTATGTTCTATTTTTAAAATCCCTTTTAGAAACTAAGGGGAAAAAGAAAAGGTTAAGTTTATCGTCTTTATCGGACCGTTAACAAAGAGGTCACGCCAATACTGATTGTTGTAACGTTGTTTACCTTGGTGAAAAGCTAAAATCAAATAAAGCCTGAGTATCGTCTATTCTACTACTTGGACGCAAACTCACCTGTCGAAGGTCTCGGCAATCGTGTCAACTTTCGTCTTAAGAGATAAAATGTTGCCCACAATGGGCAGGCAAGTCAAACGTGGCCCCGGCGGCATGTCTCTGAATTCGTACAACACTTTCACATAATACAGAAGGAAGAAAAGTAGCAATACCAAAATCAAATTTCCAAGGCTGAGTAAATTGCATATTGCATTTAGCAGAAGCAAAGCCATCGTTGACTGCCGCGGCTCTGGAAACGGACCGATAACAAAATCAATGATGCAATATGCCTCGCACAATTTAACAAAGTCTCAGAACGCGAATGCTGAGTCACAGTGTCACGCAGAGCTGAGGTCCTCGAGTTGTAAAAATGCTTGTGCTAATTGAACAAAAATACCAAAATGTCACCAGCGAGCGTTGAAAATCGCACTTTCAGCTCCGCAGCCGGAGACTCACATAAAAAAGTTAACACGCAGGTTTGGTCGCAGGTGTGGCCACAGATTTTCTTCCTTCTTTTTTAGCCTTCGAGCTTCGCAGACAGTTCTATGTTTTTGACTTAGGTTTCGAGTTACATGTGGCAGAAAAAAAAAGGCCTGCGAAGAGCTGGACCCGAAAGACATCTATAGCCCAAAACGCGGTCACATTTTAGATTCAACAAAGAGCTCCTACTTTGTGGTTAAA
>OX421446.1:48696085-48706085 GCA_949126865.1 Montipora capitata
GCAAAAGTCAGCGGTTCTTCATTCATAAACATGCGCATTGCAATTAAGTTACTAGGCTCCCCCAAAACGTACCGGTTATCGAGAACTAAATTTTTCGCAAGTGGAAAGGCATTTTCAAACAATGACAGTTGTCGATTCAGTTAAGTTCTCGACTGGAAATAGTCGTCGATAACAACTTGGCTCGCCTCTAGAGGCCCTATACACACGTGAAAATCTTAGGATAAAAGACGATCAGGTCATTTCCTCAAGGCTTTCGCTTGATTGCATGTATATTGTAACGAGCAGGAAACTGTACAATGGCTCCCTTCATCTGAAGCTGATAGCCTTCCTCTGCATCAAAGGTGAAGTGTTGAAACAAAAGCGAGGTGAAAAGGAAGAGCTCAATTTTGCCCAGGGCTTCTCCAGCACAGACACGGCGTCCACCTCCAAAGGGAAAGAAGTTATCAGGGTTTGCCACTAGCTTTCCATTCTCATCAATATGGCGGTAGGGGTTGAATATGGTTGGATTTTCCCAGCATTTAGGGTCCATGTGAACCGCCTCTGTGTTGGGAAACACGATAGTGCCCTTAGGAACACGGTACCCACGAAGCGTTGTATTTTCAATGGTTACATGAGGTAAAGCTAATGGAACTATGTTACCAACCCTTACTGACTCCATGATCGTTGCTTGGACAAGGGGGAGATCGGGTCGGTCATCTAATGTCGGTCGTCTGTCGCCAAGTACGTCATCTAATTCGCGCTGAATGTCTTCTTGGTATTTCGGGTGCGTTACCATAAGTGCCACCACGAATCTCAATGCTGTGCTCGTGGTTTCATAACCGGCAGAAAACATATCATGAATGGTTGTAACGAAGCGATCTTCGGAAAAAAAGATCGGCCTTTTCTTCCTCCGATTTGCACTCTGCTTCAAAGTCGCGTTGGGCACAAAGCATAGCTGAAGTGAAATCTTCAACTGGTTCTGTGGGATCAAAATTTTCTTTCGTTTGCTTTAATCGTTTTCGAATTATTTTGTGTATTTCCCGGACGGGCTCCATCCAGCGTTCGTAGATCCTTGTTGGCAAATAACGCACCCAGGGGAAAAAATCCAAAATTAAAACTTTTTGAAAAGCATCGACATTTGCTATGAAGGCCGCGTTTAGCTTCAACTTCCTGTCCAAGTCTGGACTTTGAGTATTAGAGCCACCTTTGAATGTAATACCGCAAATGATATTAGCCACAGGTGATCAGCGGGATCGAAAAGCTCTCCTCTTTGGTCTTCCATGAATCGTATCAGTTTTTCTGCTTGGCATGTGACTCGGCTTTCTATTAGAGGAATGTTGGAAAGATACTGACGCAGTGCAGTCATGAAAAGTTTACGGTAAAACTTCCACGTAGGACCATACTCAGCAAAAACAAGGTCCTTGCAACCTAGGATAAAAAAAGAAAACGTACTACACATTGACAAAGGCAAGGGCACGGGCACACCTCTAATTCTCAAACAGCCGGAGCTTTTTCCGATTTAAAATGTCGTGAACCGACTGACAGTATTACTCCTCCCCCTCCCCTCTCCTCCACCCTGGAGGGGACGCTAGTGTATCTGAGGGTTACCCTCAGCAGTATGCCGCCAGTGTCAAATAATACACCTGGGTGCAGAGAGCCAGTGTGGAGCAAAGTTCTCTCTCAGCAACAGCAGACTGTGACAAACCTAAGCTTAAAAACCTTAAATATCATTGCGAAGGCAAGTAACGCATTTTATTTAGTTGAGAATATGGTGTCACCCAACTGTAACATCAGCATTTGTATAGGAAATCGCGCAATCTAATCGCAAAAATCCGAAATCAATAAGTGCGAGTTATGTTTGGCGAAATTCTCAAAATGGTTGTACACTGGTCACCCTTTTCGTGATGGATTCTTAAATTAGGAAAGATTTATATAGCTGCGTGCTGTTATGAAAAATTTAATTACTGTTTGAATGAATCTTTTATTCACGGAGTCCTTTTACGGGAACACATGAGCCCAACAAACTGACCTGTTCGCAACTGACTGCATGGCTTAACAGCTCAGTTGGTAGAGCATTGCACCGGCATCAAAGAGATCATAGGTTCGAATCTTACATTTCCAGATAAGTGCGAAGATCTCTCTCTCTCTCTCCCTCTCTCTCTCTCTCTCTCTCTCTCTCTCTCTCTCTCTCTCTCTCTCTCTCTCTCTCTCTCTCTCTCCTCTCTCTCTTTTTTTTTGTCTAAAAGGAACTCTGTAAATCTATTTCGTTGTACTCTAAGTTAAGATAAAAAACTGTGCAAAAATAAAATTTTCTGGAGCGTATCTAAAGGTACTGTCCCGACTGGAGAAACCGAAATTCGCTACATATATGTTATTCGCCGGCCGGGAAGTCCGTATCGGGAAAAACTGTGCCCCAGGTCTCGAGTACGGCCCGAGGCCGCAGGCCGAGGGCCGTACTCGAGACGGAGGGCACAGTTTTCCCAATACGGACCGACCAAGGCCGGTGAATAACATTTTTATTTATTTCTAAATTATATTTGTAGAAGGTAGGACAAACTATTTCTTCGTTCGTTCGTTCGTTCTTCTTCTTCGTTTGGGTAATAAAATTCGCTTTCACTGTGATAGCTTTCGTCAGAATCCATTGTTTTTTTTTTATGAGAAAGTTGAACAATAACACTGCTCTATTGCAAAAAACAATTAAGACAGATTGAAACTTCGCTCTTTCAATTCGCAACTTCACTCTGCGCTCAGCGTAGTTGGTTACCATGACCGTGAGAGATAGGAGGAGATAGGAGATACTGCCCGCTCCCGGAACCAATCAGATTGCAGGATTCTCAGGATACCGCCCGCTCACCATCAAAGAAATAAATAAAGAGATTTATTTTATTTTTTACTTTTTTTTACAACCTACCTAAGAACAAGTCGTAATAAGCACGCGTTTGTGGTCTTCCAGCGTATGCAACAGATTTAACTAGTAGCACCTCTTTGACAGCCTCAGGCGTTGAAACCATCAGGAACTTGAAGCTTCCAAGTTTCAAAGAAAAATCGCCGCCGTAGTATTTGCTCAGACTACAAAATAAGATAATTTGAGTAATCGAGAGATTTCCAGAAAATGAAGTTATTGGTCGGAAATAATAAAAAGACGTCTTTCTTACGCACTGAAGAGTGACAGGGCGGAGTGACTGGTAGCATTAGACCTCTTAGCTAATAAGTTTTGTTTTCCCATTTCAACCCCTGTGTTTGCATTGTATACGTTATTTGCAACATTTTTATTCACTGACAGAAACCATCCGAACTTCCAACACGTGAATAGGCCATAGCGGATCAGTCTTCTGTCGTGATTAATTAATGTTGTGTATCATTTATTGTTTTGGTTATGAAGAATAAGGGAGAGGGTGGGGGCTAAAAAAAAGGGGCAGGGGGGAGGGGCTAACTAGCTTTTATGCTCTAAATGGGGGGAGGGGAGGGGGGCTAAATAGAATGCGTTCTTCTTCGCCGAACGCAACAAACAGTAAACCAATATTCTAACTATATGCTCGAAAGATTGACATTATAGTTTTAACACAATATGAAGACAATATGAAACTTGTGGGATACGTGTTTTGCAACGCTTGGCTGATTACAAATTACACAAGAGTATTTACGCTATCTATATGAATGTAAGCGTTCAAGGAGTTACTTATAGAAGTCATGCTTCAATGAAAGCAAAATTAAGATTTTGGAACTTATGCAAGTAGGTCGCACCCAGTTGCTTGAAAGCCTTTTAACGCTATTTGGTGTTTTTATATTCTTGTTTTAACATCCCTTTAGAAGCTAAGGGTAAAAAGAAGAGGAATAACTTTATCGCGCCATCAACAAATAGGTCCCATCAATACTGCACTGTACATGTTGTGATAATCATTAGATTTTTTTTTTTTTTGGACGGACCACAGTTTCCTTGTGGAAACGCTTCGGTTAAGTAAACGCCGACGATCTAACGAGACAACTCTGTAAAACGTCTATTCGACCTCTTGGACCTAACTCACCTTTCGAAGGTTTCGGCCATCTTGTCAACTTTTGTTTTAAGAGATAAGATGTTGCCCACAATGGGCAGGCAAGTCAGACGTGGCCCCGGCGGCATGTCTCTGAATTCGTACAACACTTTCACATAATGCAGAAGGAAGAAAAGTAGCAATACCAAAATGATATTTCCAAGGCTGAGTAAATTGCATATTGCATTTAGCACAAGCAAAGCCATCGTCCACTGTGCACCGAAACGGACTGATAACAAAATTAGTGATGCAATGTGCCCACTATTATGTTCTCCATTACGCAAATGCTGAGTCACAGTGTCACGCAGGATTGCTTTCCACGCACGAAAGGTTTGCCAATTCGCCAGCGGTAAAATCTAATTGGACGCAAAATCAAAACTCACATTTAAAAAAAAGTTACAAAGAATTGCAGGCTTATTCGCAGGTTTGGCAAGCGATTTTGTTCGCCTCAATATTTTGTGCCACCCGCCGAAAGTCATATACTCCCCTCAAAGTGGTCACATCTAACAAAATGTGATACCTTTCCCCAGGATTTGTGGTTTGGGTTAAACGATACCGTCAATTATAGACCGCAGCTTGGAATGCGTGTGGAATAATTTTCTCTTGTTGTGACTAGAATACAATTGAGGTCCCAGGCAACTTGTAAGACTACACCAGCAATATATGGTGAACGGAAGTCTACACCGAGCCTACACTCTGTCCTTTGTTTAGCCAACTTTTAGCCCAAAAGTCATACATTTAATTCTTGACTGACCGTGTCACGAGTACCGTACAGTATCGATCGCGTTGTTGTTGCGGTTTCTCTTCCGACAATGACTAACCTGATAAATAATTCTTTTTCCTCAAATACGTTCGCACAGGCCTGGAAGTCTGCTGAGGTTATTTTTATCCCCAATTCTGACAATCATGAAGACCCTCACCTGCTAATACTCGTCCTATTTCTCTGTTGCCTATGATGTCAAAGGTTTGCAAAAGGTCAGCGCATCCGCAGTTCGTCGATTTCCTGGACTCCAATGACATAATATCTTGTTGGCAAAGCGGAAACAGGAAGCACTTTTCCACCGAGACAGCCTTGCGCTACTATGCAGACGAGCTCCTAAAGAATATGGATGGCAAGAAGATGTCTATCATAGTTCTCTTGGACAAGCCAAAGGTCTTTGATTGCATTCGACATGACCTGGTGCTATTAAAACTCCACAAAGCGGGCTTGTCAGATGGTGCACTAGCTTGGTTCAAGAGCTACCTATCCCAAAGAAACCAAGTGGTTAGAATCGAGAATGCTCTTTCTAAACCTCTTCCCTTGTCAGTTAGCGTCACCCAGGGTTCGATACTAGGACCAGTGCCTTGAAAAAAAATCGCGCTCTATGTAAACGACGTGAAAACGGTGCCAAAACACTGCCGAGTATTGGGGCACGTGGATGACACTAAGATTTCCCTCGCGGTTCCTCCGAGTCATCTTTTTGACGCAGTGTCAGCTGTAAACAAGGATCTCGCCGACATTACAAGATGGTGTTGCATAAATTCGCTATTCGTAGGCGAAGGTCCTTTTTCTCTGCGTCCCACAATTGTTAAGAAGTCTTCCACCTTTGCCACATGTTATGCTTCTAGCACAGGAGATTAAACCAATACCATTTACTAGAGATCTAGGAGTAACGATCGACCCAAACCGAGATTATAACAAACACATCACTGAGCCTTAGCTTCTAGCTGTATCTTAAGGTTAATCCTCATAAATAGAATCAAGCACCTACTTGACCGGAAGACCCTCATTTCATTAGTTGACGCTTCTGTATTCAAAAAGTTGTTCTACTGTTCCACTGTATGGAGTAATGCTTCCAAGCAGAACTTGAACAAGCTCCAGTCAGTCCAGCACTTTGTCTTTAAAGTGGCTCAGTGTTACGGACAAACTCCTCTTAAACACCTGTGCTATGGTTTTTAAATGTTTAAACAACCAAGCGCCAACCTACCTTTGTAATAAATTCGTCATACGTTCTTCTGTACATAATAGGAATACTAGGCATAATTCCGATTTAATTCTACCCAAATGTAGACTAGCCACCGGCCAAAGATCATTTGTTTTCCGGGCGGCAAAATTGTATAATGAATTGCCTTCTACTATCAAACAAGCCAATCACGTAAAATTATTCAAAAAGCGTTTGTATCATCACCTTAGATTACTAAATTTTGTCACTTATTTTAGCGTCTTATCTTTACCTAATCAATCTTATCTTTACCTAATCAATCAGTTTATCCTTTTATAGATTTTATGTTTTTTTTACCTTTTATATGCATTATGGCAGAATAGTGGTACTTTTTTTTGTCGTTTGAATAGAAAGGTAAAGGTAAAGTCACTGCTTACGAGCCGGAAGGCCCATCAGGCCGGCGCTTATCTCCGGTTTCCGTAGCGTGAGCCGAAGGGCGCGCGCGCGGAGCACCATAGTTAAGAAAAGTGGTAACCCATCAATGTTAGAAACTTTGGTTTTATAGCCATAACGTCATCGACCGTCCGTCCGTCCTTACGTCGGTCCTTCCGTACGTACATCCGTACGTCCACCCGTCCATGTATGCCAATGTGACCAGTATCACGCTAGTTTTGATACTGGACATCCATGTTAAGGTCAATTGACACCCGTCAAATCAAGGTATCCGCTGACCAGTTTCACGTGACCATATTGTGGGCTCAAGCTTAGAGCTCATTGAGGTCAGCTGTTTCTTTGAAATTGACCGCTGACCAGGTACTGGTTTTAGATTGGATCATAGGCTCAAGCCAGGTTAAGTCACCTAAACATAAACGAGGCTTCATTTTTCGCGCGCTTTCTGTGGCTTTACGCGGCTACACGGCCATACTTCGTCAACCATATTTCTTAACAGTCAACGCTTTTCGTGTTCATGTGGAAAACGGTTTGGAAAATGTTTTCTTTCTGCATTTTTTGCTTGTTTCAATCCAGTTTGACATATCATGATAGGCTCCACACTGGTGGGGTATAAACTTTAAGCTGAGTGTTTATTTTTAATTTGCTTAGAGCTGCTTTTTTCTCTGTATTGCAATTTTTGCGGCACATCTTTAGAAGCTCTGATAAGGTTGCATGATGCCAGGAGGGCCTGTGACTAGAACAGAAACGAAAGGAGAGAGAAAAAGAACGACAACGAAAAACAGAATACCAGTACTAGCTCAAACTTGGTGCTGTGGGAAAGTGCCGAATTGTGGTCTCTGTTGTCACGTTATCGTTATACTTTTACAGTTGGAACGCCTCACAACACATAATATATAGATTTAGCCAAACCTAAAATTAAGCGGAGCTCCCTGGTTATTTATTCTTACTGCCTGTAGGGTTAGTGAAAATAAAAGGTTTCGAATGGTCCGCATTTTGGTGTTTTCGGTTGCTGCTCAATTCATTTTCTTTGCTTTCTTCTATAGAAAAGTTCATTGCCTAGCTAATGAATTTCAAGGTAAATGTTACTTTAAAAACCGATATCGTATGAATCACGAAGCGATGAGATTCTTTTTTCGAGTGAAATTTACTTGGAGATTCACCAGTTTGGCAATGAATTTTTTGTTGATCCGCATAAGTTTTAAAAGAAAATAATTACACCCTCAGCGAGCGAATGGAAAAGGACAAAGCCATTTCAGAATCAACTGTCAATAGCCAGAGAATAGGAATTACGCTAAAATTAGAAACCATCAAAAACTTTGCCAGTTCAAGGTCAAAAAAAGAGTTTTACTCATGTTCTTTATTCCACTTTATCTCTGAAAACGAGATCATTCACATTTTGATGTATTTCATTGAAACACGCCATCTTGGGTTGGAACAAGAATCGGCAAAATGCAACCAAGAAAGGACGAACTTAAAACAAGGTCCGCTCCAACACTTGATTACCTTTAGGTGCTTTAAACAAACTTCTGAAAACACAAGGTAGTGAAATTTCCCCCTAATTTTACGACAACTCATTGCGATTACGTGTTTATAACATAAGGGCAAACTTTTTTTGTCACTGTCGAGGCAAATCGAAAACCACTTTGGCAAACGGATTTAAAAAGCACTTGTTCGCTCGCATTTCAGAGCAAAACAAACAAATCTACTTTTTCTTTATGTCCAAAAGAGTACAGATAATTGTTATTTAATTCCAGTTGACAATAAAAATTCGAGTTTCATTCCTGAACAAAGGAAAAACCGATTAAACCACTTTTTAAAAATACGCATCCACTTTAAATGACGCCATAGGCAGCCCAAGCTCGCGTCACTACAGACAGCCGTTGAGAATTTAAACGCGTTATAAGACTTTGTATGGGAAATAAAATACCGTCGATTATGAAGCCTAAAAAATGCTCAATTTAACGTTCATTCAATAAAATGAATAAAAATGACTCACCTCTGGTGTATTCTTGTGCCTTTTGGAGCTTATTTTACCGTTTCGGGAAGTCCGTGTTTTCAATGTTTTAAGACGAAGTCAAGGCTGTACACTAAGATTTCGACCGTTGTCAGCTCAGAGGTACCCTGCGAGCAGAGTCTCTTTCGATCTTCCTAGATAAGTCGGGAAGAGGAAAGTAGACTCTGCTCGCCGCCTCCACATTTTGTATTGAGCATGCGTTAAAAATTGAAAATTTATGTATCCGGTGTCAGTCCCTCGTGACCAGTAGCCACAAAACGAAGAAGAAGAAGTCGGAATGTTTTCGAACAACTCCGGCAAACACACGACAATCAAGGAATCATTTCATTGGAAACTCAAGATAGTCCATATATCTTAAAAATGCCATTTTATTTTTTTACTGAAAAATTTATAGGTTTCTGTCAGGCTAGTTTCTGTAACCGACACATATAGGAAAAACTCATGGGAATTCTAACAGTTAAAATTTCCACGCTGTTGTAAATTTCAAAATATTGATGACGCGTGGCGACTGATCATGCGCAAAAATAAAAAAAAACAGGTTTGACAAGTCGAAACTGGACTGACTCATCCAATTCTTTGGATGAGCGGCAAATCAAAGAATGTGGAGGCGGCGAGCAGAGTCTACTTTCCTCTTCCCGACTTATCTAGGAAGATCGAAAGAGACTCTGCTCGCAGGGTAGCTCAGAGGCGGTTTGCGACTCGAAAATCCATCCCAGCCGCGATTTTTTCACGCAAAGCTAAAGCCACATCATTTGCGAACCTCCGTGAATGTTTCGTCGTCAAAAATCCCCACGCACTTGGCTGGAAATGAGCATTTTCTGCTTCGATTCCACGATAGCTGATGAATTTAATAGCTGCTGATAACCGAACAGGACACGGAGCTTGGGTCCGAGGTCAAATTAACTCAACCCGATAAGGTACAGTCATTTCATGTACAACACTTACCCCATCCCCACAGCGGCTTCTCGAACAGCTCCATGGTTATGGGTGCAGCCTTGACTTCGTCTAAGAACATTGAAAACACGGACTTCCCGAAACGGTAAAATAAGCTCCAAAAGGCACAAGAATACACCAGAGGTGAGTCATTTTTATTCATTTTATTGAATGAACGTTAAATTGAGCATTTTTTAGGCTTCATAATCGACGGTATTTTATTTCCCATACAAAGTCTTATAACGCGTTTAAATTCTCAACGGCTGTCTGTAGGGACGCGAGCTTGGGCTGCCTATGATGACGCATCCGTAAAAATAGCAAACGGCTTGGTGTCCAAGGGAAAAATTTGTGCAGTAACTTTTTCCACCAAGTATGAGCTATTACTGGTATTCTGTTTTGTCGTTGTCGTTCTCTTTCTCTCTTCTTTCGTTTCAGATCTGTTCTAGTCATAGGTCCTCCAAGCATCATGCAACCTTATCAGAGCTTCTAGAGATGTGTCGTGCAGCAAAAATTGCAATACAGAGAAAAAAGCAAGTCTAAGCAAATTAAAAATAAACACTCAGCTTCAAGTTTATTACATTATAACTCGATTTTTGTCCCGCATTTCTTCCCTCCCAACGCAGGACTGACCGACGCACGGCAAGTAATTTCATATCTTTCCCGGCCGA
>OX421446.1:48708585-48721085 GCA_949126865.1 Montipora capitata
CCCATGCCGGATACGTGTGGACGGAAGGCAAATCCGCAAAAAAAGGTCGCCGATTTAAAAATATCTGAATACGTGTGCACGGGGCCTTTCCAATGACAGAAACGAAAAAAGAAGTCTTAAAAGATTCATAATAAATTTATGAGGTATAAAGGCACGAGCGGTTAACGAAAAGCGGAAGTAGCTTCGAATTGAAGCAAAGCAATAAATACCTGGTGAGTTATCTTCTTTCAAAAAACCCAAAATTTAAAGCACAGGCGGTCCAAGCTCACGTTGCGAGTAGCTATTATTTTGTTTAATCTTTATGCGAACGTTCAGCGCGTGAAACGTGACGTAACGACCGAGTTTGATTACACGAAACGTTACTCTCGCCTGGCAGCATATCGAGGTTTTGTGTTACAACGGCTTGAATTTATGACGGTTTGTATGGGGAAAAACGGTAATTGGCATTTTAGCCTAAATTTTGATATTTTTGCAATAAAAATGACTTACCTCAATGCCTTGTTGTCTTTTCTATTGTCATCCGCTTCTTAGCTCGATCCGAAGCTTTTTAAGCGAGTTATCGCTTTTTGGTTTTCCTCTAACCAAAAAGCGATAACTCGCTCAAAAAGTGATAGCTTACTTCTAGCCGTACCCTCCCGTCGAAAGAAAAACGGTAGGAAGGAGGGTACGGCTTCACATAGGCTGCTATACAGCCACATTAAGGGCCTCCACAGACGAAGCAAGTGGTTATCGGTAACTTTTTAGCTGTTGATAACAAAAAGTTCTCTAGTACAAAACCTCGCGTATGTGAATCAAGATAATGACTAAAAATAGAGAAAAAAACAAAAAGTCGACAACAAAGTAGTTTTCCTTCCAAAAGGAAAAGTACGATGACAAACGCGGCCGCTTTTCCCTTTCTCCCGTCTGAAAACCAAGTTATCGATTACGAAAGTTTATTTCGCAGCGACACAAAAATCAGCGGTTCTTCGTTCTGCCCGAAAAAAATAAAACATACACTTTACAATTAAGTTATCGGGCAAAACGTACAGGTGATCGAAATTTATATTTTTCGCAATTGGAAACGCATCTTCTAACTCTAACAGTTGTCGATTCAATTAAGTTTTCAACACGAAATAGTCATCCCTCGCAACTTGCCTCGTCTATGAAAGTCTCGGGATAAAAGACGATCAGGTCATTTCCTCTATGCTTTCGCTTAATTGCGCGTATCTTGAAACGAACAGGAAACTGTATTCCGGCTCCCTTCATCTGAAGCTGATAGCCTTCCTCAGCAACAAAAGTGAAGTGTTGAAACAAAACCGAGGTGAAAAGGAAGAGCTCAATTTTGGCCAGGGCTTCTCCAGCACAAACACGGCGCCCACCACCAAAGGGAAAGAAGTTATCAGGGTTTGCCACTAGCTTTCCATTCTCATCAATATGGCGGTAGGGGTTGAATATGGTTGGATTTTCCCAGCATTTAGGATCCATGTGAACCGCCTCTATGTTGGGAAACACGATAGTGCCCTTAGGAACACGGTACCCACGAAGTGTTGTATTTTCAATGGTTACATGAGGTAAAGCTAATGGAACTATGTTACCAACCCTTAGTGACTCAAAGATTGCTGCTTGGACAAGGGGGAGATCGGATCGGTCATTCAGTTTCGGTCGTCTGTCGCCAAGTACGTCATCTAATTCGCGCTGAATATCTTCTTGGTATTTCGGGTACGTTACCATGAAAGCTACCACGAATCTCAATGCTGTGCTCGTGGTTTCATAACCGGCAGAAAACATATCATGAATGGTTGTAACGAAACGATCTTCGGAAAAAAGATCGGCCTTTTCCTCCTCAGATTTGCACTCTGCTTCAAAGTCTCGTTGGGCACAAAGCATAGCTGAAGTGAAATCTTCAACTGGTTCTGTGGGATCAAAATTTTCTTTCGTTTGCTTTAATCGTTTTCGAATTATTTCGTGTATTTCCCGGACGGGCTCCATCCAACGTTCGTAGATCCTTGTTGGCAAATAACGCACCCAGGGGAAAAAATCCAAAATTAAAATTTTTTGTAAATCATCGACATTTGCTATGAAGGCCGCGTTTAGCTTCAGCATCCTGTCCAAGTCTGGACTTTGAGTATCGGAGCCACCTTTGAAAGTAATCCCGCAAATGACATTAGCCACAGCTTTCATCAGGTGATCAGCGGGATCGAAAAGTTCTCCTCTTTGGTCTTCCATGAATCGTATCAGTTTTTCAGCTTGGCATGTGACTCGGCTTTCTATTAGAGGAATGTTGGAAAGATACTGACGCAGTGCAGTCATGAAAAGTTTACGGTAAAACTTCCACGTAGGACCATACTCAGCAAAAGCAAGGTCTTTGCAACCTAGGATGAAAAAAAAAAAAAAGACTACACATTGAAAAAGGCAAGGGTGCGGTCACACCGCTAATTCTCAAACATCGGGAGATTATTCCGATTTAGCTTGAAGCTACTGACAGTATTGCCCCTTCACCCCCCCCCCCCCCCCACAACCTAGGAGGGGATGCTTGTCCATCTCATGGTTACCCTCAATAGTATGCCGCTAATGCCAAATAAGACACTTGGGTGGAGAGAGACAGTGTGGAGCAAAATTCCTTCTCAGCAACAGCAGACGGTTACGAAGCTATATAGCTAGGCGTAAAACCCCTAAATATTATTGCGAAGCCAAGTAACGCATTATTTAGTTGAGAATATGGTATCCCCCAACTGTAACATCAGCATTTGTATAGGAGGAAATCGCCCAACCCGATCACAAAAAATCGAAATTAATAAGTGCGAATTATGTTTGACAAAATTCTCAAAATGTTGTACGCTAGTCTCCCTTCTCGTGATCGTTTCTTAAATAAGGAAAGATTTATATAACTGCGGGCTGTTTTGAAAAACGTAATTACTCTTTGAATGAATATTTCTTTAATCGAGTCCTTTCACGGGAACACATGAGCCCAATAAACTGACCTGTTCGCAACTGAGTGCGAACAGCTCAACAACAGCTCAGTTGGTAGAGCATTGGGGTCGAATCTTAAATGTCCAGCTTTTTCCATTTTTTGCCTAAAAGGAACTCAGTAAACCTATTTTGTTTTACTCTAAAACCAATGAGCGCTCAAGTTAAGATGAAAAACTGTGCAAAAACAAAATTATCTGGAGCGTTTCAAGAGCTAGCGTGCCAATTGGAGAAATCGGAATTCGCTGTAGGGATTTTTTGAAAACTTTTTTTTTCAACGTACCTAATGAAAAGTCGTAATAAGCACGTGTTTGTGGTCTTCCAGCGTATGCAACAGATTTCATCAGTAGCACCTCCTTTACAGCTTCAGGCGTTGAAACCATCAGGAACTTGAAGCTTCCAAGTTTCAAAGAAATGTCGTCGCCGTAGTATTTGCTCAGACTACAAAACAAAATAATTAGAGTAACCGAAAGATGTCCAGAAAATGAAGTTATTAGTCGGAAATAATAAAAAGACTTCTTCCTCACACACCAGAGCGACAGGGCGGAAGCAAAATAGGAAATTGTTCGTTAGGGACTGGTAGCAATAGACCTCTTAGCTTGTAAGTTTTGTTTTAAAAGTTTTTTTTTCCCATTTCAACCTTCGTGATGTTCTCGGCGGAGTTTCCCTTAATTTGTTTTTTCATAAGTTATGCGTACATATACATGTGCATAAGACGACATTTGAAATTAGATAGACAGATGGATGGATGGATACAAAAAGATCTTTCTTTTCTCTTCAATTAATTTTTCATCGGTCATGTAACTATTTAAACTAGATATAATCAAAGATTAGTGGAGTGCGTTCGATTTTAAGGTGATTCCTCAGAAATTAAAGTTCCCGATGAATTTTTTTAAAACTTTCCCTGAATGTTCTCTACCAAGCACTGTTTCGAAAAAAATAATAAAAATGATAGGTCACCATTCTCGCTTAAGAGATATGATGGGCCAATCTTACCCAATTTATGCTTGTACTCGTGCTATTTAGGCGCATTATTCATCGGTCCACGTTACATTTTGCGGTAGCTCGATAGGTAGTTTATAAAAGTAATACTCGGAAAAAAACTTAACAGGTAGAAAATGTCCAGCATATAGAACAATATTATATAAAATTTGTGGAAACATAACACTATTTGAAACGACGTGGACGTAAAGCGTTCGTAGAGTCGTTATTTTTGCGGTCATAATTTGCATCACAGAGTAACGGGTTCCTGCACGCTTTCGCCTAGATCTTTTTTTGCTTCCGATAAATTTTTTTAGTTTTCTTTTAAATTAAGGGGCACAATATGCACACTATTATTATGCAATAAAAAATACAGGTCACCATGGTCGTTTAAAAGAAAATGAGCATTTATTTCGCTATCGAGCTTAGCTTGAGGGAAATTTCTTTCACTGTGTACGTGCACGCGCTAATTTGCGCGCGCTAATGACGCAAAAATCGTGCGCAGTAGGGATGCGCAGTGCAATACTGAGGAATCACCTTAATGTTCGCAATGGTCATTACATGTGATAACAAATGACTACCGTAAATCCCCTATATTGACGTAAATATAGCTAAATATAGCGACTAGCCAGCCGGTATATTCAGCCTTGGTGTTGCCCTTTGTCCCCGAATCCGACGTCATATTGCTTTCTTTTCCTTTTTTTATCCGAGCCCGATGGAAAAAAAGACAGTATCTGCTGAGCGCAAAATTCTCGTTCAAACTCTCGTGATCGGCCAAACGAAACAAAACTCTCGCAAACTCTCATGAAAAATTTGAGCAGGTTCAAATTCGATGAGAGCTCTCGAGAGTCGATGAGAGTAGCCGAGAGTGGATGAGAGTTCCTGGCCAAACGAGAGCGAGAGTTTCAATTCTCGACAACTCTCGCTCTTGTTTGGCAGGGCTTAAAAGCAGAGAGAAATAGAGCGAGAGACATAACACTTATTTACAACGGTTAGTTTTCAGGTAATGTTTTCCTTCTTAATATATGCCTCGCTGCCTCACATATTTTGTAAAACTAGCTAAAAAAGCGAAGAAGGCCTGAAAACGTTTGCACATTTCAACAATCACATTTATAGGCTTTTTTGTGTGAAATAAATGTCCAGTTGTGAGCTGCTTTGTTTGACTGTTAAATTGCAGTCGACTGAGTAAGCACATTTACTACGCTTTAGGTTGACTTTTTAATTAGTAAAGTATTTTGCTATTGTTCTGAACAGAAGAGAGAGGGAATAAAGACTGTCATGCAGTCAAACGGAAAATGTTGTGAAAGAGAATATTGTGCATGTAATTTCAGCTTAAGTTGTTGATTAAAATTGTTGGTCATTATTTGCAAGGCTTGTTTGTTTACTGCTGTTAGAGACAGGGGTTCTGCTTTTAGGCTTAGCTAAATCTAATAAGTATATATTTTTCTTGTTTTGACATCCCTTTAGAAACTAGGGGTAAAAAGAAGAGAAGTAACTTTATAAGACCATCAACAAATAGGTCGAATCAATATTGCACTGTACATGTTGTGCTAATCATTAGAGTTGTTTGGAGGGTTTCCTTGTCGAAACGCTTCGGTTAAATAAACGCCGACGATCTAACGAGACAACTCTGTAAAACGTCTATTCGACCTCTTGGACCTAACTCACCTTTCGAAGGTTTCGGCCATCTTGTCAACTTTCGTCTTAAGAGATAGGATATTGCCCACAATGGGCAGGCAACTCAAACGTGGCCCCGGAGGCATGTCTCTGAATTCGTACAACACTTTCACATAATGCAGAAGGAAAAAAAGCAGCAATACCAAAATGATACTTCCAAGGCTGAGTAAATTGCATATTTCAGTTAGCAGAAACAAAGCCATCGTCCACGGTGCACCGAGACGGACTGATAACAAAATTAGTGATGCAATGTGCCCACCATTAAACAAAGGTTATTACGTTCGCTATCACGCAAATGCTGAGTCACAGTGTCACGTAGGATTGCTTTCCACGCACGATCAGTTTGCCAATTCGCCGACATGCGAGAGCTCACGCGGTAAAATCTAATTGGACGAAAAATAAAAATCGCACGATTCAGCTCTGCAGTTGTACACTCGCATACAAGGTTATAAAGAATTGCAGGTTTAATCGCAGGTTTGGCCAGGGATTTTGTTCGCCTCAATTTCTTGTGCCACCCAAACGTCACTATACTCCCTTCAACGCGGTCACGTCTAACAAAATAATATGATCAACACGCTTCCTTAGGATTTGTGGTTTGGCTCAAATAATTCCATCAATTATAGACTGCAGCTTGGAATGCGTGTGCGATCATTTTCTCTTGTGTGAATAGCGTAGAGTTGAGGTCCCAGGCAACTTGTAAGGCTACACCAGCAATACAGCAATATATGGTAAACGAAAGTCTTCACTCCGCCTACACTCTGTCCTATGTTTAGCCAACTTTTCCCCCAAAGGTCACAGATTTAATTCTTGCCTGACCTTGTCACGAGTAGTGTACAGTGTGGATCGCGTTCTTATTGCAGTGTTTTGAAATTTTATTTAGTATGTAAATAAAATGACATCCTCCGACAAATAGACTACAGTGCAAGATCAGTGGACCTGTTCAAGACAATGCACCTACAGTGCAATATAAAGCTGTTTCGGGAAAATTTGTCCAAAAGAAGCGTAAGATCTTTCGAGACAATGCCGAAAGGTAGTATAGGAGATATTCATTAAAATAAATTCAATTTTGTAGTGAACGCCCAGAATCGAAGATGCCACGACCGTCCAGTGAGGACCTACCACAGGACGAAATCACATGTTTCCGTATTTCTGAAACGTGGCGGAAACATGCAACTCCATGTTTCCGTTATGTTTACGTCTTGTGGAAACGTGAAAATTCAAGTCTACGTGATTCCGTCACGTTTCCGGAACGGAAATGCCAAATCACGTTTCCGTCGTTTTTAAGCCTGCAGATTTCCGCCGTTGTTCGTTTCCGTCATGTTTCTGCAAACGGATTTGCAGTTGTTTTCTACATCTCCGGCAAAACACAAACGGGAGATGGTTCTTTTAACAATAATTAATCTTAACCTTTTAACCAGTAGGGACGAACTACAGCTGCAGCCGCAGGAAGTACCTCACCTCACATTTCGCAAAATGACAAATATAATGTGGTATGAGGAGTCTGGGCCACATGAGACATTTGTGTTAAATATAGTTAAATAAAATTTAACATAGTTAACGACTAGGAGCTAGTCTGGTCAGTAGTGTTTTGCAGGCGGTTGTTAGTGTCTTGGCCGTCTGGTAGCGTTGTTCAGCGTTTTGGTGCGTTCTGTAGCGTTTGTTATAGTTACATGGTTCACGACCGGGAGCTAGTCCGGTCAGTAGCGTTTTTGCAGGCGTTTGTTAGCGTTGTTATGCGTTTTTGTAGCGTTTGCAGCACTCTTTAGGTTGGGGGAGCCCTGGGGCTGACATGGTTCAGCGGTATTCCTGCGTAGTGCATGCGTTGTCCAATGTGCTTGCAGCGTGTTTGTTGCTCTGTTGGCGTGGCGTTGTGAGTCGGTTTAGGAGTTTAGTGGTTCTCGGCGTTCTTCTTCTCGCTTCGTTGGCTATCTCGGTCGCTGTCCAGGTTGAAATAAAAGTTCTTCGATCTTCGACCGTCTCCATCTCGTCTTCACCGCCGTGTTGTGGTTCGTCTTACTTTCTCTTGTACCAGTTCCGATAGTCGGCTCGTCGCTCAGATAGCGTGGCGTTTTCTTTGGCGGGCTTAGTGTAGCGGTTCCCAGTTGTGGTCAACAAAGGAAAACAACAATAGAGAAAACACAAGGATTTCTTCCGTCATCGACCGTGGTTTCCTCGTCCTCTGTCGTGTCTGTTGGTTTGTCTTTACTCGCTCATCGCTCTTTCGTGCCTCGGACCATCGTGTGCTCCGATACGTTTATTTTGGCGGGCTTAGTGTAGCGGTTCCCAGTTGTGGTCAACAAAGGAATACATTCTAAGGACTTCGTCAGTCATCGACCAGGGTTTTTTCTTCGGCGGCTGTCGTGTTTATTGGTTTGTCTTTCCTTCACTCGTCGCTCTTTCGTCCCTGGACCGTAGTGTGCTCGCCGATCCGTTCGCGTGGCCAAAGGATTTCGTCCTTCATCGCCCGCGGTTTTTTCTCGCTCTTTGTCGTGTTTGTTGGTTCGTTTTTCACTTCTTTTTCGTGGTCGCCTCTAACTCGCTCGTCGCTGGTTTGGTGTTCGATCATACATCATGCCGAACCCACCTCGTTCAACCAACAATAGCTTGTCCGCTGGACTTCGTTCGGAGGACATACCTCTCTTGTCCCCCGCGCCGATGGTGGTTTCTACGGCTCCCTCTGGCCCCGTGGCGCCTTTGGCCGTCGATTCGATCGCCGAGGCTGTTGTTCGCGCGCTTGGAAGCACCCTTCCGACTATCATCTCTTCAATTCAAGGGAGCGCCCCCTCGCCATTACCCCCTTCCGTCCTTGGCACTTCTGTTGGCGTCACTCCATCTAGCTCCTCTGGATCGACTGCTGTTTCTTGTGATGTCAATGTCTCGTCTATGGCTTTTGGGGCGTCATCAGGTACGTTTACTTTGCCGGCCTTCATTCCTACCTTTTCTCCTGTGTCGGCCATCACTGACTCAAGCTCGGCCCGCTTCATGGCCCCCATTACCTCTCCAGTCGCGAGTCCCAGTGTATCCGGCAGCCTGCCAAGTTTTGGTAACTCTGGATCAGTGCCTACGTCTGAGAAGGCTTTCATTGTTGGTCCTGGTCATGCACCAGTCCCGGCAAAATTGGCCAAGAAGATCATCGAGGGCCAGTTCGTGGAGTTGGCGGATCTACTTACAGTCAATCTCCGAGCTGGGGATCAGGAACCACAGACCTTCCTGGAGGGTAAACTCCTGGTGTCCAACGTAAAACGCAGGCAGGTTGAAATCAAGGATATTCTTACTTGGACTGAGGCCTTCACGATTTTCCAGCTGGTCCTGTGTGCCTCTCACCCCCTGCGTTGGTTAGACTTGACCAGATATAAGCTGTTCATTATTCAAACAGCCCGCCAATATCCAGGTCTGGCTTGGCTTGAATACGATTTGGCCTTCAGAAGGGATGCCGCTGCCTCGGGCCTTACGGATTGGTCCAAAATGAATTTGGATCTGTATAGTTTTCATTTGCGTTTGCCAGCATCGTCCTCACTGCAACCAAGGCCGTCTTCCCTTTCCGGGTTTCCTCAGTCTTCCTCAGACAGCCCAGACTCCCACCGACGCACACCATTCTGCCATTCCTGGAATGAAGGGAAATGCCGGTGGCTATTTGGGAAGTGCAAGTTCTGCCACAACTGCAGCAATTGCGAGGGAGAGCATACCAAGGCTAACTGCCCCTTTCCCCGCTCAGCTGGATTTCGTTCCCGTTCCCGCTCCCCCTCCCCTGGAGGGAGCAGGGGACAGTACTGAGGGGCGAGGTTCGCCCAGTGTTGTGTTTGTACATAGTTTGAATGATGTGATTGCGTTGCCTCGCCAGCCGTATGGATTGCCTCAGTTGGCAAAGTTGTTTTGTCCTGTTCCAGTTTCAGTTCCAGTCTCAGTTCCCGTTTCTGTTCCAGTTAAGCCCAGCGTTCCAGTTGTCTCTTTTGCCCCGTTATCTCCGGTGTCTCAGGTCACACCATTACAGTTGGATCAATTTCAAGCCGAATTATGCCACCATCCCAACAAGTCAGCTGTGGCATTTGTGACTTCTGGCATATGGGATGGATTTCGGATAGGCTTTGACCCATCCCTGGTGTCCCTCAAATCTGCATCTTCAAACATGCGTAGCTCTGCTGAGCACCCATCAGTGATTGACTCCTACTTGCAAGCTGAAGTCTCTTCTGGCAGGGTGGCAGGTCCTTTTCCAGTGCCCCCGCTTCCGTCATTGCAAATAAGTCGTTTCGGGGTGATCCCCAAAACTAATCAGCCTGGGAAGTGGCGTCTCATTTTAGACCTATCATCCCCAGAGGGGCAAAGCGTCAATGACGGCATCCCTAAGCCCCCGTTTACAGTTCAGTATGTTTCAGTGGATGCTTTCATTGATGGCATAATGTCTCTGGGTCGAGGAACGTTAATGGCCAAGTTCGACGTGGCCAGTGCATATCGGAATGTGGCTATCCACCCAGACGATCGCCCCCTTCTTGGCATGAAGTGGCGTGGGCAATATTTTGTGGATTTGGTGCTCCCTTTTGGGCTGCGTTCAGCACCATTTATTTTCACCGCCATTGCAGACCTGGTTGAATGGATCCTGGTTCACAATTATGAGGTTACATTTCTCCGTCATTACTTGGACGATTTCCTCACTTTGGGCCCACCGGCGTCCCCTGTGTGCCACAACAACCTTCAAACCTGCGTTCGTCTGTGTACAAAACTTGGCCTTCCCCTTAATCCAGATAAGTTGGAGGGACCCGCGATTCGTCTTACAATCCTTGGGATTGAACTTGACTCCGAGAACCTTCAGGCTCGCCTTCCGACTGACAAGAGAGATAGGATTGTTTCACTGTTAGATGAGTGGTCGGCAAAACGTTTTTGTAAACGTCGCGAGCTGGAATCCCTGATTGGCCATCTCCATCACGCCTGCAAGGTCGCCCCACAGGGTAGGACATTCCTTCGCCGGATGATCGACTTGCTTTGTGCCTTTCGCCGTGATGATCACCCCATTAGGCTTAACCAGGAATTTCGGCGGGATTTAACCTGGTGGCGGGAACTGTTCTAAACTTGGGATGGCCTCAGTTTTTTCTGCATGCCCACATGGGCACCTCTCCCGGACTTCCAGGTCTCATCGGATGCAGCGGGCTCTTTGGGCTATGGAGCTATTTTTAAATCCCACTGGTTTGCTGGTGCCTGGTCAGCTGCACAAAGTTCCTCATCTATAGCGTACAAGGAGCTCTTCCCAATTGTAGTGGCAGCCTATCTGTGGGGCGGTCAGTGGGTATCTCGGCGGGTCGAGTTCTTTTGTGACAATGAGTCTGTGGTGGCTGTACTTAAGTCTGGCACCTCGCGGGACAAAAACCTAATGGTGTTGCTGCGTTATTTGACTATGCTGGCCATCCATCATTCCTTCTCATTTACAGCTTCATCTGTTCGAGGCAAAGCTAATCCAGTTGCTGATGCACTCTCTCGATTCCAATTTCAGCGGTTCAGACGCCTGGAGCCACAGGCCGACCCAACCCCGTCTCCTATTCCTGCTTCCCTTCTGGCAGCGCTTCAGATGCCTTGACTCAGAAGTGTCGGTTCTTAATTACCCAAGGTCTTGCACCTTCCACCCGACGAGTGTACCGATCCGCCCAACGTCGATTTACAGACTTTTGCCGCCAGGATGGTCGTGCAAACCAGGATGGCTCCATCCCCCCAGCCACTGAGGAGACTCTCATGCGCTTTGCTTCCTTCCTGGCCGACAACCTGAACCATTCCTCCATCAAGGTCTATCTATCAGCAGTGCGCTCCCTTCACATTGACCATGGCCTTCCCGACCCGCTAGTCAACTGTCTTCGTTTGCAGCGTCTGCTAAGGGGTATTAAGCGAGTTCAAGGTCCAGTGTCACCCAGGCGCCTACCTATCACCGTTGATCATCTGAAGGTCATTCAGTGCTCTTTGGACCTGTCTACTAGAGACCATGTGATGTTGTGGGCTGCGTGCTGCTTGGCATTTTTTGGGTTTTTGCGTGCGGGCGAATTCACGGTCAACTCGGCCTTTGATCCTCACACCCATATGACTGTTAGCGACCTGCAAGCGGACTCCTTGGTGAATCCCTCTTGTTTCAAAGTCCGTATCAAGTGTTCCAAGACAGACCCCTTCCGTGCGGGTTGTGATATCTACTTGGGGCGTGGCTCGGGCTCTGTGTGCCCCATAACAGCGTTGGGCACGTACTTGTCTCTGCGTGGGTCTGCTCCAGGGCCCCTGTTCTTGTTTAGTGATGGTCGTCCTCTTACCCGGCAGCAGCTATCATCATTTTTGCAGTCTACCCTACATGGGGCTGGGTACTCCGGCGCCTACTCCGGCCATAGTTTCCGGATTGGGGCGGCGACCACTGCAGCGGCACGTGGTGTTCCGGATCACCTGATCAAAACCTTGGGGCGTTGGTCGAGCGAGGCATACCAGATCTATATCAGAACTCCAGTTAGTTCCATTGTCCGTGTTTCCTCCCAGTTGGTGGCGTAACAGGTAGTGGATTTCTCTGGTTACCAGCGGGGGTGGGTGCCTCAGGTTTGGGCTATCGGGGGCTTAGGCCTAGTTGCCCCGAGCCCCCTTGCTCCGGGTTCTTCTTACCCGGAGATCCCTTCGGCATGGCGCGGGGGGCTCGTGGCTTGGTTGCGGGTTGGGCAGGCCAGTCGGGTGTTCTAGCGCCTTGGGGATGTGACTGCGGTTGCAGCCCCCAGGCTTCCTGGGCACCTACCCTCCACTGGCGACGTGGGCGTTAAATATAGTTAAATAAAATTTAACATAGTTAACGACTAGGAGCTAGTCTGGTCAGTAGTGTTTTGCAGGCGGTTGTTAGTGTCTTGGCCGTCTGGTAGCGTTGTTCAGCGTTTTGGTGCGTTCTGTAGCGT
>OX421446.1:48731085-48738585 GCA_949126865.1 Montipora capitata
TGGCCTCCATTCAGATCATTAGCCACCTGAAAAAAACGTGCAGAGCCCGGTTGCTCAAAAGCCGATTAACGCTAATCCCAGATTAAAAGTTAACGAATGAGTATATTTTTCTACTCCTAAATGTTGTTCAACGCTGGTACTCGCAAGAGACACTAACTGAAAAAGCGAAAATGAGCAATTTGAACTGACAAATCAAATTTAAGGTTTCCGACGCGGAAACGCGTTTTTACGCGAATATTCAAGGTTCGATTACGTTGACGGAAACATGAACAAACTCGTTTCCGTAGCATTACTTCGTATATCCGCAAGCGTTATCATGAAAATACGCTAGCGGAAACATGCGTTTCCTTCAAAGGAAAACCGACGGAAACGTACGGAGAAAGTGGTCCGGTTCCGTCGTAACCGCAGCCACGGAAACATGGATAAACGACAGGTATCCGCTACCGGAAACATGTGTTAACCGTCGTGTTTCCGCAACGTTGTCACGTGTTTCCGCAACCTTTCAGTCTGCGGATTCTTGGCATTTCGTCCTGTGAGGTTCATTAGCAAAAACGATGGCTCTGCACGAACACCACGATTTTTGGTACATTTCTCCGACTTTCTCTGCAAAACATGACATAAAATAAGTAAGCTTAAAGTCCGACGTCAGAATCATGCCTTCTATGTGAATCGTAACCCTTTGTTACTAATTCAGGGCCTGGATCATTTGACTGAATTTTGAAACTCACTCATATCTCAATGTCAGTAACATAGCTTGAGCATGTATTTCTACGTTTACCATAATGCCTTTCGGTATTCTCGCGTACGCTTTTATGCTTCTTTTGGACAACCTTTCTCAAAACAGCTGTATAATTGTCGTTGTTTAGTGGCACAATACTGAGACTTGCAAAGCGATCACAGTGCCGTTTTTTTGTCATTTGAAAAGAGCAGAAAGCTAAAAGCACTACGTAAAATTTCAAGAAAAATTGTTGTCCCGTTTTTGTAAGGTAACTCGTCTGTGCCAAAGAGGAGTCGACTTGTCAACTTATGCAGTACTGCTACTAAAAAAGACTCTTTTTAGGCTTCTGTCGCAACTGCATAACTGCCCATTTCACCGATGATCTTTCTAACACCAACCATCGCAGTTCAAAGTATATATCATGCAAATTTGTTGCGTGCATCATAACGTGATTTTGTAGCCCAAAAATACAGGTGTTTTAGAAGGGGGATTTTTTTTCAAGGATCAAGAAAGAAATAACTTAGAACTTAATTAATATAGTTTCATTGTGGCGTATGATGATTGATCGACCAGGACATGCTACTGGACTACGACGTTGGAGTTCGCAGGCTCGCACCCATGACGGACCAACACGCGAGGTTTTAAGATAGCTGAGAAGAAGTGAAGCCATTACTTTAACTTTTAATTAAATTTCTTAATTTTAGCTTTAATTTCAGTGGTTTTACTTTCGGTTGAGCGAAGGTCCCGTTTCACAACTCCTTTGTGTTCATAAACTCCGTGGAACGTTAAAGAACCCACATACAGGCACAAAGAGTAGGGCGTGAAGTTCCCGCTGTTGTCTCCTTCGGGCAAATAAAGAGAACGGCTTTGGACTTTGCTTGGAAAGCGAGCTTTCTTAAAAATTGTAACTCAACGCAATTTTGAGTAAGATGCTTTTAAAAACAGGTACCAAAGATTTAAGCGCAGCTTATTACTTATTCATATTCCACGAGCAGCCGCGAATTGAAAGCCTCACCACGAACTAGTCGACGAGAGTTTTTTGTCAAATTTATTTATAACAGAGATATTAAAAACGGAGGAGGTTCACGGGATTTTTATGGCAATATTACTTCAAAGCAAAGACTGTTAACATGGATAGCCTGTGCTGGGAGTGACATGAAATAGATTTAAAACTCAACTACCCACGTCGCCTTTGAATCAAAGGTAAGAAACAAGGAAGCGATTTCGTGATTCGCCATGTGTTTTCGTGGTTAAAAACATTTCAAATAACTATGATGTGTGACTTGAAAGTAGCTTTCGTTTTTGAAGTGCAATAATGGGGGATTACTTTATAACGAAATGTGGTTTTATTGCTGTATTATCTACAGTAAAACGAGGACTTAATAATTATGGCATGTTTTGATTCTCTACGGTCAGATGGTGAATACCGTAACTGGTTGTTATGTTTTTTTTTTTTTTTGTTATTTACAAAGTTATAGAGGAATTTCTCGTGTCATATTTTGTCCCATTTGAAAAGCACGGGAAAATTGACCTAACGAAATATACAAAGATAAAATAAAATGTCAATGGTGGACATCGAAATACCGCACTAAGTAAAGTTAATAAAAAGTGATTGTTTTAATAACTGAGTTTGAGATCAGCTAAAAGTGTCTGTCAGGTGATTATCCACAGGGGAGGCAGAAGTCTGATAAACAAAAAATAGTCAAACTCTCAACTAAAACGAAAGGACAAACTACCGGAAAACTTTTATTTTTTATGAGTACTTTACTGTTTATTGGAGGTTTTGCGAATTTTCTTCATGAATTCCGGCAACTGGCGCAATCTTTTACGCCTTTCAAGTTGTTTGTGTGAAATCAAATGAAAAGAGAAATTTAAAATTGCTTCTGTTTCACGGAAGTTCGCATCGTTTTATATTTGCTTGTTTTTATCATCAGTAAGTAAAGCCGCTCTTCATGAAAAAAAAACATCAATAATAATAATAATAATAATAATAATAATAATAATAATAATAATAATAATAATAATAATAAATGAATAATAGCAATAGATGGAGCTCAAAATTATGGCAGTCATAAAATTCCGATTGGATTCGATTTGGAACTACTCAAGTGTATTAAGGCTTGACCAGCCTAATTATTATGCATATTTTTGTTTGAAGGGAAAGCATTTTGTCCAGGGCCTCTGAAACTTGGCAGGCCGTTAGTTATCGGTATTGTTATAACTTTTCCAAAATGTCCCGTATCACATTCTTGTCACGTGACACGAAATCTACCTATAACAGTTATATTTTTTAGTCAATAATGGGGAACACTCAGCTACATTATATCAATCTTGTTTCTTGGTTATTCGATGACCCCTTCTAAGGGCCCTTAAGAGCAATGAACAATTGAGGAAATAGGTCACGTGACATGATAACCATCCAAATATCTTAAAAGGTAAATACGGAGTACCACATTAAAAGGCGGCATTCGGTAGGCACAGTTGTACTAAACGTGTTAATACCAAACATATTCAAAAGTTTGAATTATAAATGTTCCCCATTTTTGAGTAAAGGATATACACGTTATAAGTTGTTTTAGGGTCACGTGACCAAAGTGCGATGCAAAATATTTTGGCAAATTAATAACAACACCAATAAAAAAACTTTCTGCTAAGTTTCATGGACATTGTACAAATGCTTCTCTTCAAATAAAAATATGCATAATAATTAGATTCACCAAGCCTTAAATTAATTAATACACTTATATAATCTGTAAACTAAGGCGACCTTCGTGCACTCTTGCCTGCCTCTACTTACCAGTTGCCCGATAGTTGGCGGTCATATGTAGAAAAAAGTCAGCAATTAAAGTCATTTCTTCATCCAATTCAAGGAATCACACAGATTTTGAGATCATGCAAATAACCACAGTACATGGACTGCTCGTTTTGGTCATGTGCATCCAGGGACTTTTAGGTGAGTATTTCGCTATGTCTGTCATCCCATAATGAAATACGTTTTGGGGGTTTCTTTACCTAAACACAATACTCTCTTTACTCGTGGGACTGTATCATGCTTGAACTGGATATCCATTGTTTTAATGCAAACAACCCCCCCCCCCCCCCCCCCCAACAAAAAAAAACTGCATTATGGTATTGGCAAAAAAGCGAATGGCCTTATTCAAAGAGCGCAACTTACTCTGTGGGAAGAGTTGTGACCAATAACGTAGGGACAACTCGAAACTGCATACATGAGTCCTTTACTATTTTACATAAGCTGTTCCACAACACACAACATTATGAAAGAGAGAATTTGCAAAATGGTAGCGAAAAGGGGCAGCCTCATGAGTTGCGCATGCTCGGGAAATCGCCCTTAAAGCGCTCTTGTTTATCAAGGCCGCCATGATGGATTCTTCGGTAAGTGGGAATGTTTTGCATGGAATGTCCTCGAATTCTTTATTTTGACATCTAGCCGAACCCGCAAAATCAAACTCTTATCGTTTAGGAAAGATCACATGGATGTAGTTGTAAGAGCTCGTGCAGCACGAAGCGCAAAGGAAACAGCAACAGAGGATGTCCGTGCAACGGCCAGAATTTATTGTGCGGAGACAATTGTAATTGCGGCACGAGGGAAAACCACTCTCTTTTGTACTGTTTCAGGTCAGAAATCGTTTTTTTGCGACCAGAGTTTTTTAGTTTACCTCCGTGGCCGCCTCCGCCACTTGCATCCGCCATCTTGTTTTAGTCGGGACAATCTTGAAATATTCTGCAGAATTTTTCAAGTTTTGAGCTTCGGCCAGCACATGCGCAATTCATGAGATTTATCCTTTAAAACTTACAGTTAAGACATGAATATCCATAGAAATCACGGATTTACTATGCCCTACTGTGACAACGAAAAAAAAAACCTATTTGTTGCACTTGTAGAAGTATCATCATTACTAACTCATAAGGTAGTATATGAGAGAGGAAATGTGTGATCGCTTGAAAGAAGAAAAGAAAATCTCCTTCATCGCGATTTCATGAATGTTAAAAATTGACTGCAAGTATTAAGTAGCGTCGAAAACAACTGAACGAATTACAGTATTTGCGATTGGGAAATCGAACTCTTTACACCGTGCAAACGATCAGCATGAATTACAATAATTCCAACAAATTTAAACAAATGAAACTTAAATCAAAGTGCAGATTATGCTAGCTGTAATTTAATGTTATTAATAATTTATGGGAAAAAAAATTCTCCATTCTTATTGGTTAAGATAAATTTTCAGGTAACATAGTACAGAAGAGAGGTTATTATTGAATGCAAAAAGAGGCAACAAACCAGGCATTCTAATTGGTCAAGAAATCCGCACATAGCCAATCAAATGCTAGCCCTTGATAGCGCAATTTTTGCAAGATTACGTGATACGCGTGCGTTTCTTCTGCTTAACTACGACAGTCTCGGTGTTTTACCATTGTCTATTATTAACAAGTAATCACATCATTTTTCTCGTGCAATTTGGAATAAATACACACTCCGACATAAATTCTTTCAAACTGCAAATTGCAATCACCCCAAGGGCTCGTCCAGTTTTGGTCGTCTTTAAAAAATGTATTCCAAATTGCACTCGAAATCATGTGATTACCTATACATAATTATAGTATTCTTTTCCAGATGGTCTTAATTATGCAGTTAACTTCTTCCTGTTTTGGATGTCATTATCTGATAGGTCTTCCAGTTGACAGGGAACTTGTTCGCGTGAAGAGAAAAAGAGAAACAGGAAATGAACAAGATGCAGAGCTTGTTCGGAAAGTACGCAGATTACTGGAGGAAAAAGAAACTGAACTACGCCACAAAAGACGCTTCTTCGCGCGAGAAGATACCGAAAATGAACCACAAGAGGGTTATAAAAGCAAAATGGAGGCACGATCGTCCCGCTCAGCACGTGAGGATAATGACATTACTGCGGGACGATCTGAGAGATTTCGATTCAGAATCCGTAAAAGAAGCTCCGGCGAAGACGAAAGCATGTCACTCCCAGAGAATTCTTCCGGCTCAGGAGAACAATTGGAAAGTAGTTCAGCATCTGGATTTGGATTATGGGGCCCTAAATCCAGATTATCAGAAGCTTTGGCAAAGCGAAATGAAAAGCGAAGTATGAGCGCAAATTCACTGAATAGTCTTATAGCTGCATTGAAAGCGATCAGCTCTCTTACGCCAGGGGAGCCGGAAAATTCAAGCGAGGCAACGGAGATGTCCGGTTCCGGTGTCACAGCTTTACCGGAAATAGAAGAGGAAGATGATAAACTACCAAAGTTTTTTCAAGAAGAGGGAAGCTCAGCTAGCGGAGAAAATCCTGAAGAAGCCTTGAAGAGAATAAATGAAGCAGCGCAAAAAGAATTAAACGGAACAGTGGAACATAAAAGCAGAAGAGAAACAAACAGCGTTCTTGAAGAAAAAAGACTTACAACTAAAGAGAACTTGGTCAGAAGGGAACTACAAAGCGATTCACTTGCGGATGACTTAGTAGCCGCCGTAGAAAACGAAAAGGAGAGCTCCGAGACTGAATCAGATGATGAGGCTTCATATTCAGGATCTGCACAGCAAGAAAACAAAGATGAACATGAAGAAATAACAAATACTGATTCAACCACCGAACAGATAAAAGATGGACCGGAAGTGCCCATGACAAAAGAAGTCGAGCCTTTGCATTCATTGACAGATGCTCTTCTCCAGGACTCGTTCTCTCGCACCAGAAGATCATCACAAGAAAATTTCTTTCTGCGTTCAGATAATAAATTCGGCGAAAACGACGCCTTAGATGGTGGAAGTCTTATAGCGCGGTTTTACCGCGACCAAGACGCACATAACGACGCACCAGAGCCTTCTGATATTTCATTGGCATCCCTTCCTAGCGATACCCAAGCTGTGCTCGGCGACGGCGAACAAGAAAAACCCGAAAAACGAGAGGCACATTATGAACCATCCGGAGACCTTACGGAACCACGCGTAGTATACACGCGTGAATTAAGGGACGCCCCGGAAGCAATCATAGAGCGTCCAGCGGTTTACTCTCGAAGCACAGACGAAAGTGAGATGGATTCGAGTTACGGGGGGGAAGATGATGACGATGAAGCCACACTAACCATTCACGAAAGAGAGATCAGGGATGATGGTAGGAAAAAAAATCTATCTTTTAACAATGGCTGACGCCACGTGAAAAATCGTTAATATTAAGGTACGCGTATTTTGTTCAATGTAAACTAGATAGACGAATCATGAAATACTTTTGGTGGTGCAAAGCAACATTGAAACCCAACTTTTTCTTCATGTTGCCATCTTCGTTTCGTAAGTTTTCCTTGAAACACTGACGACTGGCTTGACGATTCATCATGTGACCAAGTTCTGTTTGATTTGATTGGTTGGATAGTTTGTTAACATTAATGAACACAGACGCTATGAGATAAACTTTTACATCAGAGATGCTGTTTTGTTTTGTTTATTTGTTAAGTAGATTAGCATACATTGGCAGCTATGGGCTGATGTGGACTTGCTGTAATTTGACACTTACACTCAAAGGCCAGACCTCTTTTTGAACGGTCCTCAGAATTACTTACGAACAAGTGTTGTAAGACGGGGCCTACGGTGTATAGTCTTACCTGAAAAGACTTGAAAATCTTACCATTTGCTAATGGAACTGCAACGGAAGCACTTTCTTCTCAGTTATTTTAAGACCCTGAGTGCTGTGCATGACCCGTTTCTCGAAAGTCCCGAAAAGCGAAATACGAAACTGCCACCCGCTTGTTTTGATAAGCTGGTCTTT
>OX421446.1:48748585-48756085 GCA_949126865.1 Montipora capitata
TCTATTTCGACGAGGGAGAAAATTTAAAGCGGAGCACCCAGACAAACACCCTCAAGTCAGGTTAAGATGGACTGTAACTCAGCCCCTCTACGAAGGCAGATGAGGGAAGGACGGATGATGAGCACAACGTCAGTCTGACTTCTCCACTGAGAACACCACAAAATATTCCCAGATGGTCGCCTCTCATAAAGTACTACTATAATCAAAAAATCGTTTCTTTTTTTTTCTTTGGATTTCAAAACTATGTTAACTAAACACTAAATGACCAGAATTTCAAGCCTTGATTTAAAACTAAAAAGAACTGGAATTTTTCTTTTTTAATGGTCCGCCATTACTAACTTTAATTAAAAATTTCCAGAGAGCTGGATCGAAGAGAAAAGGAAGTCAGAACCACTAGTTTAAGTATGCAATGCCTGAGTTCGCGGCTGCATTAATATACAGCACGGCAGTTTCGGGCTTTCAGACTTTTAAACTCGTGTTTTGCACATAATAAGCTGCATCTACATGCTGAAATTCTAATCTAGTGGGTAAATTTAAAGTTGAAAAAATTAGATAATTAACTTTAAAATCTTTTTTTCTAATTTGCTTGTTAAAAGCATTAAGCAGTAAATGACGTCACTTTTAACCTTGATCCAAACTTCTGAGGAGCAATCGCTCAGTTTTGAATGTGAAAAAATCCAAACTCAAAGTAAAAACGCCTTTGGATAAAAATCAACGAGCCTCAAAATTTTGCCAATCAGGTGTTATGCAAACACACTTTAAAAATCTAAAGAAAGAAGGAAGTGATTTTTTTGATAATATTGGCACTTTAATTGTAACATCGTCCAACCGAGATTAGCTTCCGCGAACAACGGAAACCTGTTTTTTCCTTCGGGTCCACCACACACCGTAAATTTTACGTTGATGACCATTACTTCATTGATGTTATTGGCATAATTAAGATGATAGGCATCATTCTTTTATGTTTTTCAGCAGTTTTAAATGGTTAATGCAATGATTCATTCCACTTTTTGGGCATTTTGGGTGTCATGAAATGACATCATTTTGCGTGAGTAATTAGGGTTAGCGTTATAGAGCGAGTTTCAATCAAGTTTCGTAAAACCAAAATCAAAGTAATTACTTTGGCCAACCAAAAAGGAAGGAAACAATCCAGTAAAACAATCAAAATTCGACGTAATTACAGGTAGCCGACACAAAGCGCGGGAAAACGTGCACGCGCGAGCCACGATTGGTTTTGGTTTCACTTCTGATTGATTGAAAAAATGGCGCGAGAACTTTGAACCAATAACTGAGTGAAGTAATGCAAGACCAAAGCAATTTGCTAATTACTTTCGACACTGGATTGAAAACCGCTCTATTTTGGTCGAGGTAAATCCAGCTGTTATCTTCATCCGAAGAGCATAGTTTAGTTGATCGAGAAGAGCATTGAGACACTTCGTGACGTTTATTAAAATCAGTGTGCATCGCGTCACTTGCATTTCAGGGGCTCGTTTCTCGAAAGTCCCGAAACTTTACGGGCTACTTTCGGGTGTCACAAATCCCTCTGTATCCCAAGAAAAGGGAGGATTTAAGTCGTCAAACTTCACAGTCATTCTGCTTTTTGTTACCTTGAAAACATGTTGATAGATCGGCTTTCCAAAACAAGTCATTGGCAAATGGTATTTTCGCGATCGGGCCCGAAAAGTTTTCGCGAGTTTCGAGAAACGGGCCCCTGGACATAGCATTTTCTTGCGCCGACGATTCCTAAAATACTCATTTATCGCTTTATTTCCACCAAATTTGCAGAGTATGCTCACTCTCTGGATAAAGCAAAACCAGTGAACAAAACTGTAAAGGAGGATAAAACAAAAACAGTGAACAAAACCGTAAAGGAGGAAAACAGTGGAGAAGAGGCGAAGAGAAGCACTGTAAAAGTCCCAAGTAAGTTCTGAAGTAATTCCTTGACTCTAAATTAATTCAGGACTTTCTACCGTGATAGTGTGGGTAGGGAATTGACTTGACGAGTGACGTACGACAAATGTCTACTTTTTAGAAGGCTCGTGTAAATCAGCTAATTAGAAATAAATTCAAACTGAAAATAAAACCTCAAATAACTTCGCCAGGTCACACCCACCGTCTGAAAGGGATCAAGTAATAGTCACAGACTAAAGGCCCCACAAGGGCACTTCATAACCACAAACAAATGAACTAGGACACAGAATATTAAGCTACCAGCGTAGCCAAGGAGGTAATTATATAAGTTTAGAGCAACCGAGTGGCAGTACATCTGTTTAAAAATGGCAACTAAGAGATGAAAAGCAAACGTCAAAAAAAACGAAAATAAACATCGCATTACACGCAAACTAATAGCCAATCCTTCTTTTTCAGACGGTGGTGTTGACCCGTTTCTCAAAGGCATCTTTAATCAGATTTCCAATGAAATGAAAGATAATTCTTTACAACGGAAATGATATTTCAGGTAAGAATTTCACTTGTAAAAACAGGGAAAAAGAAAAGGAAACAACACTCAAATATCCTTGAATCCCCTCCCGCATCCTTAAAAGTTTTAAAAGCCTCACAAAACTTCTACTTATCATTACTATATGTCACTGTTATTATTATCATCATCATTAAAATCATCGTCACCATCGTTACCGTCCTCGTCATCCTTATCATCAACAACCTCATCATACTCAGGTCATCAATCATCACCATGGTCATCAATCATCATCATCACCATCGTCATCATCATTCAAGTAAAGTTGCAATAAACACATATCAGCGAGTACAACAAGAAGACATTTAGAATACTGCTAACAACATCAAATAAATTTATTTCTGAAAACTCGTGAAATATCAATCTCTTTAGTGCATCCTGAGGTCGTACCCAGATCTCACTCTGTATGACCGTGGAGATCTAGGTTCGAGATTAAGTGCATCCTCCCCGACCATTACCATTTTCGAACCATCTTAGCCTTAATAAGAAAGCCGAATAGCTTTTAGAACCTCTGTACGGTGGCCAATTTACATTATCAACTCCGTTGATAAAACCTAATTTTCGAATATTAAAAGCCTTGTTTGTCCCCTCAGCCTTTTTTTCTTAACTGTGTGACAAATCGATGAATCTATCAATCATTTACCCAAGCGAGCTAGTAATGTGAGAAATACATGAAAGATATTAAGCATCATCATCAATTGGGAACTCGGAAAAATCAGAGCCCCAGATGGGATTTGAACCCACGACCCTCCCGTGATGTAGTACGGATGCTCTAACCACTGAGCTACTGGAGACTCTGTGGTGAGCAAGAATGAAGTGTGGGTATAGACTACAACTGCATCACGCGGTCACATTAAGGCACATCAGAGATGCAACCAACCAACCACCCAAGCGAGTAATGTGAGAAATACATGAAAGATATTAAACATCATCACCAAGACCATCAACTGGGAACTCGGAAAAATCCGAGCCCCACAGTCATATATGTTAAAATAAGACTATGTGACCGCGTGATGCGGTCGTAGTCTATATCCACATTTCACCCTTGCTCACCACAGAGTCTCCAGTAGCTCAGTGGTTAGAGCATCCGTACTACATCACGAAGGGTGGTGGGTTCAAATCACATCTAGGACTCAGATTTTTCCGAGTTCCCAATACGCCAGTTTCTTATTCTAACGGTTGGACTGGATCTAGCATAAAATGGAGGCTAATGCGGGCAAATTAATTTACATTTGAAAAGATTTGCCCCCATTAGCCTCCATCTCATTCTAGATCCAGTCCAGCCGTGAGAATTGGCAAATGGTCTATTGATGATGCTGCTTAATACCTTTCATGTATTTCAATGAATCATAGCTAATCTTTTTTTTCTCTTTTTTAGGAAAGCCATACACTATGCAGCTGTTTCTAATGAAAGATTTGTTTGGAAAGAAGAAAAGAAGAACGTTGGAATACAAAGAATAAAGAAAATTTCGCTTAGACTTAGGGGAAACGAGAGCAAGAAAAATCAAAATGACCAAACTACCGTTAAAGAGAAGAAGCAAAAGTGCTATAGGGTGTGCTACTCCATTAATTCCTTTTTTTCCCTCAACAAAATTATTATAATAAGAGCTCGAAATGTTCTTTGGACTTTCTTTTCCTTGGTATTCTGTAAAATTTGATAAAAGGTTCAAACATGATGAAGCCACGATCAGAGGACAATTTTACAAAAGCAACTAGAATTCACCAAACTGCTCAAATGAAAGGTTATGTACGAGGACCACATCATTTTTTAAATGAATAAGCCAAAATAAGGAACTCAAAGTGAAATACATTTGTTCAACTGCCATAACCAGCGATTAATTAAGCGAAATCGACATTGCAGCTAAGTCACATATTTTCTGAAGCCACCTTTCCGGAAGTAATTAATAAACTACATTTTGGCAGACAACCCTACAATAGACAGAAAGTTGTGTTTGTGCATCTGTATGAAAGGAATGACGAAGCAATAAACGCATTTTTTTTTGGTTCAAGAAAGCATCCATTGATCCTTATTCACGATAGCCGCCATGTTGGATTTGCCTTTATCATGCAAATGAGCTACACATTTCTGAGGGGGCAAACAACACAAGTTCGAGAGGTTATAACGAACATCTTAGCCACACATGATTTGTTTCACGTTCATTGAATGTTTATCACCTACGTAGTAAAATAGAATGATTACACAAGTTTCTTCGATGTTTTTTTAGTGAAAAATGAGCAGATAACGAAGTAGACAGTCAAAATGTCGGAGGCAATCAAGATAGAAAATTATTATAAAAGGTAATTAATTCTAAATTCTAAAATGTACTTTTAGCAATGTTAATTCAATCTTTCGACGAGCCGATTTTCCGCAATTTGCCTTTATTCCATTGTTTGCCCCCCAACATAACACATGGCTGATTTGCATGACAATTTAAAAACCAACATGGCGGCTATCATGGATAAGGGCTATTAGATTCACACCCAATTTTGACATCCAACACGTTATGTTCCTTTAAGTCTCAGCATTTGCTACTTATTCCCAGCATTTTATCTCTACTTGCAAGAGGGAACACTTTGTGGCGTTAACTGTATTCTGAGACACAAGTGATGATGAAGTTGAAGAGAAAAGCAAGAGGATACTTCGTGAAGCTTATTTAAAGCAGCATGCACGCATCTAGCAGACACTTCTCTAAAATGGCGGCCGAAAATTCCAAGAAGTTAAAATTGAAAACGTATACCAGCACTAGAAAGAACACCTTTACTTTAGCAACACTGCAAAGTTTCAGCGTATTAGGTGTTATATCAGCTGAGAAAATGTAAGTTGAGATTTGACAAATTTACAGACGTTTATATGACTGGGGGTTTACGCCATACCCCCAGTCATACAAACGTCTGTACACTTCTCACCTTTCAACTTACATGATGCTCTTTCTATTTCTGGTATCAGTTTTTCATTCAGTTTAATGTTAACTGGTTCAAATCCGTTGCCGCCATTTTGAAGAAGGGTCTATTAAGGTCAATCCTTGGCATATATTCACTTATTCCATTTTATTCCCTGCTTACGTCACGGAATTGACGTTAATCCTGGACGTAAGTGGCTTGTGGCAGATGGGTATCATGATTTGGTACTCAGGCATACTGGTGCATATCTCCTTTATAAATAAACTTTGCGTCGAAAGCCCTGGGTTGAAGTTATCAGGGCCCGACCCGTTACCCGTTGCCCGACCCTTTTATAATAATGAAACAACTGTTCGAGACCTCAACATGGGATGCGACGCTACCCCTTTTTTACGTCGAATAATGGCTGCTTAAAAACGCAATATCCACTTCAGGTGGGATATAAGCAGAGAAACTTACAAAGTTATCTTGTAATAGAGAACTTGGTACGTTTTACCTTGAGGAAATACGCGGTAACTGAAAGCAAACTCTGCTCTCAGGTCAAACGTATCTACTGACAATATGTCATATCCATATTTTAAAAAGAAGAATGGGACTAGGATAGAGGCTAATGAGCAAAGCATCCATCGCATGCTCGTACCAGTCCCTCCGAGAATACATTCTCCATTCACCGAAGGAACTCATTCCTGTCTATTTACATACGCTCTACGCTTGCGCCATACGTCTTTGACCAAAAAGAACGATCCAACGACAGAGATAAAATATGATTCCTGCATTAAACACAAAACACGTGTTATGGGAAACTTTCAAACTACTTTTACTTTCCTTTTTCTCAAAAACTTAATTCCTTTCGCACAATGATTCTCCGCGACCCATGCTCAAATTCTATGGCTTGGCAATCTCAAAACCTAAATTGCTACGAATAAAACTATGTTTAACTTGCAGTCGACCTAACTGAGTTTATGTGAAAAGACAACCGTATCCCCACACACTGTTTTATACAGGGAATGGGGATAGAAATCTCAAGATCTCTACCCAGTCTTGATAGCCATTCGCTACAGCTAATAGAATTTTTCATTCCAAAAAATAAATTCGCCCAAACGTTAAATGGCGACATTATTCAAACTCTTTCAATAAGAAAAATGCGCGCACTGCACCTAAGAACGAAGATGGGATAAACGGCACCAAACTATAATCAGGAAATGAAAGCTTCATCGACAAGTGGTAAAATACCAAAAGTCCTCAAAGAATAGGCCATTTCCGAATTCATGTCTGCCTCCTCTTCAAAGCGAGTCTAAGTGCGAAGTATTTCTTATGTAAATTAGTTTTCATTCATATGTAAAGTAGAACTAATTACCATCATAGAAACTTCGCACTTAGACTCGCTTTGAAGAGGAGGCAGACAAGAACTCGCAAATGGCCTATTGGTGCTTCCACATCAGCAATTTTGATGCGGCAACTTTTACGTGAAAATTCTCTTTTGGCTATGTGGAAATGTGCTAAATATCACGTATGGAATTAAAGCTACTGTCACACCAATTTTTACGACACAAAGAAATAACCCTTGCACTTATCTGGACAATTTATAAGCAGTTGTATCTGATATTGTAGACACCTGAAAAATTCACGTGGCTCCAACGGGATTCGACCCCATGATTCTCTGCGATGCCGGTGTAATGCTCTACAAACTGCGCTATGAAGTCCACACAATTGGGAGCAGCTGTGTGTATCAGATGAAATTGCTTTCATTGTCCAGATAAGTGCGAGGATCATTTCTCTCTTTCGTCTATAAGTACTTCAAGTATATAAATGTCTTTTACCACTTTTGTTATGCGACAAAGACGAATCATTGGTATGTAGTGTCAAGAAAAAAATTGTTTTCTAAGCCCCTTCGGTTTGTTTATCCAAAAGTATTTCTGGGGCCCACAAACAAGGAGAAACGCAAGGTTTTCTACGAATATTGACCGAATGCAAAAATGGCGACTACAAGGCTCGTTGACATGGCTTAAAACTGAGCACAGAAATAAAATAATAATTCACTGATTGCGCTTGCAGTCCGTCAATTTACTGTCCCAGCCTGACGAGAAAATTCGTCAAACACAACTTAATATTTGTCCCATCAGCAA
>OX421446.1:48766085-48773585 GCA_949126865.1 Montipora capitata
TCGACACTAAAAAAAGAAAAAGGACTTTTAGGAATTACCCTTAAAAGTGAATCCCAAAGACAAAGGACCCTTCCATCAGGAGACCATGCTAAGTCAGCTAAATCTTTTGTGTCCACTTCAAAATGCTTTCAAAAAAAGAATAGTGCAAACAGTACTTCAGACATGAGGTCAGATGCAATTATACAAATATGTTTCAGTGATTCAAAAAAGCCTATTAAAAATGTCACAGAAAATAATGGAATGGTGACTCCAATAGGTGAAACTTCTATGAATCATTCTGCTCAAAACAGTCAATAACATGCAGGACAGTCACAAACACATCTAACAAAGCCCTTGACTTCCACAAGATTTGAAAGTGTTCTGCTTTATTCAACTTACACTTTCTAAAAGCCAAATACATTTAACATAGCAAGCACAAATTAAAGTAGCAACAACTATTAATGTATGGCAAGGATGAACTACAGTGTAGCAGTTCAATGTCAGGTCTCTGTTTGGTTGATTCTTCATCAGATGCCCTTAAGGGCCCCCGGACGGATTTTTCGCGCATCACTAAGGAAGTGAAATGTTACTTCCGGCGACTGACGTCATTATGTCGTGAGCTGACCAGAAAACCCACTCACCGACCTGGAAAGTTTGATCAAGGCTGTGCTCTAACGGCGCCCGGTCGCCTGAGGCGACTAAAATTTGGCTTCGGGCGAGTGAGAAAAATTACCTGGTCGCCCGGCCGGGCACTCTGGCTTATTGTATTTCTAGCAGATAAGGCGGCTAATATGCTGGTGGTTACAGTTTACCAAAGCTCTCAGAAAATGTTTTTCCTTTGTACGAAACAATCGGTTCAAAGGCCGTTCCACATGATTTCACATGTAACATAATCCGTGACTTTGCACGGGACGGCCGGCGGCCGCACGAATTTCGATTCTTACTCAAAAAATAGCATTAAATTTGGGACGTGGAGTTTGGCATTTCTTGGTTATAGTTTTAAAAAAGAATTGTTACTTCTGCTCTGACAGCGGTAAAGCGCGGCAGGCGAATCGCAGTTTATGCAAATTTAATATTTTTACGATTTTTCGCGTCTGCCCCTGCTTGGCTAAAATACATTTAGGTCATGGTTGTTTTTCCCCTGTATATGAAACAACGAAATAAAGAATGGGAAAGGGATCATGTTATTTATTGTTGTTTTAGAAACTGAGCAATCCCGCGTTGTCTTTGGTTCGTGACAAATCATTGCGTACCCTAAACAGAATAAATAACGCTGTGGCTGGCGCTTCGACTGCATCCACAAAAAGCTCATTCCACCAAACATTTTACTGATAATATAAGCAAAAAATAGTTTAAGTCTGTCTTGTAGCGATGATTTTCGTCCAGATCAAGATGACTTGCTCAAAAAAAAAAAAATTGAAAGCTTTTGAGCCGCGGTGGTTTCATTGTTTTACGGCAGTGTTTAAAAAAGCTCCACCGGAATCAAGCGGCATTGATTCATTTATTTTCAACCCAACTAACCAGTAAAAAGGTTAACCTGTATTAGACCCAAACGTTTTTACATGAACCTGTCTCAATCGAGCTTTACTTTTTCACTTTTAAACCTTAAAAACATCGGTGACATTACGAGAGAAAAGCCGCGGCTTACATAAGACGCGAACACCCCGTATAAATTGTACAAATTCTACGTTCACGGCTTTCTCAAGCCGCGGCTTATCCTGGCCTGGGAGTTTATACTCGTATAAATAGTTCCTTTCGTGTATTATGTACGCCGCGGCCAGAGTAAGCCGCCGCTTATTTCCTCTCGTATAAACGGCCCTATTGCCGCCTTTCTCGTCTTTCTCAAGTATGGCGTGAAAAATTTGACAGGTTGCGGGTTTTTCTTGCACTAGCGAGTTCGACGATCACCAGAGCAGTAGCAGCAATGTTTTGCTGAGAGAGAGATGGATGAAGATCTTGCTGCGTTGTTGATTAATTAATTAAATAATTAATTAATTCGGGCGACCAACTTGGAGGGCTGGGCATCCCAGCTGAAATGCTTGGGAGCCCGAAGGTCTCCCCGAAATTTTCCTTAGAGCACAGCCTTGTTGATAATAATCTCCTAATTGTTGTTTGCATCGAAGGTTTTTCCTCGCCCTTCCCCGCGCTCGCCCTCAAATCAACTGCGCATGCGTAAACAAACTGACTTCCGGTTTGAGAAAAAGCTAAATTTCCAGCGGTCTTTGAATTGAATTTATTTTTTTTGATGTGGCTCGTTTCACCTCCAAATACAGAATATAGCTAAGCATTGTTTTTTTCAAATCATCTTTTTTGAAAATGTTATGGGTATTTCAGTATCGTTTATCTCTTTAAAAATAACATTTTTCAAAATTAAAAGAAAACCATGCTTTGCTGGATGCAAAAACGAATACAAATTATGAAACCACTGATTAAGTACCCAAATTGTGTAGCACATACACAAAATTAATTTAGAGTTTTCTTTTCATGGTCACGTGACCATGGGCGTGGCATGTTGACGTCATATTTGAGGTCACTGGTTTACAAAAGTTAGAAACTGACCAAAATAATGCCAAATTCTCTCAAATTACTTGACCATTACATCCTTGGCAACACACCCCAAAAAATACCACAGTACTAATTAAAGGCCCTTTGTGGGAGGCGTGGTGGCCTCATGGTTAGAAATAGTGTGCTCGACTCCGGATCGAGTGGTACGGGTTCGGGTCCTGGCAAGAGACATTGTGTCGTGTTCTTGGGCAAGATACTTTACTCCCACGGTGCCTCTCTCCACCCAGGTGTATAAATGGGTACCGGCGAAATGCTGGGGGGTAACCCTGCGATGGACTAGCATCCCATCCAGGGGGGAGTAAAAAAATACTCCTAGTTGCTTCATGCCACAGAAACCAGGATAAGCTCCGGCTCTGATGGGCCACTCGGCTGGTAAACAGAGTTTTTTTTTTTTTTTTAAATAAGGCCCTTAAGCTTGATCATATTCAAAATAATGTACAGTGTATCCCCGCACAGAAACCAATTATGCCGGTGTTTCCTACTGCTACAAGTAGATACAACAGCACATGATCAGTGCAAGACTATTAAATGGGTGGTACTGTTAGGGTTACTACAATGTAAATGCTATACATATACTTGTGTGTACATCTTTGGTCTCCATTAAATTTTACCTTTACTAGCTGCCAGACAGAGCAAGAGAATATACTGATACAATCTTTACAGTTTCGTCTTTCAGCCAAGGCCATGTATTTCCCATCATTCCTAAATTCAAGTCCTAATCCAAAATAAATTAATTAAACAAAAATTTTAAGCTTTCTTTGTGTGTTTCACTGCTATTAAATGCAATGGTGAACTTTTTACGGTCATGTGTCCTCTGGACACAATTATCTCTACTGCAAGGTGTGGGTGTAACTCTAGAAAGAGAAGGTAAAGTTATATTTTAGTGAATTTCTATAGTAAGTGCAGCATGTGCAGAAATCCCACTAGCTTTAAACCACTGAAAATGGAATTAGCTCTGGCCACTTGAACTGCCTGATCAAAAACATCTTTTATGGTATTATAAACCACCAATGAAATGCCATGTGCGCTTTCGCACGAAAACATGATACAGTATCTTCACATGTGATCTTCTGACGTGAAAAGACCACCATTGCTATGGTGACATAATAAATCATGCCGTTGTTCTAGATTAGCAATACAAAAATATTTAAGTGAAATACAATGTAGTTTGGTATTTTATTGGTGATTATGTAATAAACAGAACACTACATGACCACTTGGAGATACGGAATTTCTTTTCTCGTGTTGAAAAATATTTCATGAGTGAGTGCTTTCAACACTCGAAGGGAAAGTTCGTATCTCTGCATGGTCATGTACATGTAATAACCTCTCCAATGTATCTACATTGTATTTCATGGCAAGACATGAAAATTCACTTTGACTCTTGTGGATAAGCACAGGGACACCATACTGTGGTGTCAGTGTGCTCACCTCCCACCAAAACGGACTAGGTTTGCACCTGCATGTGATACTATAAGTGCAATAAGTTTCAGTAGGTTCTTGACCCTTCTCTAGGTTTTTTCCCTCTGGGTACTCTTGTTTTCCACCCACACAACAAAAAGAAATGTTTTTTTTTAGTTTGAGGATCTTCACCGTAATGAGTGCTACAAGTACAGTAATAGCGATTCAAGAAAAGCCTCAAAAAATTCAGGCTGGAGTGCAATTCAAACCCATGACCTTTGTGATAGCAGTGCAGTGCTGCCAAAGTAGCAATTAATCTTCAATCTCAAAATAATTATTTCTGATCAGTACAGTATCTTTCATAAAGTAGTCTCTAACATAATATTATAAGATAACAACCATCATGTAGTTGATTACAGCAAAAATGAACCTTCCATGGCAAATAAAACCATTAAACAGTATCTCTCCCCAAAAGATATGTACAAACAATATTAAAATTCCATACACAAAAATGTACCTGCATTAGCATGTTTAGGGTACTTTATATAGCTGACAGACTTGCTAACAAGGGACCACACAGAGATTCTCAACTAGCAAGGGAGAACAAGAACAAAAAGGATTTTAAATAAAAATTCGCTAACCAGATCAATGGTTCCCTGGCCACTTCTCATTTCTTGACAGACTCATTAAAACAAAATTGAAGTCTTCAATATACCTGAAAATCAGCAGTAGACAAAATGTGTCGTCCATCTGGACTCCACCTCACAGATGCCAATCCAGCAAGACCTTCGTCAATTTTGCATGTCCAATCGGGTTTCTCCAGTGACCATACCTAAAACAAAATTATACCACCAAATTTAGTATAAAGTTTGTCTTGCTTATTGTCTTTTCTCTTTCTTTGTTAAAAAAAAATCAAACTATATAGACAACGTTTACGCATTGTTTTTTTTTTTTGTTTTTGTTTTGTTTTTGACCCACATTAAAATAATTAAGCATAAATATACATTGATGTATTTGCATCTGTTGCATTAATTTAATGATTACGTCAATGATTGCCGAAAACTTTGAGTGTGAAGACCAATTTTTTTCATTTTCATCATTATATTATTAGAGTTCATAAGTTTTAAATTTTGTTACTGATTGTTCTTGAGCAAAAAGCCTACCTGTACGACCCCTCGCTTAAACATTCCACAAAGAATGTACAAAGAATCGGATGACCACTGTGGAGAAAGAATCAAAATAAGGAAAAGACATGTGACAAGGAAAAATGTGCAAAAAAAGGAAAAAACCTAACCATAGTTATTAGTACACGTATTTAAGCATGTACATGTGTAACTACATACATGTAAGGGCTGTATATCGAAAGAAATAATGGACATTTTAAATTTTTCCTTGGCCTCTTATTTATTTATTTATTTATTTGTTCCATTTTAAAGGAAGTATTAAAAGGATCTCTGTCTTGCTTTTACACTAACCTCTTTGCTTTTCCTATGTAAATGCAGACTTAACCTGCAGCCTCTTGAGCCTCTTGACTCAGAGGCACATACCCGGTAAAGTCATTAGGTGAAAGCAGCATCAAGAAGGGAAACCGCTTGCTAAAAGGGAGGCAGAGTTTACTTGACCAAAAGAGATTGTATTATTTTGTTTTTCATGAATGCTGTATCCAGTCGTTTTACCAGACTTTGAGAAACTGTCAGTTCATAATCTTTGATCCGGAAAGGGATGACAACCAGAAAAAAAAGCCAGAGAGTACATGTAGGATAATACAGTATGCTTTTTATACCCTCTTATAAATACACAGTGTAGTATTGAGCTACAAATAAATCAATAAGTAATTATTGTAACTCCAGGTGTTGGTTTAAGCGCGAGTCTGCATACGAATACAACACCACAACCGCTGGGAAATGTCACTTCCTTGTGCATTACCGTCCCCGGTAATCAAAATGATTGCTCTAGAACATTAGGCCATCCCCTTTTTATTTTCGTTTACCTTTGTACGGCCAACCAAAATATCCGGCATTCAGGAAAAAAGTTTTTATGTACATGTAGTTAAACCATTTTCCCCTTTAAGGACAGTGCCTACTAATTGAAAGGTATTTTTGCCCCGGTTTTTGATTATGCGGGAAATGTAGATCTTAACAAGTGTTACTGAAACCTAAAAAGAAAATTGGGGGTAACCACGAATTTTTCAAAGATAATTCATGAACAATATTTGTAAAAAGCTTTAAAATACAAAGCCATACATGGCGTTCGGTCTCAAATTGAAGCTTAATTATCTCTGAAAAATGCATGGTTGCCCCCAATTTTCTTTTTGGATACCAATAAAACTTACTAAGATCTACTTTCTCTGCATAATTTTAAACTGTGCAAAAATATCCCTGTATTAGTAAGCATCACCGATAGGAAATCCGAGTACCTCGAGATGCTCAGAACGTATGCGCAATAACAATAGTAGGCACCGTCCTTAAATAGTTAGAACTTTTAATCTGAAAAATCAGCATATATACCTGTAAGTAACAACATAGAAAAAAAAGGAATAAAATATGTTCATTCAAATATGTAAATATTAACTTTTGACGTCATTCTCATCAAGCGACTTTTCCGCCAAATTTATTTTGGGTTGTTTCCAAGCTCCAAAGCAATGATGCTTGGGTACCAGGCCTCCTATTCTGAGACTTGTTGTGATTTTTTAATTTTATTTTAATTTTATTTATTTATTTATTTATTTTTCAATCCGACTGATCGTACCGATCCAATATCAGGAAACGCATTCGACGGTAAACGAAAAAAAAGAGTGGATGGCCTTTATATAAACAAATAACAGCTCACCTCTATGCACTGAACAACGTCTAAACAGGTATAGAGCTGAAGAATCTGAAGGGTTTTCACATCTCTTACGAGTAACCGATATTGAACACAATTGGCCTACGTGAAAATAAGGCAGGTACAAACTTCATACTCAAAAACGAATTTAAACTTACATGAACAAAATTTTGTACAGCGATTAATATTTCTGTCAAGTTTCATGACCTTACCATGTATTTGCCATTAGGAGAAAATCGGCTCAGTTGTTTTGTCTGTTTGAAAAGCTCAGAGAAGTTCATCTTGCTTAAAAAATGTGCGCCTCAGCTCAATTCACGGCATGATTTACGGCGCAGACAGAACAAAATACTTCAAACGACACTTCATACAAATTCGAAGGAACCCGCCATTACAAACTTGGTAACCACACAAATGGTCGCTACATCTACTGCGCATGAGTAATGTAGTTCCGCTGGATTAAAAGATTGCTTTTTCACATCACCTTTAGTCAGACGTGTATTTTTCTTTGAATCGATTGTATTATTTGGAAGAGTTGTCCCTACAGAGTCTAGATTGAAACTGTAACGATGTGGAACTGGGTCAAACGCATTCCAGTTCATATGGTAAGTTAATTTTGATATCTTCTTTTTGTAGCTTTCTCTGGCAAAGGATGAATTCAACCCAGTTGTAATCATCCACAGTATTAAAGCTCATATACATGTATGATGGCTAGGACGATGTCACAGTGTTAGT
>OX421446.1:48783585-48788585 GCA_949126865.1 Montipora capitata
GCCAGGGAAGCTTTTTTTAATTTCAAAAGGCAGGACAATTGATCCCAACGGTCTTAATATCCGCGAAGAAACGTATTGGATTTCAGTTTATTATTTAGAGTCATCTCCGGTCTTTTTCCCGTTACTCTTAGTATTTGAATTCAAATTCGTTGTAACTGCCATGTTTTATCACATTTTTCCAGTATTACGTCAATATCCATTTACTATGTATGTACATATAGAAGCAATTCAATGTAAACTCTCATTGTACCTGAAGAAGGCTAGTTTGGCCAGCCGAAATATAGTACACCACAAAAATCAAATCTACGTTGTATCAGCTCTTCCTTAAAATATTTAGTTTCTCAACTTGTAATTACGCCGATCAGATCAAGCCATTGATCCAACGTACACCGACAGGAAGATTGTCCACGGTTGCTTTCTTCAAAACTCTAGTGTCGCAATGTTCCATTGAGTGTGCGCCTTGAGTTTCCCTGCTGGCAGAGGTCTTTTTTTTTTTTTTTTTTTTTTTTTTTTTTTTTTTTTTTTTTTTTTTTGCATTGTACAGGAAAAGAGACGTCTGCCATGGGTCGAAACTCTCTGTTACCCAACCGCCGCCCACAACCTTGGACGGGAATCTTCAAACCGCATGCCTCACGATATGTTTGCTGCCCCCACCTGATAAAAAGGTCCGCTCAGTCAGATCAGATACGACAGAGTGTTATGGGGAATGTGAAAATAGAGAATAAACCATTTTACAGATGTAGCTAAGTTACCTGGCCTAAGAATGGAAGCGAGGCTGCTGGTGACCCTGTTTTGATACGAACGTTCATGCTTTTGTAATGTTAATACGGGCTAATTAGAAATTACAACAACAAAATTTACATGATAAAAGCAGTGGAGGCTATATCAATACAAGGTCACCGGCAGCCTCGCAGCCATTCATAGGCTAGGTCGCTGAGCAAACAACTGTAAAATGGCCTATTGTCAGCAAACGACTCCCGCAAAACATTAATAACTACATTGCACGGTGAATTGCACCACAGGAAAGGAGACACTACAAGCAGCAACTAACGAGCGTTTTCCTTTTATAAAACTCTGAATGTCTTTATTCCTTTCGATATATTACTACAAAAATTATTGTGAGAATTGTGTAATTAACTAGCAAAGACCGATATGGAGGTAAAACTTGGATTGAAGTTAATAAGGAAACTCGGGATAAAGCATTTAGCAACAATTATCTCCATGAGCGATGGAAAAGAGATGGTCAATACACACGTTAGGCTCGATTTCCAGCCGTTTTGGGAGTGCGGTTAACATCCTCCTCCCAACGAACGGCTGGATCACGGGTCCGCGTCGTTTGTCCGTGACGTAGCACACCCGTCGTAATTGCATTTGTATTCAGCCAATTGTACTTGTATTTGGCAGGCAGGCGACTTCCTGATTGGTAGAAAATACAATTGGCTGGACCTGTGATCCAGCCGTGGTGTGCGCGGAGGAACGCGGGCGCACATAACGGCTGGTCAATCGAGCCTATATACATGTACGCAACGAGGCGTTCGGCGCTAACTTGGATATAACCATCTTCATATCCTACATGAGCGCATGGAATGATTGTTGATTAAATTTTGAAAATTCTGGACGTTATTATGCTTGGAAATTTCGCTACTCAACGCGATTGGAAACAATTGATGCGATCATACAACATGAGCTGCCAACCGAGATGAAAGGTGCAATATTCTAAGTTGAAAATTTAACAATACTAAAGACACTAGGCTCGATTTCCGCAGTTCATTCAGGTTTGGTTTTTCGGGGGTGTGCTGTGCAGGCTAATTTTCCGAAACAGCGGGTGATAATACAGCCTATAAAAACACTTGGCGGAAATTTGGTTCCCAGACCCTTCGCTGACACAGTGCAACGCAAAGCAAACTATTCTTACCAGATATATGGTTGTGAACATCGGTTTTTAGGGAAAAGTTTGAAGCACAGAAAGTAAACGTCCTTATTCTTGGCGGTAGTTTTGAACGAAAGGGAAACCACTCGACTCTGGATGCTGCCATCGGACAGAAGCGCCTGTGCTTAATTAACGACTTTCCAAGGCTCGATTACCAGCCGCTGTTTCGAGAAAGAAGCCGGCGCTCGCAAGGAGGAACCAGACCAGATAGTTGCGGAAATGGAGGCTATGACTGTCCTTGTGGCCAAGAAAATTAAAAAAAAATAAATAAAAATACCGACCTCAGAATACCCAGCCGCCATTTCTTAAAACCCTTTAAAACAAGTAAGAAACGCAGTTTGTTCTCCACAAAAGCGAAGCAATTGTCCTAAAATTCGTCGTGTAAGTAGCCAGCATAATTTGCCATGCTACTTCCCGTAAATAGCTGATAGTTCATCAGCATTTCTTTCTCTGACATGTAACCGTCGTGGTCTCGATCCGCCATTGTTATAAGGTATTTCGCTTCGCTGATCGCGCGCTGTTCGTGTGTTGGATCCAGGTACTTCGCCAACTCTTCTTGTGTGACTACACCGTCGCCGTTTTCGTCCATTGTAGCAAATTCTTCCTCGCGCCTTAGAGGAAAATCAAAGGAGATTCACCAGTCATACTCGACTAAGTCACAGACAGGATGAAGGGTTTTAGTTTCACAATCATCATCATCGTTTATTAGCCTTGATATTTAAAAGAATTTTATAGAGTACAGTATGTTGTTTGGCGAGGCGACCTCAAGAAACCACCAAGCCTACAAAAGAGGCCACCTCGATATCACAATATGATAAGAAATAAGGGCTGCGAAGGTGTGCGCCTAGGATAATTCATCAAGTGAAGCTATGATCCTCGTAGTTATGATAATTCAGAAACTATTTTTAATAAAAAAACTTTAGTACTTTGTTCTTAAAGATAGCACGGCCTGACCACTTTGTCATAGATACAGGAAGACAATTCCAGATTGTTGGTCCTCGGTAAAGAATTATGAATTTCTTGATGTTAGTACGACAGGAATGCACTCGATAATTACTGGCTGTTCTTGTGTCATATCTTTGAATTTGACTGAATGTCGTAAACAGATAGGGAAAGAGTGGAGGCAGCAGATCACTGTGGAAGCCAAACACAAATTTAGCAATTTCAAGCGTATTGGCTTAAAAAATATCTAAAATTTCTAATTACCCACGCAGGCTTTGGCCCGAGGGGGAAACCTAGAAGTCCCTGCGTAAAAAGGGTAAAGGTATCAATTTGTCGATATTGTAGGGGCAATCAATCTCGATTTCCTCAACCGGGGGCACAAGGTGGTATCGGTATTGCTAAAACGGGCGCGCAAGTGGTATTGGTATTGTTCTACACGACCGAGGTGTTTTAGGAGTCACGAAGTAGAAACTCGCAAGGATGAACTTAAGTGTGCATATGCTATTCGGGTTAGCGACTGAAAAGTCAAACTTTGAATCAGATCTGATGCAAATCGAGTTGCCTGGTTCAGAAACTGATTTTTTTCCGGACACAAATCAGAAACAGGGACGACATCTTGGGTATATAATTTAAACGTATCTCAAATGCTTTTCATACTACAGTGTATCTTAGGCGGGAGCAGATGTAGTGAAAACTAATACTAGTGTAGAGAATAGGGGAGCAGTATATGCTCGATAGTCTGAATTTGTAATAGCTCGCACCACCCGCTTTTGTACTGAGATAGTAAACAAACTGTGGTTCAGCGTCGGTGGGGAAATGAAACAGAAATGGGTTTATCGACTGAGTTGATATGGTAAATTGATCAAAATAGATAAATCTGAAAGCTGGTCTTTCGTCGGAGCGTTAGCCTTTGGCTCAGACAAATGCTACCGCTCGAAACACTAGCTTTCAAATTTCTCTATACGGTGGTCACTTTACCATATCAACTCAGTTGATATACCCATTTCTGTAAGTCACAGACTGGTCAACTAGGTTGAGCCCTAAATTAAGGTAGAAAAAGGGCCATAGGTATATCAACGAATGTAACATGCAAAACATTGGCATTGGCGTGTGAGCACTCGCCTTATGCGTCAATTTGACACTTAAACCAGTAAGAGTTTTCACTACATCTGCCCCCGCCTAAAATAATACATTCGGACCGCTGATTATTGCCCCCGCAGGGTTTTGGCCTGGCCCAGAGGCCAAAACCCGAGGAGGCAATCTAGAAGCACCCGCGTAAAAACGGAAAATGTGTAAATTGGTAGATGTTGCGGAGGGAAAAGCAATCTCGATCAGCTCCACCGAGCGCGCAAGGTGGTATCGGTATTGCTCACCGAGTTCGCGAGGCGTTCTGGGTAACTTGAGTCACGAGCAGAAAGTCACAAGAAGCATCGATATCGAAGTGCTGTTCAGCATAGCGATTGAAGGTGAGTAATTTTCGAATATTTACAGCGATTCCTTTTATTCTGAAAATTAAAGTTTATCATATAGAAAATCTTATTGCCTGGGTCAGAAATCGATTTTTCATGCATTTGCTTTCTGAGGTTGCGTCTAGCCGTTTGTGGGCCGAGTCTGTCGTCCCTGTTTCTGATTTGTGCCTGAAAAATCGATTTCTGATCCAGACAATATGATTTTCTAACCAGATACTATATAATCTTTGATTTTCAAAGTGCTGTTCAGCATAGCGATTGAAGGTGAGTAATTTTCGAATATTTGCAGTGATTCGTTTTACTTTGAAAATCAAAGATTATAGTATCTGGTTAGAAAATCATATTGCCTGGATCAGAAATCGATTTTTCAGGCACAAATCAGAAACAGGGACGACAGACTCGGCCCACAAACGGCTAGACGCAACCTCAGAAAGCAAATGCATGAAAAATCGATTTCTGACCCAGGCAATAAGATTTTCTATATGATAAACTTTGATTTTCAGAATAAAAGGAATCTCTGTAAATATTCGAAAATTACTCACCTTCAATCGCTATGCTGAACAGCACTTCGATATCGAGGCTCCTTGTGACTTGCTGCCTCGTGACTCAAGTTACCCAAAACACCTCGCGTACTCGCTGAACAATACCGGTACCACCTT
>OX421446.1:48793585-48833585 GCA_949126865.1 Montipora capitata
TTCAAACACATTCAAGAAAGACTGCATTGTTTGTCAGTTGTGTGAAATAATGCATTGTATCATGTGGTTTAGTGTGGCCAAGTATTCTGCAATGGCCTTCAGCCTTGTATAAATCTGCTTATGATTTTTCAAACTATGGGATTGCTTCCAAGACAAATGCAAAAATTGAATAAAGAGAATTTAAATCAAATTTAATTTAATCAACTAAAAAAAAAAACTCAAACATTTTCGGGGACAGCTATTCTTAGAGTTATTTTCATAGATTTATGTCGTAGAGTTAGAGTTAAGTTTCCAAAATCCTGAATTCACGATTTTGGACTGCCAAAATCCTGAATTCAAGATTTTGGAACTCAAGATTTGACTTCCAAAATCTTGAATTCAGGATTTTGGCAGTCGTTAACTCTAACTCTAAGTCATAACCCTACTGAAATAACTCTATTTAACAATTATTCGCAGATGGCGAAGTGATTATCGGTGAATATTCACCGAGATGAAGTCGAGGTGAATATTCACCGATAATCACTGAGCAGGTGATTATTTCAAAAACGAGAAAAAAAAAAAAAAAAACGCGAAAATCATCCTCACTTACCGTGGCAAAACGACTACTGGCAGCCATTTTGTCCGTCGAGGTGATTATCGGCTGATAATCCAAGATAGCGAGCCAATGAGAGTGCGCGATTTTGTATAATCACCTGAACCCGGTTGTTCGAAAGCCGATTAACTTAATCCAGGATTAGCGTAAACTTTTGTTTCATGTTTTCGACTTTTTGGTGAAAGTGTCTGTTGCGTCTTCTTGTTTTTCACGATTGACTTCTTCAAATGTAAAATTTTGCCGAATATCAGCGTTGAACAGCAGTTGGGACTCCTTGGTTAATTTTTAATCTGGGATTAGCGTTAATCGGCTTTTGAACAACTGGGCCGTGTATTTATACTATTGATAGTTACCCTCAACATTTTCCTACTACCAGAGGTCTCTTTCCTTTTTGTGTTTGCTGGGCTGTTGAGTATGGGAAAAGACACCTCTTCCATGTGTTGAAACTCATTTTGATCCACCCGCCATCCACAACCTTGGATGACAATCCACTGATGCCCCTTCATATGTTTGTCAAGTGTGACTTGACTGCTGTGTCCCGCACATTCCTTTACAGTAAGTCCGCTGTTGTTAAGGACGGTGCCTACTAATTAAAGATATTTTTGCCCCGGTGTGTGATTATGCAGGAAATGTTGATCTTAACAAGTGTTATTGAAATCCAAAAAGAAAATTGGGGGTAACCACGCATTTTTCAAAGATAATTGACGAATAATATTTGTAAAAAGCTTTAAAATAAAAAGCAATGTATGACGTTCTTTCTCAAATTGAAGCTTAATTATCTCTCAAAAATGCATGGTTACCCCCAATTTTCTTTTTGGATACCAAGAGTACTTACTAAGATGTACTTTCTCCGGATAGTTTTAAACCGCGCAAAAATATCCCTGCATTAGTAAGCATCACCGATACGAAGTCCGAGTATCTCGAGATGCGCAGAACGTATGCGCAGTAACAATAGTAGGCACCGTCCTTAAGTGAGCCCACACAACATGAAAAATCATGTAAGGATTCGGTAGCTAAGTAAATGCTGTGCATGTTCAACACAGTGCGTTCATCGACCCATAGCAGGGGTCTCTTTTCCCGTTCTTGTCAGCTCGGCAAAAGCACAAGAAAGGGGACCTCTGCTAGCAGGGAAGCCTAATAATTTATGTTCAAGATAACAAAATGACAAATTACAATGTGATGCACTGACCAATAAGTTTAAGAATATGTCCTCTTATTATATCGCAAGGAATTCTCAAGCTAAATGGAGCACTCAGATTTCCTGGTTTTCAGTCGGGATTCTACAGTACAGACCATTACCATGGAAACAGTCCATTTCCATATCTTTTTTTTTTTAAGCAGAATTATGTTTTCATCACAACAGTACAATTATAGCAAGCAGAATTTATTTTTACAGGTAAAAGGTTACTATTCAATGTTCACTGATGGAAGACAAAGATTATGAACATTCACTAAGTGGAGAAGTGTCAGGTTGATTGCTCCAAGAAAAAAATGCTACATGTACCTATACATGTATATAATATTGGCCCTTGGTCGTTTTTGTACGGACCGAGCTGGCCAATAATCCCCAGTACGACCATTGCGCTGGGTTAGTAAGAGGTTATTATTCTTCTCAACATTTACCCTTTCACCCTTGAGCAAGCCTCAATATTGCCAAGTAAAATCATCTGGCATTAGACAGAAGAAAATCTCTTAAGTCTCAAAAAGTGTCCCCTACCTTTCTTCCTCACGTAAACATCATTATTCTCAAAACGTAACTAAAGAATAACGCAAACATTTAACATTAACTCAACATGTGGACATTTTGGGTTGTTTCCAGACATTTATTAAAAGTGAGCATTCTTGGCATTACAAATGTACTTTTAATCCTGGACACACATTTTAAAAAACCTGGAATTTACAGAATTTAATTTACATGTAGCTTTAATGGAGGGGACATACACGAAGTGTTTTTGACTACTTACACCAGTAACTCACTGACACCTTAAATGCCCTAGAATGCCCCCAGTTTACAAGTAAAATTGCCTGGCATTAGATGAAGTAAAATCTGTCAAATCTCACTCCAAGGTGTCAATGCTTTCAACATTGATCTTTAATATTGGTGTTTACATTGGCTCACCTTCACCTCGCCATTGCAAACACCCATACACATCACCTGCTCACATTTTACATGTATCTACCACTTATTATTCACCATGTCATATCAATCCATATTGTTTTATTAAACATTAAGTTGGTGTTTAAAGTGCATATGAAGTCAAAATATCTTTTGCTTACTTTAAAGACCTTTCAAAATGATGAAGAAAGGTGTTTTCTATTTTGGAATATCTTTTCTCATTCCAGAGATATCGAAGTTTTTGTTCAAAAATTGATGACCTCACAAACTAAACACATGAATGCAATAAACCACAAAATTGAGAATATCTCTGAAAATATTGGATGGGTGCCGTTCAAACTTGGCAGCTGTTATCTGCATCAAGTAAGGCACAAAATTATACTCTCTATGCCGTTGTCATGGCAACCATTTTTGCTGCTGGGTCTATTTAACACAGGATTGATTTTGTCATTTATTGTCGTAATACTGTACATGTTCACTCTCAGCAAGCTAATACAGAGATGTACACTGTAAAGCATTATGGGCAGCACATGTGTTTCAAGTCTGACCATCCGCCTGTACTTAGAAACGAGAGTGTTGCCACAGCAACATCTAAGTGGGTGTCATTATGTGCCTTATCTGATGTACACTACTTGTGCCAAGTTTGAACAATACCCATTCAATATTTTTGGGGATATTCTCAATTTTGGAGACATGTACAGTTTCAATGCAACATCATCAATTTTTGAACAAAAACTTGAAAACACCATTTTAAAGGTCTTTAAAATAAGCAAGAGATATTTTTTACTTCATAGGCACTTGCCATATCAGCCATTACTTTTTTCCTTATCAGAAAACAGCCTACCAGATCTTTATAATTTTCCCTGTCATATGAAAGGCAAACTACATGTCACCTATTGCTTTAATATTAATTTGTATGCTGATTAATTATCGTTTAAGAGTTGGGTAAAGAAAAAGTTTTCACTGGGCAACAATAATCATGCATTTGGCCTTGATTGCCAGAACTGTGTGTGGGGGGTCACCTAAGCAAATCGAAGCTGGAAAAATAATTCGAACTGATGAATAAACGAAAGCAGACAGATACCGTACAAAGGGTCATTCAATTATTTTTTTATCTGCATCACATAATCAGGAACTTACCTAACTCAGGTTCCTCGTCGTCTTTCGTTGTGTTATCTTCCTTTAATTTTTGCCGGAACTCTTTCCACGAAACAAACCCATCACGATCTATATCTACTTCCTTGAACAGATCGTGATTCTTGCTTCTTGCCTCATCAATATGCTCTTTGATTTTTTCATGAATCCAAACCGTCAGCTCCGCTTTGCTAACCTTGTGATCATCATCTTTGTCTACTTTATGAAAGAGTTCAATAAGCCGCCGATAGCCTTCCATGTTATCGAATAACAACGCTCCCTCCGCGACCATCTTTCCAAGAAAAGCTTCATGATGGTAGTCTTTGTTGACATGTCCGTCTCGTTCGAGTTTCACCCCCTTGATGTGATCTTCAAGCAATTTTAAAGGCTTCTTTAGCTTCGTCGTGTTTTTTTCATCTGTAGATATCGTCCTGCTTATGTTCACCGGTTTGCTAACGCAAATCGGTAGTAAAAGCATAAGAGAGAACACAAAGCAGTCATTTAAGACCGCCATCTTGGAGGGCAATAGACCCCCGTCCAGTCTCCCATGAAGCTCGCTTCACCGACCAATCCTCTTCTCAATTCGTCTTTCAATTCTCAATTCACGCTTTACTTTCTTTATGGAGTACTTTCCTCACTGGGATATTTACATGACTTTTGATGCTTCCTTGGACATAACTTTCTAATATGGAAGAAAACGATACGACATGAAGTGTTCAGTCTTGTACAAAATTCGTCTTGCAATAGGACATTTGCATTATGACACCATTTGACTACAAGTCCCAGAATCCTTTAAGTTTTGCTTGTCTCATGCTAATTAGAGCTCTTGTCATTTTTACCCCACTGGGAATACAAAATTTAAATAAGAAAAGAAAATCAAACTGAATTCTGATAGTTGTAGTCAAATGACGCCATCGTGAAGTTTCCTATTGCTACTAATGCTGATTCGAAATTACGAGTATGGTGCCAAAGCAGGCCAACCACCCTCTGTTGGAGTGGTTGTTCCGTTGTTACCGAACGGGAAAAAAATACGGAGGTTCCGTAAGGATGAAAAATTGCAAAGATTTGAGAAAAAAAGTTTGAAAGCGGCCTTCAAGTTAGGCTCGATTTCCAGCCGTTTTGTGCGCCCTCGTTCCTCGTTCTGCAAAAACGGCTGGAAATCTAGCCTACGTTCGAGTCAATCAGCGCAACTCAAGCCGTTGGAATTTGCCCAACCATGCTGATTGGTAGATTCGAATTGACTCTAATACTTTGAATCCCTTTGGTCTTGCAATTGTTTATTGCACCGATCATATGGAGGAAGCTGCATTTAGGATTTCAGGATCGCCTTTCTCGGCCTGTTTTCGAAGGATGAAGGTCTAGTTTGGAAATGGCATGAATACGTTTCTGTGCAATAAAATGCTGTTTTTGTAAGGATTGGCGTCAGTTCTGTTGTAGCCTGAACAAGACGAGGTCACTGACCGGTGGCTGGGGGCTGCCTTCCTCTACTATTTTCTTCACTTTCTAGCCGGTGGTCTCGAAAAACGTTCACAAAAATTAGGCCTTCCCCCATTTACATAACAGACACGCACACTACTAAGTAAGTAACTTTATTTACCCACGTAATGCAAATGAGTAAAGGCTCGTTTGAATCCAAATTGCAGTTCCTAACTTATCAGGCAAATTGTTCACTGCCTTGCTGCCTGGAAAGAGAAAGAGTGTATCTTGTACGAAGAATTTGGGTGGGGAAGTTGAAGCTTGTGATGTTCCCGAAGGCTGTAATCACTGCTTCTTTGTATGAACATTTCACTTATATAATTTGAAATTTGCCGTAGATGCTTTTATGTACCAATACCAGTGAAGATTCGATCCGCTGGTGCTCCAGGTTTTTTTTATAATTTGGGAGGATTTGTCGTTGTTATTGACAAAGACGTTGAAAACTTAAGGTAATCAACGGTGAAGAAAACACAAACCGTCTCATCCCCTGTTAGAGGAGCGCTCTGAGCGACACTAGAGGCATAAAAAAGATATCGCCGACTGAGTTAGACACTTATCTCGGAGCCAGTTTGTTTCAGATGCAAGGCCGGAAAGGGAAATGATAACGAACCTTCCCCTCTATGTGGGATTTTCGCGAGTAATTTTTTAGCGCCATAGGTGCTTTTAGCGTCGAATGCGTTTCCTGATATTGGGTCGGTCCGTCGGATGGGAAAAGAAAAGAACCTAAAAAAATCACAAGAAGTCTCGGAATAGGATGCCTGGTACCCCAGCATCATTGCTGTGGAGCCTGGAAACAACAAGACATGAACCAAAAAAACTAGTTGATGTTATTGTAAAATCAGGGCAACGCAGGAAACTGAGAGGATTAACCATCGAAACTCCTATGCGACATAAAAATGGTTTGAAATATTTATCGCTGTTCAGTCAACAACGGATACTCGCTGGACCTAAAACTTGGTCAAAGAGAAGTAAATTTTTTTCGTGTGGCCATCGCCGAGTTTGAGCGTGACTGATGCCGAAGAGGTGTGTCTGATTTTAGTGGCGAGATGTGAGGTAAGATAGAACTTTCTTTCTTTATATGTACGAGTGACAACCCAGGAAGCTAAAAAGTCGCTTAAATCGCGTTAAATCATGCAAATAACCACATAGAAATTGAGAAAGTCACCAGGACAATAAAGTACGGCTTTTTTTTATTGAGAACTTTTGCGTCTAAATGTCTTTTTGAGTTTCTTATCGGGATTCTCACACATGTTACCCTCCGAGCCTGGGCTGCCTGTGATAAAATTAGCTGATCATGATTCCCTGCAACCAGATCAACCATGCAGCCATACAGTCAGTGTGATTACAATTACGAGAACAAGTATCTGGTACGGCCAAAGGCTTCGAAGCGCCTTGAAAACAAAACTTTAGACTGCATTTTCTACACAATTACCTCATGGACGTCTATACCACAGGCTAGTGAGATCATAGAGGAGCAACAGCGACAAAAATTGACAAAAATTTTGAAACCCACGCAAAAATATTGAAAGAGACGAGTACCTCCGACTGTGTTAGGTATAAACTAAATAGCAAAATATTATTCTTTGAGATGAAAAGAACTTTTTGACCACTCGTCAAATTTTATTGATCATTCATCTGTGATTACAGTAGACAATAATATTATTGTATCCCATACCTTTAACTATAATAATTATTTAACTATTATTTATAGTAGCTTTGCATTTCTCGAGACAAACAAAGTTAACAACTCAATAATTCCTTTTTCAGCCAATTGATTGAAGTCTGCTTGTATTTCCTTCCTGTAGAAAACAAACACACGAATTCAAACTCTTTTAGTTAAACAAAGTTAACAACTCAATAATTCCTTTTTCAGCCAATTGATTGAAGTCTGCTTGTATTTCCTTCCTGTAGAAAACAAACACACGAATTCAAACTCTTTTGGACAGACAAAAGAAGCACACCTCAATTAACTCTCCGCGGCCTACTAGTACTACATCTTTAGCGCCGCATGCAAACTACCAATTCTACTAAAATCATGCAACAATGCAAGAAAATTGATTCTCTGTCTATTTTCTTCCGTCATCGAACAAAAATGATACTTTTTGACCAGCATTTCAATCCCTTTTGCACCATAAGTGGATCTGTATAGCCGAAGCAAAAAGGCTGAAGAAATCTATAAACCGTTCAAGCTTCTCTAAGATCGTTTCCTTCTCATTAAAAAATTGAGATACAAGTGGATTGAGTGGACAAGCCTTAAGTGGACAGGCACCTTGGAAATTGGAGCCCTGTCTTCATTGAGGTTTCATGGACACTTTCCTTCAGTGAAGAACACATCATCAATGGCTACATCCCCACGATAGCCATCGCCCCGAATACCTACAAACTTGATCTGGAATGCAAAAAAAAAAAAAAAAAAAAAGAAAAAGAAAAAGAAATTGACATAACAGTAAGACATAGAACAGCGTTGTAGCAGAAGATTAGAGTGTTTAAGACTATACAGTCTTCTTGTACTGCACATTAATAGCAAAATCATCGTTACCGAACAGCTATCGTCTCTATCGCCTTCCTCCTCCTCTTATCTCTAGTCTGTCCTCTTCTGCTTCTTACGTTATACGTAGCCATAGCTGTAGATGTCACAGTTACTATTATTGTTAATATCTTTCAGTGTGATCATGCATCTTCAGGCTTAATTTCGTGGTCAGTTTCTGGCCTCTTGTTAACTCGCCTGATGTCCACCGTCTTGAACATCATATGCATCGCCATATGCATGCAAATCGTTCATTTTGAATGTTATCATTTCTTTTCTCTCTTATTGTATGACTTACCATGTACTGAGACAAAACCGGTGGAATTCGGACGTTGGCTAAAAGCCACTCGTTTCCCATGTCTTGACTTTTCTCCCAAAGACCAATGCCTCTTCCGCGCTGAGGTGACAAAATGACTTTCAGGGATCCCATCTGGTCTCCATACATGTGGTAGTAGAAATGAAGGCAGCGTCCCTTGCATGAAGCGGGATATAGCTTGCTTTGCAGTATGGCTACATCACCCAGCTTGCGAGGAGACGATGTCTCGATGTACATGAAATATCCTATTGAAAGGAATACAGTTGCTGTCATGGAGCTGATACTAGCGGGAAAATGTCCTCATTAGGACAACGTTGCTCTTAACTACACTGCTTCCTTTAGATACATCCACAAGTACACGTAATTAGATGAACGATGCGTTAAATAAGCGTCGCGAAGAGTCCCCTTGCCCTTCTCCCTAAAAACAGCATCACGCCGCGGCGTCTGGCAATGCAGACAACGGGCCTCTTTAGAGCGAGTTTCAATCGAGTGTCGTAAAACCAAAACCAAAGTAATTACTTTGGCCAATCAAAAAGGAAGGAAACAATCCAGTAAAACAATAAAATATCGAAGTAATTACACGTATCCGACACAAAGCGAGAGAAAATTGTGCACGCGCGAGCCACAATTGGTTTTGGTTTTACTTCTGATTGGTTGAAAAAGCGGCACGAGAACTTTGAACCAATCATTGGGTGAAGTAATGCAAAACCAAAGCAATTCGCTAATTACTTTCGACACTCAATTGAAAAGCACTCTAGCTTGTACGTTTTGTTTGCCCATTTCAGACCACTTGATGTTCAAAAGGGGACTTTCCTTTTGCTTTTGTTTTTCATAAGTTTTGCATACATATGCTCGTGCATAAGGCGACATTTGAAAGAAAATATTCCCTAGAGTAACATCACGTGGTCTGAAATGGGAAAACAAAACGTACAACCTAAAGAGGTCCATTGACCTCACAAAGCTAACTAATTCCCACCCCCCTAGCCTAAACTTCGGTCCTCAAGTAAAGATAAACGGCGGCATTTATTTATGCCTGTGACCTTCGCGGCCTGGTCTCGTTCAGAGACTTTCTTAGTTATAGGGTTACATAAGCGTTCCTTCCCAACAAAGTGGGACTGGCAGCCTTTCTGACTGGGATGTATGGCTTAATTTATCACCATGCTGAGCAAAAAAGTGACAATGCGATATCAGTTGTATACATTATGTCCATCGATGATGCCCTAGTTAATTTTCTTTTTAAAACGTTGATGCTGTTAACAGAAATACAAAAACGAAAAAAGGTGACAAACAGCGTATCTACTGTCATCAACGAAATCTCCGCAGACTCACCAAAGCGCAGGGTTGTGTGATCTGTCTCGGGTCCAGTCCCTCTGCTTGGAGTTCTGCCGATTCTTTGAGTCCAATCAAAGTCGTCGTCATAGGCATTAGTAAATCCACATGTACCATTCTCAAAGGTACAAGCATCGGTACCTGTAAAGTCAAAGACAGCTAAGCAACTACAAACTGAGGAACGAAGATACGTCTATGCAGAAATGCCTGTTAATGCGTTAATGAGACGCGTAATAATGTAACCGTTTCGAAAATCGACGAATAAAGGTCGTCTGGCTGAGAGTAGTCTTGAGTAGGACAGTTTTTGGTGACGTTCATAACAGAAACTTCGACAACCTGAGCCCGAACTCTTTTTAGTGTCAAAATAGGCCATTTCCGAGTACATGTCTGCCTCCTCTTCAAAGCGAGTCTAAGTGCGAAGAACTTATTCACTACTTGCACAATCCCCTAATACACCTCTATTACCCCCCAAAACGTTTGCAATTTCTCCTGGGACGTGTCCCAAGAGAAGTCGAAAACAATGCCTATGCAGATTTTTGAGGCGTAAAAGAGGTATATTATGGGTTTTGTGCAAGTAGTGTATTACGAAATTAGTTTTCATTCATACATGTATGTAAAGTAAAACAAATTACCATCACAAGAACTTCGCACTTAGACTCACTTTGAAGAGGAGGCTGACACGAACTCGGAAATGCCCTACTAGTTCAAACATGCCATTCAAACTTTTGAACAAGTCGACAATTCACACTTTCAATTCGATGTATTCGGTGAATATCGGAGACTAAAAACCGAGACGAAGTCGAAGTCGCCTGAGGTGAATAATTCTTCTTTTGGTATAATAACATAGGTGAAATAGTTGAAAGTATGCATTTTCTTCAAAACAATTAAACTCTTCGTCTGTCACCTCGACAAAACGGCTTCCGGCCATTTTGAAAAAAACACTTTGGTGATTATCGGGTAATAGTCACCTCAACGGCAAGCAATCATCGCAGAAAATTTTCAATAATCAGTTATGCAATTATACTAAAACTTGATATAACTTTATTGATGTAACTCCTTGGTTCAAATCATTCATTATTATAATATTCTCCTCAATTTAGTTCCACATCGCATGTTTCCAGCCGGAAAGCTCTTAAAATTGTTCCTCTAACTGGACAACTGAAGTAAACACAGACAGGAAAGAAAAACTTGAAATAAGAATAACCCTTGGTGTTGTTGAAAATAGGCACTAATACCTAGAAAGGGACACTTCGTTAGGAGAGTATGCAGGGGTGGCGCAGTGATGAGAGCACTCGCTTCCAACCAATGTGACCCGGGTTCGATTCCCAGAGTTTGTTGGTTCTCTTCTCTGCTCGGAGAGGTTTTTCTCCGGTGTTTCTCTCTCCACAAAAAAACAATATTTGAGAGTCGAGGTTCAGGGGAACTAGACGCTCCATGAGCGTGAACTACAATCACGGTCATAAGTCGTTGGAACAACCACCCCCTTTCCCCCGTTCAATGTTGGATAGCGCAATAGACCTAATCGGCTAACTCAATGTTGTACCCAATTCAAACCCTTTGGGAATAAAACCTTTTGTTTCAGGTATTTCCATATCATTTAAATATGAATGCTACATTATCATGCAAGTACAATACACAAAGGATCTTAATCTCGGGAGATTTGAATTGGGTACAACATTGAGTTAGCCGATTAGGTCTATGCACCCAAACTAACTGTTCAGTACGTTTTAGTTTCTAAACAACATTGAAAGGTGGGAGAGGGAGGGATGCTCGATTAATTCCGTCAATGTACCAATATTGTGTCACTGATTGTAGGTTGCTTGTGTTACGCATTACACAAAAACAGAAGGCACTGAGGTGGGTGGTACTGAACTGCAGCGTTCCAGTAATTTTTTTAAGTGGGGAGGAGGGGGTTGATGTAGACCATTTGAGAGGTTACCCAGACGTCATTCCATCAAGATTCTTATGCAAAGAATATTAAATTACAAAAAATATATTCCACTTAAAGGTAGTTATTTTGGGCGTTCATTTGGACGAAAAATGTCACAAAAACCTTTTCAAGGGTAAAATTTATTGAAACAAACAAAACATTTGCTATTAGACCCTTCCTATTTTAATTGCGTGCTTGCAAACAAGAAACAAAATCGTAATTAAATAAATTTCAGTCTCACAGTTCAGGATCAAACCCTTTTCCGAAGAACCTTGACCGTAAATAAGAAAGCAAATAATAGACAACAAGCTTTCTTTCAAATAATTCTTCACTGTCACATTGCCATTTTTTTTTACCTGAGACAATCCACTCGGTTCAACCATAGTTAATAGAGGAGAATGGTTAGGAAGCTCGGCAAACATCAAAGGAGCAAACAAAGCAGCCAAGATTTAGGTTGGAAAGTCCACTACCGTGCACAATCTTTTGTTTTGCGCTCATACAGTATGCATGAATTACGTAACCAACACGTTTCTATTGGTTAGTTCTTCAGTACGGAGTAAACAACCATTGTGTTTTGTGCACGGTCAAGGCCAGAAAAGTGAACAAAAACCTACAACAAAGAAAGTTGTCGGGTTTCCTAACCATTCTCCTCTATTAACTATGGTTCAACGGGATACGGGAAACTTCAAAAAAACAAAAAAACAAAAAACAAAAAAAAACGTTTGATTTGCGAAATAAGAATAAGATACTACGCGGTCCGCCGGTATATGTAATCAGAATAACTAAGCCATTTGGCAGTCAAAATTTGAGACGGTTACTTTCTTTCTCTCCCCATTCTGAATATTTGAGTTGTACTTTGCCTTGTGCGACGCAACCTAACTTACACGTGATTCATTCTAGCAGCCAATAAAATCGCAAAAAAAAATTTACGGGAAAGTAAAAAAAAAACCACCAAAATTTGTGACTCCAATGAAAACATAACATCGACCGTAATGCCGACGCGGCTGACTACGTCATCCCGCGCAATTAGTTAATTTTTCATTCATATTTAAAGTAGAACTAATTACAATCACAAAAACTTAGCACTTAGACTCGCTTTGAAGAGGAGGCAGACATGAACTAGGAAATGGAATTCAGGTCAGGTGGTTACTAATTTTCTTTTTCAATCGCCAGATGGAAAGATCCGGTTGTCATATGCTGTCCATAAAATTTCTCAGTGCTCCACATTTAAGAATGAGTATATCAGTTTTTTAGGAATGTTTTCCCTTCTGTTAACGCTCAGAATATTCGTCCTTGGAAACTTTTAGGTGAATCAAAGATTTCTCTGTAAGCTGAATATCATTTGAAGAAAATTCAACGAAAAACAGTTTTGCTGTCACAAGACGAGTATAAATATGGGTGTATGTCATATATTCTTAGGAAATTATTCATTAACGGGTGGATGCAAGACCCAATAAAAACTATCTGTTTGAAGACTTAGGTGACAGTTCTCCGTGTACTACAAATTAGTATAACAAGTATGACAATTATAGCTAGGTAACTCATCTACGATCGTGTAAGATTGTCGATTACATACTGCACGCAGACGAAACCTGTGCAGAGTGTAATTCAATGTACTTCTGTTTCTGAGCGACATTATTTTCCTGAAAAGTTCAATGACAAAGTTTCCGAAAGACTAAAGGTAAGTTTCTTATCGGTAACCAGACGTGAATTTTTTAAATTCAAGTATCAACGAAATTTTTCTTTGAATGCTGGTTTGAAATATTGGACACCAGGACTGGTCACCAGCTGGCGACAACACTGAATTCCACTCAGAAATGTCTATCTCACAACTCAAAATATCAGAAGAACGGAGTCAATTTAACTGATATTTTTACCTTTTGGAGATGGCTGTGGCGAGGGACGAACAGGTTTTCTTGTCGTTTTTCCTGAACACAAAGAAAACGAAAACTGAGAAGTCGCATAACGAAGGAAGCTAATCGACCCAGAAACCGGGCCGAGGGGAGATATAAAAAAAATAAAAACAACAGCAACACATTCATTCATTCATTCATTGTTTCGTAATGCTAGTTTCGCAGGATCGTATACAAGTGCCTGACCATGTGGAGACACTCTTTCCCTCGACATTTTCAAGAACTGGTTACATTCAACTTGTATACGTTTGTGGTCTGCCGCTTGCATTGTTGGGGAAGAATAATTTAAAGTTAACGTTTGCAAGGAGACCTCGATACTTCCACTTCTTAATATTAAGTTAGGGACAAAGCGTCTTGGCTTCAATTGTTCGGTTTTTTACCTGATATTGTTTACTTAGCGAATGAATTGTCATTAATGTGCCAACCAGAGCCTCATTGGCTGTGAAAACAAAGAGCCTGAAGAGCCTTTTGTTTCTGAATAACAAAAGCAATATTTACAAACAGATATCATCTCTACAACGATTGCCATTTTTTTTCCCTTCTTCTTTTTCATTCGATTTACAAGACGGCTATTTCCAGACTTTACTTACGCCATCCCAGATGCTACCGGGTCTTTCCGTAAGTATATATTGTTAAAAAAAACCAGTCTACAGCAGAATCCTCATTAACGTTCCTAGATCTTCATTTGCAATGGTCTTACTGTATTTGTCTTCATTACGCACAATGAAAAATGACTAAACAATTGACCTTTAACAATAAGGGGAATAGCGTTGTGTCCCAACATTGTGTCCTGGGATAAATTTCCACGCAATCACGTGGCTGCGTTTTTTGGGTTCACCACACTGCTCTGAGGGCCTTTTTTCTGGGTTCTCCGATTTTCCTCTCTCACCAAAAATCAGCATATTTGATTTGACATTCTTTAACTAATTTCCTGTTTTCCGATTTGTTTTGAGAGTTCCTTAACTAGTAGCGTACTTGTGCTTTGCTAAATAACATTGAGACCAATAAAATCAATAAAAATGACCTTGTTGTCGTTGTCGTTATCGTTATCATTATCGTTGTCGCTGTCCTTTTCCTTGTCATTGTCGTTATCGTTGTCGTTATCGTTGTCGTTATCGTTGTCGTTGTCGCTGTCGTTTTCCTTATCATTGTCGTTATCGTTGTCGTTATCGTTGTCGTTGTCGCTGTCGTTTTCCTTATCATTGTCGTTATCGTTGTCGTTATCGTTGTCGTTGTCGCTGTCGTTTTCCTTGTCATTGTCGTTATCGTTATCGTTGTCGTTGTCGCTGTCGTTTTCCTTGTCATTGTCGTTATCGTTGTCGTTATCGTTATCGTTATCATCATAGTATCATTCTCATTCCCATTCTCATTCTAATAATCATTAGTGTTATTAGTATTATTATTTAACAACCAGCATTCGATTTGATCTGCCTTAATATCCTGTTTTCCGATTTAATTGAAGGGTTCGTCAATTACTAGCATACTTGTTCTTTGCTAAATAAGATTGAGACTTCGACTGACAATATTATAATGTTAACGGGGTTAATGATTAATATTTTGATGATAACATGATGATGATGATGATGAGGAGGAGGTGGAGGAGGAGGATGACTAAAGCGTTTCTGTCTTTCTGTCGATATCTGCGACATCACAATTCCCGAAAGCAGTTTTTAAAGTTATTATAATAAATTGGCTTGTAATTAAGGTCGGTGTCCACTAACCATTACAACGATACAACAAATCCGCTTGCTGAACATCTTTAGGACTGAGGCCAACTCTCTGACCAAGCTGAAGCACGGATGAATCCTTGGCGACGATGGTGGTGGAGCCATTGATACCAAACGCCGTCTCGGAGTAATGCATGACCGACAAATAATCATAAGCTACCTTCATAGAATTCACCTGGGAGGCGTTGTACTTTTGGAAATTGTGTCTTTTATCTGTAAAACAAGTCAAGGAGATTAAGGTCGTCACATGCGAAAACTATGTCATGATATAAAAATGGTCGACGTAATCTTTGATACAAGATATCTGAGGCACCAAAGAATTACCAACTGAAAGATATTGGAAACGGAATTCAGTGTATGACGTGTTCCTGGGCACCTTGTGTTCGACAAAAATTAATTTTCACAACAAAATTTTTGGTAATAGCTATACGCCAAAGTTTTGTGGCGATTGCTTGCTTTCACGCAACAAAGCCCCAGCGAGATCCGAATGCTTGCATTGCACACTGGTACCACGTTCGATACAACTTCTTTTGTGAGTGTTTGATTACAACTTCGGTAGAGTAAGTCAGCTATCACTTTACCTTCACTGAAATGAAACCCGCTTGTGAGCAGCAATTGGATTATTTTTAAATTAATATATCAGTTAAGAGTAGAGTCATGGGCACTTACTTCTTCAATCTCGCAAAACTATTGAGCCAAAATATGCAAAAATTGCAGTTGGAATTAGCCAATGGAACAGTACGTTTGTTCGGTCCCATGGAAATAGCTGGAACCACCTTCTTAGATGGCACACGTTGAGTTCGGATTGAATTTTCCCTTCCCACTCAACCACATTACTATCCCATGCTCACACCAATGCATCTCGGCTCTCCTGAATCCCCTCTTTGGAGCGAATTTTATGCGAAAGTGCGCCGGTTTGCTCAGTTGGGGTAAAATCTACCGTTTCATATTCCACATGGAATTAAAAAAAATTGCAATCGGTAAACTTCTTTTCTTGCATATTTTTATCTCAACTGCAATTTGATCATTCTCATCACTTCCACATACCAGATTATGCGACTTTCATCTATTTTAGGTATCTAGCGCAGAAGACGCGCGCTCACAGCACCATGGGTAAGAATAAACACTGGTACGCGAGAACTGGTCAGTGCCAAGCGCTTTTTGAACATTGCAAATCACCTACCTATTGGTATATTCTCCCATTGAATTGTCACGTGGTCATCTCTGTCGGGGCGACTCTGTTCATGCCAGTACCCCACCGCGTGTCCTATCATATTAGGGAAAAGGAAAAGAAATTCAGACTTTTGTAGAATACTTTAAAAAGTCATTGTCAAACAGGGATGGCGCAGTGGTGACAGCACTTGCCTCCACGCCAATCAATGCGGCCCGGGCTCGTTTCCCAGACTCAGCGTCACATGTGGATGTAGTTTGTTAGTTTTCTACCCTGCTCCGAGAGGTACTGTGTGGGTACTCCAGTTTTTTTAATTATCTCCTCAAAAACCGATTTATGATTTGATATGGGTTGATTTTATTTCGATCTTGCACAGTGTTCTCTTGATGCAACGCATGAGCGCAGGTTTAGGTTTTTAACCTTAAACGTCTTGTGTGACAAACATTTAACACGATACTGAGAGGATACAAACCAATCTCATGTGCAACTGTTCCTTGAAACCAACAACCCTTTGCGAGTGAGATTTGCTGCATCCCACCTTGCTTTCCAACGTACGACCAGCACCTAGAGAACAACGAAGATACCGAGACACTGAGACAGAGAGCAGGAGAAACAACAACATTTTAAACACGGGCAACCTCTGAAGATTATTGAAACTTAAACTAAACTAGGATTAGAGTTTCAGAGTTACATTCCTGGACAAAATTGTTGACACATCTTTTAACTTCCCTCTCCAAATCTAAAAGAACATTTTCGTATAATTCTATCCGTCCTTTCTTCCCTCCCCAAATATACTTTTAAGAGGAAACATATAAAAGTGAACAACGGTAAAGAAAACGAAAGAGCATTAGATTTCTTCAGATGCTCTCCACGTGGAGCTTGCATTTTTTTAAAATTAGGGCTTGCTTCATTTATGACCGATCGTATTGTACATGTTCTCTGCTCGCCCTCCCCATCCTCATACAACCCGTTAGTTCTTGTCCCACCCTCCCATCTATACGTCGACAGGCAATCCCGTCCTAACTGCGCAACTGTGAGAATATGTATTCTTAAAAGAGTAAGCATGGACTCACTTATGTAACAACATATAAAGACTTGAAGATCAGGTCCCTAAACTCGTTATTTCTTACCCTGAACCCTTGAAAAACTCAATATAGTTTTTCTCGCTTTTTCTTCTCGCAAACTTCAAACAGGAGCTTTCCTCCCACTCTTTCATAGCATTGAGAATAACTGCTGCGGCGGTGGGATTTTTCTCTATAGAAGCGAATTTAATTTTTTTTCCATCAGCAAGCATGCTTCAATCGAAAGAAAAAAAAAATTGTATTGCTCATCATTATTAACGATCATTAATTATAATAATTAGTAGTAATAATTATTAATAATTATTCTGTGACCAGAACTCAAATTAACTTTTGTTACTTTGCCCACTATTATAAAAAAAACAATGGGTCCTAACCAGTAGACGATCACAGTGAGGAGTAAGTCTTGAAAGAAAAGAAAGGAAGGAAGAATCAGGAAAAATACAACGAACGCCACAGCCGTATAATGCAAAGATAAATAGCCGCATGAGCCCCTTACAATGAACCAAAATTTTGGTTTTTTTCTTTTTCTTTTTCAAAAGTGTACGAAGACCAAAACAACCATCTTAACTCAAAATCATAAAGAAATTGTCCAATCTGAGCATATAAAGCAGAAACACAACTAAGAGTACGGGAATATCCGAGGAACTCAAGAAAACGTTTCTGAAATGACCGCTCATAGAAATAGCTAAGGAGGAATGGAAACTGGCTAACATTACTGTGACGTCACTTCTGGTGAGCTGAAGATTGATGGTACGAGTGTTCTTGGAAAGTAAATTTATACATCAACAACACAGGTGTGTGTGACCTGGAAAGGTTTCTGATTTTTGGGTAGTGTCTGAAATACTCTAGGGTCTGGTAAGGGAATCACCTACAACGGTCTTTTTTCCAGCATCAAAATTGCCAGGGAAAAGGGCATAGTCTAGTCTCCTTCGCAGCCGTTTTTTGGATGTCACGAAACGCTCCTTGCGTGACATCCAAAAAACGGCTGCAAAGGAGACTAGGCATAGTCATGTTCTGGTCAAAAAATGTGAGCAATAGGTGCATGTACAGTGCTTATTAAGATCTTGTGGATGAACCCCCTCCTGGACAAATATACCCATCCATACCAGTACGCAACTTGTAATGACTTGCCTTTATGGATATGACTGCATTCTACCTACAAGCTCCAACTAACCTATAGTCGTGGGGTTACCAGTACCATGTGCACAATCATTTGAGCTTCCAACACGATGTATAGGTACATGTATTTATTATATATACCAGCATACATTGCTGCTAAAGGATCTCTAGCATTCCTTTATGTTATAAAGATGTCAAAAATGGTTATTTCCTCTGATATGACTTGGTATATACAGGTAGTATAGTTGGTATGGCATCATCTTTAAGATCAAGTATTCGTGGCTTGAAAGCTGGACCAAGTAAACTCCTTACTGCCAGATTTCGTTTGAAGCTGTCTGGTGTAAGATGGTCTGCTCAAACGCGTGAATATTTGGTAGGTTCAAACGATTTCCTTTTAAGGCAGCGTTTACACGAACGCGGGTTCATTTATAACCGCATCATTTCGATGCGGTTACACCTTCTGCCAAAAGTGGAGCGTTTTCAAAACGATGTGGTTTCATCTGTTGTGTAAACAGCGAAATTTGCATTGTTCAATTTAGCACACAGTGCAACGCTCGCTTAATTACACAAAAACATCACGACTTGGATTTTCTGGCGAAAACGGTTCCGTGTAAACACTTCCTAACCGCATCGATTTTGAGGCGGTTTCGAAGTCATGAAACCGTGTCGATGTGAAACCGCGTTCGTGTAAACGCTGCCTAAGTTTTATGAGCCATTCTTTCCGTAGTTTTGGGTTGTCGGGAAACTTGAACGTGCTCATTTTAGACTTAGAATTGTTCCTGCAATTTATTGCAGCACAAAACACCATTATTTTCCGCTAAAGAGGATACTGAATTTTATGATTTGTATCCCGCACTTTTTCAGCACACCAATAGTGACGTCACAACTATTATTTCTGATGAATTCCCGACAATTGACCCGACCGCTCTACGACAGTGAAAGGCGAAAAGAAGCACTTTTCAACATCCAATATCTCTGCGATACTACACCCATTCACTCTGAAACTTTAGAATGTGCTTTTTTCGTACTTAAGCTACAAATTTCAATTAAATTTGACTGAAGAAAAAAAGGTCAAATTTTTGGTTCATTTGAGCTTTAATCGGCATAACATTACTGTGATTAAGAAGATGAAGAGCGACAAAAATTATCCAGATTAAGAAAAAAAAAAGCTAATTCCTTTACCCAATTCATGCGAGATATTGTAATAAACAACGCCATTGTCCCAAAGTCGGTACGGTTCGTTTGTTATTCCCCGTGCTCCTAGCAAAGCAGCTGAAGGATTACCGAACACTTTGAGTGCAATCCTCTGTTTACGGGACAGTTTTATGTCACCTTCATGAAGTGATTCTTCGTTGTTTTCTGCGCATGAAGAAAAAAAAGGGCAATTCAGTTTAATTAATCGTTAACACTGTTCTTGGGATAATCTCGGGTTAATTTTATTCTTTGATAATACGTACAAGCTTTATGAAGTTGATTACCAGCTCACATAGACTACCGTTCATAAATGGCGACCACTTTTATATTGTTTTGTATTTATGTTAATTATTCTTACTGCCCTCGTTTTGAAACAAATATTCTCTTGAAATTTGCTCGTCGTGGCGAGGCTAGAAAGGCTTATTAGCAATAAAACAAAAGAATATTTTATTTGACCGCCATTATGAAAGAGGTCTTTGTGCTCGTTTATCAGCCGCTGTTTCGGGAAAAGAGCCCCGCGCTCCTCTCTCGAAGAGCTGTCTCCTTCTCGGGGAGGAACAAAAACCGGACCTCGAGCCGGAGAGTGGAGGAATTCGAACCTGACTCACCGGAAGCGTTTTGTTTATTTTAAAATTAAGTGTTAAAACTGTCATCGCGAAGAGTAATTTACCAATCAAGACAAATTGATTGCCACTGGTGCCACGCGCGAGAGGAATTTGTGGTGATCTGTTGTTCTAAGATTCCAGTGTAGTGTTGTAATCAAAAACAAATGTGCCTGTAGAGCCCTAAGAGAGAATTATACAACTATGAGCGAATTTTGACGAGGATTACATCGGGAAAGTCGTTCAGTAGATCACATTTGGCAGCAATCGAAAGATTCCCAACGCGTCGGGTTTGTAGCTCTTGGTATGTACTAGACTTTTAATTCATGACCGGCCAAAGTCACCGAAAAGCACTAAGATTCCATAATTAATTAACTAGTTGATTAATAAACGCCGAGGCTTTTATATCATTTATGACGCTGTGGGTGTAGCTCTTACAAGAGTGAAACGCTCATAACAAACGCGTTAACAATGCAAGAAACTCAGAAAGTATTGTTAAGTAAAAAGGCAAGTCACTTCTGATATTATTGATTGAAAACGATCGGTAGGTTAGCTCGAGCTGAGTTGTGTCGTTCTTGTTTTTCAGAGTACTGGTCGGGCTGTGGTAGTACCTGAAAGACATACTACAAAACGGAAAAGGCATTTCGTTTCCGTAATTTTCGTCCTTATAATGTTACCACGGGCGAAAGGATGAACTTTTTTTTAACCCTACTCCCCCTATTTGTCGTTTGTTTGTCTTTGGTTTTTTTTTTTTTTTTACCTTCAAATATCATTGCTTTGCAATTCAGATACGCTATTCGTGAAAGGTAGGTAGTCGGACCGCATCAATTGCAACTTGGATCGCTCACCTCGGATCGACGTAAAAAAATGTGGTAAGGCCTCAAGAAATTACCCTAGCTCTAATCTTTAATCTAACCTTGGTGAAATCGGCGCAAACGTCGAATAGCTTTGGCTTACAAAATCGTTTTTCGCTCGATCCGAGTTGATCATCGGTCCGACGTACTTTTGTACCCGCCCTATTCGTGAAGTGTTTACTAGTCGGGTTAACATGTTTATGTCCATCTTGCTATCAATTGCTGTCGATTGGTTCCTAATGAATTGCCCAGGGTTGTCCAATCTATTGCGACTCACTCTTTTGCCAAGGAAAGACTGAAGTTTTCATAAGCTTACTGCTCCATTCTAGATCCATCGTCAGTCTAAATTTTCATCAAGGTTTACAACCACTTTTCTTTGCTTTTGTGTTGATCATGTTTGTCATTTTCGACATTTTTATTTAAGGCTGTGATCACACACTTGTTTTTGCTCCTCGCAAATGTCAAAATTTCCAATCTGTTTTCATTGGATTTCTTATAGTGCTAAGTGATAAGTTCGCCTTGACGAAATAATAGATGTATTTTCATTCTGAACTGAAAAAAGGCAAAAATTAAAGGGATTCGATTTGGGAGTAAATGATGTGTATATTCGTTGGTGACCCTTATTAATCGAGAGTAAATACGTCTGTCATAAATATATTTCATATAAAGAGCGTGGTAATGATCATGACTTCGCATCATGTCAAAGACAATGAACGGCTATAGCTTTCTTTTGCTGTATTAGCTACCTTGCTATGTCTTAAACGTACCACGAGGCCGAACTAATTTCCCCGGCTTGCGGTACACTTTCTTGTTGAATACTGACTTACTAAACACGTACCATTATCGATTATAAATCAATAATTACTGGGTTGCCTATGGCAAACCAGTCGAGGTCTGCGTTGATTTCGTCGTTTTTTAATTTTTTTCCGTGTCGGTAAAAGTCTTGCCTGTCACTCCCCTGCTAAGTGGTGTCTTTGTGCAGAGAGCCTTCTGGGCGTATTTTCTTAGGATCGAGAGGGTAGTGGGAAATGCGTAGATTTCTCTGGTGGACACAGTAGAATCATTAACTTAGCCTGCAATGGCGTCGAAAGTCATGTAACGCGAATGGCGTTTTAGTGGATCCTTAAACAAAATATACCCTTATGGAGCTCAATAATGGAAAGTCAGTTGGATAAACTGGGCAGGAATCTCAAAAGCGACGAGTACTGGACTTCGACAACAATCTATCGCCCGTCGAGACGAAAAGGATTCTGTGGTATTTTCTGCCTTTGTGAATTATAATATCATATTGTGTATTGAATTTCCGAGCTTAAGGTTGAAATGTGATATGGGAGAAGTTTTTTAGTATTGCTCTGTAAGCAGGAAGGGTTCACAGGCCTGTTGGAAGCGTGCTTGAGTTTCAACAAAATGAGCCCCAAAATCAGTGAAAACTTGTGACGCAGATGAATAATAAAGTAGCTGCTATTTCCAAAATGATGGAATTACCAGGTGATAAATAACGTCGTACGCGTCTTGGAGAGTAAATTTTGACTTTGCATAAACAAGAGTTGGGCGATTGGGATCTTTGTTTTGACTCCGCTCATTTCATTGTCAAACTTTATAACACTTGACAGAAAAAGAAACTTACAAAAACCCGGTATCTTGCCATCATTTGACACAGATGCTTCAATGTTTGGCGAGTAAACATGCCGCGGTAACTTAATCACGGCGCCCGCTGAATTCCGGCCATGTCACTTTTGCAATTTACTTGAACGTAGCAAAAATCTCCCAAAATGTTTGTCGCTGATCGTAACTTTTTATATTCTATATTCACGGTTCAAGATTAATGTTGTTTTCATGTCGTAAATATTTCATTCTCGATCGACCGTCCCGGAAACTTCCTTCTGCTCTTTCTACTGGCCCCCCTGAAACTGTGTATCAATAGTTATTTGCTTTTTCATCAATATTTGTTTTGCATAAAGCAAGCTAACAAAATCTGTACCTTGCTGAGTTCGCATTTGTTAGCGTTAATAGTATTTTCGGTCAGATGCTTCTGTTTTTTACTGGGTTGCCTATGGGCAAACCCAGTCGAGGTCTGCGTTTTGTTTGTTTGTTTTCTTTTTTTTCTTTTTTTTAGTTTTTTTTTTTTTTCCGTGTCGGTAAAAGTCTTGCCTGTCACTCCCCTGGTAAGTGGTGTCTTTGTGCATAGAGCCTTCTGCGAGTATTTTCTTAGGATCGAGAGGGTAGTGGAACTGCGTAGATTTCTCTGGTGGACACAGTAGAATCATTAACTTAGCCTGCAATGGCGTCGAAAGTCATGTAACGCGAATGGCGTTTTAGTGGATCCTTAAACAAAATATACCCTTATGGAGTTCAATAATGGAAAGTCAGTTGGATAAACTAGTCAGGAATCTCAAAAGCGACGAGTACTGGACTTAGACAACAATCTATCGCCCGTCGAGACGAAAAGGATTCTGTGGTATTTTCTGCCTTTGTGAATTATAATATCATGTTGTGTATTGAATTTTCGAGCTTAAGGTTGAAATGTGATATGGGAGAAGTTTTTTAGTATTGCTCTGTAAGCAGGAAGGGTTCACAGGCCTGTTGGAAGCGTGCTTGAGTTTCAACAAAATGAGCCCCAAAATCAGTGAAAACTTGTGACGCAGATGAATAATAAAGTAGCTGCTATTTCCAAAATGATGGAATTACCTGGTGATAAATAACGTCGTAGGCGTCTTGGAGAGTAAATTTTGACTTTGCATAAACAAGAGTTGGGCGATTGGGATCTTTGTTTTGACTTCGCTCATTTCATTGTCAAACTTTATAACACTTGACAGAAAAAGAAACTTACAAAAACCCGGTATCTTGCCATCATTTAACACAGATGCTTCAATGTTTGGCGAGTAAACATGCCGCGGTAACTTAATCACGGCGCCCGCTGAATTCCGGCCATGTCACTTTTGCAATTTACTTGAACGTAGCAAAAATCTCCCAAAATGTTTGTCGCTGATCGTAACTTTTTATATTCTATATTCACGGTTCAAGATTAATGTTGTTTTCATGTCGTAAATATTTCATTCTCGATCGACCGTCCCGGAAACTTCCTTCTGCTCTTTCTACTGGCCCCCCTGAAACTGTGTATCAATAGTTATTTGCTTTTTCATCAATATTTGTTTTGCATAAAGCAAGCTAACAAAATCTGTACTTTGCTGAGTTCGCATTTGTTAGCGTTAATAGTATTTTCGGTCAGATGCTTCTGCTTTTTACGAGGGGTTTATTGTTTTGGTCTCCCATCCTGACGCTAACCCCGCTCAACAGGGCTTGACTTCAGTGAAGTTTAGTATTACAAGGCTGTCAGATGCTCAGAGGGCACACTTGTGGTGCAAAGAAGTTGTGAGGGAACTTGAAAATTATCAACATGTCAGCCCAGAAGCCAATGTTTCTCGCTTCTCTTTTATTTGTTATTCTTCAGAGACTGGAATGCTGTATTTCAATACCACACAAATTCAGTGCCTTCTGATTTTCTGTAGCACGTACCACAGGCAACCCAGTGTATGCTTCACGGAAGCATCTCGTTATGATGGGTTTATTGTTGTGGTCTCCCATCCTAACACTAACCCCGCTCAACAGGGCTTGACTTCAGTGAAGTTTAGTATTACAAAGCTGTCAGATGCTCAGAGGGCACACTTGTGGTGCAAAGAAGTTGTGAGGGAACTTGAAAATTATCAACATGTCAGCCCAGAAGCCAATGTTTCTCGCTTCTCTTTTATTTGTTATTCTTCAGAGACTGGAATGCTGTATTTCAATACCACACAATTCAGTGCCTTCTGATTTTCTGTAGCACGTACCACAGGCAACCCAGTGTATGCTTCACGGAAGCATCTCGTTAGAGAAAAAAAAAATGAAAGAAAGAAAGAAAGAAAAAAAGGAGTGAATGAATGAGATTTTCTAAGGCCGGGTAGACGTTACACTAACTGTACCACTAATTTCAACCGCATGGTTAACATTAAGGCCCCTCCATAAACCAATGTGCCCCTGGAGGAACTCAGCGCAAACATAAACCACATGCAAATCGAATTTTATGACCGCTAGACCACGCCATTAGGATAAAGTCAAGTTTTACAGTTGGCGCAAAAGAACAAGTTTGCTCACATGCGAACTCGAAAGAGATTTGCTCTGGAACTTAAGATAGCTCAAAGTGCCCCTGTTCTGTGGACCTCAGAGGGTTGGATCCAGGGAAAAGTGACGTAAAGGCTTACTACCTTAAACTTTTAGCGTGTGAATGCAGCCTATTTATATATGCAAAACGCGCGTTTAAAAGTCTGAAAGACCAAAACTCCCCATGCAGTATATTAATTTTGCGGCGTACACACGAATTGCATTCTTAAACTAGTGAGCCTTTGACTTCATTTTCTCCTCGATCCAGCTCCCTAAAGAGCTTAAAGTTAGTAATTGCGGACCATTAAATAGGAAAATTCCAGTTAAACCAAACAGTTGTCTTTTTGAAATCAAGGATTAGAACTTTGGTCGCTTAGTGTTTAGTTAACAAAGGTTTGAAATCCAAAGAAAAATAAGAATTGATTATTTGGTCACAGGGGCACTTTAATTCCAAATATTACTTGTGGTGAGTTAAATGGTGGTTGCATGAGTGACAACCATGCAATAAATGTTCCTCTGACAGGGAGATAATTATTAATCACAAAAGAATTCACTTTAATGGTCGTCAAAGATACCGCAGTGTAAAATTATCTTAACAGCTACAATAAATTAGCATATTTAATTAAAACATGTACTGAATCTAAATGTTATCAAAAGGTAGGAATAAAATTTATCATGATAAAGAAAGAGTAGATTTTTGTGTGAAAAAATAGAAAGGACTGAATAATTAAGTTTATCGTTGAGTTTAGTGGACTGTAAGCTATACTTGTATCTAAAAATAATATAACCAACGTTCGCCATTCTCTTCTCCATGACAAAAAAAGTCTACCAAGGTTCTAGCTAACTTTGTCATCTATAAATACTGATGCAGCGGTGCGTGATACATATACACCAGAGCTACCATCCTTTATCTCAATTCAATTTTTAAGTCGTGATGATTGTAAATTCTCGAGGTCGGTTTTAACTGCCACTTTTTTTTGTCCCATATATCAAATGTATGTGTTGAAAAAAATTGAAAAGTACGACAAAAAAAGAATCGAGATTATTAATGTCACTGTTGAAACTAATTTGATTAGTAGAACAGAGGGAGGCAACGGCGGGGTGTTCTTGTCAGTCTCGCCATATTTTACGGTAGGGCCAGTTCATTTTCAAAAACTTCACGATAACATTATTAAGTACTTTATCAGCGAATTAACGTTCCCTGTAGCTTATGAATACCCCCACTGAGAGATGCTCTTAGAGTAACCGTACTAATTTCACGAAATTTCCATTTTTCCCTTTTTTGGGAAAGTGCCTAAGTCCTAAAGAACATCGCTCCCCAATGATTTCAGTGAGTCAAGGAAAAGACATTCAACCTCTTCGCGTTTCTCCTTTTATTAGCTTTCGTTTTGCTCTTCTAGATCTTTAATTGCCTTTAATTCTTCTTATATTTTCTTCTTAATTTTTCTAATTAAAAAAGGAAGCCTTAACTGACCCCAAAATGTTTTCTTATCCTAAAGCCCTCTTAAAGATTCCTCCATATTGGTATTTTCTTAATCAGTCAATGTTCCATCATGATATCTCTTAATACTCTTTATATACTGTACTTTGCATTGATAGTGCCCAGAAAATAAATGATTTACGCCGTTTCTGTCTCCTCCAGCCCGGGTAGAAAACGCTCAACAGAATAATCCTCGGTGAACTTTTCCATCCCTGAGTCAAAGGACCTTTCTGCCTTCAGGTGAAGCACTTTGAGTAGAGTTTTTTTTCCCACCAAATATCGCTGCATGCCTCTTATCAGGCAGCTACTAATCTGAAGTAATCTGAGTCAAAGTACCCAATTGCCTTCAGATAAGGCGCTTTCCTTTCTGTAGTCTCTAACCAACCAAATAATAGCTTAATCCATCAATACTGGCAATCCTTTTAAGTGGTAACCTCCCCTAAACCTGGCTTTTCTCATAGCACTGGCCAGGTGGCGTTCATGTATCAGCAAGATTCAATAGTGGCATGTTAGTAGATCTCACTTCATTTCTACCTATTATTGAAAGGTAGGTGAATCAATTCTAACGTATGTGCTGCCAAAAAAAGGTATAATTTCAAATTTTACCACCATGTTTTAAGCAGATCTCACGCCAGTTGAGTGCAGTGCGCACCGCAAGTCCAGGAAACGATGAACGCCGAGAAAAACCTTCATTAACAAAAAAAAAAAAAAAGAAAAGAAAAGAAGAAGAAACGTCCCCATTTGTATCTTGTGTTAGAATGACTGCCCGTTAGAAAACAAACAAACAAACCCAAAACAATCAAGGAAGAATAAAGGCACATTCAAGCTCGTGAAGGGCCGTTGCTCCTATTCGTCTAATTCCTTGATATTTAAGAAAGTATTTTTTGGATATCTGAAACCAGTTTCTAAGCATCTCATGGCTCTACATGCAATGGCATCATCCTGCAGTTCATAAAGTAACATGTCCTAGAGTATATAAAAGCTAATATTGTCACGCAGTGAAAAGCCTGATTGGTCAGTAGAGCATTGTTTTGCACCGACATTATTGGTGCTTACCTTCTTCCGGAAACTGAAGACTAGGTCGTGTAGTGACGAGAAGACAAAAAACCAGGAACATAATGAAGGCCATCTTGTAACTGCAAACGATGGAATAGTGTTCATCGATCGTTCCGCTTTTGTAGTCAGCGACACCTGACCAAACATTTAAATGGAGCTGTCAACAGATTTTTAACTAACCTGAAACCCCATGAATATCATGCTTTGCCTGTAAGATATATTTGTATTTTTACTTTTCTGCTTCACTACGGCTATGTTGCATGGTCGGAGACACTTCACCAAAAACTACTGAAATTTTCATTGCTCATTCAAAGTAATTTTTCAGTTTCTTAGAGTCAAACAAATCTTATACGATTAATTCCATTTATAATTACTATTTCCACCACAAAGTGATGTTTCTTATACCTACAATGTGTTGTTGCTTTAGCTGTGACAGGTAGATCACAGTTGATGCTTGTATTTTGAAAACGAAATTTACGTAATTAAAGACTGAATGATGGTTGAATGATTGCCAAACAAAATGCTGTTTGACTTCGCTTTCCCTTTTTTTTTTAAGGCCGGGCTCAAAACTATAACGGGATATAACATAACCATTCATTATGACAGTACTATGATTTCGAAATTAGAAATTAATTTTGCGCAGTTTTACTATCAGTCAAGTAAAGCTATGATCCTCACAGTTATGAGCGCAATTTTAGCTAGTAATTGCGTATGAAGCCTTCTCCACGCAAGGGCTAAAATTACGTTCATAACTGCGAGGATCATAGCTTTAAGTGATTTCACATTGGAGAAGGAGGAGGCGGTGGCGTGGTTTAGTGTTTAGGACGTTGGGTTTGCATGCGGTTGCCCCGGGTTCAAAATACGGGATGACCTCTGGGCCCCGTTTCTCGAAAGTCCCGAAAACTTTTCGGGCCCGAAAAGCCATTTCTGAAATTGTCAACGCTTGTTTTGGAAAGCCGGTCTTTTAGCATGTTTTCAAGCTAACTAAAAGAAACACGTCTGTTAAGTTTGACGATTTAAAGCCTCTCCATTCTTGAGATATAAACGAAATTGTGACACCCGAAAATGGCCCGCAAAGTTTCGGGACTTTCCAGAAACGGGCCTCTGGTTTGGATTTGTTTCCGGTTGTCCCGGATTCAACTCAGAAAAGTTAGGACCCTCTCGCACTAGCGGAGTTTTTATTTTGCTCGCTAGCAAGTCAAAATTAGTTTTACACCACACGTACGTGCCTCTTTTAACTTGATATTAATTTAACTAACTCTACCAACGTGACGCTTTTTTTATTTATCTATTTTTTATTTTTATTTTTTTTAATTTTTAAATTTAAATACAGTACTTACATTACTTACAATACACCGTTACTTACACTGCTACTGCTACTCACAAAAACTATCTTAACTTACACTACTAATACTATTCACAATATCGTACTACGTTGAATTTGTTCGCTATACTTGGCAATCATTACATATATAAATATATATATATATATATATATATATATATATATATATATATATATATATATATATATATATATAAACAAAAGCAAAACAAAACCTCGCTATGTATTAATGAGTGTCTAAAAGCTCACGGATGCTCGAACGCTTGGTGACTCCGTGGATAATTTGCGCTGTTATGCTGTAAGATTCACTTTCTTTGGCTGCAGCATAGATGTAGTAACGGGCTACTATAAGGCACAGGTTGACAGCGCGAAAAGATCGCTTCTCGGGGTGATGTGCATATATTTTAGCATTGTTCGTCAGAGCTACCTTCGGCAAGTTACTAGAGTTCCACCAAGAGGCAAAAAGGTTCCAGAAAGTATGGACGTGCCGAAATTCTACGAACAGATGCTCTAAGGTCTGTCTTACACCACACAATTGACATTCATCGCTTTCGATAATTTTAGCTCTAAAAAGTTTGCTGCGAGTGTAAAGAATATGGTGGTTGATTTTGAATTGAAACATCGAGATCTTTATGTTTTTGGTGACTTTAAACGGGAGAATGTATAACGCCTCGATGCTCTGATCAGTAAAACCGGCCTCAGTTAGACGAGCTTTAGATGTAGGTATTTGGAACGTTTTGGAGACGTAAAGTGAGCGAGCTTGCTTACAAGACCAAAATGAAATATTCAAAGGGTGTGTCGCGGACTGTCCTGTAGTAACCGATTCGTTTTCAAGATCACGGTTAAAGGCTTCTTTCCAGTACTTTGGAATGGCGTTGCGCAATCCAGAATAACGCAGAAAGTTTGTTTTTATTTTATACTTTTTCCTAAATTCAGGGAAGGACAAGAAATTTCCTTCTTCGTCTAGAATATCCGATAGGGTCTTTACTCCGGCATTATACCATTGTCGATAAAAAAATGGATTTTCCGCCGATTGTGATAAAGCTATTATTCCATAAGATCTCATTTTCTATTTGTTTTTTGTTGTGGGAGTGTGCTTGATAATCTCTTCCCAAGCATTCAAGACGTCGCGGTAAAAAAAGTGGAAGGAAGGACAATCCAGGCAAAGTTTTTATAGAGAAATTACATTCGAACAGCAATGGGCCACCTATGTACTGTAATAGATCGAAGGGTATTTTCTTCCAGGACTGCGTTTGAGGATCGAGGAACCGTTTTACCCAACCTGCTTTCAAAGATTTATTTATGATTTTAAAGTCAGGCATATTAAGTCCGCCGTCCTTAATCTTACCAATCATTGTGGAGTGTTTGATTTTAGGCGGTTTGTGGTTCCATACGAAGCTAGAAAGAAGCTTACTCACTTGGTCAACAAATCCACTGGGTACACTCAGAACAGAGGGCCTCTTTACACGAGCCCGGGTTGGACACCGACCCGGGTCAGTTCAGCGTCGAATATTACGTTTACACGAGCCCGGGCTGGGTGAGGGTTGGGTCATTCTCGGCTGACCCGGGTCAGTTCCCTTTCGCTGGGTTGAAAGGGCAAGTGACTACTTGTCAGTGAGGAAAATGGCGGACGAACCATGCAATCATAACAATCAACAATTTGTGTTAACGTTATCAGTCATTTTGGTACAGGCTGCGCATGGGCGAGAACGCTGAACCGCAAAAAAAGTGATTTTCAAACAATCCCGGGTCAGATACGCCAGTGTTTACATGAAGAAATTGAAGAAATTTCAACCCTTCTAGCTGGGTCAGCCCGAGTCTCAAGAAGGGTTACCCGGCAAGGGGGGCTGACCCGGTTTGATTACTGTTTTCATGTAAACGCTTATAAACATTTGACTGCAAAAGGGTTACCCACCGCGGTGATGCAACCCGGGGTAAAAAGCAACCCGGGCTCGTGTAAACAGGCCCTCTAGAGCCAATAAAAACTATCTTTGAAAGAGCTAAATTTTTGACAATGTTTATTTTCCCGTAAAGTGTGAGATCTGGTGATGACCAGATGTTAAGACATTTTTCTGGAGCAAGCAATCTTTTTTCAAAATTATCTTTTACGGATATTTCCGAGTCACGCGAGAAGCAAACGCCGAGACACACACACTTCAGGGACCAGTTAATGTCAGAGCGATTTGTGGGTTGTGGATTGTTTTTCCCCAACCACATTGCCTCCGTTTTTGATCTGTTTAGTTCCAATCCCGAACAACTGTTAAAAGCCTCTAATTTCTCAAAACGTTTCACAACTGAATCTATGTCTCGCACGAAACAGGAGGTGTCGTCTGCATGTTGTGAAAGCTTATACTCCTTGCCCTTAATATTTATACCCATTATCGACTGGCAATCTCTTATTGACTTTGCTAAAATTTCAACAGCAATTACAAAGAGTATACCGGAAAGCGGACACCGCTGTCTAACGCCTCGTTGTAATTCAAAGAAGGGCGTTGCGTAGCCATTATTAATAACGCAGCTTTGAATGTTTTTGTAAAAAGTCTTAACCCATTGTATTAAAGGCGCGCCGAACCCAAAAGTTTCTAGAGCCTTTATAATAAAGTTCCATTCTAAACTGTCAAAGGCCTTTTTAAATCTAGAAACAATGCTATGCCTGAGATATCTAACGTATCCGTGGATTAAAAAATATCCGCGATTACGATTAAGCGTACATTTTGTCCGATAAAGCGGCCTTCAATGTAACCGGTCTGGTCTCCATGAATAAGGCTAGGTAGTACTTTCGCAATTCTGGCAGCGATTGCCTTGGTGGCAATTTTGTAATCTGTGTTTAGTAGGGAGATGGGTCTCCAGTTATCCAGAAAAACATTATTTTTATCTGTTTTTGGAATAAGTGCGATCATTCCTCTTTTTTGCGAAATCGAAAGCTCGCCGATCTCGAAGGCGTAATTGAAACTGTCGACTAATTCCTGTCCTCCCAAAATTTAGATAAAATTCGGCAGTTAAGCCTTCCGTGCCAGGAGACTTACCCCTGGAAATGTCTTTTAGAGAGGCATGTCATTCTTCTTTTGTTAATCAACCGTCAGAAGTGTCGGCAAGTTGGGCGGTCAATTTTGAAAGTGACGGGCTTTCAATGAACTTATCGAAACAGGCGTCATTTGGGTTTGTGCAGGTGGAAGTATAAAGGTTTTGGTAGTACCTGTGTTTCTCTTTCAGGATTTCGGTGGGCGTAACCAGAGTACGATCATCGGCTTTTAGTTTTGTAATGTAATTATTGGAACGATTTCGTTTCTCGAGGTCGAAGAAATAACGAGTGCTACGATCTCCTTGCTCGCACCATCTTGCTTTACTTCTAATCATGGCCTCCTGTTTTGTGACGCTTTGTAAGTAGCCAAACTGGTTGCCTCGTGCCAGTTGGTGTTCTTAATCATGTTTCTGTTAAGTTTGAATCATTTCTTTCAGATATTAAATTGAAAACCTGGCGTGCCTGTAAACTAGCTTGATAGCTAAGTGCACTTCCACTATAAACAAGGCATTAGCATGAATTTTCTCTTTTTACATGTCCGCATTTTAATGTATGATTGATTTCATATATCATTTCGTTCGTTGTACTATCAGTGTTGATTGTGAAGACGAACTGAGAGATTTAGCTATATGGCTTATACAAACGCAAAACAGACAACGAAAGGGTGGGCTAGAAAATACAATTCTAAAGATAGTTGTTTTGACACGGAAAAACAGCTTGAACAAGTACATTTGTGTACTTCACATTCAATGTGTTGAAATCTCATTTTGTAAGCTACTTACACTATTCCCTCAGGAAAAAAAGACTTGATGAAATGCGAGTAAGAAGCGTTTAAAAAAAATAGCTGCACTCATCTTTTTGAATGTATGTTGGTATAGAGAAAACTTCTTTTGTTTCTTACGTCAGTACTCTAGGTCATTATAATATTGTTTCGAGTGTTTCAGTCGGTGTCTTATTATTGTTTTAGGTAGCAAGCCAAGCACATTGTAATAGCAAACGTTCATTGGTGCTTGAGTCGGATTATTTCCTCTTAAACAGGCACTTTGAGTGTCTGACTAAAATAGTCAAACCATTACTCGGTTTTCCTACTTAACCGTACTATTTTTGAAAAAAGGTTTCTAAAAGGAAGCTATACCGTATGTCACTTTCGAAATGATATTATAACAAGAAAACATATACCGAAGGTCATAAAGGGAAATTTTTATATGCAGATGTGCAGGTGTCAGAGAATCCAATTTACTTGCCCGTAACATTCATTGAAGTTTAATATCTTGTATAAGTTTTGTTTGCTATTTTACAGGTCATATATATTTATGAAAATAATATTAATTTTGCTTCGAATATTCGAAAAATAAAACGCGGGATCAAAATACATGCATACTCTATTGCTCACGGTAGACTTTGATTAGTTCGATGTTCAACAATTATTTCTACCAAGGGAGGAGAGGAAGTTTTGAAAAATAAATTATTTTTAATAAGGCAAGACGAGTTTAAATGAACTTTCGTTGATGCTGTTGCGTTGTTGAGAATGAGGAGTAGTTAAATTGTGTCTTTTGTGTAGGTTAGAGGTAAATTTACTTAAATCAGACGATTTTCCAGCTGGGTCAAATAAATCAAGCCTAACTTGAGGTAGTTTGTAGTTTTTTTTTGTCACATTAATAATTTTTTTCAGAAATTTCTACGTTATTGAAGTCGTGACCAGCGGGTGTAAGGTAAAAAAAAAATTTCACACAGATGTGCTAACTGGAGACCGTTTGCAGAAACAAACTGTTCGACTCTTTGTAAGCAGAATTTACCTCAATCCGAAAATGAACTGGAAAAAATGCCGTCTATCAGTACGTTGTTTCAAAAATCAACATAGGTTTTGTAACCTCAAAGAGACAAAAGCTCTCTGGGTGTGAGAACACTGAATTAATTGCCCACAACCAATGAGTTAGGTAAAAAGTACGAACCATAATGTAATAACTTCGTTTAAGCTTCGGTTATTCGCTGGGCACTTAGCGTGGTAACAGGTAAAACCATCTTTTTTATTATACATTCGACGCGTCCATTGAGGGATAAGTGGTTTGCATACCATTTTATAAATGAGGGTACTTAAAAAATCCATCACATTTTGTTGATGCACTTTCGTTATATTTTGGTGCCAAGCAAAGGAATAAAGTTAGTTGTAATGAGAGGGGAGAGCTCATTGTCAATATGATTCTTGGTTTACAAATGTACTTAAAACTGATGACAGGCGAGCACTTTGTTGAAAAGCGAGAAACATTTAGTACAGTAAATCTTTCTTTGAAAGTGCACTCGTTTTTTTTTTCTAATACAACAGGCGATAAATGGACCAAGTAATTTATTCATGGCACTCACAGTATTCATTGGAAGAGTTGAAGTTAATTAAGTTGTTCATTCTAATTATATCATTAGGAATGTGTTGAAATGTTTTCATCTTCTAAAGTGTTGCATTTTAATAAACTTAAAAGCGAGAATTGGAAGAACGAGTCGATACTAGAGACATTATACTACACACTTCGGGATATGGGTCAGTTTCTTGTATTTTTTTTAAGAGGTCTCGTAGAAAGAATCTCTGATATTTATAGAGCAGATGTTGTAAAAAAAATTTGGCATGGCGCTATAAAGACAAAGTATGCAGGAGCAAGTTTTGATGAACTTGAAGTAAGAGAATCGAAGAACTTCCACCTTCCACCTCTATATTTTGGAGTGGACCTGGAAGACAGTGGTTGGAAATTTTGCGGTAAACAACCTGCTCCTATAACGAAAGAAGAGTTGATTATTGACTCAGTGATAGCTTTGCGGGCACCGCCTCTTTCCTAGCAGAAAACTGCATAATTTCTCTCGGTGGGAAACGAGCTTTTTATGGGGATAGATATCGAATAATTAAAGAGAAACTTCCTACAGATTTCAGGTAGAGATGTCGGATGAAAAGTGGCAGATAATCGCTTTTGGACTTGGATAGGAATGATGAAAGTACAGCACGCAATGCAAAATTTGATAAACTCAAACGATTGCAAAACGAATTTGTGCGCGCGCCTTTCAGAGGCCTTGATTTTTTCCGGTAATCACCGAAGAATACCGAAACTGACAAGCGCTTTCGTAGTCCCAAGCAACTAATAGCCTGTCGGACTGCCATGATTTGCAATTTCGGTCTCGGCGACAACAGAATTGCATGCTCGGGAGAGAAGAATTTGTTGTGGTAAACAACCTGTTCCTATTAACAAAAAAACTGAACCACGAGACATTGAATAAAACACATAGATAGCTTTGCGGGCACTTTTTCGATCAGACAACTGCATAATTTTGCTCTCAGTGGGAAAAGAGCTTTTCATATAACCTAGCCCCATGCCGGCAGTGTGGTATGCGAACATTCTCTGTATCTTGCAATCTTGCAAAAGATCAGTGACTTCGACAAAACAAGCATTGATTTAAGGCGCAATCAATGTGAAAGTACCTCTATATTGATTGATTTCGTGAAGGTTGGTTAACTTAAATATGTGTGCACATTTTTTCTCTCAAAACCATATTTTGAAAGAAAAAAATGTGATGCCTAAGGGTTAGGGTTTTACACAGTTCATATGTAAACTTAAATATTTGACGAGTAGTTCAAGATATCAAACAGATAAATTAATCAATAAAGCAGTAAGTTGGCGGCTATGAAAAGATGTAAAAGCTAAGGTTTCCAAACTTGTCGCCAAAGCGGATTCTTCTAAGAAGCCAAACTCATAGTTCAGTTAGAAAGTAAGACTTCACGAAATACCTTGCATGTTTGAATTTTAACGTGTAACAACATCAGTATTGCATTTTCTTCAAACAAAATCCCTTCTTCGACTTGATCCATGTCCTTGTTTCAAACAATTTTGTGGATAGGATGAAACTTCATGGAAAAAACCATAGTGCAGACGATCCTTTACTCGTTTATCCTGTGTTAATTCGTGAGAGAGTTTGCATCTTGTTACAAAAATGCTGTAATGTACTTGATTATTTTCAGTGTCTGAATAGGTGACAACTCCTTGATGTTGCTGAAGCTAATCTGCCTTTTTCTCTGCGGAGCTTTCCCCCTTTTTGGCCAAGCATTACCTAGTGCAATGGACCAAGAAGCAGAAGAGTAAGTTGTTGGCTTAAACTATATCTACAAAGAAAAGTGCGTTTATTCCGTTCTGTCTGATAGATCGCCTTCGTTTATTTATTTATTTTTTGTTTGTAAAATGATATGGTGAACAATCATCTATAAGGTGAGACAAAGCTAAACTCAAATACAGTCGAACCTGTATATAACGCGGCCGTGTATTAAGCGGCCAGTTTTCAAAGTCCCGATTTTTCGTTCATACAAACGCTGTATTTGTTACCTGTTTTAGGCGGCCACCCTGTGGCAGTCCTATGTTTGTCTTTCTTTGTTATTTTTACCTGTATTAAGTGGCCACCCTTGAACAGAAACTCATTTTATGCGGTATTTTATTGTTTAAAATGCGATTCATGATCATCACTATAAAGCAGTGTCGACAGTTAACGACTTGCTCTACAAACACAAGTTTCAAATGCCGAAACGCCAGACGTACGTGTTCGACTATATTAAGTCGTCGTAATTCTTACTCTATTACTTAAACTTGTACAGTATTGTATATTGTCTTACTTTTAATTAGCAACATTTCCGTTATAACTGCACATTGAACGTAACAACTATGAAATGACGAAATGAGATCTTTTGTTATGAACTGTAAGTCATAGAAATACAGCACTGTGTACCGTAGAAGAGTAAAGGGCAATTTATTGTACAATACTTTTACACATTGTTACGTATATTATACCGTTAGGTTTACAAGTTTGCAACTTTGTTTTAAGTATCGATCGCTTCAAAGAGTGTTGATTGCCCTACTGTTTCCGTACATGAATAGTGTTTTTGTATGATACGCCATTAAATTGACATTAGACCACGGCCAGTGAATATTTTTAGTAATCCTGTATAAAGCGGCCACCATATTAAGCGGACAGTTCCTCAAGTCCCGAGGGTGGCCGTTATATACAGGTTCGACTGTAGTTGACAAAAACACTATCCAAGACGACATCCCGTCATGGCCCAATTCATCGATCAGTGGTTCCCAGAAGCTTAGTAGCTATCCAGAGATTCCATCGTCGTATTAACTGAGGGAAAGGATCTTTTTTACATTTGTTCGGAATGAATAGAACATGCTTTTTTTCTTAATTCACTCAATCCAAAAAAAGAAAAATTTGTGCCGACGGTAAAAATGTCATAAGGTTTTATAACAGCATCTAATTCAGAAGTGACACCATCCTGCTTGTATTGTAGTACAAAATGAATATCATGTTATTTATGCAAGGATATCCATTCATTACATAACTTTAAAAGTAGTTTTAACGGTTTTAGCTTCCATACATTTTGTCCTTTTCAGTAAAGTTTTCTTTGCATTTTGTCTTATACCATTTTGAACAGGCCCATACGTATCGCGCGCATTGGCCGGCTAATCTCTCCAAATGAAGCTTTCATTGGTAAATCTCCGCACGGATCACTTTCATACATTTCATAAAATCGTTATACCCCTTATTGTAAAAATGCTTAAGTGATATTTTTGGTGCAGAATAAATGAATTATTTTTTTAATTAATGGTAGTCGTTGTAGAGATTTTCAGACAAAATACCGGTACTCCGTACAAAATGTTTCGGAAGGTTTCGCTCTACTTCTCTCTTCATTACACAATTGACCTACTAACGATGAAAAGGAAACTGAAAATGAGACTATATGCAAAAGAATGTCAGGAAGCAGTTGCTTGGGATCCTGATCTTCGATCATGAATACGTAGATTTCTCTTTCGTTTAACTTTGCTCTAAACTGAAACTTTAAGGTGGGAATATTTAAGGTGGGTTAGGTTTCCTCGCCATATTTCTTATCTTAACTTTAATTATTAAATCTAAATTTATTGTAAAATGGCAAATGTAATAAATAAAATAAATAAATAAATATGTCATCATTCAGGAATATTCCAACTTGAATTAGCTCCAACCCAACCAACTAAATAACTTGCCACATTATAATATATTGAAAAGATTCTCCTATAAATTTATCGAGGACAAAAGGGTGTTGAATAAATGATGCAATGAAGTGCTGATATATGTGTGAAAATAGACGCCGTCTGGCTAACTCAATAGCCCTTGTGCGTAATGACGTCTGACTAGCTAATTTCACCACCAAGCCTCGAATTCGGAAATTCAAACTTGTAAATTTTAGCATGAGCTAAATCCCGAAGGGGCAAACTTGAAAAGGAAATCCACGTGCGAGCAGTATAACATGTCCAAATACTGTATGTGAATAACGAGGCTTGGTGGTGAAATTAGCTAGTCAGACGTCATCACGCATAAAAGCCCATAAAGACGAGCACCGGTTAATGAAAAGGAGAGCTGATGAATGCCTTTCCAGACAGAGCGTTATTCGTTTTCAACATGTGAAATACTGGTATCCTTATCTTCCAGTTAAATTCGATTCATACCTACTCTGAGAGTTCTTCTCTTCGCGTTAACATGAAAAAGAATACTTGTAATCGAAGGATAACAGAGCCGGAACCCAGATCGCCATCTCGATTTAAAAATTATTGCATAGCTACAATAGATTGCTAAATCAAAACGCACGGACATTTTTAGTTTAACTACAAATAGCGTTGTTCTCATTACATTGGCAGAAAAAAGGGACCGTTTTGAGAAAAGTGCTTATACTTGAGTAGAAAATCACTGCCGACTTATATAATGTCTGCTTTTATCAGTTTTCCATTTCATTTTGTGGTTAATTTGGGTGACACGGAGTCCATATAGTAGAGGAATCATCAAACATTATGCTAACAAAAGCTGTTAATAACATGTCTCAATAAAAATTTCAAAGGGGGGTTTGCTTAATGGCAAAGTTAATCTACTGGCTTCGTGTTCTTCATCCTTTGGCTGGACGGAAGGGACGTAGAAACCGGACAACATTCGTCGGAAGGGTAGCACATGAAGGCTGGTCGGCGTTGCGTTGCAGTCTGATCTAAAGAAGCGCATTCTCGTGATTATCTTGGCTACAACTGTTAAAGGGCGAAAGTAGTATATATGATCTAAACGTGACTAATTGTCATAATTCCTCATTAGGCAAGCCTTTGAAGAAGAGAAAACTAGAAATGCCACTGCGATACTGAACCTATTACTACGTGATTATGACAATCGATTGAGACCCAAATTTGGAGGTAAATTGCAGGAGTTAACTTTGCAACTTAATTTGGTGCACTTTGTACAATCACGATCTTTTATACGGCTGCTAAGGAGAGAAACCGTAACTATCGATTGCTGATTATGCCTTCTCGTATTACGACGAGGCGGCATGGTCCAATAGCCTTCGTAGCTGGCGGGATATTTTATCGCAGGATTACTTGAACACTCGCGATGCTTCGTTTGTTTTGGCCTCGAGTGGGCCGCGACTGGCATGGGGAAATTTGTTTCCGGGTTGTCTCGGATTTAACTCTACCTGCAAGTTAGGGTTCTTAATCATGTTTGTTTCAAATTATTAAAAGTGGGGTGCCTGTGAAATAGCTTGATAGCTAAGTGCACTTCCACTAGATACAGAGCATTTAAATTTACTTTCCGTTTCCCATGGTCAAAGCATAAATTGAAAACATAGACGACTTTCATAAATGGCGGCCACTTTTACATTCTTTTGTATTTATGTTAATTAGACCTACTGCCTTCATTTTGAAACAAATATTCTTTTGAAATTTGCTCGTCGTAGCGAGGCGAGAAAGGCTTATTAGGATTAAAACAAAAAAATGTTGTATTTGGCTGCCATTACGAAAGAGGTCTATACCATTGCCCAAGTAAGGTATCTCCCTTAACGCA
>OX421446.1:48838585-48841085 GCA_949126865.1 Montipora capitata
CTGGTAATGTAAAGTGGAATAAGTACTTCAGTAAAACTCTTTTTTTTTTTACCTTGAGCTGACAAAATTCTTTTATGGCTTCTAATTTTAGCGTGATTCCTATTGACAGTTGACTTTGAAATGGCTCAATAGTTAGTCAATGAATTTTTCTATTGAAGAAAGCAAAGAAAATGATTTAATTTTTGAAGCAGCAACCGGAAACATCAAAACGCGGACAATTCGTAACCTTTTATTTTCACTAACCCTACAGGTAGTAAGAATAACTTTCGCTCTCTTGTCGTTTTTGTTCTAGTCATAGGTCCTCCAGGCATCATGTAACCTTATCAGAGCTCCGAAAAATTGCAATACAGAGAAAAGAGCAACTCTAAGCAAATTAAAAATAAACACTCAGCTTTAAGTTTATATCCCGATGCTTGACTTGAATAACTGCGTAGGCGCCAGTGTGGACCACAGCTATCATGATATGTCAAACTGGATTGAAACCAGCGAGAAATGCAGAAAGAAAACATTTTCCAAACCATTTTCCACCTAAACACGAAAAGCGTTGACTGTGTAAGAACTACAGTTGACGTAGTATGGCCGTGTAGCCTCGTCGAGGCACAGAAAGCGCGCGAAAAATGAAGCTACGCTTATGTTTAGGTGAGTTAACCTCGGTTGAGCCTGTAATACAATCGAAAACCAGTAGCTGGTCAGCGGTCAACTTAAAAAAAAAAAGCTGACCTCGGTGAGCTCTAATCTTGAGCCCACGATATGGTCACGTGATACTGGTCAGCGGATACCTTGTTTTGACAGATGTCAATTGATGAAAACATGGATGTCCAATGTCAAAGATGTATGCTATCAACTAGCATGATACTGATCACATTGGCATACATGGATGGAGCTCCGCTATTGTCCATTACGTATTTTCTGAAATAGTGCAAAAATAATAGTAAATCTTATATCTCTGAAGTAATAAGGCGCGCGGGAAAAGAAACTTAAGTCAAGCTGGACGTTCATCTCCCACTGCGCATGCTTAAAAATCTGAAAAACGAATAAATCTTTTTGGCTTTTTGAATAGACGGTCTGTTCTTGTAATTCTGCATTCTTTTTACAGGAGTATGGGATGACTATGTACCTTCGACAAACTTGGGAAGATCCGAGGCTCAAGTTCAACGGAACTGAACAGATAGTCGCCCAGGGAGATCTCTTAGACAAAATCTGGATTCCTGACACCTACTTTAACAGCGAAAAAAAATCGAATTTTCATGAGATCACCAAGAAAAACTACGTACTGATTTTCCTTCCCAACGGAACCGTCTTCTTTAGCATAAGGTATGAATAGTCTAACTAACTCAGTGGATGAAGTAAATTTTTTTACATGAAAGTGGCTCCAACAATTGCGTGACATTATTGTAAATATTCTTAACGGACTAGTTGAACAAAAAGGGAGATAACTGGTCACTGAAAGTTCAAACGGATTTGTTTTGCAATTGAATTGATTACGGTGTTTTTTACAAACTTCGAAAAAACAGAAATTAAAACGCATACCTCCCTTACACCGCATAGTGTGGTTAAACAATACGAAGAAAGAGAATTCAGGAAACCCCCTGTCTGATTGCAGTGCTACTTTAAACTAAGTTCCTTATTATTGATTTCTTACTCACAAGCCCCTTTTGGCTAGTAAGAGTAACAGGATGACCTTTGCGTGTCGAATGTTCTTTTAGGATTTCACTAACGGGTGTCTGCCGCATGAATCTACGGACATATCCTTTGGACAATCAGTCATGCAAGCTGAATATCATGAGCTGTAAGTTGAACTGAGCCATGTTCCGTCTGAGCTTCAGCGTTTTTCCATCTTAATCTTCGACTTTGCCATTAGTGCCATATCATGAGGGAAATACGTTCGATTTGTGCTCTAAGAACTACGTTTAGGATTCTTATCCTAAGTTGAATTGCATTCGTCAAAATTGCCCAAACAGAAAATCCGAATCCTTATGAAAAGATTCGAACGGGCTTACGCTAAAAAGACGATTTAAACGATTGCTGCAAAAATCTCCCTAGTGTTTTTATATACTGGGTTCAAATTTTGACCACAAATGGTATCACTCGAAGAGAAAAAAATATTTTTGGCCCACTTTAAAACCTGTATGTGTTTTGATTTAACAGATTCCTATTCAAAAGCCGATGCAGAATATAAATGGAAGCGAGGTCGAGTTAAATCTGTGGAACGATCTTCAGAAATTTTCCTTCCACGGATGGATCTTGTTGAAATTCAAGCCTCGGAAAATATGGCTTCATACTCTACTGGTAAGGCTTTAATAGAATACTCTTCCGAGTGCATGCTTCTTTGCAGAAGTCGAGTGTACGACCATTTCATTACCAGTTACGACGTTATTCGAAAGGAAAGGAGACTGTTAGGAGAGCTATAAGAGCCTCGGAGAAGACTCTTTAGCCAGATGACAATGGGCCATTTAACAGTTGCTTGCTCAGTGACCTAGCCTATGAATGGCTCCGAGGC
>OX421446.1:48843585-48848585 GCA_949126865.1 Montipora capitata
CCTCCACATTATCGAGACTTTACAAAGGGAACCGTCTTTAGCAAAAAAAAAGTATTGGAAACCTTTCGAATCTGTCAAGTATTAAGCAAAAACAAATGTTAAGTATGAAGTAAAAACAAAAAATAAGCAAATTTCTTCTTAAACAATTGCCATATTATCAAATGAAAGGTAGTTTGGTATCACTCATGGCCAATTCAATAACTCATTGAACTCTGAATTCTTGACCAAACGAGATATAGAAAAGCTACCCAGTTTATATGATTTAGATTTATTTAGTCTTAACAAAATTCATGATAACAATCCAACTGCTGATGACAATTTGTTAAATCAACGCCTATTTAGTCGTTAGTCCTCTCCACATAATCAAAAACAGCGTACTAAAGATATACTGAATAGAATCCAGTTTTACCATTTTCCGTAATGATGTTAGAAGCCTTAGACGAAATCCTGAAACTCGAGTAACACACTTTTTGAATGTGGGATTGAATTTAAGGGCGCGTTCGATTGACCCTATTCCGGAATAAGAATACGTGGAGTGATGATTACAACGGTATGTTTGGTGCGTTTCGAAGCAGCAAGGATAATAAAAATATGTTTAAAATAGTATTTTAGCAGATATTTGACAATTTTCAAGTGAATCTCCGTAAAAACGAAGGATTTCTAACTTACATTCCATATATTCGTATTCCGGAATACGGTCAATCGAACGCACCCTAACATTAATTTTAAGGAGCTACAGATAAATATTATACAAAAATTACCAATTCTAATGAGTCTGCAGATCTATCAAGCGTGCCTGGCTACGTTTTTGAACATGCTACAGCACCCCTCGCTTGTGGAGGTGCTGGCCTTTTTATTGTCGAAACCCTTGATTACATAATGCTATAAGTAACCTCGAATGCATCTTTCCAAGCATTATGGATCGAAATTCGCTTTTCCAGAAAGAAAAAGTGATCTGTGGAATCGTATATCGACAATTTATGTCTGCAAAGAATAGAAACTTGTCCTCACAAAGTTGTTACCACATTCCGACGATCGATAAACCAACACGTGTTCACAGAACCTCGGCCAGTCTTATTGACAATATTTTTGTTAATAACCGGACCCAGTTGTTGTAAGTGGCAACCTTATTACTGATGTTATCGACCACTTTTCGCATTTTCGTATCCTAGCATCGACAATAGATAAAATAAAACAAAGGCAAATTAAGAAGCGTGATTTCTCGCATTTTTGTTCTGACACCTTTAATGATGAACTTGCCACAATTGATTGGAATTTAATTATAGAGAGGCCAGGTACAAACATTGATGAGATCTTCACATTGTTCTTCAAAACATTTAATAAAATTTTAATAAAAATTCTCCAATTATAACTTTATCAAAGCGCAAGATCAAACGATTTTCCAAGCCATGGATAACCAAAGGATTACGAATTTCAATCCAAACAAAAAATAGATTATATCAATCCGGTGATTTTGAGAAACATAAACATTACAGAAACAAAATTTGCATTCTGATTCGCTTAAGTAAGAAAAGTTATTATCATGAACTTTTCAAGAACAACCTGAATGATTGCGGAAAACGTGGCAAGCTATAAATGCGCTACTAGATCGTCGGCTTAGAAGTGTTAAGATAATCATTAAACTTAATTAAGGATCCACAAATTAATAATTGCATCGTCATGATGACCCATCGCGTATACTCAACATTATAAATAAGTATTTCTCATCTGTTGGTAATAATTTAGCACCTAAAATGCCTCAAGCTGAGCATTCTTATCTGGACCATCTCAGTAACTCCAAATCAAGATACTTCATTCTTCTTTAAGCCTGTCAATTCGCATTAACTGAAACTTGAAATCTCATCTATTCCAAATAATAAATCACATGGCCTGTACTCTCGTCCTACACAACTTTTAAAATGCTCTTGTGATATAATATTTCCTGTCCTTGCAAATTTTCTCAACAAGTCTGTCAGTCTAGGTGCATACCCTTCTAAAGTGAAAATGTCCAAAGTTATACCAATCTAAAAAGCTGATGACGAAACTGATGCCTGCAAATACAGATCAATTTTATTCTTGTCAAACTTCAATAGAATTAAAAAAATATATATGTACAACAGAATGAAGGTTTTCATAGAAAAGCATCAGCTATTATCTTCATCCCAATACGGTTTTCGTCAAGCACACTCAACTCAGCGTGCTTGCGGTAGAAACCATCCGTACCAATATGGTCAGAATACTTTTTTTCCTGTGGGGTGTTCATCGACATTAGGAAAGCTTTTGATACTGTCAACCATAAAATATTACATGATAAACTTAATTGTCACGGATTTCGAGGAATCGTTAATCAGTGGTTTTCCTCTTATTTAACAAATTGTGCTCAAACAACTGAGATTAACTCTTACATTTGGGATAAAGAAGTAGTTAGTTGTGGTGCACCCCCAAGGGTCCGTTTAAGGGCCGCTCCTCTTTTTGTTATATTTTAACTATATTCAACATTGCTCCAGAAAACTTAATTTTCTCCTTTTTGCTGATGATACTAATGTCCTTTAATTTATTTTCACAAAAATCTCAAGACATTGGAATTTATTGTAAATGCTGAATTGAACAATTTATGTAATTCGCTAACCTCAAATAAACTTACACTTAACATAAAAAAAAAACTTTGTTATTCTTCGCCCACACTAAAAAAACTTAGCTTAATTACCTACCTGGATTAATATTTTTGATAGTGAAGAAATTAAGAATGTCAATCTTGAACATAAGTACTGCATTAAATTTCTTAGGTTATTAATTAATGAAAATCTAAGTTGGAAAGACCATATTCTTACCTTCGCAACAAAAATAAACAAAACTGTCGATTTATTTGCGAAGTTGTCACATTGTTTGTAATCGAACTCTTCTTGATATTTACAAGTCTCTCATTGTACCTTATATAACGTATGGATTAAATTCTTGGGAAAATGCATCTGAGACCTTGTTAAAGAAAGTTCTTGCCCTTCAAAAACGTGCACTTGTTCACTTTGCTCAAGCAAGGGATCATATGCAATACCTCTTTTCTTGAAAGGAAAACGTCTGCCGCTCGAATTCTTATATTATGAGAAAATTGTTAATTTGATGTATGACATCAACAGTAATTTTGCACAGATTAAAATTTCTAATTTGTTTTCTAAAATTATTAGTATTCATTCCTACAGCATACGCTCATCAACATCTGAGCACTCTTTTTTTACCAAACAATCCGGACTTAACGTTCAAATTAAGACCTTTTCACGCGTTGGTGTCAAAATCTGGAATGGCATATCAACTAGTCTCAAAAACTTATCCAGAATTAAAAAAAAAAAAAAAGCTATTAGAACAAAAGTAATTGAAATTCTGGAAACTGGAAACTCCTATGCCGAGATGGATACCTTAATTAACAAGATGAAAAATTAAAATTCTAACTGAAGTTAAGTTTGGTCTGTTGTTTTCCTATTTACATATTGTTCTTTCACCTTCACTGTTTTCTACTCCTTTTCACCTAAATCCTTCTACCTTATAAATATTTGAAAGCACGAAGAGTAATGTTTGCATGTTGTTGTTGTTGTATGTCATAATCAGTTATTTCTTTCCAAAAAGAAATTGTCTTAATAATTTTGTGTACAGTCTGGTTTGCCACGATTAGCTTTTTGCTACCTGCAAGCCAGCCTAGTGATAACTTAAACTGTTTGATGTATAAATAAATAAAACTTGACAAAACTTGACTTGACTCTGTCCAGAGCTAATCGTACAGCACAAACTTGAAACTGTTTTAGGAAAAGTAAATAAGTACATTTAAGATGTATCATCTCTTTTTCAGGTTCTAACCATGATAACTCTCACAGCATCAGTGCAGAATTCACTGCCAAGAGTGACATACGTAAAATACAGCGACTGGATTCTCACCACCTGTCTTATATACGTCTTCGGAGCTCTAGTCGAGTTTGCAATAGTCAACTTCCACGACAGTCTTGAGGCTAGGAAACGTGAGAAACTAAAGAAAAGATTCCGAAATATAGATCTGGAAGGTGGGGTGAGTATTTGGTCCGCAAAAACCTCGATGCCATGTCCATATATCTGCATAAATTAAAAGAGCAAAGGCAATAGAGAAACCTTGACCCAAAAATCTCGATCTCATGCGCATAAATTGTGTGAGTGGTAAATTTTTCAATGTAATCGAAGCGGGCACGTAGAACGAACATAAAACTGAGAACCTATGTTATTGTTATTACAGGGACAATCCTACCTTTATAATGAACTCTCTAAGCTGTTTTGAATTGATCTCAGTTCCTTTTCAAAGTATTTTCAAGTGCAAATATTTGTGCTGGTTGGAGGATCAATACTGCGCCATCCTACACGCAAAACATTTAATAAGATATATCCAACCCACAGAAGGGCTAATTTAATTTTACTCAGGAACCATAGAGAGTGTTTTCTCTCAGGTGATCAATAACTCTGTTTTCTCACCGAAACAAAAGTTTGCACGACAATAGAGCTCAATTCCCGGAGGATTAGTTGGGCACACCAACATGGCCGCCGTTCCATTGTTTAGGTAAAACAACATGACCGGAGTGACGTCACGTGACAACACTCTATAAGTATCAGTGACCACTTTTCAGACAGCTCGTTGAACTAAGGGAATCGCCCAGGTCTTCGTTGTTGATACAAAGTAATCTTTAATTTCTCAGAGCTTAATAAGTTATTTCAGGGGCTCCTGGTTATTTCGCTAATTTTATTTGTATTTAGAGCATTGATCATCTATGCTATGAAGAAAAGGGAGAAAGCACTGACCTAAAGACAAGGTACTTGATGAAACAAGTGTATAAATTGCGCGAGAAGCTCAAGTCATTCGCTGATCAAGAAGTCAATGTACAGAGGATTGACCGTCGGAGCAGAGCTCTGTTTCCATTGACATTTTGCATCATCAATTTCATTTTCTGGATTTATTTCATAACTGAAGCGAACAGGTGAAAATTGCATTC
>OX421446.1:48853585-48868585 GCA_949126865.1 Montipora capitata
TGCTGGATTGACATAGCTGTTCCATCTGCCCATACTCTCTATATAATGTATTTTGTGCTTGGATATTTAACTGTTTAACTTGTCATATATTTTTCTTTGTCGTACATATAGCGTGTTATGTTTATTTTTATTTTTCTCTTAGTATCCACGTAATTAAGAATTGTTGTCCAACTATCAGGGCAAGCTATTAGTTTAACTATCTTTTGCCCCTTTGCTCAATCTCTTTTTTTCTTCCTCTATTTATTTGTAATTCCCCAATTTTATGAGAATAAAACGTAAACAGTTCATAACAGATACAAAAAACACTCAAAAACCACCCTTAAAATGTAACCAAAAATTACGTGGGAACGAGGTTGGTGCAAACGTATTCCTCATCTAATGCAATAGCACTCACCAGACCCCGAGGTCAGGAAAGGGCACTTAACATTAAACAAAAATGGAAAGTAGCGATGCAAAACGAAAGCTTAAGGAAAAATATGAAGGAGCAGCGATCGACTGACGTAGAATGACAAAATTTTCAACTCAGACTCTTAAATACACCCGATCAATCCCAGAAGCTTCCACGGCCTCTACATCAATACCATCAGAATGTTCAATTTTTGACTGGCTTGTTCACATTTTACTCGAACGTCATTTATTCGCATGCTCAAATGCCAGAAATGAAGCATTATCAGGCATTATCGGTAGCAGTCGAGCCTTCGTAAGATATCCAAGAGATCATGATCTCTTGGTTTCTAAGGATACTTGTTCGTTATAACAACGTTTCTCGCAAATCTCAAACTCAGCATAGCCATTGGAAGAATGGCTGAAAGTTATCAGTTATTGAATAACTGTGCCAAGGAAATAGTGTAATATGTGCGCTGGCAAGATCTCTGCTGAACCAGTTGTCAAATGCTTTAAAGGCTCTCGCAATATTTTTAACCAAAGGATTAAGTTATCTAACTTCATTTAAACGTAAGTTGCGATAATGCTCGTTGTATTCTTGGTTTCCACCGTGACGTCACAAAAAAATAAAATACAAAACTAAAGAGCCTTTTGAGTTTTTATCTCAATCAGCTACAAGAGATTTTAAAAATATATCTGTTTGCGTGTTTTCAGCTCGGTACCGGCCTTCGAAAATAGAGCAGTTTGAATTTCAGAGTTTTTCATAGTGCGTGACATGTTGACGGCTTTCGAAAAACATGCCTGTTGTATAAAAACATCGATTCCCCTCTTGTTTTGTGGCCTAAACAGACAATATACTAGGAGACGTGCCTATGCGAATGTTTGCTAGCTCATCATACAGCAGAAAGCGTTAAAGACAGCCAAACTGGAGTCCAGATGTTTCTACAGGTTTCCGGCCGCCATGTTGGTGTTCTGCTGAAGTACACCAATATGGCGCCTCCATACTAAACTCTACAAATCTGAGTAATAAATTTCGCTGAATAACTCAAGTACGGAATATCGTACAGCCCTGAGACTTGGACCCGTTGTTTATTTATCCTCTTCTATAACATTTCCATTTCTTGACTCAATTTCTTAAATGGTAAGCGATTTATGTTTTCACTTGCGTGACGTGCAACCCAAGAATAGATCGTTTTCACTGTCACGCAACAAAAAAATGAACTCGAAACCGTTCAACGAAATACGCCAAAAACTTGGAATGTTGTTGGAGACAAATTCATAAATTACCCCATTAATTCTTATGTCTGTGCGGTAAATCGTTTCTGAGTTATTTGTCGAAGGGGTTCACGCAACTTTATAGAGTTTTGGATGGAGCCGCCATAATTGTGCACCACTGTTGTCCACCAATATGGCGACCAGAAATCAACAGGAACATCTTGAATTCACTTACCACTGTCCTTGAAACGCTCAGACAGCTGAGATTCATAGGCATAGACATTTTTTCAACCAAATAACTTTGTATCATGGTGTCACACAAGGTGACAGTTCGGAAATTCACAATGCTGTATTTGTCATGGAACTCGAAACTTGAAAAAAGATTTATTTCTAGGTTTTCTTCAACCTCCTATTGATAAAAATTTAAAACACCCTGCGATTTAGATTTTTAAATTTGATGACGTCACTGTGAAAACCGGAGATTTCACTGAAGTTCGCATCGTTCTGTATATGACCATTTTGCCATCGATAAATGCATTCGATGAGTGAAGTAGTACTCTAATTTAGAAAAGTTGTGTACCGAACGCTTTAAGACCTCCTTAAGGTGGGTTTGGCTGAGCTTTAGAACACCTGGTCACTGATTTGCATAAGAACAGAGATGCCTCGTTCTTCAAACGATGCCGCTTTACAAAGAGGCAATCGCAACCGGGTATTCTGAGTGGGTTTATTTACGGAATACAAACGATTGCCATTTTCTGTAAAGGGTGCTAAGTGTGACATCTTCGATATAATTCAAGTGAAATGATCAACCAGTTGGAAAATAGTTTTCCTTAGGGGCGGTTGATCACCAACCAGTACTGAAAACATAAATTCCTTTCATCTTACTGCGGATGAAGAGTAGAACGTGAGGCCACTGGGTGATATAAAATAGAATTTCAATTAATTAGTCGTAACTCAAGTCTTTATTTATATCATTTTAACAATTTTAGCATTTTTACGTGGAGCGTGGGATGGGTAGTATTAGTAAAATTTTACAGTTTCTTCTTGATCGGTGACATGGTAAATTGCGACTGTGTAAATTCGGGTTAAAATTCGGCGTTGAAAGGCGCCACAAAGAAACTTAATAATTAATTCTTAAATACGGTGCGAGCTGATCTGAAACCTGGAGATGGACTGGTTGTGTACAAGAAGCAAATACAGTCTCGTTATACAACGGATACCAGTGACTTTTTGCTTTTCAGGTGGAAAAATCATTGAAACGACAAAACACAAAAAACTTAAAACTATTAATTATTCACTTCTTTTGCTTAAACCGTCTTCAAAGTTAATGAAACATATGTCATGGTGATTAGCTCTTTGGGGGTTTCGATGGCAGGATCGGAAATGATTTGTCATTGACTGCGGCTTCGAACTGTCTTTAGTCACGTTGTATGAATAAAATGAGCAGCGGTGAGATCGTTCCACACATGTCATGCCAACCGCTAAAAGGACGTGCGGCATGGTGAAATAATCTTCAACCAACACCTACATTTCTAATTTTTGTTCTCTTTAAGCTTCAGTTATTATAACCTGTTCCGTTCCTTCTTTGATCTTTCTAATTGACTTGATTGTTGCTGTGAACTTAAAACTTCAAGCTCATGACTGTATTTGAATGCACAACGAATCTTCTCTACTCGTGTTCTCAAATGATTGGAAAAACGAGTATTTCTACGGTTTCAACTGCAATTTCCCTTGAAAATATAGCGGAAAATAAGATAAAGGCTCAATGAGCTCTTATTTCGAATGCATGAATTATTAAACATTGGATTAACTTAATATTCAAATTTACCTTAACGTAGCTTAACGTTATTATTCTTTTGTTAAAAATCCGACGCTCAAAGGAAATAATTAAGTCGTTATCAAACGTCTAAAACGGGAATTATGTTTCTTTCTATTTTAAGACCACAGATCCAGTCCTGGGGTCTGTTATACCCTTAGGACCAAAGGGTGACTTTTCCTTATTTGGAACAAATAATATAGAAGATTGTCACTGCAAACCCCGATGATTAGATTAATTCTCTAAAGCCAAATAATGTGCATAACTGATCAATAGTGACGTCACATTGGACATAATTTAAGGCTCTATTGAACTTTTTCGTCGTTGAGTGGCCGCAGCATTTTGCAATGAAAACTTTCTATCATTTTCTTGCACAGATTCTTTCCTTGAAAAAAATCTCAACTTTTTAAAGAGCTGTTGACCCAGACCCTAAAATAGTTCTTAATAGTTAATTCTTAAGTTATTGTTAAGAAATATTGGATGAATTTCTGTTGAGTTCCCACACGGACTATTGAAAATGTCCTTCCGGTAATGTCGGTAAATTAATTTGTTAGAAGGCGACCACCTTGGTGAATAGAAAGAATTGTCGAGTTGAACAGTGAACGGTTTTACAGTTAGATGGCGGTAAATATGCAATATGTAGCAATTAAATTTCCTGAATTCGCTCTCTTTGAAATATTGCCATTGTTTATGCTATCGAGACCAAAGAATCTCGAAAAGAATTTAATGGAGATCCACCCGAGATGCAACCTAAAAGAAAAGTAAAAGTAGAGAAAGACTTGAAAAAACAATGTATTTGATTATATGAACTTGGCCCATGCAGCTAAAGCTTTTAGCCTTCAGTTGGGCGTTCGTACTGACCCACTACCAGGTGCTAAACAATTATTTGTCCCGGAGGTTATTATTATTCGATCGGAAAAGTTTAAATTCTGCTCATTGACTCCTTTCAATTTTAAAGGGCTAAATTAAAATCCGCATTGGTTAGTACCCTGAAAACAATAAAGTTCAATGGTCTATTTTACTATAAAGAAGGCTCCAAAATCTCCACAGAAAAACACTTAAACGTTTACTTCTCAAACCAGTTGTCGCCGGTAAAAAGCTCATTCTTTTGGAATTAAGAGCCGCGATAATGACGACTTTGGGTGGAAAAGTTGCTGTTTGGTTTATCTTTACATTAATTTTACTCGTGTTGACTTTCTCGAACCGAGTGTGGTGTGAAGAAGAATCGAGCTTAGGTGTTAGAGAAAAACTGTTCAGACAGGAAAGTAAGTGGCGAAGGCCGTGCTTTAGTGCAAGATGTCCTAAGGGAAGACGAGGAAATAGAAAGAGGCTCTTTGAAAAGGTATTGCTGAAATTTTGATCGGTTTTTCTCTCAATTGATGCAATCATCGGCTTTTTGTGCATTGTCACCGAAACTATGCGTAAAATTGCTTAGATATCAGCCACTACAATCAACTTTGCTTTGCTTTAATTAAGTATGGGAGACGACGTTGGTAAGAGCGCCTACGACCTAGTGAAACACAAGGAACGAAGACCAGCGTAGAGTCCCAAACTCGGCGGCATTGGTGTCGCAAAAAAAAACAAGTGCAGTTATTCGATGCACGATTTAGCCGAGTTTATTATAAACATTCTGAAAATCTAGAGGATTGGGCCGCACCTAAATTACCAATGGAGATAAGTAACAACTCAGCTACTGAAAGGTCACAAAAATATAAGTTAATCATTTCGAGATTAGTCCGTAGTCTTCAATTTGCACAAAGGGCAAAGGATTCTGTTTCTAAATTAGTACGAATGACTTTGAATCGCAGATAGAGAATGAACTGTTCACTGAAGTATGCTTACGTTGTCAACCTTAATTAAAACTCTATTCCATAAACTGGCACTGTCATGCTTAATTTGCTGTTTTTAGGTCAAAAATGGGTAAGTAAATTAGTACTTAAGCTCACAAGTACAACATTCTTGACAGCCAACTGACAAGGTATTATTTTTTTCTTTCTGAACACGTTGTCTTCAAACTTGAAAAAAATTGGATGTTTTTTTCAAGTTTCAGTCCATTTTTATCCTTTCCATCCTTTGCTGTAAACAACAAAGAATAGCTTCAGTGCACTTCATTGGTCATTTACTACAAAACTACAGCATTATTGTTTGGTTTTCATTGATGCCAGGACGTCTTTTAGTGTTTTGAAGTTTGACTGAAATAGCTTGAGACTGCCGCTTTAACACAGGATCGGTTTGGGGTCATGAAGTACCCGGGAAAGCAAAGAGCATAAAAAAATCACCTTTCCACCCATCGCCCGCGTTTTTTTTTTTTTTTTTTGCGGTGGACTGGGAAGGAGTAGGCACATTCATCATTATGTAGCGAATCAAGCGTACTATTAAACACAGACAAACCATGTTTCTATGAAAATTTTATATATAGGTATTGTAGTTTCGAAACATATTGTGATTGAAATCAATCACCGTCCGTTATATTTAAATTTGCGTCTGCTTCTAGTTTACATTTTCGTGACAATGTCGTTTAATTAAGTGAATACGCCTTTTGCAACTAACGATCACATGGTACAAAATCCGCCATGCTGAGGGCAAGCTCATTATTATTCCACCACTGGGACATTAAAACAAAGAGATCTGAACCAGTCAAGCTTGACTTGCCTTTGTTTTAATGTCCCAGTGGGGAAATAATAATGAGCTCGCCCTCCAGCATGGCGGATTTTGTACCATGCGATCGTTAGTTGCAAAAGGCCTATTTGATAGTTACTGTTGAAGAGCCGAGAACGAAAAAGTTGCCAAGCATCTGCTTCAAGGCAGCAATTCGAAGCGGCACCAGCACTAAAGCAATTTAGTAAATTTTCAGCTCCGACTATTGCATTTCTAGCTTTTTGATTGGCTAAAAAACTCCGACTATGAGCTAATAGTCGAAGTTTTACGTCATATGGAAAATAGTGCGCCAAGATGCTCTTTCCGGACGCTTTGTAAAATTGTGGAAATGAAAATCAGCGGCAAAACCCGGTTTGAGAATTTACTAAAACAATTATTTCATTCGCCCTTGTTGGATATGAAGTGATTATAACCAACTCGCGCTACTCGCTCGTTGGTTATTTTATCACTTCATATCCAACTCGGGCTCATGGAATAATTGTTATTTATTCTTGAAGGAAAGAAATGTGTATTTGAAGTGCAAGTTATAGACGCAAGATTGGAGTGATCCTCGCACAGTATCAGAACAATTAAATTTAGACAACTGAAAATAGGCCATATTCGTACTCTCACGGTTGCACTGAAACGAGCATGGAATAGAGGCAGATGCGTGAAATATTTTCAGATGCAAATTATTTCCCCCGCATGAGCTTCCACTGTATGCACGTTCCTGTCCTATCCTGAGAATACGAATAAGGTCTATTCAGGCAGGTTCAACGGGATTCCAGCCCATTACCTCTTCGATTCTGGTGCAATCATCGCGCAGAATGCCTATTGTTCTCGGGACATTTACTTCAAGTTAAAAAAATGTTGTAGATCTGTCATATCGCGAGTCATTATGCATAAACGCTTAGAAAGAGCTTCGATCATTGGTTGCCATGAACGCACAACGACGCTCATTAACTCGATGAAGGCGGAAAACTTAACAATGAACGCAGAGCGCTATTGTCTTTTCTTTTGTTTCGCAAAACTGCACATAACAATTACATACATACATACATACATACATACATACTTAATTGACCTCTCCCCAGAGGGGCTTTTCAGGGCCAATGAATCAACGAAACAACAGAACACAACACTACAACTGTTAAGAATCCCAACTGGCCGGAGGCAAACCAGTTGGCTATTTACAAGTGCAGCTGGGAAGTTGAACCAGGGACTACCAGGATCAAATTCAACGAGTGGTCAGAGCGGGTCTTGAACCCGGGATCTCCGGATCTCAAGACAAGCGCCCTAACCACTAGGCCACACTGCCTTCACTGCTTCGTACGGAACATTTCATGACACGGTTTTCCATTTTGCTTTATAGCATGGGCAATTTTTTAGATTTGTTTTATTTGGACAAAAGTTGTAACTCACAAAGAATGATGAACTGTCAAATTATCTCTGCGCAAGCGAAATAACTGTGTTCAGTGAAAATAAACACAACGTTCTATTTGTGAGTGTTTTGCGTTCGGAAGCTGCAGAGGTTGCATAACGAGCTTAATGGAAGAAAAAGATGCACCATTTGGAAAGATGCCACACTGTCGGGAGCAGGTCAATTTGTTGAGCTCATGTGTTCCCATCATAGGACTATAATAAAGGAAAGAAATATGTATTTGAAGTGCGCGTTATAAACGAAAGATTGAAGTCATCCTCGCATTTACAAGCGCAGTTATATAAACATCTGGGTCCCGTTTCTCGAACGTCCCGAAACTTTACGGGCTATTAATTTTCGGGTGTCACAATTCCCTTTGTATCTCAAGAACGGAGAGGATTTAAGTCGCCAAACTTCACAGACGTGTTTCTTTTAGTTAGCTTGAAAACATGTTAAAAGATTGGATATTCAAAACAAGCGGTTGGCATTTTCACAATTGGCTTTTCGGTCCCGAAACGTTTTCGGGACTTTCGGGAAACGGGCCCCAGGTCATGGGTTCGATTCCCGTGGGAGCAGCCTCAATTTTCAGGTCTCTGCATGAGACAATGGTAAACTTGTTCTTACAAGTGCTCCGTCAATTGATTCTTGTCGCCCGGGATTTTAAATTGCCTTCTTAGCATCATCAGGAACCCATGGGCTCCTGGCCTCATAATTAAAGTTTAATAAAATGTGGGATTACTCAGAATATACTAGATGAAACACCCTTTACAGATCAGAGAACTTGTAACCGAGAAAAAAAATGGAGAAACACATCGATCTCACTAATTTCGGAAAAATAACGTCCTCAGCAATGAAATATAGTGCACTTTTCGCAGCGCTTAAGAAACAAACTTGACAAGGCAGTGGCCATAAAATGTCCAGTATACAGCAAATATACACCGACCAACTGAGCATTAATTAAGGCTTCGTGTCCGCATGGTAATCATCAGTCATAGAAAGCTGTCAAGCTTAATGGAGGTAAAAAGTCGGATATATCATGAAATAGATAAATATATCCACAGACCCTTCAAAGGTATCGGCAATTGCAGTTTTGCTGTGGTCAATTTAAATAATCAATAGCCACCATAATTAATTATACTTTGGCTTCGAATGCGAAGCGTTACCGATAAGCGACTGGCACTACATAGCTCAGTTTTGTACAGAATGTCCACCCCAGACGGAGCAGTTTTCTTCAAAACTTGGGCCTGTGAGCCTTAATAAATCCGTATTTTGATGCTCATGTCAAAAAAAAAAATTGACCCATTTGACTGTATAACTTGATGAAAAGCTTGTTGTGAGCCTACGCATGAAGACTATAATTATGCACAAGACCGCTGTTTACTGAGCTTTTAAGAGTCTTATGTGTCAATATCTTTTTGGCATCAAGTGATTGATGCAAAATTCGACAGAAATATATAGTGAAACACGGCTGGTCCTTAGGGTTTTAGTTCAATTCATTTGCAAAAGTACAACTGACTTAAATACTTCTCATAATTTCACTGTGGAAATGACCCGGGTCTCTCTATGCCATAAAGGCCGTGATAAAAACAGCAATTCTGCTTTAATTAAGACGCATTTGACTAATTAAATGTCATTTGTTCTAGAACGCCCACGACAACCGTCTACTATTATACACCGCTGAAAGGCAAACGTTGATCGACTTCCTTTAATTAGGTCAGAAGAAAGAAAATTAAGGAAATCTAATATAATTTATGCGTCACTTCGAGTCAATAAAAGCTAAAACAATAATTGGAACCGCCAATTTACTTTCGTGCTAAGACGGGGCAGACACTTCGAGGACCGCGGTTGCTTCATCTTTAAACTTATTTGGTTCCAAAATGACAAAAACCTCACGCACCGAAAGGCTGTACGTTTTATTAGTTTTGCTAGTTTTACTGCTATGTGAGATGGTGCTAGCCAACGAGAAGAGCAGCAAAGTTGAGTCCAACGCGAATAATGTTGACGACGCGGTCGAGGTCAGCATAGTTCCACGAGGCAATTGGCATATTTGCAGTTTTGGAAAATGTGGGAGAAGACGAACAAGGGGGCGGAAAAGATTTCAGCCGGTAAGTGAAGTGAAGAGTGGCCGGAATACAAGAAAATACACACCATAAATGATTCATACAGTTGGAATAGTTAGGCTTGTCAGAACGACACAATGTTTCTTCAAAATTGCATTTATTTTTTTTGCAACAAAAAAGATAAAAGACTTTTTTCGTCCTGGTTCATCATAAAAATAGCAATTCGCTTTCAAAGAAAATGTCATTAACGACAGAGAACTCCTGAGTATGTATAAAATCGTGTAGCGCTTGTCAAACTGTGTCAACTGATTTCAAGTTATTTCTCTTTAGTAACAACGAAAAAAAGTCAATCACCGTATTCAGTTTATTATTCGAGGATGAAAAAAAAAACAAAAATAATATTATATTGTAGGTGTTTATAAATTATACAAATTTATTTCATATGGGAGAGTTTTGATTCAAATTTGAACCGTTTATTTTTGCTGTTTATGTTCTCGTAGTTTAAAATAACGAACGCGGGTAAACAGTTAACCGATCATTAATCAAAAGTCAACATTGACGTTCTGAATGACTCGTTAAAAGAACTATTTAACATGTTTTATCAACTTACAAGCACGAACGTGCCCAAACACGAAATACGCAAGAATATTTCGAAGTACCTTTCATATAAGAGTTTACACGCAATTTGAAACGTAGTTTCGACGGTTGACTAGCTACGACATGCACACTACCCTGCATTGAATTGTGGCGGACTGTCGACCGCCGTAACTAGTTAAAGTTTGAAAAATTATGAAAGCGTTAGTCTTGTATACGTTGGGAGTGTTTAGAGAAGAAGTGCTACTCGTATTGTCCTTAGGGACCATTAGATTGCTCTCTTGAACAAACATTTTACTCAAATTATGGTGAAATTGGAAAATGTAATTTCCTAAAGGTTGAGGGACCTGGGAGCGAATTAGCCGTTACGCGAGCAATTTTTACCATTCCTCGCCAACCAGTCTTTCCTGTGACTTCATTATTCTTTCTAGTTTTATTACGGAAGGCGGTCTAAGAGCACTTCTTCCCGGAGGTTTAGTGCCACTGCATTTGATGGGGAATACGTTTCCACCTTTTTAAGGGCCCAAACGGATTTTTCGCGAGTTGCTAATGGATGCTGCCTCATGTTAGTCGATTCACGCGAAAGGACCGATGGAGCAGCCTTATGCATGTCACTTTTAGCGGTGTTTGTAGCCAGTCATCTTGTAATCCAAAATCGGTAGAACATACCACATAAGATGGATTCCAGATCGTTGAAGTGCATTCTGAATCAGTGATCGCTCCAGCAATTCTACTTTTCACTGAATAAAACCTGAATCTAGAAAATGCAAAACTCCGTAAAAATCACCTTTTTCATTTGTGATTTACACGCAAAATTAAAAATACTTACGCATTTTTTCGATCTTACTTGAGTTTATAAAACCTGCAAAAAGTATCAATTTTTTTTTCAGATTAAGGGGACTTTTTTATTAAATGCTTCCACGACTCGGTCATTTTTGCATTGCGCCATTTTTACTTTGATTTTATGGCTTATTTTAAAAGTAATGTAGACGTTATAATTAATCATGAGTCAAGTATACAGTAAAAGCAAACAAAACCCACAATGAGATCAGTAGCTTATTTAAAATTTTCCAGAAGTTCGAAGAGGCTTATTGGCAAGAAACTTGCGTTAAGAGGCTGTTCATGTGTATGTAGCTAAAGTGCGGCATTTCATGAAAGTTAAAACGGATGAAGGAAGAGTATTACCACTTCTGGTTTATAGGGGGAATCTTTACTGACGTCATTATTTAAATTTTGTTTCATTAACAGAGAAGTTTGCTTTAAAAAGGCGTCATGCTATTACAAATTGGTGGCAAAAGAGCTAATGATCTCATGTATTCTTTGTAAAATTTCTAGCCTGCGTAGCAAGTGTTCCTGTGGGACAGAAGAGCTTCGAATCGATTTTCCGCAATCTGGCTGCGCGAACGTTGGGGCAAGAGGCTGAGGGAATGCTTGCAAGAAGACCCCCTGTTTTTGAAAAACGCCCACCTTTTGACTTGACACACGCTGATTGAAGTCTTATTAACAAATTAGCCAATAACAGATAACCATATTAAGACAAGTTGATTTCCGTCAAAACAAACCGAGCCACCTAGGAATCGAAACACACCCAAGCCATCAACGCAGAATTCACCAGTGTAATTTTAAAATTAAATTTGTAACGGCAGCTTCTCAGCCGGGTACGACTGGTTATGTTTCTTCTGAGAATTTTCTAAAACCATCGAAAACAAAAGAAACTTACGGACAAATTCTAGCTGATATTCGCAGAGCGGTTGGAAAGAAGCTGTCGAAAACAACAGTCAATTTTCAGAACGTGTAAGCAACCCATGCGCTAGTAAAATACGAAATTTAGGAACATAACTCGTACAGAGTTCGATGGGTATAGTAAGGCCGTTAAATGCGAAACTCCACAAAAGCTGACCATGAAAACATTTAAGAGGTTTTAGCTTAAAACTAGCGACGATTTCAGTGCGACTTTCTGGATATTGAATTGTCCAGTCGAGATATATGCTGCAGCTTTATTATGTCTTTGTATGATGTACTCTGTCTTGGCAAGTTCAGAACATCCAGAGACAAGGTGGTCAACTGTTCCTTGAAATTGCCCACAGATTCTGCACATTGGGTTGTACTCAGCCAATTGTGGGTTTTTTCTTGGTCTACATCCCTCTCTTCTGTTCTTTTTGGGTAATGACCATGCAAAGGGTTTTCTTCCCATTTGCTCTTGAGTTTTTCTAAAGCTTGGTATTTGGCTTTGGTATTTGGCTTTTAGCTTGATCCTTCAGGCATAGCTCGCGGCTGGCTCATTCTCTACCACGTCAGCTTCTGGTAAGCTGAGTTCACGCCCGTATTTTGCGGCTTGATGGTGTATGGACATTGTTTTCTTGCCACGGTAATGATCCCTTTCAATTTTGACGAGGTAATCATCTTTGTTGTTGAGAAATGTGTTTAGGCCAATTGTGGTTGTTTTGTAGGTAATTTCCAGTTGTACAAGACCCCTCCACCTGCCTTTCTAAGGATATATAGCCTGTCCACATCAGCTTTTGGGTGGTGCATTTTTGTCAATGTCAAGAATCTCCTTGTTTTTCTGTCTAGCTTCATAAGTTCTTCCATCTTCCAGTTTATGATGTTAAAACTATAAGTAACGACTGGGACAGCAAGAGTGTTGATTTCGTCAATTCTGTTGGCAGCATTAAGTTCGGATTTGAGCACTGGGCGAATTCAGCGGTAGTACTCTTTCCGAATTTCCTCTTTCATCTTTGCATGTTGGATCCCATCCCCATCATTAACACCAAGGTATTTGTAGGTGCCTTCCTGCTCAAGGTCTTGTATGGTGGTGCCAACATCGAGTTCAGTGTTCTCGGTTTTGGCCAGTTTGCCTCGTTTGAATGTAGCTTTGGCGCACTTGTCAAGCCCAAATTCCATTATTGTATCATCACTGAAGCCTTTGACAATTTTAAGTAGGCCTTTCTGATCTTCATCAGACTTGGCATAGGTTTTCTGATCGTCCATTTAAAACAGGTTGGTGATTTTGTATCCATATTTACTCTCATTGGTTGGATTTTGAGTTCGCCAGATATTGAATGCATCTGTTGTAACTGATGCATTGGGCTTAGCTAGAGCTTTAAAGTATGTTTCCATCACTTCCATATACTCTAGCTCCCTGGTCCATTTACTTCTTGTTTCTCTTTGGCGGTTTACAGTAGGTGCATTTTGAGGGCCTCTTTGAGGAATATCCTCGTCGTGGTAGTCCTCATCTGCTTTCTGGGAGGAGTTTGTTCCAGTAGCATATTTTTCGATACCAACCTATTTCCACATGATACATTTTTCCAAAATGGCCGCCATTTAGATACTTTGTTTTTCTTCAAATTAGCCCTTGATGCCTCGTTCTATAGCTTAAAATTCAAAAGAATATCTTGCCTTGAACGAGGCATCAAGATCTCATTTGAATAAAAATAAAAGAATATCTCAATGCGGCCATCTTGGAAAAAGGTTTATTGACAAATTTTAGACTGCACTTCTCTTCTTACCCTGTGTCATTTTTAGCAGCCTTTTATCCCACGTTTAGCAATTTTTTTTCCTGTTTTTCAGTATTGCATGGGTTATTCAAATGATGAAGCTCTTAATACAATATACTTAGGCGTTCAAGAAATTTGTTTTCTTTCTGCAGATTAATGCGCAATTTGCAAATGATGGCGACGACTTCCAGATCAGCGACACAAATAACCGGGACCTTCGACGAATGGAAAGCAGCAACAATGAAAAGAGACACAATTACAGATAAATTTGACCTCAACTGCTTCTTGACAAAGATTAACACTGGTACGTTGCATGAATTATGTATGCCAGTGACTCTTTCCTACAAGAAAGGACAACAAGACAACAATGGATCGGATTCCGCTGGTTAATCTAGCATCGGGGCACCTTTAATCAAACTTTTTTGACCGGCATGATTGCAATCCCCCAGCGCTTCCACCAATGACAATCCCTTCCCACTATCATCGTCATCCTCAAAATCTCCAATGTCACAAAAAGCAATAAAGTACCACGAACTGCACACTCAGCCACTCACTGTAAAATGGTCATGGCAATTTGGCATTATCGCCCTCGACCGGCGCAGAATCCATAACCCAGAAGTGTCGATCTCTCTAATTTGGCCTTGGCCCATCAGTTAACGGTCTTATCTAAATTTAGAATACAGATCCAGCCAAGAAATGGCAAACCAGATTGGGCCTTATGGCCGCAATTCTCCTGATTGGTGCGCAACCAAGTAGCCGCATAAGGGATCCACGTACTAAATGCAAAATGGTGCGCGGAACGCAGTGCCTTCAAAAATCTAGCAGTAGCCGTTCTATAAATAGACATTGCATCGCAGATCGAGACTTCTGGGGTGACAATAATTTTGTTGTTTCTGAGCCCTATTTTTTATGTTCTTCCAAAGTGAATGTTCCTTAAAAATGAAATAAAACTAATCACAGCTTTTCTTACTGTCCTTCAAGGTACACCGAGAAACGCCAATGACTGAAAGGAAAGTTCTTGAAATAATACCTATCCATATAATTCGTTACTTTCATCAGCAACATGTGCAAATGGAGTGGCGGAGACAGATCCTCGCTTAAAGTGTTTAAATAGTGCGGAAAAAAAATAGATGCATGCAATTAGGGCTCAAAGGCATTTGAGAGAAAACTACCGCAACATTTATTGTTTTTGCTGATAGGTCCCTTCCATTTAGCTTGGCAAACGCTGTGTTAAGATTCAAGTTTTGAAATAAAGTACTTTAAAACGACACGATTACAAATGTTGTCCTTTCATAGAAAGATCGACGGAAAAAAATTACAATCTTATTTCTTTATATCGAAGGTCTTTCACGGTTTTGGCTCTTATTATAGTTTCAGACG
>OX421446.1:48873585-48898585 GCA_949126865.1 Montipora capitata
GGTAACCCGCCTAGCCGGGGTCGCTTTTTGCCGTGTAAACGGTTAAAAGTGGGGTAACACGCCTACCCGGAGTCGGCTCGTGTTACACATTAAAGCGCACCAAATACTAATCTAAACATTATGGCAGCTCGCAGAAATGAACGTGGCGAATTTTTTTGCCAGATTCATCTCCCCAGTTTGGAACGAGGCAATGACGAAGTCGAAGACGAAGGCAATAAAGAAAATGACGAAAGAATACAAGCTTCAGCTTCATTTTCCGCAAGAAAACGTTACCCGGGACCCCGGGTTGATAACATTCAATGTAAACACAAGCTATTATTTGACACCACCAAGGCGGGTTACCCGCCTCCATGTAAACAGGCCTCGAGTTTAAAATAAAAGTTCATTGTACTGTTGATTGCGCCTGATGATAACATGAAGGATTCGGCTTTTTCTGCGATTTTATCTCGAAATTCTTTGTTCCTTGATGGTTTGAAAGGAGAAACGGCACCAACTGTCAAACTGGATTGGCAGAAATACCTCTGATTGTATGGATGAAGTCTGACTTCGCAGACATTTCAGCTAGAATTTTGTTTTTCGTCGCGTCTTTTCTTGAATCGTCACGTAATTTCCGGTAAAATCTGATTGGCTCACATTTATAGCATGGCATGATAACATCATGACTCTTGACAGGTAACTTTTCCCATCCTGTCTACAGAAAAGTCCGCCTGTTCGTAGGTGATGTGGGCATGACCGCCTGAGTGAAAAGCTCGCATGTTTCCCTCGTCACGCGGAAAAGATTTTTACATTCATCAGTAAAATATGAAGGAAAAGTGCCTTCAAAATAGTCGCGGATTCGATTTAAATTTTAAAATAGTCTAAAGGCTCAAGCACCAGCCGAAACTTAAAATAGTCAGTGTCAGTATCTTACAATTAGATTTTAAATTTCTTCTCGTATAACTGCTTACAACGCTGAAATAAATAATGTCGTCACTGTCATAAAAGAAAAAAATAATCGTTTATTTGGAGTTCATATTCGTGTAGCAACTCCATGACCAAAAAGAGTGTCGTGTGGTCAGCCATTTCTCTATTGTTTTTTTTTTTCTTTTTTTTTTTTTGGCGCCAACTCATCAAAGCCACGGCGTGGGAACCTGTGGGGCAACCAACCGGGAAAATCCGTTTCATTTTTGGAATGTCAAACCGGAATTCTTGGTTGAATGGTAAGCGCTAAATTTTAGCGTCTCATTTCGTTGCGTAGACATCATTAGTATTCCACGTTGACGGAGAGTGCTTCGAGCGTAGGTGATGTTCATCTTTGTTCTTGTTACGCAAATTATGACAGAGGGTACTGCATCCGTGAACACCTGAAATATGTCAGGAATGTTATTCTATCCAATCACGAGTCCAAAGTGCACTCGCTAATATGCTTATTATTGTTTGCGCTTTAAGAATTGTGAGAATTGTGTCGTTTGAGCTCTCTACTCATAAAGAAACAGAACAGTGCATGTATCAATGATGTGTTTGTCCTTTCAGCGATCGGTGGTGTTTCAATTGTTGCTTTCAACATCTGGCGCCGTCAAGACTACCTGTATCATAACGGTTATTCAGTTTGCGGTTTTGGAAAGTGAAGTCCTCAAACATGATTAGCTTAAAACCAATAAGCATTCCTGACATATTTTAGGTGTTCACGATTTTCCCGGTCGCACTGTAAATTACAAAAACATTTCTACTGAAAAATCGTTGACTAATTTTAAGTGAATTGTTTGGAAAAAAAATATTTCGTGGGAAATTTTTTTTCTCACAAGAATGAGTTTTTTGGGTTCAGGAGAAAGAAAATTAATTAAGAGAACCCAATCTAATTTATGCTTCACTAAGCACGCACGTTTTTTAGACGCGGACAATGTAAATGTGGTTGCGTGAAGACAAGTTAAAAGGGAAAACAGCTCACTTCCGGTTGTCGTCCGTGTCTCAAATACGCGCCTGTTTAAGCTCCCTATAAAACGCTAAAACTACAATTACGTGCTACTACGGGGCAGACACTTCGAAGACTGCGGTTGCTTAAAATTATTTGGTTCCGAAATGACAAAAAACTCACGCGCCGAAGGCCTGTACGTTTTATTAGTTTTGATAGTTTTACTGCTATGTGAGATGGTGCTAGCCAACGAGAAGAGCAGCAAAGTTGAGTCCAACGCGAATAATGTTGACGACGCGGTCGAGGTCAGCATAGTTCCACGAGGCAATTGGCGTATTTGCAGTTTTGGAAAATGTGGAAGAAGAAGAACAAGGGGGCGGAAGAGATTTCAGCCGGTAAGTGACTGAAGTGAAAAGTGGCTAGAATAAAAGAAAATACACACGAGTAAATGATTTATAAAGTTGGAATACTTAGGTTCCTCAGAGTGACAATTACATCCCTTTTTTTTTAAATAAAAAAGGATAACAGACTTGTTTTTCGAAATAAATGCGCAAGCGCACTTTGAGGTACCTTACATGGACAACTTTACATGCAACTGTGTTAACTCCGACATACACACATCCTTCGTTTTGGAACAAATCTTGTCAACTTGTTTTCCTTTTGTAACTGCTGAATACCCCGCCAATCCAAAAAGGGATCTTGAAAAGTGATGGCTACGCGGTTACGCAGTGGTCATAACCACCCCTCCCTCTAGTATATGTTAGTAAGGAAAGAAGTGGCTACGCGGCTACGCGGCTACGTAGCTACGCAGTGGTCATTATCACCCCTCCCCCTAGACTTCTTAGCCCTAATTTCTGAAATGAACGCTTAGGCTTAATAGTTAATAGAACTGTAAAATGAAAGCTAAAATTTCAAAGGAGTGACTAGGCGTGAGCACTAAAACGATCGATTAGGCTTAATCAGTAAAAGAATACTATTTTCTTCACACGGTCTCGTTAAAACTTCTAGTTAACCGAACCGTAAAATGAAAGCTACAATTTTAAAAGAGTGCATGCTTACGCCAAATCACTGAAACCAGCGCTTAGGCTTAATCAGGTAAACAAGTGCTATATTCATCACAAGTAAACAAGTGCTAAGTGCTATATTCATCACACGATCTCGTTAAAAAGTCCAGTAAACCGAACCGTAGAATGAATGCTAATATTCTACTAATTTCTAAAACGAACGCTTAGGCTTAATTAATCAGTAAAAGAGTGCTATATTCAGCACAAGATCTCGTTAATGACCACGGCGTAGCCACGTAGCCATGCACTTCTTTCCTTAACTAACATATTCTAGGGGGAGGAGTGGTAATGACTGACTGCGTAGCCGCGTAGCCACACTTTTAAGATCACTTTTGGAGTGGCGGGGTATTCAGCAGTTGTTTCCTTTCTCCGACCGGTTTCTTCTAAAGAATAAGACTTCGTCAGGGAGTTTAATTGAACAAGATGGTACAGGGAAATTGTTTTATATCTTAGATATATAGTAAAAATGACGTTTCAAGAAGGGTGAGAACAGCGAAAAACACCCACAGAATACTACGTGCTAGATATCAGGGGCACAAAACGATAATCTTCGATAAAATGTGTTGTAACAATTTCGGTCCTACGTTGTCAAACAGCCATAATATTGAGATATGACCAAAGTCCTGCATGAAGTAATGTAAAATCATAATTTTGGGAGTGATGGATTCCACGTTAAATCCGTGAGCCCACAAATTCGGATCTTTGTGCAAAAATCACACTCCTCACATGCAGTTTCGTCATTATTTTTATGTTATCAACTTAGCGAATCGCGCGCACATTAAAACTCAGACAAATTAGCATGTTTCTTTGAAGATATTATATCACTATCTCTTACAATATAGATTAGCATTTGCTTCTAATTTATATTTTGGTGAGTGAATTTGACCGTTACCGTTAAAGAGCCGGAAACCAAAAAAGTCGCCAAGCATCTGCTTCCTGGGTGGAGGCAACATTTCGAACACCAGTACTAAAGCCCGCCGCACACTAAAGCTATCAGCTTAGCAAAGTTTCACTGGTGACTGTTCCCCCAGTGTGCGGTGGCGTTTTGAGCGCTAATATTCTCGCGTGACATCGGGGTCAAATATTTAACATGTTGAGTAATTCTGTGCACGAGTGAACATTTCCTCCAAGTGTGCGTGCATGCAAGGGTATCAAAGTAACCCACAGAACACTACGAGCAGGATATGACCAAAATCCTGCATGATGCAACTCAAAAATTTTCATTTTGTGGGTCAGGGATTTAAGGTTAAGTCCGTGAGCCCCAAAAACTAATACATCACAAAAAAAAAACACTACACCATTCAGGATTTTGGTCATATCCAGCACGTAGTGTTCTGTGGGTGTCTTTCGCTCAAGACCATTCTTGAAAGGGCAAAAAGAAAACACAAGTATCCAGCGACGCCCTTACAGCGTGCTGTGAAAAGTATGCAGATATTAATGAACTCCCAATTCGCCTGTTTCGCTGTTCACACCCATATTGGAACGTGATTTTTACTTTGTGACTTAGGTATAAAACAACTTCCATAAACCATCTTGTTCAATTAAACTCCCTGACGAAGTCTGAGTGTTCAGACAAAACCAGTCGGAGAAAATAAAACAAGGGGATAAGATTTGTTGCTGTGTGTTTCTCCCTAGTATTTTATTCTTTTTTTAAATTGAGTGACTTGGGAGCGAATTAGTCGGGATGTTAGGTTTCTGTCATATGATCTAGGTGGCTATTTTAGCTTTACACGGGCGATGCCAATCAGTCTTTCTGGTGACTTCAATATTTTTTCTCGTTTTATTATGGTAGGGCGGTCTAGAAGTACCTCTCACCGGAGATCTAGTGCCATTGCATTAGATGGGACCTTTTTTGGCCATAAATAAAGAAGGGAGTTTTGTAGCTGGTGTGGTACATCATTCAAGTTTTTCATGCACCTTATTCCAAAATGGCCGCCATTAAGCCCTTGGTGCCTCGTTCTTGAGCTGAAAATTCAAAAGAATATTTTATCTTGAACGAGGCAACAAGGGCCAATTTGTATGCGCATAAATCAGCGGCCATTTTGGAATAAGTTGTATACAGCTGTATAGTGACAAGCATCTCATTAAGTACTTATAAGTGCGTACTACTATTCCAGCATGTGTATTCAGCAGATGACTGGCCGCACGCTCCTAAATAAAGTAATTCAGTTTGAATGCTCGTGTTAGTGGAGTCAGGTTGCGAAACGACCTATGAAGCATGTTTAGTCACTTTACCGGTGTTTTTAGCCAGCCATCTGTAGGACATACCACATACGATCGCAATGAATTTCAGATCGTTGAAGTGCTGCTAGTTCTTGCATTGACTGTGTAAGAACTATAGTTGATGTAGTATGGCCGTGTAGCTGCGTCGAGCCACAGAAAGCGCGCGAAAAATGAAGCCTCGCTTATGTTTAGGTGAATTAACCTGGGTTGAGCCTGCAATCCAATCGAAAACCAGTACCTGGTCAGCGATCAACTTCAAAAAAACAACAGACCTCAGTGAGCTCTAAGCTTGAGCCCGCGATATGGTCGCGTGATACTGGTCAGCAGATACCTTGTTTTGACAGGTGTTAATTGATCAAAACATGGATGTCCAATGGAGCGGTTTTCAATTAAGTGTCAAAAGTGATTAGCGAATTGCTTTGGCATTGTATTTCTTCACTCAGTGATTGGTTCAAAGTTCTCGCGCCATTTTTTCAACCAATCAGAAGTGAAACCAAAACCAATCGTGGCTCGCACGTGCACATTTTCCCGCGTTTTGCGTCGGCTACGTGTAATTACTTCGAGTTTTGGTTGGTTTACTGGATTGTCTCTGTCCTTTTTGATTGGTCAAAGTAATTACTTTAGTTTTGGTTTTACGACACTCGATTGAAACTCGCTCTATCAAAGATGTATGCTGTAAACTAGCATGATACTGGTCACATTGGCAGACATGGAGGGGTGGACGATTACGTCATGTCTATAAAACCAAAATTTCTCGCATCGATTGGTTAGAGCGACTTTCGTATGACCTTGAAGAAGTGTTCGCAATTTGTTTGACGGACCAATGTTTGCCAAGATTAAAACAAAGCTTCTCCTTATTCCCGCCAAGGAAACTCCTAATATGGGCAGTAAACAATACGATTGCCCAATCATATTACTGCATTTCAAATGACGTCAAGCGAAATGTCGATCGCTTTCCAGAAAGTTCCATGGAGAGATGACGTTGTTTGCATCCACGTTCGTTAAGCCAATGAAAATTCGTGCTCGTTTGTTTTTGTTCGATAAGCCAATTACCTGTTCTGCATTTTTGTTTACGTTCTTTTTCCACGTTTATTTTTCAAGGTCATATGAAAGTTGCCCTACCATATTTTCTTAACAATGGTGCCCCGCGCGCGCGCGCCTTCATCAAAAGCATGCTATTTGTTTTGAATATCGATAAGGAAGGCGGACAGTAGTGAACTTAATGGCAACGAATTATTTCCACATAATGAGATAAGTTGAAAAATTATAGACTCCACTTCTCTTCTTACTCCTTTTATCCAACGTTTAGCAATTTTTTCCCCTGGTTTCCAGTATTGCATGGGTTATTCAAATGATGAAGCTCTTAATATAATATAATTAGACATTCAAGAAATTTGTTTTCTCTCCGCAGATGAATGCGCAATTTGCAAATGATGGCGACGATTTCCAGATCAGCGACACAAATAACAGGGACCTTCGACGTATGGAAAGCAGCAACAATGAAAAGGGTCACAATTACAGAGAAGTTTCATCTCAACTGAGTCTTGAGGACGAATAAGGTTGGTATGTTGCGTGAGTAGGTAAATGTGTAATATCACGCAATCCGAGTATAATTTTTGTGTGCCAGTGACTTATTCCTGCAAGAAAGGACAACAGTACAACAATACATCCGATGGTTAATATAGCACCGATATCACATATCGTTATCACCACCTTTAATCAAACCTTTGTGACCCACATTATTGTTATCACCTAGCACTTCCATCGATGGCAATTCCTTTCCCATATCATCATTATTATCAAAATCCCTGCTAGCATAAAGAAGCAATAGGGAGCTTTAGAAACGAAAACGGCGACGGCAACGAGAACGTCACAAATTTGCATATTTAGTGGGCAAATGAAAAGCAAAAGCTTTACACGCTCTGCACGTGCATCTTTTCATTTTTATTTCATTAGAAAATTTAAGGTTTGAGGGAGAACGCTAACGTCAGCGCTTGAGGATAAGTTTTCATTTTCTCTCCTAAATTGAGCGTCGTTCATTCTAGTTTCGTTCTTAAGGGTTTGCCACACCTTTTTCACGTTAAAATGCTTGGAATAGTCGCATTTAACGACGACGTTCTCGTTGCCGTTGCCATTAGGGACCTTTGGATCGGAAGACGAGGACAACTACGAGTACGAGTTTTCCGTTCCGAGTACGCGCACTTCGAAACATGTCGGCCTCTAAACGTTATGCGCATGCTCAGTACGGAAAACTCGTACTCGTAGTTGTCTTCGTCCTCCGATCTAAGGGTCCCTATTATCGAGATATGTCTGGAAATGTACACAACAAAATGGCAAAATTTCGCCAACAATTTGGAAAGGACGGAATAAATTAGATATGTGGCGAAAATGGCAATTTTGTCAAAATTGCCAACAACTTAGAAACCAATGCAAATGAGAAGGCAAGCGGGGCCCCTTGACAAGGCGGCGAATTTAGCGAAGGACGTTCCATGTAACTATGCCAACCTGATCTTAAGCCACGAACAGCCATGGCCACTACGTATTGAACTCATTTACATACATTTGGCAATTTGACATAAATTCGCTAGATTCGCCAATATGGCTGGCCACCACATATTGAACTAATTTACATAAATTTGATAATTTGACAAAATTTCGCCACAATCGCCATATTTGCCAAAACTGTCAAACTGTTGGCAATATTTTGTTATTTTGCCAATTTTGTTATTGTGTGCATTTCTGGACATAAGTGCTATTATCGCCCTCGTCACAGAATCCATAACCCAGAACTGTTGATTTTCTCATTAATTTCTGGTGTCACAGTTCTCTCTGTATCTCAAGAACGGAGAGGATTTAAGTCAAACTTCACAGTCATTTTGCTTTTTGTTACCTTGAAAACAAGTTTAAAGATCGGCTTTCCAAAACGGCTTTTCGGGTCCGAAAAGTTTTTGGAAGTTTCGACAGCAACTCTCCTGATTGGTGCGCAACCACGTAGTCACACGAGGTCCACGTACTAAATGCAAAATCGTGCGCGGAACGCAGTGCCCGTTCTAAATGTAGACAGTAACGTTAATGATTGGTCTCTGGGTTGACCTTAATTCTAAATTTTGGTGTCACTGCGTCCTATTTTTGATAGTTATTTCAAGCTTAATGTTCCTTAAAAGTGAAATAAAACTAATCACAGCTTTTCTTACTGTCCTTCAAGGTACACCGAGAAACGCTAATGGCTGAAAGGAAAGCTCTTGAAATAATAGCTATCCATACAGTTCGTTACTTTCATCAGCAACATGTGCAAATGGAGTGGCGGAGAAAGATCCTCGCTTAAAATGTTTAAATTGTGCGGAAAAATAGATGCAATTAGGGCTCAAGGGTATTTGAGAGAAGCAGCATTTATTGTTTTTGCTGATAAGTCTATTGCATTTAGCTTGGCAAACGCTGTGTAAAGAATTTAATTTTTGAAATAAAGCCTTTTACAAAGAAACAATTACAAAAGTTGTCCTTTCATAGAAAAAGACTTACTGATTAGAGTGTAACGTGAAGTGCTAGTTTTCTACCCCATATGAACCATGTAAGCGTTGGCCCTACTAACGTTCACGGAAATGGACTCACACAAGGACAGAGAAAAACTCTGACCAGGGTGGGAATTGAACTCACGACCTTCGGGTTTGATCACCGCTGCCCTGCTCTACTGACTGAGCTACGAGATCAGATGGGAGCAGACCGTGGGAACTGAAGATGTTAAAGTCACGGCAATGTACATGTACAAGTACAAGGAAGGGTTACGTTTTTGCAAACGTTGACCGTGTAGCACTTATATTTCAACAGACTTAACTGCTTAGAGTCTAACGGCCTGCTCCCGTCTGACCTTGTAGCTCAGTCGGTAGAGTAGCTGTGATCTAACCCGAAGGTCGTGGGTTCAATTCCCACCCTGGTCAGAGTATTTCTCTGTCCTTGTGGGGGCCCATTTTTATTAGTAGGGCCAACGCTCACATGGTTCATATGGGGTAGAAAACTAGCACTTCACATTACACTCTAATCAGTTAAGTCTGTGCTACACGGCCAACGTTTGCAAAAACGTAACCCATCCTTTCCTAGAAACATCGACGTAACAAATTACAATCGTTTATTCTTTATATCGAAGTTCTTGCATAGTTTTGGCTCTCAAAATAAAATAGTTTATGACGGATTAGTTGAAGGGGCTGCCAGAGATCCCAATACTGACCAATGACAAATGTAGGGAAGGAATATCAAAGTTGTCATTAAATGCATGGCCGCTTCGTCTCATGGCCACTTTATATGAATATAATCTTTCCATCACCCTTGAACTTCCAGTAGCAAGTTGCAACAACAATTTCCAACAGGACGATATCGATGCACGTGGAGGCTGTACTCAGAGATCATGTACACAGATTCACTTTGAAATGTGGCCAAAACACCTATTCTTGGTTTTCACTTGACGTCAGAGAAACTAAAAAAAAAGAGTTTTTACCTTCATCGTGTAAAAGAAAATTTACAGACGTATCTGCTGGCCTGTTTTCAGTTTTAACAATGCGTGACATCTGGACTGCTCCTGAGAAACATGTCACATACATGAAAATATCGATTCGCCTTGTGTTTTCGAGTTCTGAATAACCAGTATGTTAAGAGAAGTGTTTATGCGAATGTTTTCAAGTTTAGCAGAGAGAAAAGTGGTTTGAGAGAGCCAAAGTAAACTCTGGATGTTTCCACTGGTTTCCGACCGCCATGTTTTTGTCCCTCTGAGTTCCCGCGACAATTTTGAAGGACAATTGTTTTTTTAACCTACTCAATCGAAACATTATGGTTTACTGAGATAAAAGCAATTAGAAAAATTTCATTCCAATTTTCCCTCCCTGTCCTTTAACCTTTCAAAAATTAGAATTTTCACTTCCGGTGAGGTACAAAACCGCGCAAGTAAGAAGATTGGGGAGAGCACGACTACGACGTCAAACAAGAACGAAATTTGTTCTAGGGCCTGAATTTTCTTTTTTTTTAACTTGTAGAAGTTGCTGAAACTGCTTCTGAAATGCGTTGTATTTGGTTGCAGCAATGAAATTAGACAAAAGACTGAGCATTTCTTGTATTTCTGTGTTTTATCGGGTCACCAAAGCCCATCACATGACGTTTTATCGATGTTTTGATGGACTGTTAGCCTCATGAATTATTAATTCATTTTTGTTATACCGAATAAAGAAACAAGAGGCTACGCTTTGTTCGAAGCTTTTTTAGCCGCTTTTCTTCAATTCAAGTTCACAGTATTTCGGTGATTTTCCTATGTTACAGTATCTTGGTCAATATCCAGTTTCAAGTCCATAGTCCGAAGTTCAAAGTCCCCAATCCTTGTCCCAACCATATGGTTAAGTGTGATCAACAGTAGCGGGCATTACTATAAATAAAATGAATGAATAGACCACCATAGAGGGGTTTACAACCTTTTACTACCAGTGTAAATGGAAACAGATAAAAACATGTGCAGATTAAAATCATATCATTAACGATTTTAGCGTTTGTTCTATTGTAGCATTAGCGAGGCTTCAATATAATCACTAATGACGGTTGACTAATTTGTAACCAAGTGTGGTCTTGTGTTAAATGGGCTGGTGTCTCATATCGAAATCCTATGGTTTTGGCAAAGTTTTCTAAAACACGAAAAGTCAAAGAAGTGTTAACGTTTATTGATCTTTACTCTATTTTTTTCTTTCTTTTTATTTATTTATTTATTTATTTATTTATTTATTTATTTGCACTATTATTCCAGCATAATGTTTTATTCTTTTGCCTCACTATTATCCTCAAAATTATGCCGGCATAATATGAATAACTCTGTCTACCTTCGCAGTTAACCTTATAACATTATTGGGTCACGGAATGTGAACTAAAAAACTGGATTTTGACCAAGATATTGTATCAAAAAACACTGAAATCCCAAGAACTTTAAAGGAAATTGACTAAAAATCCTTGGAACAAAGTGTGGGCTGCCGGTAGCCTCTTGTTAATAAAAGTTTCCAAACGTCCTACCATTTATTTGGGCTATTCTGTCTGGAAACGCGGTTCTAAGGTCAAGCACAAAATCGTCTTCAAAAGAAATGTGCACATCTGAATTTCGGGGTGCAGACGACAGAGAGACATGAGCCTCGCTATTATTTGAATGAACATTGAAGCAATAGTCTTTAAGAAACACCTGAAAAATCAGTGTGGCTCCAACGGGATAACCCGGCCTACGACCTTTGCGATTCCGGTACAATGAACCAACTGAGCTATGAAGCAACACGGTTGGGAGAAGGTGCATTTTCTGTGCTCATGTGGTCCCGTGAAAGGACTCAATAAAAGACTGAAATGAAGATATTTGAAGAACGGGCTATAGCCGAAACAAAAAACAACGAACTTAGCTGCTTCCAACTGTGTGGCTTCCCAACGCAGTTGGTACAGCATTGCGTTGGTTATGGGTTCGAATCCAGTCGGGAGTCACCCGCATTTTTCGGGCGTCTATCAAAGACGATTTCTTAAATGGTCCAGATAAATGCAAAGATCACTTCTCAAATTCGTCTTTGTCGAAATTCATGAGTTGTCGCACGTGGATACCGGAGCGACAATGTGCCATTTTGCGTGTAAGATAAATAGCAGAAGAATGATCGCTTATGACAATATCAATAACACCTTATTTTGATACCATATCTGGGGAATTGGTTACTAATAGGTGTTAGTATAAATCCACAGGTGATTATACAAAATCGCGTGCTCTCATTGGCTCGCTATCTCGGATATCAGCCGATAATCACCTCGACGGACAAAATGGCTGCCAGTAGTTGTTTTGCCACTGTAAGTGAAGATGACTTCGCGTTGAAATGTTTTTTTTTTCCCTCTTTTTTGAAATAATCACCTGTGTATTTATACTAAAACAATTATTCGCCTCAGGTCTCAGTGATTATCGGTGAATATTCACCTGGACTTCGTCTCGGTGAATATTCACCGATAATCACTTCGCCTTCGGCGAATAATTGTTAAATAAGTCAACTAATAAGGATACGAGAGCATTGTGTCACTAGATTACAGCTTCAATCTGTTAACTTAAGTCGATAATATGTTAGAGGTGAGATGAATTATTATGGATGATCTCTGATAGAAAGTTACAATTTAAGTGGCACAAAAGATATAACTCCAAGTTTTCAGCCTCAATGTTGTCAATTATAATTTGCTCAAAGGCGGAAAAGATCCAGCGCTCAGGTGATGATTGTGGTGATCTGTAACAGGTAGACGGCGTAACGATTGGATCTGGGGGAGGTTTCGTATCTTCAGTAGTCATCATTTTCACTAGGTTACAAAATCAGGTCGGCTTCAACTAACATAAACAATTTCGTGGCCTTCAGTTTTCGGGCTGTGACAATTCCTTCTGTATCATAAAAACGGAGGGATTCTAAGTCATCAAACTTCACAATCGTTTTGGTTTTTTTGTGATTTTGAAAAGAAGAGCTTGTCAAAAAAAAACTTATAGCGGTTTTGTAGATGGCTTCTCGGACCCGGAACGTTTTTAACTTTTAACTTTTAACTTTATTTACAAACAAATCATAATTATTCAAACAAGATCACAGTGGCCCGCAGTTAGCATTGCTATTCTAGGCGGGCCACTTACACTGCGGCATTATTACTGTCTCTCACAAGTAAACAAAGAATGACAATTACGACGAGAATTACGACAAAAACGACGTTTCAGGAAAGTCGTAATTTTGTAGGGAGAAGGAGGAAAAATACATCAGGACTCCCTTAGAAACCGTGACTACCTAGGCCTGGGGGCAAGGAGTTGAACTTCCCTTTTTTAATTTATTTAATAAAATTATGCACTTGCCAGTTGCATTGGTAATTAATACATTTTTCAAATATAATTATTAGGAAAAGATTTATCCATATTTATGATCTCCAGAATCAAGTTTTACGTTAAAAATCATGGACGTTGATATACGACGATAGGGAGAATCACCATTACAGCAAACTGCAAACGTACGCGTCGGACTAAAATTGCGTTTCGAAGAAACCTGTTTGATGTAAGCTACGAGTTTCTAGTATCTGTTGGTGCAAAAGTTACCTAGTTACTTAAGCAACTTAGAGTAAGTTTACGACAAAGCAGCAGCTTTGCCGTGTCCTCAAAAACCAACATTTGGCTCCATTTGCTTTCATTGTTAATTTCAGTTTACAGTATCCCCAATTATTACTCCAGAGCTAGAACGACCAGACACTTAAATAAAGTTCCTTTCCTTTCCTTTCCTTTACGTAATGCCTAAATCCCTTTAATAAGTCTTCTTGGATTGCGAAACGTCCAAAAACGGGAAGAGTTGTTCTTCAGGGCCGTAGCCAAACCGAGGCAAACCGAGGCACTTGCCTCAGTCATTTTTTCGTGATTATTTAAAATAAAGCGTGATTCCAGTGTTGTTTTAAAATGTACTCATCATAAACACCTAAAATACCTATGAAGAGAATTTAACCATGGAGATTGCCTCAGTCATAATTTTTTTTTTTCTGGCTACGGTCCTGTTTTTGCAGTCATTCATTCAGTATACCTTTAGCACGACGTTGCGAAATGTTACTATTAATGATCATAGTTTCTTTTCGTTCACATTTTCATCCTTTTAATTTATTCATGCATCATGAAAGAATCCGTCTAACTAAATGCTATTAAAAAATGTTAAACACTGACTTATCTGAACGTCAAACGACCTTCACTAAAAACTTGATAAAGACGTTTCAACCGAAAACCTCCTGTCATATCCTCGGTTTGAATAAGCGACAGCTTCTCTCAACTGAAAAGAAGCTCCAAACGAGACCCATCCAGACTTCAAGTATCATAGCGAACTTTGAAACAGGGATTTTTCGATTGCCTGAAAGTTCTAAGGCGGCTATACGTGTATCTGTAGTAAACATCTTGAAGAATAGCAAGTCTGAGACAATTCGTAACATTTTCAAGGAACAACTCACAGCAATAATGAATCTTAAACAGGATCCATCCCTTACCATTGTACCAGCAGCCGATAAGGGCAGATCCGTAGCCGTTATGAATACGAGTGATTATAAGAGTAAAATCAACACTGTTAAATGATGACAATACGTACGAGAAGATTACGGACAAACGCAGGAATCCCACTTCAAGAGTTGAAAAGGACCTTAATCTCTTGCTGTCCGAAGTAAAATCTAGTTCTTGCATTGATGACCCTGATAAAGCCCAACTGGATCCTAAGCTATATCACCAACTCCACAGCACGGACGCTATACCTATGCAGCCTTCTATGGCCTCCCCAAAATCCACAAAGTCCGCGTACCTCTTCGTCCAAGAACTATTTGTGTCAACTCTCCAAAGTACAACCTATCGAAACACTTAGTTTCTATTTTATTCCCTCTACTGGACGAGAAATACGTCTTGAAAAATAGCACCGTATTTGCGGAAAAAATAAGAGACCAAACAATTACCGAGGATGAAATCATGGTTTCCTTCCATGTGGTCTCTCTGCTCACATCAATCCCGGTGGAACTGGCTCTGCAGGTCACCCGTGAAAGATTAGACCGCGATAATAACCTAATAGCGCGCACTAACGTTTCCAAGGGTAACATAATGCGATTGTTAGAGTTCGTTCTGCGAAACAGCTATTTTACTTATGAAAAGGAGCATTATCATCAAACGTTTGGCTGCGTCATGGGCTTGCCTGTGAGTGCAACCATAGCCAATCTGGTGATGGAGTTTGTAGAGGAAAGAGCAATTTCCACAGCCTCCCACCCTCCAAGATGGTGGTATAGGTACGTCGATGACCGCCACGTTTGCCTGCCAAAGGAGTACGTACAGGAGTTCCGTGCCCACCTTTACTCTATGAAACCGCACATACAATTAACTACTGAGGTTGATAGCGACAACGGTCTCTCCTTTTTAGACACTACAACAGTTAGAGCAAACGGTCGCATACATGTCAACGTGTACCGAAAGCCGACACACACTGATAAATATCTTGATTTCAACTCTCATCATCCAGCTAACACAGAAGATCAGTAGTTAAGACACTCCTTGATAGAGCGGAGAAAATCTCGTCAACAAATAGAGGGAAACGCAAAGAAAAGCAACACGTTATCAAAGTCTTGATGAACAATAACTATCCCTTGCAATTTATCAAGAAATGTGAATCCGGATGCAAAGCCAGGCATCGCGACTCCAAAACACTGCAAATGAAGTAACAGCACTATTTGTTGTCCTACCCTACGTGAAAGGCGTAACAGAAAGAGTGTCGAGAGTGCTACGCAACAATGGAGTCAAAGTTGGTTTTAAACCACTCAGCACTTTAGGCACAATCTTTTCGAGACCAAAGGACAAACCAACCCTGTTTCAGTCTCGATGGGTAGTCAGGGTCCCAAAGGGGTTTAGGGCGCCAGGGCTCCGGGCCTAAAAAAGCGGGGCTTCAGGTCTCCAAGGTTAAAAAAAATCGGGGCTCCGGGGCTCCATAGCACCTACGTTCAGGGCTCCGGGCTCCACAGCTAGAAACGATCAGGGTTCCAGGCGGAAAAATGATCGGGCTCCGGGCTTCACGGGAAAAAAATCCAGGGCTCAAGGGCTCCGGGGACCCCCCCTCCCCCCCCCCCCCCCCAATAGAACATAGAAGAGCTGTCCGTATTTGCCGGACAGCAATTCTAAAATTGCGCGACACGCAAACCAATTAGGCCATAATGTGGACTTTGACCACGCCACTATAGTTGACAAGGCATTTTACTATCACAAGAGACTTTTGCTGGAAGCTTAACATTTAAAGAGAGACCAGAATGCGGGGAATGAACGTATAGAAATTCCTGACATTTATGTTTCACTTGCATAATGTTCCTCGCCTCGCACAGAGATCACGTGTGCTTGTAGTCACGCACATACGCAAATATGAACCGTTGAAAGAAGCTGTCACTTATTCAAACCGAGGGTGACCGAAGATTTTCGGTCGAAACGTCTTTATCAAGTTTTTAGTGAACGTCGTTTGACGTTCAGATAAGTCAGTGTCCAACATTTTTCATATTAATTATGCAAATTCCTGACTGCAATTTCAGCATATTTCGTTTAATTAACTAGATGCTGTTTCCCAGCGAATTTACGGACGGTGCCTACTAAGGGGCCGACCATTTAACTCTTGAGGGGGGGGGGGGGGGGGGTGATTTCTGGTCAGCAAGTTTTTTTTCCCTAGCAATCGTGGTGGGCAGGATATTTTTTTCCCTCCTAAATGCTCTGCAGTATATATTTTTTTCTCCTCATTTCTCTGCAGGATTTTTTTTTCTCAAAAAAGTGTCGTGTTTACATTTAAAGAATGTATTTACATTTACATTGTGGTTATTGCAGCAATAGTTCTGATATGGAGCTGCAAAGCCTTAAAATGTTGTAAGCTATACAAAAACATTCTTGCGTAGCTACACGTTTTCGTAATATCATTCTTTTGAATCATTTAATATTACCTAATAACAATATTCTCATGTTATAAAGTGATGCTCCACAGGTAGATTTGAAAATGTTTAGCTTCTTAATTAAAAAAAATATAGCTAAAAATAGCAAAAAGCAGTTCAGAAATGCTCATAGAATGGTAATTACTGCTAGAATCATTAGTTACAATTTAAAAGTGGACTGAAATCTCCATAACAAATGTGAAAGCAGAAGTAAAGTTAGTTGATCATGGTCTAATTTGTTATATGTTGTCTTATATTATATAAGACATTGCAAAAGCCTTATATTTTCAATAGGAAGTAATTACATGAAAATGCTTCAGTTGAAAAGATTAAAAATGAGAGAATTATTTTCCTTTGTCTAATAAAACTTGATTCTTCAAACAGAAAAATTTACCTCCTTTACTGCTTGTGATAAGCTAACGAGTTTGGATACAGTGCGAGCCAGCAAGCCAGAAATCCCTGATCCCAATAACCGCAAGCTACCTAAGGAGCTGTAGGCTAACTGCAGTGCTAACTAGGCTAGCCAATGTGTAATTTAGGCTAACCGTAATAGCTTGCATGACTCCTATGACTTGGAGCCATGTGAACCAAGCAAGCAAGAAATCCCTTATCCCATTATAAGGGCAAACCGTAAGCTACCTAAGCTAACTGTAGGCCATGGCCTACCGATGTGACGTTTAGGCTAACCAGAGTGTTATTTGGCCAATCAATGTGTTATTTTAATAGGCTAACCAGAGTGGCTCGCTGGCTTGCAAATTATCCGGAATGGTTGCAGTTTTGCTGGGATTTTGTAAAGCCCCCCAGGAATGATGAAATAGCTTTGCAACATTTTTTTTTCTTGCTTGCAACAGTGCAAGAATTTTTTTTCTATTTCATTTGCGCTGCATGCAATTTTTTCTTACAACAAGCGCTTGCAGGAATTTTTTTTTGAAGATCAGCCCCCCCCGTCCTCCCCCCCTCAAGAGTTATATGGTTGGCCCCTAATTCAAAGGTTTTTTTTTTCTTTTTGCGGTTTATTGAATATGTGAGAAAAGCAGATTTTAACAAGTGTTATTGAAATCAAAAATGAAAATTGGGGGTAACCACGCATTTTTCAAAAATAATAAAAGATTTGTAAAACGCTATATTTGTAAAAAGCTTTAAATTACAAAGCTTTGTATGGCGTTCTTTTCCAAATTAAACGTTAATTATCTCTGAAAAATGCATGGTTACCGCCAGTTTTCTTTTTGGATACCAAGAGCACTTTATAAACCGTGCAGATATATCCCTGTATTAGTAAATATCACCCACACTGAACCGGAGAATCTTGAGATGCGCAGAAGGTAGCACAATAACAGTAGTAGACACGCTCAGGATGTCCAAATGTCTCTGTGGACGTTTATGAGACAGCCACGCTCGATGTACCATTGATTTATTGTATTGCAGTCGTCCTTCCTTAAGCCGGAAGAGGGAAAAGCTAAACGTCTATTGATTTAATTTCAAGCATAAGAACGTATCTAGAGAACCAATCAAGAACAAGCTATTAATTAATAAGAGCAAGGCCATAATTAAGGCTACTGGACTCAGTGAATGTTTTTTTGTTTGGCAGGACAATAAGCCTTTATTCAAGAATTACAGTGGCCTGCGTAGCACACAAAAAAAAACTTAAAGTGGGGAGCTCTTGTATTTTAAAATAAATTCTTTCGGTCAAAACAACGAAAATTCCGACCGTTTCAAGGCCATTCTTTACCCTGAAAACCCACGCTTTCTATTAAAGCTATAATTTAACAAAATTCAATTCTTTTCTTGCTGATGTATGTAGACATCATCGACGTTTTGACGACATTTTTTATGTTCAAAGTGAGTGCAAATTACTTTTAAATCTTTTTGGTGACAAATAAGGTCATCTTTATCTCTTCCTAATTACTCATCACTACATCACTTCTCATTTTCAAATTTTATTTAAGTGTGGTTTCCCACGTACGTTCGATTACGACGCTTCGTTTTGTGACAAATTATACCTTTCCAAGGAAAAACATGCATGACAAAAAATACATATCAAAGGAAATAATACACTAGAGTTATAATCTTGACTTTTGTAGGGTGTTTGTCAAGGTCTTAGGTGGTGCTGAATGATACACGTAAGTCGGACGACATTCTTACTGTCATACTGAGCTACGGAAAAAAGTCCTTGGAATTGAGATATTCTTGTTATCTGAAAAAAAGAGAGAAATGGCAAAAATGTAGCTGATAGTTCATGCTCAGTATGTCCTTTTCCAGGCCCTCTTCAACTCAGCGTTTGTCATAAAACGCAGCAATCAAAAGCTAAGAATGAAACGTAAGATTGACTGGGGAATGTTCTATTTTATTATTAATAATATTTTTTAAATGAAGATTTTTCTTTTCAATTTATATTTGGGAATGAAGTCAGATACTGTGGCGCTTTTCAAGAGTGCTTAATAAAATAGAAGTGAAATCGTTTCAAGGGTTTTTTTTTTTTATTTGAGAAGACGGGGAAAGCGGGGAGACAAAACCATCTCCAAGCAGAGTAGTCCACCAACCCACATATCACGGGAAGACCTGGAATAACACCCTTGCTACTAACAGAATTTGTTTAAAAGTGAGTAACATTGCACCGGCAATTCCCATTTGAAAAAAAAAAAAAACTTGCCCACAAGAAAATGGTTTGGACTAAGAGAAAATGAGGGAGGTCATTTTATCTTGTTTGGACGACAAAAAGCAGTAACATCTGCAGATTTATGATTTTCCCCCTCCTCCAAAATGACAACGAGCTGTCTTTTTTAAATTCATTGCCTTCGCCGCCTGTTACAGTTGATTTACGATTTGTTAACTATCGCATAGTTCTCTTTTACAGCTTTAATCAGGAAGGAGATAATGTCAAGACGCTTAATAACCTGGTCTAGCAGTTTTGGGCATTTTGCCTGTCAACAGGTCACATAAACTGAAGACTGTATATTTGACCATATATTTTGCTCCAGAAGGCCTCTTCCGTAAGTACAACATAGGGGAAGAGTCGTCATTAGTCTCAGCTGTCACCGAATCGAATTTCGCTGGACAAAAATAAAGCGATTTGATCATGATAAGCTGGCTTAGCTAAACGTTAGTACTGTTTATTCCAAATACAATTCAAATCAAATCGAGTCGTACTATATTTGCGCGCAGGGAGAAAACGGCCGCGAAGCTTCTCGACATATTTAAAACTTCAATCATCGAAAAAGGGAACAACGAATCGATAATTTTACTGTGTTCAAGAGGGAATCAAGAAGATGATTTGTTTAAGCATTTCATTAATTTCGAAATGTTGAAAACCGAAAACGAATGCCGGACAACGAATCACAGAACCAATTAATTGCAGTGTAAATGAACTATCCGCTATTCTTTTGAATTGCTCATTTACACAATGAATGTCGTTTCCAGATCTATATCAGTGATAATAGCAAGGCCCACTCTCTCTCCCATATCCTGCCAAATATTTACCGGCGTAGAATCCGTTTTCAATATCAGATCCGAGCCCCATCCAAGCTGAACAAAGAATTTAAATTCACGCGATTCACGCAAGGGAAAAATGTTTCCTTGAGCATCTTATCTGCCCACCATTTCAAATAACTGAACATTACATTAAATAAAAATGTTATTTTACTTATATAGTTAATGAAATAGGCTACTAAGAGCAGGTGAATATCCTATGAAATTATCGTTGAAACTTCCATTTGAGATCGTAAGACTCCGTGCCGTGGAAAGCTCATTCACGCTGACATTTAGTTGGATTTAAGAGTTATTAAGTTCCTAAATTGATTAACGCTTTTGTTTATGAACGAAATATATTACAACTGCTTGTGTTGGCGCTTTTTCAGCCTAAATCCACACCGTCTTCTATCAAAGTGTCAATATTTTATCAGCTTCTAAGCGATGAGCTTAACAGTTCTATTTCTACTATGTACGATTCTCTGGAGGCTGAGTTCCAGTTCCTTACAGCCCATCGAAACTTCTGCACAGATACAGAACGACTCCGTAGAGGTGCTAAAAAGGACGATTAGGCCAGCATGTTGGTTTGGTAGATGCAGAAGCCGAAGAAGGCGTAAGAGCTACAGTGAGTACAAGGTAAACCATATATACCTTTGCGTTCTTACACATAGTTTTTGCAACAACTTTGATGTAGTTTATCTGGATTGCATTGCATGTAGTTTATCTGATTGATTGACATGCCCTGGTAGTTGATTTTAAAAGCAACCTATCGTCTATGCTGCCTGTTTATGATGTCAGTATTACAAAAAAAAACATCTGAACAGATAAAAGGGAACGTTTATTTATTATTATTTTTTTAAATCCCTCTTTATAATAAGCGAACGAAAAAAAATTCAAAACCAATCCATTTCACATACGCAGTGTTTGCGCAGTAGAAATTCATGCATCACGTGGTTAAGAAGAGAATAATTTATTCCCATAGCAGTGGGATTCAGTCATTAGAGGGCTAAGTTATATCCTTCAATTTTCTTTTCTGGCATTAAGAGTGCCGAAGTTTTCAATTATTGGACCTTTTTATTGAATTTTTTTAGGGAAAAAATTTCCCCTATTTTTAAGACCCTTTGAGTGTCTTTAGTTTTATTACCTTGCTTTTATTAAATCATTTTATTGGGTTAAATTGCGGAAAAACCAGGCAGGTACTTCCTTTATAGAAGGAATTAAATGCCTCGTTGATGAGTAATATCCGTCACGCACAACGTAATGAAGGCTTAAACAAAAGAAACAATATCTAAAAGAGCTGAAATGCTGCTATATGTTACGACTACCAACATTGATTTCAACCGGCTCATCGACTTTTTTCTAAGACTTTTAAAAACTGCCTGATTGTCTTTCGGACTCAATAGTTACAACAAGTTTCCTTTTTTTTTTTTAACTGATTCATTCATAAAATATTGTATTTTTCAGCAAGGAACCTTTACCAAAAATTAATCATAAATTTAAAAAATAATTAACAAATTCTCACTGGCTATCAAACCACACAGACCAGGCTAAAGGCGCGGGCAATTAAAGAATATTTAGTACACAGCAGAAACAAAAGGAACTTAGTCTATGGAATAAAAACAACGTGAATACTTAGTATGTGATTGTTGATCGCGACTCGAATGTACTATTACATACACGCAAAGAAAGAAACGAAGAAAAAAAGTTTGTTTAGTTAAGAAAAAAACCAAAATTACTATTCAAGTGATTTGCTTTAGCCATAGACAAAACAAAAAAATAGGCATGCATTGCGTACCTGTGGTAGTGCAGTAACACAGCGCTTTATTCCATAACTGTCAACTGAGTTGCATTTTGTTTTCCAGGAGATTGAAGTTGTCTTTGCGTAATATGTAGCTCTAATAGTACACGATTTTGTTTGGTGCCGTATATCATTGCAGTGCCATGGTAGATGTCTTATGTAAATAACCCTCTGAGAAGACATGTGATTACAAGTAAAATGCTAAACCCAGAAAGACTGAAGACAATGGAGAAACATTGGCTTCGAGGCTTACATGTTGATTCTTGTCAAGTTCCCTTGCAATTTTTTTATCACCACAAGCCTCCAAAAGCGCTTTCCAAGACATAAGTTCATTGACGGTTAACCCTGCCCGGCAGGGTTAATATTTAGGTTGGAGACATCAAAATATACAACTTGCTGTCAGAACCAATAGACCGAAATTCTATTTTAACACACAAAAAATGCGAACTAAGCCAGGTACAGAATTTGTTAGCCTGCTTTATGCAAAACAAATATTGATGCAAAAGTAAATAAATATTGATATGCATTTTTTAGGAAGAAGAGAAGGAAGTTTTCAGGAAGTGTAGATCGACAATAAAATATTTTGCCATCAGCAACAAAATTTGCGACATGAAAACAACATAAATTTTGAACCGCCAATATAAACAGTTACTATCAGCAAAATACATTTTGGGATATTTTTACTGTGTTCAATTTTTCTATTGCTCTATTGCACTTTTGGCTGCTCAAGTAAATCGCATAATCGAAAGTGACGTCCATTTCAGCGGCCGCCATGATCTACAATCATGGACAAAAGTGTTGGGAAGGTAACTTCATTTTACAGATAATCCCTCCCCCTTTTCAATGTTGGATTTTCCAGGGGGAAAAAATGGTGACTTTTGTTACCTGAAGAACTCCAACATTGAATATGGGGGAGGGGGGCCACAAGAGCATGTTATTTCTCAAATACTTCAGCCAATAGTTAGAAAAATCGTATTAGGTGTGAAGTGAGCTGATGCGCGCAACCTTCCCAACAACTTTTGACCACGATTGTAGTTATCTTGCGTGTTTACTAACAACTCGCACCGGAAAAGAGGATACATTTGTGTCAAAATGATGGCAAGACACCAGGTTTCTGTTTTTGGTAGTTTGCTATTTTTTTTCTTTCAAGTGTTATAAAGTTTGACAAGAAATGTGAAAATTCAACACAAAGATCACAAGACCAATCAGTTTTCAGCTTGGCAACACTTCACGCAATCAGTTTTCATTTTAGGTCATACGGTACGTATATGAGCTGATAACCTAGATTGAGTGAGGAAACGCAATATCCAAGGTCGAAAATTTACTAATCATTGTTATTTCTAAGATTAGTACCCGCGCTCAGTTTGATCGGCCAATTTAGTGGACAATATTCTATAGGAAAATTCACCACCTGACGAGGAAATTCCACGTTAAATTTCTCTCAACTAACCGATACATCTGAAGAACCGCGAAGTTGTGAGTGCGACATATTGGTTTTTCAAGTGAAATTTAACGAAAACACGAGTCAGGTGGTGAATTTTCCTTGATTCGCATAGCTCTTTAAAAATTACCTTAGTCGAATGTTGCAGTATTCAGTGGGCGCTAAAGAAAGTCATTTTAAATGATTAAACTGTCATCTGTCACCTGTCCAATTCTCTCTGACGAAGGGCTAACGCTCGAAACGTCAGCTTTCAGAATCTCTGTACGGTGGCCAATTTACATTATCAACTCCGTTGATAAAACCAAAAATTTTTGTTTACTCCAGGATAAGCCGCGGCTTGAGACAGCCGTGAACGTAGATTTTGTACCATTTATACGGGGTGTTCGCGTCTTATGTAAGCCGCGGCCAGAGTAAGCCGCGGCTTATTTTCTCTCGTATAAACGGCCCTAATGTTTTTGAAAACATAATAATTTCTAATTTTGCTTGCGTTGGTATGTAAAGCTACGCGTTGATACCGTGCAATATCAGTCAGCCTCGCCTTCAAGTCGGAATTGCACATTGAATATCTCTCCTCGGTAGCCAATCAGACGGCGAGAATTCTCCTAGCTATGCGATTCTACAGGATATATACACCCGAAAATTTTGGATCATCGTATTTATCATAGAGAACGTTAACGTTCCTTCAGGAGTAACGTCTGAAAAGCCTGAAATATCCGGCGGCTTCATAGAGAGAGAAAGAGAAAAGTAGGACCGTGTTTTTTTCTATCGCCTATTTGAAGGTCTCTGTTGTACGAAATGGCTCGGCCAAGACAGTATCTAACTCTATCAGGCCTCAACTATCTTCTATAACTATCATCCCGGACTTTGTGCGTTTTTGCCTCATCTCAGTCTGACACCGTTACCATCCCACGGTCCTCAGGTCACAGTAATAAAGTGTTCAATTAACAGAAGAGCACTTATCAAATGTGACTGGTGCATTCATTTTCGCTAACTATTGCATGTGTAGGATTGTAATTGAACACCTGTAATCGGACAGTTACATCACCCAATCATATCAAGTGCACTCAGCTTAATTCACAATTAACAGAATTTATCACAATAACCATAGCAACGAACACTTACCCTATCAAACTGGAGATTTTCCAAAATGGACGAGTCTGTAACGTTAGACAGTGAAAAAGGAACGCATTTGTTTGCTCGGAAATTGTAATGGTTATGATTAAATTGGTAACAGGACTTCGTGTCGTCCAATTCGGTCTATAATCATACTCGCGATTAAGTTAATCAAATGGGTTTCCTGCTACGCGGTCGTCCGATTTTGTTAATCACTCGTATGATTACAGACCGAATTGGACGACACGAAGTCCTATTACCATGATATATGAATTAGCAATTAAAAAAATGACTGGTAGGTAAATTACTTACTAGAGTCGTGAGAATTTATATACACGGATTGTTGCTCTCTCTAAGTGAAGACCGCTAGTACTCGAGACTGGCTCTGATCTTAACAAATAAATATTTACTAGAAATTTATAAATGAAGTGAAGTTCATGCTGCGAGATTGAATCAGTTACTGTAACGATGGAAAAGTAGATTATTTATTTATTGAAAAGTATAAGCAATCACTATATTGTAGAAAGTACATGTTAATA
>OX421446.1:48903585-48906085 GCA_949126865.1 Montipora capitata
GATTCTAGCAAACCAGAGAAAATAGCCTTTTGAAGGTTCCAATTGTGGGTCATGACTAAGTTGACGTATGAATGTTCTGTCAACATTCATCAGATACTCTTCCAGATGCATAGGGTGGGTCAGGGCATCTGCTAGGTGCACCAGGTTAATTTCGAGGTAGCGCTAGAGTTGAACTAGGATTTTTGCAAGCATGAATAGAATGCTTGGAAGGGCTTTTCGATGATGGACTCAAGAGGCTTGCAATCTGTTTACCTAATGTAAAGTGACAATCCAAACTATACTCTTCAAATGTTGCACACCTAAATATGACAGCTAAAAGGCATAAGCTGGGCATGTTCCTGTTGGGTGGATGTGAGTGCCTTCTTCGTATCATAGGCTATGAGTTACTCCTCTTTAGTTAGAGCCTTACACCCCCCCCCCCCCCCCCTCCTGTTGATCTAACATCCTCTTGAAATATTAATTCTGTTTCCGTCGGAGTACCCCAACAGGAGAAAACGCAACAGAGCTAATGGCAGTTTCAGGCGCTCCATCGCACCTCCGATATCTTAAATTGTAAGGAAATGACACGTAACTGTAATAATACGGAAATAATAAAGGAAATACGCAAATTGGGAGAACAAGGTTTATTGCGCTGCTCTAAGTAACAACTAAAGCTACAGCAATCGTGTTTCCTTGGTTAAGGTAAATATACAAAAACTTACGATTGATTTTCTTGAAAAAAACTTATTTTTATATTTTTATAATGTTGCATTTTTATTAGCCTTGTGTCTTTTAACTTTTTTGGAACGCAATGCTCGTGGTCTCTTTTTGTTTATTCTTACTACTAGCGTAATTATGAATGAGATGCCACTTTTTCACTTTGTCACATTGGGTGCTTCCTGTATTCGCCTTTTCTGTGGAGGAAAAGAAATTCAGTGCTTGTTGATTGCAACTAACAATAATGATTTACAAAATAGGGTTACCTTTGACAGAAGAATTGAGTGTTTTTGGCGATTGAGAAACTCGTTGCCCCCTGGTTTGGGGGCGCTGTTTCTTAGCAAGTTGTGATTGTGTGAGTATGTGAATCAGCGGTATGTGTAAGGGAGTGAGTGAGTGAGTGAGTGAGTGAGTGAGTGAGTGAGTGAGTGAGTGAGTGAGTGAGTGAGTGAGTGAGTGAGTGAGTGAGTGAGTGATTGAGCGAGCGAGCGAGCGAGCGAGCGAGCGAGCGAGCGAGCGAGTGAGTGAGTGAGTGAGTGAGTGAGTGAGTGAGTGAGTGAGTGAGTGAGTGAGTGAGTGAGTGAGTGAGTGAGTGAGTGAGTGAGTGAGTGAGTGAGTGAGTGAGTGAGTGAGTGAGTGAGTGAGTGAGTGAGTGAGTGAGTGAGTGAGTGAGTGAGTGAGTGAGTGAGTGAGTGAGTGAGTGAGTGCGTGAGTGGAAACTTGACAATGTGGAGCTGGGCACGGTAATGAGAGATTTTCCGCAAAGTAATGAAGTCAAATAGATAGTTTTCGTCGAAGTTATTATTACTATGCCAACAGTTCGAAAATGTTTCGAGAAAAATAACTGTTACTTAAAAGCTTCCGAGTAAATACCTCAGAAGACAAAGAGCCCAGTTTTCTTGATATTTTGTTCAGACGTTATAATTACATGGTGACTTCATTGAATGACAACACAGTCGACGGCGAAATTGCACTGAAAGTCGTGTCTAGAAATGATTGGCCAGAAAAACTCATATGAAACGAGTGAATGGTGAATGTGAAGAAAACGAAAGGTGAAATAAAATGATTTAGAAATTATGAATCATGGTAGTGAATTGGGGAGAAATTTACCTGAAATTGGTCAACGGAGTTTTTACCAAAGGATAATGAAGATTAAAGTGGCCCTTAACTAAATACTTATGTTCTTTCCCTCGCCCTTTCGAAAGGCAAATGCGAATCACAAGTTCGCCATTATCCGTAAACAAACGGCATGCTGAAATCATCTGCTATCAAACTCTTCGGCATAAACTGATAGTGTTACACCGGACGATTTTCATACAAACAAACAAACAAACCATACCTTGCGACCTTTCGACCCTTTTTGTTTTGAACACTTCGCCCATGAGTGAATTCCACAAACGCGGGGATAAATCCTGTCTCGACGTGCGGTCCTCATTTTGTCGTATTCTCGAATTTCTGGATTAGTTTGTGGTCTCACTTCCTCGCCGAAGACGTTTAAAATCGTTAAAGCGAGAAGTGCTGTAATTATACACTTCGTCTGCATTTCCACAACCAGCAGGGAAGATATTTAGTACTTCCGAAGACAAATAGCTTAAGATCCTTAAGATCGACTGAACAGCGTTCCTTTCAAGTGGCTCTAAGATCTTTATGAGAACTCTTTATGACATGTTTTGCAGGTGGGACCAGTGTCAAGGAATATTCGACTTAGTCAAGAATAATTCATTAACATGCCCTTATATACCGCCTACGTGTATTAAAGCAATATGAGATTTTAAGAAAAAAAAACGTTTAAAGAACGTCGACA
>OX421446.1:48913585-48931085 GCA_949126865.1 Montipora capitata
AGTTACGATTCAAAACTTGGATCATAACTACAATAGTGGACAAAATTTTTGAGAAAGTTTTGCTTTTGAACTAACTGCAATCGCAATTATGAAAAACAAGCTCTCTTTTTTTTTCAGAAATGCCCTCCACCCGCCTGAAATTATTGTTTTTAGACGAAACAAAACATGTCGAACCCCTGCTTATCAACATGGTAAGTTGTAGGGGATAGGGGATGGCTGCTAGGGTGCGATATCGAGGGCGTAGTGTGTAAAGTAACCGCTGTTTTTAACATTCCCAACCTTTTTTGTCGAAGATTGTAGAATCGATCGTAACTTTTTAAGTTGCAAGCATGTTTGATTGTTCACCTGGCTGCTTTGTGAACGGTTACGGTGAACGTTCCAATCTTTTTTGACATCTTAGCTTCTTTTCTGCACAGACCGACGCACTTGTATCATGAATTTAGAATATATAATATGTCATATATTTATAATGCGAAATTTAAAGGGAATGAAAGTTAAACATGACGATCAGCTACCAACTGAGCTAGCGGGGAGCTGGTTATTACAAGTTCAGGTTATAATCTCCCTGTGAGGAACTCTTGTCACTCACAATTCTTTAAAAATTTCTTTCGCTCCTCTACTAGGCCGTAGCCAGTATGAGGCAAACCGAGGCACTTGCCTCGGTCATTTTAGTGATTTTTTTAAAAGAAAGCGTGATTCTAATGTTGTCTTTAATATGTAATCCTCATAAACACCTAAAATACCTAGGAAGAGTTTTTAACCATGGACATTGCCTCAGTCATAATTTTTTTCTGGCTACGGCCCTGCTCTAGCTAGGATTTTAGCAATATTGCAAAAAAATTGTATTGAAAATTTAAGAGTTAAAGCCTATTGCCAAAGTGCCTCAAGTCACCGTTTCATTTAAACAATTCGAATAGACATTGTCTGAAATGAATATGTTAACAATAAATGATGACACTTTTCGGAGTCCTCGTAGATTAGAAGTTTACATTCAATAAACCCTCTTAATTAAAACTAAGTGAGGAAAAATTGGACACCCATTAGACAAACAGATACCAGCTGGGTGAGACCTCAGATGAAACATCTGTATTTTATGGTAAAATATTGGAAGGAACGCCACGTCAGTATCAACAAATAGGAGCGAAAGCTGGCTTCTTTGTTAATAACAACTTCCTTACTGGTGAACAAATTCTGCAGAACCTAACCAAACAAGATCGCACTCTGTCTTCTTCTTACCGGAGGGGATCACAAGTATGTGGTTAAAGTGTTTGGTTATTTTTGCGTTAGTAGCAAGTTTCTTGGCGTTTAAAGGCAATTGCGAACAATTAGGAGTGGATGAAGCTGACGCTGTCGGTGAAGAAGAAAATTTTCGTCGATCAGGTGCCGCTCTGAAGCTTCCAGGGGTGTGCGGACTGCACTCGTATAAAAGGTGCAAAAACAGGCAAAAAGGCAGAAATGGGAGGCAAGTAATTTATTTATTTATTTTTATATTTTTTTTTTGGGAGGGGGGGGGGGGGGGGGCTTGGTGTAAAAAAAAAAAAGAGAAAATGCTAAATGCTAAATGTCCAGCAATCTAGTTTGACCCATTACTCTCGATATGATCAATTGGCTCTTGTTTTTGACGACTCAATAAAAGGGTAAGGGGTGGACTCTTCTGGGAAAAAAATGGATTAGCAAACATATATAATTGTCAGACGGGGATTCGTTTTGAAAGCATCGCTTACAAGTCGCCTGCTTACTGGTTTGTTTTATCTTTCTCTTCTTTTCTCGTTGTACGGCATATTAAGAAAAGTACCGCTTTTGATTGGATTCAAAATTGTCGTTTGTTGTATTACAAAAAGCAGTGTCAAAGTGCGACATTTCGCGTAATGGGTTACATGAAAAGTTGAACTTACTGACGGACTGTATTACGATAACGTCATAACCAAGCCCAAATGGTTAACCATGCATGGTACTCAGAGCAAGCGCCTTTGGCGCGCGGAGCTCCTCTATTAAATGGCTAATTGAAAGCACTCCACATATTGACATCATGCAAAAGAAAACGTCATGTCACAAAAACACAAAACGGCTTTTTTTCTTATTTATGACTTAAAAAGGTCACCGTTATTAGAATATGGTTTTTGTTGGTTTCGTCCTGAGGGAAAAGATTTTTTATCTGTATATAAAGGAAAGAGACCTGTTGGATCCATTCCTATGTTAAGTAGAATTAAGACTGAAGATAAAAGTCAGAGTGTTTTAATCTAGGGTTCATTACCGGAATAACGATACTTGACTTGTAGGCTCCTAGTCATGGACTCCTGCACACACACGCACACACACAAAAGAGATGTCCTTCATACAGCTGCCATGACTTTTAACGACGTTGATCATTGTAAGCTAGAAAAATTATCGTTTTGTGTTTACGTTTTGTGTTCACGTTTTGAAGAAGACTTCAAAGAAATGTAGCAACATGTAAAACGCATATGTAACGTTATCTGTTTTTCTTCTTTTTTTTTTTTTTTTCGTTTTCATTGCTAAGTCTTCCCTCCTAGTATTAGAGTCATAAAGTCTGCTGAGCAAGTTAAAGGCTACAGGAAGATGTACCGGGCAACAGCGGCTCATATCTTCTGACATGATTTAAAGGCAATACAAAGAAAAAAGTAAACACTTTTCTGTCTCTAACTACGTCTAATTACTGACCTAAAACATCCTTGTCATTTATTATTAATTTTTTCGATTTGAGCCTGAAATGTCAGACACGTAAATGCGAAATACGTACTACTTATTAGAATACATGTAGAAAGAAAAATACCTTTAATTTTACTTTGTTCCTAACACGCATACTGGGACCGTTTGATAAACGTAAACAAAACATTGGAAAACAAACCATTAAAAATTAAGAAGTTTCAACTTTTCGGTTATGCAAGTCGTCATTTAACAAAAGGAACTCTATTTAAATAGAGTATTCATTACGACAATAAGTTTGGTTTTTAATAAAGCGCAATGAAAACCAGACTATCTACACATCTCATATTAACGCACATGAATAATTATTAGAAGAAATTCATTAGCGTAGTTTGAAGAAGACCGCTTTCTGATTGATCCATCCATGTGCGCATTATCTATTGATTGGTAAAAAGCCGGCCGTCATCTTCGACTGAGAAAAAAAAATACGCACACGCACACATAACAAAATTAAAGGTGCTATGCTTGATGTATTCAGTGGTCAAAATTCTTTGTGGACTCTTTAGAAATTTTGACCAATGTGATGACGAATATCCGGCGTTGTCCATAAGAACACAGACAATGCTGAACCCCTTTCGATTTGTGAAATGGCAGCTGCTCACCTTATCGAAAACACAATATATGACTAATTTTACTTGTCATCTTATTTCCACAGGCGAGGCATGAAATTAAGAGCCTGGCATGCTCTTTCCAGGCCGCTAGATGATTCCCGAAAGAAATGACTTCTGATAGTTAATTAAATACAAGCAAGCAGAATTGAGAGTGCGGTAGAAAACTAATAACGAACAAGACAATATGACACGTTTACATGATATACTCCTTAGATCGCAAAATAATAATGATAGAAAGGATAATAAGAAATTTTAGATGGCCCGGGAAAATGCCCAAATGATTGGATTTGGTTTAACCTTTTCCCTTATTATGTATGGTCTTGTAATCTTTTGAGGCGTAGTAATGCAATAATATTGTTTCAAGTAATAAAATTGATTTTTTTTTTCCACACGTTCAATCTCTTGATTTGTTGTATATACTTTCGGCCTGCTTCGTACTTTGACATCACCGCCAAGAATCCAATATAATTGGCTATGGAAATAACTACGCAGACTAATAACTGCTGTCTTCAATACGCTCTAATACGTGATAATAGGTCTCAATAGACTATGCCGCGCTGGTTGAGGATGATATTTCCATGCGCATGCGTACGATGTTGGCCAAACCACGTGTAAGCCAGTGCTTGTCCATATTGACTTTGATTATTTTGTTCACATCTAAGTCGATCACAGGTTAACCCTTGCTTTTATAGAACACGATTCAGACGATGTCATTATTCTTTATTAGCGGAGCTCCACGCGCACCTTCGGCGAGCGCGCGCGGAGCACAATTGTTGAGAAATTATGGTAACCTGCCGATGCGAGAAATCTTGGTTTTATAGCCATGACGTCATCAACCGTCCGTACGTAAGTCCGTCCGTCCACCCCTCCATGTATGCCAATGTGACCAGTATCATGCTAGTTTACAGCATACATCTTTGATATTGGACATCCATCTTTTGATTAATTGACAACTGTCAAAACAAGGCATCCGCTGACCAGTATCACGTGACCATATCGCGGGCTCAAGCTTAAGCTCACCGAGGTCAGCTTTTGTTAAGTTGACCGCTGACCAGGTACTGTTTTTCGATTGGATTGCAGGCTCAACCTTGATGAGCTTACCTGAACATAAGCGAGGCCTCATTTTTCGCGCGCTTTCTGTGGCTCGACGCGGCTACACGGCCATACTATATATCAACGAACGTTCTTACACAGTCAACGCTTTTCGTGTTCAAATGGAAAACGGTTTGGAAGATGTTTTCTTTCTGCATTTTTCGCTGGTTTCAATCCAGTTTGACATATCATGATATCTGTGGTCCACTCTGGTGGCTACGCAGTTATTCAAGTCAAGCATCGGCGGGATTTAAACTTAAAGCTGAGTGTTTATTTATTTGCTTAGAACCGCTTTTTTCTCTGTATTGCAATTTTTGGCATATCTTTAGAAGCTCTGATGATGCCTGGAGGACCTAAGTCTAGAATAGAAACGAAAGGACTGAGCAAAAGAGAACGACAACGACCGAAAACAGAATACCAGTAATAGCTCATACTTAGCACATTAACTCTTTCCTTGGACACTAAACCGTTTGTTATTTTTACGGATGCGTTATTTAAAGTGGATGCGTATTTTTAAAAGGTGGTTTAATCGGTTCTTCCTTTGTTCAGGAATGAAAATCGAATTTTTATGTCAACTGGAATTAAATAAAAATTATCTGTACTCCTTTGGACATAAAGAAAAAGTTGATTTGTTTGTTTGTTTTTTTGTTTGTTTGTTTGTTTTGCTCTAAAATGCGAGCGAACAATGCTTTTTTTAATTTCCTTGCCCAACTGATTTTCGTTGTGCCTCGACAGTGACAAGAAGATTTTTTCCCTTATGTTATAAACACGTAATCGCAATGCGTTATCGTAAAATTTGGGTGAAATCTCAGTAGCTTGTGTTTTCAGAAGTTTGTTTAAAGCACCCAAATGTTATTTAAGTGTTGGAGCAGAGCGTCCTTTCTTGGTTGCATTGCCGTAGTTTGTAGATTCTTGTACCAAGCCAACCTGGCGTGTTTCAATGAAATACATCAAAATGTGAATGATCTTGTTTTCAGAGATAAAGTGTAATAAAGAACATCAGTAAAACTGTTCTTTGACCTTGAACTGACAATGTTTTTTTTATGGCTTCTAATTTTAGCATGATTCCTATTCGCTGGTTATTGACAGTTGACTCTGGAAATGGCTTTTTTTTCCTTTTCCATTCGCTCACTGAGGGTGTGCTTGCTTTCTTTTAAAACTCATTCGGTTCAAGAAAAAAATATTGCCAAACTGGTGAATTGCAAAGTAAATTTCACTGGAAAAAACCGATGTCGCACTCATCGCCTCCTGATTCATGCGATATCGGTTTTTAGCGTAAAATTTACCGTGGAATTCACTAGTTAGGCACTGAGTTTTTCTATAGAAGAAGGCAAAGAAAACGATTTAATTATTAAAGCAGCAACGGGAAACATCAAAACGCGGACAATACGAAACCTTTTATTTTCACAAACCGTACAGGCAGTAAGAATAAATAACCAGGGAGCTCCGCTAGTAATAACCAAAGAGCTCCGCTAGTAGCAGTAGTAGTAGTAGTAGTAGTAGTAGTAGTAGTAGTAGTAGTAGTAGTAGTAGTAGTAGTAGTAGTAGTAGTAGTAGTAGTAGTAGTAGTAGTAGTAGTAGTAGTAGTAGTAGTAGTAGAAGTAGTAGTAGTAGTAGTAGTTGTAGTAGTAGTAGTAGTAGTAGTAGTAGTAGTAGTAGTAGTAGTAGTAGTAGTAGTAGTAGTAGTAGTAGTAGTAGTAGTAGTAGTAGTAGTAGTAGTAGTAGTAGTAGTAGTAGTAGTAGTTTGCTCCTCAAATTTCAATGAACCCCTTGCCAACAAAGAAAACAACATGTCATAGAAGGAAATTGGTGGGATGTATTATTCACTGCTCGCTCCAAGGCAAGTTTTCGGGGTCTTTCTTGTTCACAAATAGCAGACTGTCGCATTACCGCCGTATTTCCGAGCAACTTGTTATTAGTTTAACGCATACACATTAGCTGTATGCTATTTTTGCCCAGGTTGCAGTCTATCTTCCGTTTTAAAGAGTATGTTTTTGCCTAACGTTATGAGATTGTTTCGAAATGAAGACAGGAATTAAAACGTCCATGTTAGACGTTTTGGTGATAACGTAATCAAAATTTGGAATGAACGTTTTACTACTACGCGATTATTTTCAATAAAAATTCTGTTGAACTCGTTTAGATCAACTTTGGTAACGTTCTCATAAGTAACGTAGAGTGGTGGAATTAAGGTGCATTGCAAAAACTTCTCATCAAAAAGACTTTGTTTTATTTTTGTTTTGTTTTTTTCACAGTAAGGATAGCGGAATTATTTAAATTTATTTACTGGTTAGATTTTAGCAAATTAGATACTTGTATTTATTGTAAGTCCATCTAGGACTTCAAAATGATGTGGGCGAACCATTGTTAACTTTAGAAATGTATTTTTACTAATGAATTTTACTTACGTTAGTTTTTTAGCCCTATCTTAGAGCGATGGATTCTGTTAATTGCTTGTCCGTGGGCACAAAGGTTGGGTGTCCAATTACAAGCGAAACGTGGTTGATTCTCGCTTTGCTCAGAAGCAAACGAAAACTGAATTGGGAAACTTCTAGTGAGTAATGAGATTGTGCAGTTCTTTAAACTTGACCAGAGAGTGTGACATGTAGATTAAACACGGTGAAATGCAGGAACGTTCACAGTACCTTGTCAAACTTGACTATAATTTTTGAAGACAATTTCATCTGGTCTTTTGGCAATTTACCTTCTAATCAAAATTTCTGAGATAATTTTCATAAATTGAACATGCAAATGTTAAATTGACATGTAACGTCATGGAATCTCTTAGAACTGAATATGGGAAAGAAATGCTTAGTAGTTAAAAGACCGATTTCATCACATTCCTATGTTAGCGGAAGTTTCCATCGAATTCGATTCAGTTTTTTTTTTCTTTTCCCGCGGGCGTAAGTCATTCATAATTGCCTCCCTTGTAATTTCTTCACAGTATGACTTCTCACACGGAGGCGTTCAATTACATTACCCTATGGTATCAGTAAAATTAAACGAGTTGAAAACGATTGAAGTTTAGTGTTAAATGGAAGCCCCCAAACAAGCGAACGCCGATATGTGACGCATCTAAGACTCTCGAAATATCTATTAATAGAAAACGAAGAGTATAAAGGGTGAGTCGTTTACTTACTCAGAAAACATGTTTTCTTGGTAACTAGTAGGGGACACTTAGAACACAAACAAGACTTGTAGCTTTTGAAACCTTTTACACGAACAGTAATGATGCGACCGGATCTTTATAGGTTGGCTTCAGTTATGTTATGTTCGATTTTCATAGCAATGCCCAAAACCTTTTCGGAAGACTCAAGCAAGAAAAAGCTCATTGAAAATTACCCTGAGACAGAGAAGATGGTTGGCTATTCAGAGCTTTCTCGTAATGGATCTAGTTTAGATTCGATTCTTTGCCGACTGAGGAGATTAAAAGGCTGCGACAGATGGAGAGCAATGGCCGAAAAGGTACGAATAGAAAACGAAATATTACAATTTCTCTTGAGATCATGAAATTATAATATTAATATAAGTAACTTAATATATTTCATTTCAACACCGAATCCTTGCTAAGGTTTGATTTTAAAAAAAAAGTAAGCTCCCCACAGATTCCAAAGAAATAAACGGATTTAAACACACTCGCGATCTTCACTCCGTGTTCTCATTATTTTATTGTACGCATGCGCATGTTTTTTTTAACAACTTATAAGGAGGGTGGGGAGGGTACTTCAGAACACCGATACTACAATGCTTACGTCAATTTTTGCTCTAAAATGAAATTTTCGTTGAGATACCAAATTCCCTAGCGGCTTTCCCTTCTTCGAAGAATTCGGACCAAGAGAATATCTTAAGTTAAGTTATTTGTTTCTTTATTCACAGCTTCATTCCTTATCACCCCAGCTTTCTACCGCTTCGCGGAAGAATGAAACTGTACAACTAAATCTTGGTAAAGATTCCCAAATTGAGTCCTTACATCGGGCGTCTAAAATATCTAGTGCTCGCTGCATATGCGGATTCGTTTCTTTCAAGTGCTGCAAGAAGAGAAAACGACAGATAATGCACAAAATGCAAGGTAAGATGATTTGTGATCCTCTTTTTGAGGCCAGTTTTCGCACTGACATGATTAGGCACCATTTCTCCCAGTTAGTCCGTGGTTCCCTCACCTTAAGTTTTCTGGTATTCCAATACAGACCTTGAAGAGCTTTAGCAAAGACTAGTCGGCAAATTACGAGGACCACGAGCGCGTATTCACTTTCGGCCGCAAGAACGCCTCGGAGCTCAGTCATCTTCTTTTACATAAGCAAAGGTCTAACTTGTGACGTGGACAATGAGAAAAGTGCCTTTCAAGCAAAAAGGGAAAAAAATTTAAGCCGGGCGGAATAAATGACCAAGCGTCATCCTCGTACTTAACTGGATCATTTTAGCAATTACCTCATTTAAGACACCTGAAAAATTCAGGTGGCTCAAAAGGGATTCGATGCCGTGCAAAATGCTCTACAAATGCGAGCTATGACGCTAGACATTTTTTTTTTCTCTGCCATGAAAACTTTGTAAGTCTAAGGCTACAGGACTAGATAATATTTCAGCCAAATGGTTAAGGGAGTGCCCTCGTTTAATTGCATAGTCTAGATCTCTCACTTATATATTTAATCCGTGATAACTGGTATTTTTCCTGATGAGTGGAACTCTGCTAGGGCCGGTTTCGCAGTTGTATAGATATTCTGGAAAACGCAATGATCTTAGTAGTTAACTATCGACCATTAGTATCACGCAACTAGTGGACTAATGCAAAATAATCCTGCATTTTGATTGGCTACGCTACTAGAGGACTATTATTAATAGTCCTCGAGTAGAGAAAAGCGTGACTCTTTCTTTCGTTTTATTCCCAAATATATATTTCTTTAACTTGCATTCGGCCTAGCCTCATGGGCTATTGACTAATTGTCTAATTGTTAAATATCAGTAATCCCAGTCGTCTATATTTGAACGTGTAGTCTATGACCAGTTATACCACTATCCTACTGAAAACTGTATTCTTTCTCGTTATCAATCCGGATTTCGTTCACAACACTCTACGGCCGCGGCTACTGCGTTACTTTAAGCTACGGAGAGTTAAGCCATGAATATTGATTGCCTTTTCGTTATATTAAAAAAAGGCGTTCGACATCGTCGATCACAATATTCAATTAGCGAAATTACAATTCTATATGAAATACGCCGTTTCTGTCACAAATGGTTCGCATCATATTTAAGCAATCGTACTCAAACTTGTATAATGAACTCCTTTATGTCTTCTCCAAAATTAGTCAAATATGGTGTCCCCCAGGAAACAATTTTAGGACTTTTCCTTTTTCTATTATATATAATGATCTGCCAAATTGTCAGTATATTTTTCACAACCTAGAATGTATGCAGATGAAAGCAGCCTCACTTTCGCTAGCGCAGATTTAAAACATATTGATGACTGTCTTAACTATGATTTAAATAGGGTGTAAACATGGCTATTGACTGGCCAATAAACTGACCTTGAATTTAACAAAAACTGAATTCATGTTGGTTGCGTCGAGACAGAAGTTATCAACATTTCCTGAAATTCCTCCTTTTAGTATAAATGACCATCCAGTAAAGCAGGTGTCATCTAAGAAATCTCTTGGTGTGCACATCGACCAAAACATGAACTGGTAATGTCATATATAGAATCTCTGCAAAAAGATTGGATTGCTTCTCATAGGGCTAGCTTAGTTAAGCGAATACGACATTTTATATCTTTAATATATTAATTAATATATATGACAGCCTGGTTCAATCATATTTTAATTACTGTAGTACTGTCTGGGGCAACTGTGGCAGTGGTCTCTCTGAAAAGCTTCACAAGCTCCAAAATCCTTGTAGCCCGTGTATTAATGTGTGCCAACTATGACTCTAACCTGGATAAATTCATCCGGGCAATGGGTTGGCGTAAACTCAAATATCAAAGATTGCAATCAGCTGCTGTTATGATGTATGAATCTTTACATGGGCTGGTCCCTGAGTATCTGAGTTCTAGATTTGTGTTTCGAAACGGCATAACGTCATATCGATTAAGGAATACCGAAAATAAATTGGCTCTTCCGCAGCCCCTCACCAATTATTTGAAGAAAAATTTCTCTCACAGCGGAGCCAGGCTCAACTGAAACAGCTTTAGTCAAAGTTCAAAATGATATCCCGCGCGCCATTGACATTAGGCACTCTGTAATCCTCCTGCTACTCGACCGTTCAGCTGCCTTTGATACCATAGAGCACTCGATTTGGCTCTCTAGATTCTGCATGCGCACCAGTTTGGGAATCACGGGTACATTTTTGGCTTGGTTTCGGTCCTATCTTACATCTCGCAAGCAGTATGTCTGTGTTGAAGGTTGCACGTCTTCACCTTGCAGTGTGGATCGGGGCGTACCTCAGGGTTCCGTCCTGGGGTTGTTACTCTATTTAGCATCATGTGACAACCCCATAGGCAAGATAATCAGAAGTCGTGACCTCCAATACCATCTCTACGCGGATGACTCGCAGCTGTATGTCTCCTTCAAGACAGAAACCTTCGATGATCTTTACTTAGTCCAAAGTTGAGCTCTGCGTAAGAGACATCGATACTTGGATATTGCACAATGGCCTAAAACTCAATCAAGATAAATCTGAGCTGCTTGTTTTCGCCTCAATCGAAGTTCCGTGTTGCACCTGAACTGGACTCGGTTGCAGTTGTTGCTGAACTGATTACACAAGAGCCTGATGTAAGAAATCTGGGAGTAATGTTAGATATGCATTTGTCCTTGAATTATCATACTGCAAAAGTGTGTAAGACTTCTCACTTTCATCTTAGAAATATTAACAAAATCAGAGAATTCCTAACAAAAATGTGTACCGAAATCTTAACACATGCTTTTGTCAGCTCCGAAAAACTGGACCACTGTAATTCGTTACTGTATGGACTGCCTGCCTATCAGTTGAATAAGTTACAGCTGATAGAGAATACTGCTTGCGTCGTTTCTTTCGCCAGAAAATATAATCACATTACACCTGTACTTCAAAGTCTCCATTGGGTACCGGTTTAATCTAGAATAAATTTTAAGATTCTACTCTTAGTCTACAAAGTACTAAACGGCATGGCGCCCTCTTATTTAAGTGATATTTTACGCCATAGTACGTCTTCACGGACGCTTAGTTCTACTTCGCTGAACTCTCTTGCAGTGAGTCGAGCTTGCACTAAGTCGTATGATCCCGGTGACTGAGCGTTTTCAGTCGCCGGCCCGAAACTGTGGAACCAGCTTCCATTAAATATAAGACAATCCAGTACCGTGGGCAGTTTAAGAAGGAGCTAAAAAAACCCATTTATTTAAATTAGCTTATGATTTTTAGTTAGCTTATGTTGTTTAGGTTGCTTTTTTTTGGTTTTGTTTTTTTCGTTTAGGGTTGGCTGGGAGTTCTTGATACATGTAACTTTTAAGAAATACGTTTCGTTTTTATATTAAGCATTTTTAGTCACTTTTTTAACATGATATCATTATCATTATCCTTATTGTTAAGGACGGTGCCTACTATTGTTATTGAGCATACGATCTGTGCATCTCGAAATACTCAGATTTCCTATGGGTGGTGGTTCTTAATAAAAGGATATTTTTTGCACGGTTCAAAACTATGCAGAGAAAACAGAACTAAACAAGTGATCTTGGTATCCAAAGAAAAAATTGGGGGTAACCACACATTTTTTAGAGATAATTTAGCTTCAATTTGGAAAAGAACGTCACACATTACTTTGTATTTCAAAGCTATTTACAACTATCGTTGATTTCCTATCTTCCAAAAAAGAGTGGTTACCCCCAATTTTCTTTACGGATTTCAAGAACACTTATTAAGATCTGCATTTCCCGCATATTCAGCATACCGTGCAAAAATACCTTTGAATTAGTAGGCACCGTCCTTACAGTATTTTAACTTAGTTAGTTTAGTTAGGGATATTGAGTTAATCTTTTATCATTTTATAATCTTTGCTGAAGGTTTTACCATGTAGAAATAAAGTTCGCATTACCATTACCACTAGCTGGGAGCATAGTAATTTATTGAGCTCATGAGTTCCCGTGAAAGGACTCGAGGAATGAAATTAATGCGTATTCATTTAAAGTGCGGGTTACAGGAGAAAAGAAGAAGTCTTCATTTTAGTCTTTAAATTGTCCAGTTAAGTGCGAGAATCACTTCTCCATTTCGTAAATCATGATGTTGTTTAACGCCAAATCTTTTGGAAAGAAATTGTCCAGGGAAGGGACGAAGAAGTTTGATTCTCAATTGAATCTTTAAATCCTTGCAGTTATGAACGCAATTTGAGCGGACAACGATATATTTTTGGTGAGAGGAAATCCAGCTGTTTAAATCTTAACTTTGAGCACGGGAGTTTACAGAACACTTAGTGATGTTAATTGTCTTTATTATTCCGCTATATATATTACGCGATTTTACCATACTTGGCCAAGAGAACGCGCAAAAGACGGTAATACATTGCAGTGTCCCTGTTTGACCGGTTTAGAACAGAACAAATACGGACAGAGCGGGATTTTTTCGATCAAAGAAATTGTTTTCAACACGATTCAAAGGCTGAGAATTTAGCTTGTCATCGCATGTCACTTGTCATTACCTTTTTTTTTAATCCAGTCAAGTAAAGGACATTTGGCGGATGTTACTAATACTGAGAACGGGAAACGGGGAACCGGGAAAGGGGGTCTGGGAACCAGTGTACAGCGGTAACCCGCCAGAGAATTCAAAATTCCCGTTCCCGGTATTGGTACCCGTTCCCCGTTTCCCGTTCCCGGTATTAGTAACATCCACATTTGGCTGATGTTTTGTGCTGTTTACATTGTTCTCTCGCTCCCTGAAGGACAGATGATGCATTTTTTTTAAACATCCATACCAAATAAAATTGAAGCAAAATATACATAACACCTTTTTTGTTTTGAAATAATAAATCTCTTATTCGATGGTTTAACATATAATACTCACGGACGTCTCGCTCATTGCTCGTATTTTTCCTCGTCCCTGGGGGGCTCTGAAAAATACTCACACAATATCCGGGCGCATTATATGTTAAACCATCGAATAAGATGTATGTATTCACAGGTGCGAATGAAGTTGAAGTTGGCGGGGAGAGGAGTAAGGGGAAGTTTTGTGACGCTCTTTGAAATCGTCGAGGACTAGCTTAATTGCGTACTTTTCTGGGCATATTTTAGCATGCTACGGTTAAGTCGCAAAAGAATAAAAAAGACACGGTGATAGCAGCTTTACTTTAGGGCCTTCTTCACTGCGGTGTTAAAGGCATGCCTGGGATTCATAACAAATTTTCTCAAGAAAAGCTGTTGAACAATGACCTTTGTTGGGTTGAACAATGACCTTTTGCAATTTGCTTCCACAGAAAAGCAACCCTCTCCCTCAAAAGCTAAGAGACGTGATGTCAGAGAACATACGGTTACAACATTTTGGAGGCTCGGTGGACCAGTAACTAATTTCAGTGGAGGATATATATTTTCTTAGTGTTTGACGGTAGAAATGGCGAAAGTGAATATTGTTCCAAAGGCATTTCTTCATCTGATACTGAATTTGAATTTGTGGAAGCGATTTATTGTGTTACCTTAACTGACTGCATTCAGTATATGTTTACCACCTGCCTTTGGGCGAATTTCTTAAATAAATAAATATACGTATACGGGCATGGAACTCTGTGAATAGCAATTGTTTGGTGCTTTTTTAATGCCTGCAAAATGTAACGATTACGTCTCACTAGAACTATAATCACAAAAGAGTCCATTTTAGCCGTTTTCTTGAATCCGAGCTGGAGAAGTTAGAAAAGAACTCGTGCCTCAAAAACCGCTCGAAATAAATTTGGAATAGTAAGGACATAACATTTTTTTTATCCTTCAAAAATCATGAGCTGGAGGAGTTACTCAAATTGCCAGCTGATAAATTTCCAGTAATGAGATATATATCTTCAAAGAGAGGACAGGCACAAATTCGCTTGGCCAAATGTAGCCTACGTGTAGCCGTACCCTACCCCCAAAGGAAAAAACGGGAGGAGGAACCCTATGGGACGGAACGGGAGGAGGAACGGGAGAACGATACGGAACGTTTTTACCTTCGGGGGGGTAGGGTACGGCTACACGTAGGCTAGGCTAAATGCAAGATTACAAGATTTAAATAGTACGAAGAAGGAAAAAGTTTGGCGCTTAACTTTTGGAAAAAAAGTTCAATCAATTCTTCGTTTGTTTGCTAACGGCATTTTAATAATAAAAGTGGTGAGCAATTTTTGTCCCAGTTATCAAGGGCAGCCTCCGATCTAAGAAAAGTTCTTGAAAGCATGTTGAAAAAATAGAAGAAAATATTTCAGTTTTGGAAAAAAAAATCTTTGCCGCCTATTTTCGTTTTGAACTTTCTGGTTTCGGATCCGCCTATGCATTTTGGAGTTGATGGATTGCCAAACAACAAGGACTGTCCAAACGGTAATTGTTTTGTAATAAGACATGTTAAAACATTATAGGGTAGCAAAATGTTTTCTTTTAATTTTCTTTGCAATAAGGCTAAAATCAAGCCAATCAATATTTCCTACAATTTAGCCCGATTTGTCGAGTGGTGGTCAGGCTTCTCAATGCATCATTGAACGGGGATCTGACTGGATTAACAAAAGAGGTATCTGCATTCCCTCTGCTAAAGAAAAGTTGAAACTGTTTCCTTTTTCTATGAAACTGGTTTAGATTAAAGCGTTGCATTCAAAAGAAAAGCTGCCACTCTTCTTCTTGCCTAGGTAGTTTGGTGCCAACGTTGGTTGTCGACGTCTTCATCTAACAAAAGTCAAGAGAAAAGAACAACGGAATTTCATAACTAACAGTTAAAATGCAAATAATAACCGATAGTGAAAAAAAAAACAGTATGGTTTCCTAATGCAGAGTATGAGAATTCGGTTTTCAGATACTTTCCCGCGCAAAAGTCTCAGAGCTAAGTTGTCAATACAAAAAAATTATCATCACTTATTTATTTATTTATTTAGTTAGTTAGTTAGTTAGTTAGTTAGTTAGTTAGTTAGTTAGTTAGTTAGTTAGTTATTTTGTATTAACATTAGACAACACATCAACGTCACTTTATGGAACAGTTTTAATGCAAAGGTTCACGCTTCTTAATTTTCAAAAGTTTAATGCAATTTGCTTTGGCTTGTGCCTTGACAAGGGACACAGATCTCATTGGCGCAAAGCACAAATGCTTCAGAGTGGACGAAAAAACTGCAGCAGGATCATGGTGACGACGAAATCGGAAAAGAGCACCTGACCACTGCACACATTTTCATGGTACCAAAATACAAAACTTATTTCGGTTTCCTCGCTCACATTGCAACCATAGTTACAATGCACGCTACCTTTACAAATCAGCTGAGAAATTATACAAATGTTATCGTTAAGGGAGGAGACTCTTAACTACAAACCTGTTGCTAAGGACGCTTACATTGCCGACTGCAAACATAAACTCCAGCGGTAATCCGCACAATGTGGGTCGCCGGTCGGACTGCCGCCAAAATAAAATTGTGAAAAAACTTTGTCTGTTGCAACAACGTTTCGTTTTCTTGAGGTTTCTGGGCTAAGCTATGGGCTAAGCGGGTTGAAAGTATGCCCAGGTACCAGAAAAAGGCAGTATTGGCTTTTTTCCTAGAGCGAGAGAGTGTAGAGCGCCTTTGGCAGCATTCACATGTTTCAACGAACTTTACCAACCTCTCAGCAAGTCAAGGGCTTCTTGCGGCACATTTCTCCTTTTTAAAAGTGAAAGAAGCTGTTCCGTAGTTGAATTTTTCAGGTCCATTACTGTCTTGAAGTTGATTTTGCGTTGGAACGAGAAGAAATCACACCGAGATTTGAAATGTCGCGCGTTTGCTCGTCTGAGGACAACGAAGGGACGCCACGCTCACTATTCTTCCCTACAATTGGTTAAGAAGTATCATGTGACCATTTGAGGACGAGATAATCTGGGATCGAGTTTTTATTTCAAAATGGCTGCCGACCGGCATCGACTATCGTGCGAGTACTGTAACTACACTTGTCGTGTAAATGAAAGCGATTATTTTTTTAAACACTTGATCAAGTTCCACTCTAACGAACCTAACTTTGTAAGATAGTGGTTTGACACTGACTAGTTTTTTTGATGTTTCGTGCAAGACGTTTCGGCTGGTGCTGACCACCACTACTCTATTTTTAAACGAACCTAACTTTCTGGTTTATTGTTCAAATTGTGGAAGGTCTTTTTCGAAAGTGAATAGTCTGCAAAGACATTACAACCGAGAACATAAGGAAACGGGTGATGCTGATGAAGTCGAACCTGGTATTGATTATTAAGAAGACGTAGAGCCAGACTTTGGTTGTATACAGTGCAGGTCATACAATGTACATTCCAGAGCTTTTAGCAAGAGTATGCAGGTCCTACTCAAAGCTTCATGTAATTGTTTTACATGCATTATGATCACAATAATTATGATGTTTTGATATCATAGTATAATTTTGAAAGGTATGCATGTGTAACAGGAATAGGCTATTATTGAAAGATTTATAGGTGATTTAGTTAAGTTGTTAAAATAGACTTGAAAATGTGTTAGGTTCACCCCTGTGAAAATATTGGTAATAGTGCATAAATTAAAAATGTCCTCAAACAGTAAAGGTGTGTTTTCATTAGAGGTGTGTTAGGATGACTCTGGCAGATTTTTCCGGTCAAAGAACATTTGCATCTCATTAATTTATGATATGTTGCAAACTGATCTAAGGGTATACACAAAGGTGTGTAATTCTTACACACCTTATGTGTTTCCTTACACACGATGGTGTGTTTTCTTGAACTGTGAAATAAAACAGTGAAAAGGTGTGTCACCACTACACACCTTGGTGTGTCAGGGAACTCACAAGGTGTGTTATGAAAACACACCTTGTTTAAGAGTGTACCTATTGCTCCGGATATTTGATTATTCCTGCTTTAAGAACCTAAATTTCACGAAGCTTACTGCTAAATACATTGTAAGCATTGGAAGTCTCATA
>OX421446.1:48966085-48968585 GCA_949126865.1 Montipora capitata
GCAAACTTAGATTTTTTAATGTGTATGAGATAATGCTGTATTTTGAATTAATACATTGCATTTTTTAATTTGAATTTTGTATTAACCTTTTCGTGACAAAATGATATGTCCTTGCTGTAGGATTGTAAAACTGTGGATGAAATTTGTCAACCTGCTCATTCTAGCCCCATCTCCCCTGACTTTGACTTTTGCTTTCTCTCCCTTCTTCAAGGTTCCATCATTTATCTGCACATCGTCAGAACATCAGCAATTTAAATCACTTAGCAAAGAGTATAGTTAAATGGTGTTTTTTGGCCTTATTGTCTGGTTTGTTTGAAAAATCTGATTTACCCAGTATGAATACAATGTAGCTCTAAGGTAATATATTGATCATGACTGACTTTTTCATTTTATTCTGGTATTTTTAGCACATTTTGAAGGAAAAAATATTTGACAAAGCTTTATGTCATGAAACATGTAATAATTTGCTGTACTTATTGGTAATAAGTATCTGGTAAAAATTAGGACTGACCTGTTATGGCTATCAGGGATCAATTTTCTTAATAAATAGTTCAAAGTTTTTTAACTTTTAATTAACTGTCTTATATGGTTGTATTGCATCAAAGCTACCCTGGGGTCAAAGGCTTTGGTTTGATTTTTTTAGGCACTGTTTTATACAACTTTACTCTGCCCATAATTATTTTTATAGTGTAAACAAGCAATATTATGTTTCGCAGCTGTTCACTATTCACCCATCCCTGGATCCTATCATAAGCTGGGTCATTCTGAGGTAGTCTATGGCACCCAGTGTAGAACTGAAGTGGTATTTTGTTCCATTTCATTATGATATTTTGAATATGTCTCAGGTAACTGACTTATTCTTTTCTGAATGAGGTACAGCACCTACCATGTCTTAGATTCCTTCTTTCAATACCGATTTAAAGGAGTATAATTGGGCTCCTGGGGCCAGTCCTGGTGTTGCAGTGATGTTCACCTGCCTGTTTAACTCAGCTCTTCATTGCTTAATAAGATATAATTTAATGGGGAGTTCAGCCGCAGACAATGACAATTCATGAACAAAGTCATCACCAACTCCAAATTACGATTAAATAAAGGATGTTTTGTGTTTATTGCTTAACTTGTCATGTTGGGTTAGGTTTTGATCACTAATTCTTACTTGAGCAGTTATGTTATTGCTATTAAAATTCACGGTGAAAGTGTTGCTACTGCCTGGGTCCTTCATTTTTAGGCATTCCAGCTTCAAACCAAATAGCTGTACAAAATGTAATTCTTTTTGGGCTCTTGTCTTTTTTATTGATGGGTTTTCAAGTCTGGAAATCTAGCCCCTCGGGGAGGTTCCCCTAGTGATTGATTTTCAAGGTTTGCGATGTATTTCAGCAACTGCTTGTTTTCTTTTTTCCATTTATTCGACAATGTTATGTTCATTTACATATTTACTTGTGATGTCTGCAAGCGTTTCATTGTATAGTTCTTTTTCCTTTACAAGGTTTTGGAATTTTTCCCTCCAACGGTCAATTTCTTCTTTTGCCTATTTCAGTCTTCTTTCCATCATACTAAGACTTGCCTCCCACTTTTCCACCGAAATGACATCACTTTTAAGAATAATAATATTAATTATTGAGACCTCCATAACTTTTTCTTCATCCTCGAACCTTTTGAAGCGGATCCACCCCTGTTCCCCGGGTCCTGTTCAAATTAGCTTTCCTACTTAATTCTTGAGAGCAGTGATAAGTTAAACGTTTTCAAGGACTCTCTAGCTTTCAGGGTCGATTTTAAATGTATTTCCAGGAATGTTCCCGTTGACCATGTCAGCATATTTAAGACCAGGAGTTCTCTTTTTTTAAGTAGCACCTCATCCTTCACTTTTTCTTATCCCCAAACAGAAAACTACCTCAGCCCCTCTTTGCCATTGTTCTTTGACATAAGTAAAGCGATTTTCCGGAGGATTGCATATCGCTATCAGCGGGTCGCGTGCCGGGTAAACCTCTGAGATTTTTCAGGCTATTTTTCTCGTATTTTCCCTTAAATTTTCGTGCAAAAATAACACAAAATACCAGCCAAAAACTCTTGGGTACCAAGCCTTTTAGTTGCCAGCTCTTCCGGGCTAATTTGAGACTTTTTTTTTCAAAATGGCGGCTGTTATTGTAAATGTTTTGCAAAGTTCCAGAGGGATCGACTGCGGTTTGGGGTATCCTTCCCCGCGTGATTTATGTAGTTTGCCCTGTATGAACATTGTCAGGATCAATGAATATTTGGCTGTAAACTTAGGAAAAATAAGATATTATTTCTGGGTAACTGAAGAACTTTATTCATCGTGATCGTGAAGTTCAATTCTACGCGCATCACGGATGTTATGTAGGGGAACTACGTACGCGTCTACTTGAAAGGTCAGTGGGATTCTCTCTTAATGTATTGCATACAATGTTCCTTGTGTAAACTTTTGAAAAACTGCTGAGAAAAACGCAATGACTCTTTCAAGTACAATTCGTGATGATGTGGT
>OX421446.1:48971085-48978585 GCA_949126865.1 Montipora capitata
TTTTTTTTTTTTGTAGTAGACGTGGCACTGTTTTTGTTATTGTTCGCGCTTAAGTGCTTCTAAACGCCAAAATACACCTCAGGGTAACAAAATCTCAAAATAATTTTCCTAAAGCCAATGCGGTTAGTATATATGTATAAAACAAAAATACTCGGACATGTTTAACCCAAGTTAATCCGCTCTCTCATTTTCTTTCACTTTATACATGAAATGGAGCGGGTGCTAAGGGTGGACGGTCACTGGCTTCTTTTCCTTCTTCATTTGTGTATATAATTACCAATTCGCCTCCATTTGTCGCCCGACTGCAATGTTTTCTGTGTAGGGCTGTTTCGCGTATCATCTTTCCAAAATATTGATGTTGCACCTCAACTGTTGTTTCTTCCTTTCTCTTCTGCTGGAGCACATGGCGTCCAAATCGTCTCTTAGCGTGGCATGCCCATCGTTAGAACCTATTCTATAGTTCGGCTCGTTACAAGACTATGCTACTCTCTTCAAGAGTGAAGTACTACCCAAACAACACAGCCTCTTTGAACCTATCAGTGATATCTATATATATCTCAATCCCGGTCTTTGTAATCGCGAGTCTGTAAACAGTACTTTTAATAATCCTTCGACTCTCAAGTGTGCCTCTCTCAATATCAGGAGTATCAAAAGCTTTGTCAAGACCTCAGATCATCCAACTAAAGTTTGCAAGTTGAATCTATTCCAGCAGTTTGGCTAAGCGTAAATGTTATTGCACTCACAAAGACATGGTCAACAGATGCTGTTCCCGACTCGGAAATGTTCGACGTTGGATATTCGATTTATAGAACTGATAGAAGTATTGGTAAGAGCGGCGGGGGTGTATTATTAGCAGTTAAAAGCTCTATACCATCGTTCCGACGACGGGCCTTGGAACCAAATTCTTCTGAAATTGTTGCCATTGAAATTATGCAGAAGAACAGTCCTAAATTCATCGTTTCGGCTGTTTATCGTCCGCCTAACACAAACCCTCAAAATTCATTACCGATTTCAACACATGTTTGGCAAAATCGCTGCAACTTCCTCCCGGAGGGGAGATGCCCATACAAAAAGGGTGGGGATGCTCGTCGTCTCGCTTAGGGGTGTAAATTTCGGATTTTGGTCTCACTAAGGGTGTTCATGGCAAAACGCAATCATATGTAGCCGTGAAGGTCACCTCTAGGGTTGCGCGCAAAGAAATATAAAAGTGTATATTTACACTTTTATATTTCTCCACGTAGGTGAAAGTATTATATATTAATGTCTTTGACATCATTAAAAGTCAATATATTTTTTAGATATCCGTGTTTTAATATGGTCTCTTTTAGGGTAAAAAAAAAGCCTAAGCCACACCCAGATTGGTCTCCTTTTGGGGTTTAATTTAAAGCTTCCGACGAGCATCCCTCCCCTTTTTATGTAGGGGTCCCCCCCCCCCCCCCACCGGGAACGTCCTTCTACAAGATTCTTTGTTTTGGGGAATTCAATTTTCCATCATTTGCATGGACCGACTCGAATGAGTTATATGCGGCCCCTGAACTTTCCTTCTGTGAAGATTATTTTCTTTCACAAGTAAACACGAACGAGTTATATCAAGTCAATGAATGAGTTATAAACACGTATCCTACAAAAAATGCTAATATTTTGGATCTCATTATTTCCAATGAGCTTGATTCAATTCACAGTATCAACACAATGGGTCATAGCATGACACTGCCGTCACCCTCAGCGTTACCCTTCGCACTCATATCTTACCAAATCAATCTCGCCATGTTTATCATTTCAAGAAGGCTGATCTTAACTCCTTGAAAGAAAGTTTACGTATCACCAACCTTGCTGACCTTATTTCTACCAACTCTCCCGTGGAGCAGGACTTTAACAACTAGTATTCTCGACTTATATCTATCATTGAAGATCACATACCAAAAGTAAAGCTTAGGGATATTGAATTCTCCTCCATGGATAGATCGTCAAGTTATTCATCTGACCCCAGTTGTTCAAACGATGGATAGCGCTATCCAGCAGATACATCACTATCCAGCGGATAAACACTATCTAAACCGATTGAGTTATCCAGTGGATAGTGATTTATCCGGCGCATAGTGCTATCCATCGTTTCGTTTCTCGAAAGTCCCGAAACTTTACGGGCCATTTTCGGTTGCCACAATTCCCTTTCTATCTCAAGAACGGAGAAGATTTAATTCGTCAAACTGCACAGTTATTTTTCTTTTTGTTACCTTAAAAACATGTTAAAAGATCGGCTTTCTAAAACGAGCGATTGGTAATTTCACAGATCATGGCTTTTCGGGCCCGAAAAGTTCTCGGGACTTTCGAGAAACGGGCCCCTCGTCCGTAAGAAAAGAAATGCCAGACGCAAAGCCATAACGACCAACAGCGTATACTTTCATAAGAAATTTCGTGTTTTATGTCGCGAATGAAAGGCTCTGATTTATAGGAAGTATAATGACTATATAAACTCTCTTCAAGCGGCACTACAGGAAAATCCGAAAATATTCTGGTCCTATTAGTGAAATAAGAGGAAAGTAACCTCAGTACCAGCCTCTATCAAATATCGTGATCAATTCTACCGTACTCCAGCTGTCCAAGCTGAGGCGTTTAATCAGTATTTTTTAACGTATTTTCCCCTGATGCATCGTCTTTTGGAATACCTGATTTTATGCCTACTAATTGGTGCTACGCTATCCTCTATTTTGCTGTCTGTTCCTGAAGTTGAATTATTTTTACGTGAACTAAATACCAACATGTACAAAGCCTACGGCCCTGATGGGCTTCCTTCTTGCGTTCTGGTTGAATGTGCCTCAGAACTTGCTCCGTCAGTCACTAAGCTTTTTAATGAATCACTTTTATTAGGCGTCCTACCTAAATTGTGGAAGGAGACATTGGTTATAACTGTGCACAAGAAAGAGGACAAAGAACTAGTCGAAAATTACGGACAGTGTGAATTCTTTCAAAGCAGCCATAGTCAGCCACTACAAAAAAGCTCTTATTCAAACTTTCGATCAGGACATTGTTCTCACTTGGAAGTCCCTCTGTCCCAAGTGTTGCGGCGCGAGGAACCTAGTTAGTTTTCGCCAGTGCTGTTTTTAGACAAAGTGTGTATAGCTCTTACTACTGATTTTAAGTAATATGTTCATATATTATGTTTTTTGGACTCTTACTGTAATATTTTATAACCATACCATTGTCATTTCTATTATTACTTTTATTGTTATTATTATTATTTCTCATTATTTAATATCATCTTTTAGGGGCCTTCATCTAGTTGGAGCTTGCTCTGCTGTAACCTGCGATCAGGCGTACTTTTCTTTAGACAGGCGCGAAAAGGTACACCTGATGCAATTTCTTAACGAGTTGTCTGTCGCCTACCTGTCAAGAGTGATGTTTCCTTGTGTCATGCTATAAATGTGAGCCAATCATATTTCAACGGAAATTACTTGCACGTTGCGATTCGGGAAAAAACGACGAAAACAAAATAGAACTCTATCTGGAATGTCTGCGAAGTCAGACTTTATATATACAATCAAAGCTATTTCTGCAAATCCAGTTTGACATTTGGTGCGGTTTCTCTGTTCAAACCATCAAGGAACAAAGAATTTCGAGATAAAATCGCAGAAAAAGCCAAATCCTTCGTATTGTCAGGTGCAAGCAACATTGCAATAAACTATATTTAAACTCGAATATTTAAGATGCCAATAAAAGATTCTAATATCTCTGAGGAAAATGGACTTTGAGAAATTTTACTTTTCCAGTAGCAGCTACTCAACTATCATTTTGTAACTGAAGTATGTCACTAAACTATTGGTCAGCGTCTCCGTAAACGATGTCGATTTTCTCTGTCAAGTTCGGCTGATTTCCCAATTGTGGCATCACTAAGTTCTATTCAGCTCTATTTGGATTCACGACTTGTCGCTTCCGAATATATTCCAAAGGACTTACCACAAGTACAAACGTTTTCGAGTCGGTGGAAGAGGAACGATCCACTTTTTTCTATAATGTTTGGGATCCACCGTAAATATAAGACTTAAAGGGAAAATACGGTCTAGAAAACGCTTTTATAAATTACGAAAACTTTTCCCCAGGAATTCGAAAATAATTATCGCCGTTTTGTCCAGTTCCCAGTTAAAATGTGACAATTGCCTCTTTCGTGACTTGGAGAGCGCCATCTTGGATATGACGTAGCAATAGTCAACAAACGTGTTCGACCTTATCAAGTTCTTTGATCCGCGATCTTTTTCTCAATGTTGTGTGACGTTTCTGTCAAATGTAAGATGAACTATGGTAAACGGTCTTGTGGTTCAATAGGTAGTAGGCCATGTAGGCCATAAGTGCGACAGAAACTTAATACTTATAGATTTTCTGGTCAATCAAACCGGAAAAAATCAGCCAGAGCAAATGTAAACAAGACAAAAACCTTGAACATGCGACAAAGAAATATTCGACCAGCGTACCTTTTTCACTTTCTTCCTTCGGCGACAGCCGTCTTCGATGCTACAGCAAACGTATTTGTTTGCTTTCACACAGGAAGCTTTTAAATTAGAATAAGCCGGTGAAACTTTCAGATGTTGCTCAATACGACACGTAGCAAGGCTTTTTCATATCAACAATTACCGCTGTTGGGGTGTACGCTTTTAAGGGGATGAACTAGACACATGTCTATAGACTTGAGAACACATATTACAAAAAAAAAACCCGAAGCTTACACTGGAAAATTAAAATTTAAAGGAAAGTTGGCCGGCGAAAATAAAACGTGGATGGATTCCTCAAACGTGAAAACCTGGAAAACTACTGAAACGATTTACTCTTACCATTTGATGGAAATGTACAAATCGATCGTTTGTTTTGAGCTTGTAACAGGGATCTCGTAGAAAGCCACGGTAGACAGATTAAATTTGATTTCCAGGCATTTATTTCACAGCAATGAGCGCGCGCGGGATTGCACTGCAAGCTCTCTTTCGCTTTGTAAAACTCCTAAATATAACTCACATAAAAGAAACCTTTTTAATTTAATTAACGACCACAAGGTAAATCTGTTCAGAGGTCGAGCCAATATCAATACAATTTAGGCTCTGGATTAAGATTCAAGTCTACAAAGTATTGCTCTCCTCGCCTGTTTTTCTTCTTTACGTCATCCGGAGAAATGCTTGACTATTGCCACGTCATAGCCTCGTTTGCATACACAAAAACAAAGATGGCGGATTTCAATTTAAATTTGCCTATTTTTGAAGCGTTATTGTTGGCTATTTAATCACATTTAGTCCTAATGAGTGGTCAAGTATGACAATACAGGTAAAGAACTTCCGATTCAGAGAAACTTTTTCTAGACCGTACTTTCCCTTTAGACACTGTGGGTGAGACTAAGTTGTGGAACTGCAGACCGCGGAACCGCGGAATCTGCGGAACTTGCAGAACCTTGAGGAATGACTGTTTTTATTGAAACCCCACGATAAAAGCGATGAGATTTACATTAATATTTGTTAAATATCGACTGTACCCATTCTAGGTGCCATTCTAGCAATGATTTGCGTATTTGCACCATCCGATTCAAGTTAGCCGATTTATTTGATGGATTGCGTGACAGGTCACAATAACAGTGACCATATGATCAATTCCCTTCTCCCGGTGATTTTTCGTTGTTGTTGTTGTTGTTGTTGTTGTTGTTAGGAAGGCATTCCGACGAAAGAGTTGCTGTATTTACATGAATTGAAGAAGGAACGTATCGTTGCTTCGGCTACATGTTTTACCCTCTGTGGAAAAGTTGATTCTTTTCGGCGATAAATAAATGTAGCATATGCGTATACGCCCACGATTCAAGTATATTTTTTATGTGCAATGCGATGACTGTCCGAAGTCAATCTCACCAGTAAATTCGAAAATAACCTTAAACAGACCAAAGTAATAGCAGAAAGAAGATTAGGAAAACTAGAAATATACGAGACAAAAGGAACCACGTAAATGTACTAAGCCAGGCGCTAAACGAACGCTATAAAACCAAAATGATGACAATGGACAGGCAGCAAAATAGCATCACATGACCTGCATGTCGAGTCAAAAAATGAAAAAATTCAGAGCTCTAAGGTGGGATCGTCTTTTGAGGTTGTAAAATGTTCACAATCAAATGAAGTTCATTGAAAGTAAGAATACGAAAGCATCGTGGAAAGTTTTGCCCAAAAAGAATCAAAATTCAAAGAAAGTCTGCTTTAAATCCTCCACTCATGTAATGAGACCGCCATGCTAGTGCCAAAACAATAGAAAAATATAGCTCAAGTTTTGCATACCATAAGAGTCAAATTCCCAAAAGATTTCTTCGTTAGTTTTTTTGCAACAGCACAGCCAACGTGATGTCAGGTTGCCATTAAAGAATAATCATCCCGAAATGATATGTTTCTTTTCTGCAGTTGGTGTTTCGAGTTTTGTTTAACTAATTGTTTATCAAATTTTACTTTTTTTCAAGAATTATTATGTTTTCTTTTGTTTTTAAAAGCTTATTTCATTTAGTTCAACATTGCGAACTCATTGCCATGCGACAATGTGAAGCCGAAGGAATAAAGAAGGGTTCGCGAGTGGCTGCAAAATTGACAACCAAACTTAAACTAACTTCGACTGAGTCTCCCTAGCTTAGTTAAAGATCATGAACTGTTGAATTGGTGGCTCAAGATTCAAGGTACATTTTAAATCGCAAAAAGAGTGGCAACACTCAATAAGCTTAGGGAGTACCCATTTAGCTGATTTGATTTTGCCAGGTTTCAATTCTGCGCAACTCTGAGGCACGATTTTTGCTATCTGCTTTCGGCCAAATTTGCTGAGATTTCCAGAACGGAACGCCAACTCAGATCGCAGTTTAAATTAAGTCTTAAGCCCGGTTTACACTACAGAAAATTTTTGGCACGGCTCCTGTGAAATTGGCACGGGTGGCAAAAAAGAGCACAGCAAACTTTGTTTACACTACACCATTTTTACCGTACCAAGAATTACCGTACCAAAATTTGGCCCCACGTAACTTCTCATGGAGCCATGCGCAGTTCAACTATAATGAAGAACGTCCGCGTGATTTTGGTGGAGAATGAGCCGCCATCTTGAAATGTACTTAAAAAAAACTGCTAGCCTATACGAATTAAGGCTCAAATTTGGCCCTTTAAAGTGTTTACACTACTTGTTGTATCCGAACCGTGCCTATTTTTTCAGCACCCGTACCATTTTCACCCGTGCTCGAACTACCTTGCCGAAGGTCCCAGCACGGGTAAGAATTTTGGTTCGGCACGGATGAAATTTGGTACTGACAGGTTGTTTACACTGCAAATTTTATCCGAGCCGAACCTTTTTTTTATGGGACCCGTGCCAATTTCACCCGAGCCGTGCCAAAAATTTTCTGTAGTGTAAACCGGGCTCAATTAAGGTCATATTTCATGAAGCATTGCCAAAATCTGTTCCACCCCTAACCGTTTTTGCCGGTATCCCAAGAATCACTCACCCTCATAAAGCTTG
>OX421446.1:48988585-49011085 GCA_949126865.1 Montipora capitata
TATTTGGGCTTCAATTCTAAGTAACCTGTTGTACTCAACACTCATTCCAAAACCATGAAGCATATTTACGATCTCTTTGCTTCTGATAGATTGTCGTAGAGCCAAGCCAGCAGCCAGTTGGTGAGGCATGTCCCTAGAAGATTTGATTACTTTAGACTTGGTGTTGCTTTTTTGTCTGTCAGTCAGGAACATACTTACTGCAGTTTGTGCCAAGCTCATTACTCGCTTGTGGATTTCGTTTGACTTGTTACTGGCGTTGATGTCAGTACTAGGCCCACTTATCAGCCATCTACAAAATGAGTAAAGCTCCTGTGGTAGATGGTTGCTGTTTAAATCTTGAAATGATCCAGTAAAGACCCAGTTTTTGCACTGACTGATAGATCTAAGGAATTTCGCAGCCTCAAATAGAGTTTTCATTTCCTGGTCACTAACATCAATACTACCCTCTGACTGCTGGATTGCAAAATCACGTGTACTCTTGATGGTTACTCTTTCGGACTCGTTGACTCTTTTGAGTCTGTGGAACTCGGCACCTTGTATTTCATTCAACAAATTGGTGCCAGTGTCGAAAGTCTGGGCTAACCTGCACTGAACTTTGCGCATGCTCTGATGATAACGAGCCCCGTGAAAATGCTTTGCAGGAAGATGATAGTGATGAATATATTGTTGACAATGATGAAAGTGACAATAGCTATGATAGTGCAAGTGATGATGATGAAGACGATTAATGTTGTGAATTGTATTTATCACACTTTTAATGGGCGACTAATCACAGTTTTAAGATTGTAGATGGTTGCTATTCTTGTGTCTTGAAATGATCTGTTATCATACATGTGAATGACATTAATTTGCATTACGGAGAAAAAGGTAGTTTAAAGATATAGCCTCATTTTCATGTCTTTAATCACGTGATAAAGTGGTAGAAGGTTTCAGTCTTTGATGTGCGAAAGTCTATGAAATGTTTTTTCGTCATTATAACTTACTTTGGTAGTGATATTTTGAAACAAGATACGAAAAATGGGCACATTTTGGATTTAGACTCGTTTTCATGCTTTAGGTCACGTGATCACAATTTCCATCTAAAAGTGTGTGTAATGTTAGAGTAAAGCTATTCTTACAATTTGGTGATGAAATATTGACATATAAGAGGGCATAAAGACGATTTAAGATGTAGCCTCGTTTCCATGCTAATATTGTATGAGACGTGTTTTAATCCCCCGTGAATCGTGCCGGTGCGGGTCACAAAGTTGCCGACAACATTTTTCACGTTCACTAAGGTCCCCTCAACCTATCTAGACCAGTGGCTTGCTTTAAGCACTAACTTCCCACGGGAGTACACTTGCTCCCTGACTATAAGTCGGATCGTGTGCAAAATATGACCTCGCAAACTAATTTGTGAGTAATAATTTACAATTTTGTTTTTCCGCTTAGCGTTCGTCTAGCGTTATAGCTCCATCATGATTGTAATTTCACGTTAAGAAATGCTTTAATATCGTCCATTAAATCTTTGTACGCTGCTCTCTTTTGATGTGAAAATGAACTGGATTCGTTTTAAGTTCGATTTTAAGGTCATTTATATTCCCTTTTCTGGTGAATGTCTAAGTTATTGTACTTTTTAACAGTCACAACTCAACGATCCTTGCGTTCAAGTAGTTACCAAGTTATGGATTTGCAATTAATTTGAGTTTAAAATCGAAATCAAAATCCATGTTAGTTAAAATAATGTTTGGAAGAACAGAAGTGTAGGTACAGCTGTATATAGATCTCTATAGATTCAGGTTCGTGACTGTTTTGCAAATCTTTCATTTTTTAGACTTATTTTCTGGAAGCATTAATGATGTAATTTTGGTTTTTGGGGGACTGTCATGTGTTGTTGGATCAAGGAATCTGTTTTGAGTCAAGTATGGTTGACAGTGGATAGTTTTTCCTGAAAAGGCTGAAAGGAAGCATTATTGCCTTGGACGTTTTTTGGTTACACCCCACATGTTTGTTCTTTTCTTAGATGGCAAAATTTATTAATATATTATGTGATTTGGAGCTGCAGCTAGAAACAGTGTCCCATGCATAAAGTATCATTGGGTTTGATGGCAGTAAAATAATTTTGGTAAAAAATATGTTTAGAGTTTTTATCATAACTTCTCATCTTGGTCCTGATGGACTTCAAATATGCTCTACCATTTTGCACAAGGAACTTGTCAATCAACCGTTACCTTTTGGTGTATTTGCAATAAGATCTTTGGATAGCAATTGATTTATTTTTCTTATCCCTTATGTGTAGATATCCTATGTCTGTCACATAGTTTTAAGCTTTTATTTCCTGTAGTGTATCTTTATTATAGTTAGCACATGACCCCAGAAGCATGTATTATTGCTTTAATATTGATTGTGTTTGAATAAAGGATATTGTTGTCTTGTCATGTAGATAAGGCAAAACAGTAGGAGTGCTCAGTGGAGCCGATATTCAACAAAGCCGTTCCTCGGACATCGTGATGCTGGCTGGGAAGTATGGCATCTTAGATAAAAGATTGGCTGGGAATTAGTGAAGAATAATAGCTTGCTGGCGATTTTTTCTACCCAAATTATTTTTGGCTGGGACTCGACACACAACGCCCACTTCCTGGCTCACACACTCTTTTTTTATCGCTTTGCTGGCAAAAACTTCAAGCAGTTCACGCCCAGTACAACGCCGATCATATGACGTGCGGATGACATCTGAAACTGTTTAAATGAAAACTCTTCTACGCTCCTCTATTCAATATCTGACAACTGGCTGTCAATCAGTACAAAATCAACTGTTTCATTCACATTGCGCATAGACCGGTACGTCCAGAGAGAGAGAGAGAGAGAGAGAGAGAGAGAGAGAGAGAGAGAGAGCGGCGGAACTTTTGAGCTGGCTGTCCAACTGGAATGCTTTAAAGCTATTTCTTCCTCGTTCGGAATCGTGGTATAAATTTTCTCGGGATCACAGCCTAGTATTGTTTTGTAACGGTAAGTGCTTACTAATACTTGCTTACTAACTCACTTTTTGCTAATGACCGACAAAATAATGTGCATTAGCACAGTGGATAAGGTTTTCTTATTGAAATACTCTAGTGTTGCTGATACATCGTCTGCATCGTACACCGGTTTTGTATTTGTATGTGATGTGTGAGTGGTCTGAACAAATACTCGAATTAACCGGAGGGAACTACGCATCGGATAACGACGAGTTTTCCGCCCGGTAAATGTTAGAAAATGCGGGCAAATTATGCCTTCTTTGTTAATTCGCACTGAGCTCGCCACCATTCTTGCCGTGGTTTATAACCTTTATTGATAGCAATTTTTGAGTTTTTTAGTGAAATATTTATCAAGTTTAGTGTTTCTTATTCACTAAAATTACATGTATTCCCATTCAGCCCAGACCTAGCGGAACTTCAAATTAAATCATATAGTGGAAAATTGGTCCAGCAAAGGAGTTAAGGTAATGGCGTGCAGTTAATTTAAAAAATAGATTTTAGCTTTCTGTTCAGTTTCATAGTGAAAACTGGGCTGTACAATCGAACTGCGTCCTGCCAACCAGTCGAGCTAGAAAGGGAGACTTTTTCTTATCAGTAGTGACAGCTGGTACTGACAAGAAACGGATACCATATTTTTTGACCCGTCTATATTCTAGTGACCGCCATAGTGGTAACGTGTGCCAGGTCAATTGCTTGATAGTATATGACTTTGTAGTTACTGGCTGTTACTAAATATTGACTGCTTTTCTTTTATATCGATCTAAATTTCGCCAAGTGATTTAGAGCTCATTAGGGGAGACAGGGACAAACGAAATAACGTTCTCGTCTCTCAGCTGCCAATATTTGAGTTACGAAGTCTCCCTGTGCAAAAAAAAAAAAGGCTTTCCCTCCTAGTTGCTTGCATTTATACAGTGCGCATGCATTTTCATGACCTTTCATGTCAGCAACATTTTAAACTTTATCGTACTCGAAACTCGAGCAAAATTTCTCAGTGGTATTTTCGGTCGTTTACATCAAAGTGTTCCGCTAAAACCTTCAGTGACGCAAGATTGTTTATATACTTCATGTTGATAACCTGGCCAGTGTTTTTCTCCGGTCGAATTGACAAGCGTGGGTTCTGATTTCCAGGTGTTTTCATCGAATGACGGCCTCTGCAATTCGAACTTAAACTGGCTTCCAGCTTTCGACCGCCCTTAAAAAAACGCCTGTAGTGTAGAGAGTGATCATTGCGTTATATAAAAGGTTCGTGTTTCAATGCTGTAAATCTACATTTCAAAATCATGAATTTTCCCTTCTTTTTCTTTACTCTTTGTCTTCTTTTCGATTTGAGCTTTATCGTATGACACACTTCCATTGTGTTGTCACTGCATGCGAGTTGCGGCATCTCCACCTCAAGTATTTTGGGGATGTGGTTATACCTGTGTTTGATCATACTGGAAGAAATGAGGCGACAGTCAGAGATCAAAATTTTTTGTGTTTGTGTTTCTGGAGGACTGAGTTTCAATCGGTCTAACGTTCTATAAAATTGTCGTGACACGGCAGGCTGTTCTCTTCTTTCTACGCCGCACAAACGATGCGCCTGAATCGCGGGCTAGCTACATAGCTACAATGGATATCTATGAGAAATTCATATAAGCGGTGCTATAAAATTTGTATTTGTTCGGTCATCCTAGGAGAACTTGAGGGTTTTCCAAATTGCAAGGGCTTCAGTGTTATTTTCTCGAAATTTTCTGCAAGGTTGGAAATAACGGCCGGTCAACAGACAATGTCCGGACTAATTGTGGAGTTGACAGGGGCACCCAACGACTGTTTTCTGTTAAATATCTGTTCGGAGAAGTGAATATTGCCTCGAATTCTCTATAACTTGAGGATGATGTACAATTTTCGAAGCTTATCTAATTAATTCCCTACGACTTTCGAAGTTTAATTTTTCACATTTCACGCCCCAGGTTAGGCTATTTTTCGTGGAAAATAAAATTTTCGGGAAAATAATACTGAAGCCCTTGTAATTTTGAAAACCCTCAAGTTCTCTTAGCATGACCGAACAGATACAAATTTTATAGCGCCACCAATTGCTGTTCAGTTGTTTCAGTTGTTATCAGTGTGTAGCGAGTCGCTGTGTATTGCGGAACTTTAATCTGAAATCCTGGGTGAAAATGCAACTAGAACCGTTGTTTACAATTGGCCCATTGAAAGACAGCGAAGTTCACGCATTTCCAGTCATAAAATTAAAACATTTTCACTTTTATTGGTTAATTTTCTCGATGAATACAAATTTTCTCCCCTTTTATTAAATTTAATGGGGAGTAACATGGATTACTGGCGGAGTTTTAGGATCAAGCTCACACACCGTGATACGTACACCAGAAATCATCATATTTGGGGGCGCCGGACGAATTTAATGTGTCCGATAATTTATTTTATTGTTGATAATGAGTGCTGTTGTGCTATAAGCTCCAAACAAGGACTTTTTCGGAAATATATTAGAATGCTACTGTAGTTTTGGTTCATGGGCCCCTGCTTTAAGAGATATTTATCAGATAAATTTGACCGGCCAGAAACGATAGGTGACTGAGCTAAAATGAATTTCACCGGAAGACTCTCCGGAAATTATTTCGAGCCCTGGATGCAGTTGAACGTTTTACGAAATTGAGAATTGTTCTTATTCCTCTTTTTATCACATCTTTGAATCCAAAAATTTTAGATTTCCATTTTCCTAGAAAATTAGCCCATGTAACGGGAGTAAAATGTGAAAAGAGGTGGTAAATATCCTGTACTGTTAACCAACAAAAGGAAGATGAAATGTTGTTGAAGGACTTGAAGCATGCAAATTTTGACTACATTTCATTGATCTTAATCAAACATTTCTTCCCATTGTGTAAAACTAATTATCAAAAAATGAAAAATTAGTGAATTAGCTGTGCCCAAAATTGTAGCGTCGCGGACACGAATATCTGAAGCAAGTGAAGCAGCTCTCCCTCCAAAAAAAATTCAGTTTTAAGCATTAAAAAGTGAGACGGATAAGAAATCCTTTTACAGTTCCATGGCAAAGCGCCACAAAGGAAACAAGAAAAGAAGTGGGAAATCTGTTGTCGATCTGTTTACTTCTCTGTAAGGGAAAATAGAAGAAAAGAACGTTGATCAGCTGCATGCATACAAGGCCATTAAACAAGTAATTAGCCCTTTACATACCATTAACGCGTTAACGTTTCAGGGAAATATAACTTTGTATAGCCAACAAAACCGTTGTTTCAGTTTTACTTTTTGCGGGAAAAGTTACATTTTGAAGACTGGTAATTGACAAGGCTCTGAGAAGAACCCACTACGGAGGTCATTCTTGAAAGACAAAGTCCTACGAAGCTAATTTACATCGGCGATGATTTCACTATTCCTCCAAAGCATCCTTTCTACCGTAAAGAAGATTTCTGAAAACTAGCACATTTTACGTGTGAGTACTACAGGACCGTTAATTTATTTACCGAACTGCTTGAAAACACCTGTGAGATGTTTATAACTGTAAGGATCTTGCATGGTGATTACTTCGTGACTACCATTAAGAACTAGCAAAACATTCTCATAGATTGACTAGTGTAATGATGTCTTTGTGACTTCTATAAAGATCTTGCAATACATCGGCGATTGTCTTTGTGACTTCTGTTAAAATCTTGCAATACATCGGCGATTGTCTTTGTGACGTCTGCTTAGAACTTGCAAAACATCGGCGAATTTTATTGGTTGTGAGTTCTGTTGAGAACTTGAAAAGCATTCTCGTTGATTGACTAGTGTAATGATGTGTTCGTGACTTCTATAAAGATCTTGCAATACATCGGCGATTGTCTTTGTGACTTCTGTTAAGATCTTGCAATACATCGGCGATTGTCTTTGTGACGTCTGCTTAGAACTTGCAAAACATCGGCGAATTTTATTGGTTGTGGGTTCTGTTGAGAACTTGCAAAGCACCCTAATTGGTTGACTCGTGTGGTGATGTCTTTGTGACTTCTATAAAGATCTTGCAATACATCGGCGATTGTCTTTGTGACTTCTGTTAAGATCTTGCAATACATCGGCGATTGTCTTTGTGACGTCTGCTTAGAACTTGCAAAACATCGGCGAGTCATATTGGTTGGGAGTTCTGTTGAGAACTTGCAAAGCGTTCTCGTTGATTGACTAGTGTAGTGATGTCTTTGTGACTTCTATGAAGATCTTGCAATACATCGGCGATTGTCTTTGTGACGTCTGCTTAGAACTTGCAAAACATCGGCGAATTTTATTGGTTGTGAGTTCTGTTGAGAACTTGAAAAGCATTCTCGTTGATTGACTTGTGTGGTGATGTCTTTGTGACTTCTATAAAGATCTTGCAATACATCGGCGATTGTCTTTGTGACTTCTGTTAAGATCTTGCAATACATCGGCGATTGTCTTTGTGACGTCTACTTAGAACTTGCAAAACATCGGCGAATTATATTGGTTGTGAGTTCTGTTGAGAACTTGCAAAGCGTTCTCGTTGATTGACTAATGTGGTGATGTCTTTGTGACTTCTATAAAGATCTTGCAATACATCGGCGATTGTCTTTGTGACTTCTGTTAAGATCTTGCAATACATCGGCGATTGTCTTTGTGACGTCTGCTTAGAACTTGCAAAACATCGGCGAATTTTATTGGTTGTGAGTTCTGTTGAGAACTTGAAAAGCATTCTCGTTGATTGACTCGTGTGGTGATGTCTTTGTGACTTCTATAAAGATCTTGCAATACATCGGCGATTGTCTTTGTGACTTCTGTTAAGATCTTGCAATACATCGGCGATTGTCTTTGTGACGTCTACTTAGAACTTGCAAAACATCGGCGAATTTTATTGGTTGTGAGTTCTGTTGAGAACTTGAAAAGCATTCTCGTTGATTGACTTGTGTGGTGATGTCTTTGTGACTTCTATAAAGATCTTGCAATACATCGGCGATTGTCTTTGTGACTTCTGTTAAGATCTTGCAATACATCGGCGATTGTCTTTGTGACGTCTACTTAGAACTTGCAAAACACCGGCGAATTATATTGGTTGTGAGTTCTGTTGAGAACTTGCAAAGCGTTCTCGTTGATTGACTAGTGTGGTGATGTCTTTGTGACCTCTATAAAGATCTTGCAATACATCGGTGATTGTCTTTGTGACTTCTGTTAAGATCTTGCAATACATCGGCGATTGTCTTTGTGACGTCTGCTTAGAACTTGCAAAACATCGGCGAATCGTATTGGTTGTGAGTTCTGTTGAGAACTTGAAAAGCATCCTAATTGGTTGACTTGTGTGGTGTCTTTGTGACTTCTATAAAGATCTTGCAATACATCGGCGATCGCCTTTGTGCCTCCAAACGCTTATCGATTGAGTATCTCCTCAGTGAACTTACGTTTAACAATTGGAAGGTAATGCAAACAACATGACTACTTTGTTTGTTTTCGGTTACTGACAGGTGCAACTTTGTCTTTTTCAGACGAAAAGACTGACCCTTATGCTATTGCAAGGATTGGTCGACAAACGGTATTTTTTTTAAGGTTCTTGATCACTCCCTTGGATCGTACAGCAGATAACCGAGCCACCTGGACAAAATTGACCAGTCGGATTACAGGAAAGTCAGAGTACATTCCAAGAAAGTTAGGTGTTGATCCTAATCAAAATAAACAATATAGACCAAAATCAACCAATTACAACCTGAAAGGTCCCTTAGAGTGAACGACGGAGGCAAAAAACGGAAACGTTAATTATATTTTTGACTTGAGGTCGCGATAGTCTTTGCAAAGTGCGGCAATGGTAGCGAACAGCGTGCTTTTAGATGACAAAATAAGGGCTAGTGTTAATCTCCTGGGTGTTATATGTAAAGTTTCGAATCGACCAAGCCTTCGCTTTTATCATTTAAATTTCGTGCTTTGAGTAACTAATTTTTTATGAGCTGCTGTTTGGCCCACAACCAACTTTCTTATGTTATTGGTCAAATCTGTCTAAGTGGCCCCGGTTACAGTATAGTCGTATCGTAACACCGATTGGTAGGTCATTATCGTTTTATATCATTATTTCTCGAAAAATTCACTGAAAAATTGACACTTGCGTTTACTGGGAAGAGAGAAAATAACAGTGGATAACAGTGGACTATTAACTTAATATTCCAATATGAGTTTAAAAACATTTTTCTGAATCTGTTTCTTTGCAAATTTTCATTGACTATGAAACATTTCTAAAAGATCCCATGACATAGTAACTTGTAAGAACTCGAAAAAATTCCAGAATAGTTGAAAAGTAAGTAAATAATTTGTACATAAGGATACAGATGAAAGGGATGTATATTTCAGCAGTTATTTTATCATGATGAAGTCTCAATTTCGGTGACAGTCATGATAGGGATCATGTGATTTTAAAATTAAGGATAAATATACCGATAATCTGGCTTTTTAAAAAAATTGTTCATTTGTTAATACTTTTAGTAACGTAGATTTTGTCAATGAACATGATAGTGTTAGTCGTGATAGATAATAGTTGTATATAAATTTAAATTTTTTTTGCGTTCATGTGGACTCAATTCAAGTATGTAAACACGAAAAGAGAGCTAGACCATCCAGCTATCTTTGTCTCCCTCACGCATGGACATGGAGGCATATGATAAATCATAGGTTAGATTAAATAGTATTCAGATTGTATGCCACATAAAGGGATGGTACGAGGCAAGTTGTTCTGAAGATCAAGGGGAGGAAATGGACGCTCTCTTCCCATGCGATAGTACATCAAAGTTGGCAGGTTTTAGGCGTAATGTGGATGATACTGGAGAGTAACAAGTGTTGGCGAAGAGACCATAAATTACACAACGTGAGGTGAGCGATAAAATCTTTAATTCATTTCCTTAATTCTTAAAAAGATAGTCAGCGTAACTGGGATTGGGATCGCTTATTTGAAGGGGGGTGCTTTTTACAAATTTTGAGCCTTAGGAGGAGCGCTAATTCAAAGCGGGGTGCTTATTTGAAGCTGGGCGCTAATGCGAGCATTTACGGTAAATCTTTTTCACATAATTTTTCTAGGGGCACTTTTATACAAATGAACGGTACAAATAAGCAAATTAACGCAAACGAGAAAACTTAAGGTAGGATGGGACCTACAGAAAGGAGACCGTTGTGTAATTTATGGTGAATTATAAAAAAATATTTGCGGAGTAGGAGATAAATTATATTTGCATTTTGACGGTCTAAGTTAGACTTTGTTCAGATGACGGCCCTTAATGGCTTTACAGAGATATTAAAAGGAAGTAACGCTGAAATAGCTGATTAAATCTTGTTAAATTTAAGTAAAAATCACTTTTCTTCTTTTTCAACTTGCTGGCTGGCTAAGTATGTTCATCCTACATTGCTGGTAGAAAGCAATGACAAATAAAAAATTCCTGGCTGGGATTATGGTCCTCAATGAATTTGCTTGCTGGCAAAAGGGATCCTTTGGACTTTGTCTTGCTGGCTCTGAGGAGCGGCTATTTTTTTCCCACGAAAGTTAATTATTAACCATAAACCGCTTTAAAGGTGCCAGTTTGTTGTTCGGAAACGAAATGAACCTTATTTGAAAAATTGGTCGTTGAGCACTCCTGAAACAGCCTCAGTTGTATTTGCATTATTATTTCTGAGTGTTACTTTTAAAGGGCAAACCATTAAAAAGTGCACATAGTTTGCAGGAGTCCAGGAAAATTCATTCATTTGAAGTTCCTGAAGCAGATAAATCTGGAAGAGTTTAGGTAACAATATTTGGAATATACAACATTTCTATTTGGGAATGTTTAAGTCTACATAATTTATTTTCTTTATGTTGAGAAGTACTGTAAGAGCTGTCAGGTAACTCAGATGGAAATTTGACAGACCTTAGCTGTAATTCAAATTATTAGTACAGTTTTGTTCGTTAGTGGAATATAATATTTTATTGGGACATTTTTTGAGTGATTGACCCATTGACTCCTGGGGATTCCCCATTGACAAGTAAAATCGTCTGGTGTTAGACAGAGTAAAACGCTAAGTATGGCCGGTTTAGGGGTGAAAGGGTTAAAGTGCTATTGTTAGTTTGACTTTCTTTTTCTTCATTTGAACCAAAACAAGTGATTAATCATCACCTCCACCATGCTTTGCTTTGCGTTGCTTTGGCTTTTAGAACAAAGTATCAAAGTTAAAGCTGGTGGCTCGAGGAGTAAACTATAAAGACTATAATGGTATTTGAGTATATATTGTAGAACAAATTTGCCTATATCATTAAAGTCATGAAATCAATGGGAATCCAAACATGAGGATGCAGTTTGCTCTGGAGGGGTTTCCCCTATAAAAATGGCAGGCCACTTATTGGATTTTTTTTAAAAACAATCCTTAAAGGTAACAGAACCTTGTTTTGTGGACGTAGGCTAAAGAAATCTGACCCCTTAGAGGAACCAGTTCTAAAGTGACAAATGAGTGGCAAATAACTTTTACTTATGAATTATTCATAAGTAAAAGTTATTTGCTCGTGTACCAAATTGTCTTACAGTTCCAGTCATTTTTCAGATTGATAGCCTGAAATGTACTGCAGCAACTCCGCCAGCTGTTTGGTCTCACCATCATAAGCGGTAAAAATCCACATTTTTTTTCTCCAAAAGGAACCCCTGTCATTTTCGTAAGGGAGCCCCCCTTGGGGCAGTTTGTTTACTTTACCACCATTGTTTAATACTATCCAGGGACTAAATCAAGAATGGAAATAGATTACAGTTTGAAAAAATATGCCACATTTTTTTACTTCTTACACTTACTGCATTCAACTTTAATTTATTCATCCTTGGAAATGGTAGGAATGATTAGTATTCTTTAAAGGAATTGCTAAAAATTCATTGCACCTAATGTTGAAATATTTTTTCCATATGGAAAGGTAACAGCAGTTATTTCTGTGACAGTCTTCTCCAGAAAACTCCAACATGGGATTACGCCCCTTTCAAATGTAGCTGGTATGCTTTTGCTCAATGACGTTGAACAATTATTACATAAATATGAAGTTATGGAGTTTTTTTAAAAGTTAAATCTAATGGAAGGGGATTTAAATTATTGAAACCACTGTGTTGCAACCAGAGTCCACAAAGAGAGGTTAAATAATCTATTGCACTGGAAGTATTTAGTAGGCCAGCATGAAATTTGTTTTGGATAAATAGCACTGAATCACCTTCAACAAGTTTTCTAAACTTTGAAGATACCTAATTTTATATCCTCCTGCTGTTTTATTGCTGAAAGATAAAAGCAATTCTTGATTAATTATTTTTGTTGTCACATTAACCCACTACAATGTGTTGAAAGTGTATTATTAGCTGTAGTAATATTTTGTTACAGTAAAATCCCCACTGCTAGTGAGCTGGATTTCAGAATCAAATTTTCAACTTGGAATACCGGTATTGTTGTTTTGGCTATTCAGAGTTAACCTAATCTATGTTTATTTCTATAATTTGGAGGGAAGCAAACGATTGGCATTTGGTTGAAATGACTATAGCAAAATATAATGCAACTAAAAGGTTTCCTTCTAGTGTACCCAATATGAGGTGCTTATATGGCATGTTATGTATGACATTGGTGCTAAATTCACTTTAAAATTTATCTTTGAACGACTGAAATACATTTCTAACTTTTCAGGGACGTCATGCATTTCTTTTTTTTTCCTCCGTCTTAATAAATCAGCCTCCATGGACCACTTGAATGGCCATTTTAACAACTTAATTTTGAAGAAAAATGCAAAAATCTTAACATTTTAGTCGAAAGAGAAACCATTTGGAAATTTAGTGATATATTTTTTGCTCCACTTTTTAAAAGATAAACGCATGAATTGAAATCAAGATGGTACTCCATTAGCCGGTAAGCTCCACAAACAAATTTCCACTCAAACACTGTCACAGCAACCTGGACTCGCGTTGACCTTGAAATTGTTAAAGAAATTTCCCTCGTAGCACTGTTGGCTAAAAAGTGCGGTGGCCCACAACTAAAAAGAGAATCTCGCTGGCATAAAAACGCACTATGCAGTCAAAACATTCGTCCGTTTTACTGGCCTGAAAAAGGTCTTTTTCTTATCGACGGAGATCGGATAAACACCCGATGGATGTCAGCCATGTTTTTCGCCAGTGAGCAATAAGTCAGTGGTTACCGTCTTGCGCACGCGTCCTTGAAAGGCAACGTTAGCCAATCAGCGGTTTTTGAGACCTGTCAACATTGATGTGCAATATCAAAGATGTATGCTGTAATCTAGTTAGTGTCAAATGGAGTATTGCCTCCTGGATGAGCTCTAAACTTGAGCCCGTGATATGGTTACGTGTACTGGTCACATTGGCATACATGAAGGGGCGGACGGACGTACGTACGTACGTTGTACGGACGTTCATGACGTCATGGCTATAAAACCAAATTTTCTCACATCGATGGGTTACCATATTTTCTTAAGTATGGTGCTCCGCGCGCGCGCGCCTTCGGCGCGCGCGGAGCTCCGCTAATATGTAAATGAGTGTAGGCCATGTCGTAGTAGACAGTTTCGGAAGTGAGAGAACGTTTGTTCCTCTTAAAGAATATGATGAAGACCGTAGTTTAAACGTATCTTTCAAATAGGTGGGATAGTTACAAAAGTGCAGGCATTTCAAAATGAATAGAACCATGTTCTGAATTCGCCTATTAGTAAGAGATTGGTTGATTGATTTATTTATTTATTTCTAGGCCTAAGTAAATTTACCGAGGTTAATATTTAAGTAAAGTAAAGTACTTTTCACGATAAAATCCACACTGTTGAAGATGGGGCAAAATACTGCCACCGACCTTGCATCTCACAATTGAAAAGATTTACTTATCAATGATGACTCGAGGACACTCGCAAAAAGTCCGATTGCACCTAAACAGGATTTATGGCCGCCGCGTCCTTCTGGTTTCTATTTACGATGCTCCGCAAATGAAGGGAAACAAGGTGAGAGCACTCCCTTCCCACAAGTGTTTAATTCCCTGGGTTCGATTTCGTGACTAGTGACGTCATATGTGGCATTTGTTTGCTGCTTTTCTACTCTGCTCTGAGAGGTTTTTCTCCAGGTGCTCCGGTCACGTTTTCCCCTCTACTCACAAACCAACGTTAGATTTGCCAATTGAGTTATTTGAGTTGATTTCAATGTATGGCGTCTCCATTTAGTTTTCCAACCCAAGAAGACTCGGACTTGACACTTAACTAAAGTCCAACACTAAAAAGTTGACCAGGGTTTTCAATTTCAGCAGGCGAGCGAGGCAAGTCACCGCCTACTTTAAATGTTTGCGCCGCGTGCTTTTCTGTATTCATGTTTGGAAGTAAACTTGGTAAAAATAAATAATAAAGATCCACAAGGAAAAACTAAATACGCGGTGTTATCACACTACCTTTCTACCTTCAAAGTAAGAGCAATATTTGGCGGGAATATTTCACGCCCATTTCAATGCAATAAATTCTCATTTCCCTTCACATGAACATAGTTAGTGGAGGCCTCAAGAAGTGCATCCAAATCATCTCCAAAAAGAAAAAGGTCGCTATATTCCCCCATATTGTTTTGAAATGCCGCTCGAATGATTGCACTGTCATTGTCACGTGACCGCCCGTATTAACCTCAAAATCTAAACAATAACCTCTCCCTTGTCAAGGTGATCCTGAACCATCTTCTTTTGGAATCCGGCGGGTCTAAAACACAGGTCACAGGTCCAGGTCAGATCACAGGTCAGGTTGCAGGTCAGGTTAGGTCAGGGCAATAGGAAGAATATTTTCCTGCCAACGAAATTGACTATTTTCAGCATCCCATAATGGGGGTGGGGGGGGGGGGGGTATTTGCATAAAAAAAAAAACAATGCAAGTTATTTACTCTTGGGACTGTATCATGCTTCAGGGAACTGAACATCCATCGTTTTAATGCAAATACCCTCTCCTCAAATGACCTGTATTATGGGGACGGTGACAAAAGCGAATAACGAGAATAAAAATTAAATAAGTAAAATAAATGATGACAGCACTCCACCCGATGAGGTACAGTCATTTCATTTACAACACTTACCCCATCCTCACAGCGGCTAATTCTACCTCGGACCAAAGCTCCGTGTCATCACCGGTTATCAACAGCTGTTAAATTCATCAGCTATCGTGGAATCGAAGCAGAAAATGCTCATTTCCAGCCAAGCGTGTGGGGATTTTTGACTACGAAACATTCACGGAGGTTCGCAAATGATGTGGCTTTGGCTTTGCGTGAAAAAATCGCGGCTGGGATGGATTTTTGGGTCGCAAACCGGCTCTGAGCTGACAACGGTCGAAATCTTAGTGTGCAGCCTTGACTTCGTCTCAGAACATTGAAAACATTGAAAATACAGAATTCCCGAAGCGGTGTAATAAGCTCCAAAAGGCACAAGAATACACCAGAGGTGAGTAATTTTTATTCATTTTATTGAATGAACGTAAAATTGAGCGTTTTTAGGCTTCATAATCGACGGTATTTTATTTACCATACAAAGTCTTATAACGCGTTTAAATTCTCAATGGCTGTCTGTAGTGACGCGAACTTGGGCTGCCTATGTATCCACGAGCTAATGCGCACGCCAGTGACGAAAGAAATTATGCGCGGTAATTCAAAACTAGGCAAATCTCGTTCCCAGAGCCACGATCCTTTTGGCCAGCGTCGCGGATCGAGAGCTCTGGGGAAATCAATTTTTTTTTTGGCTAAAAACTGGGCCTCCGGTTTTAGTGCGCATGTGATATTTCCAATGTGGCGAGGATCAAAAATTTTCATAATGCAATCCAGTTTGCCAGTATGAAATTCTGAAGGCAGTCGTTATATAAACGTTATCCCTAGGTTTCATTTTCGATTCTAATGAGCATGGAATGGAAACCGTGTTCATGGCGAATTTCCGACTTTTCTTCTGTGGTGCTTGTGATATCTCCTTTAAATGCTCTGATGGGGGATCAATTAAGAAGTTGAAGACTTTCAAAAGAGTTGATGTACTAAAATACACAGACGCTGATACAACGGATCAACAAATTACAACACCAAGGGTGGAATCGAACTTTCACATTGTTTTTGCACATCCAGAAATTAATTATTAACAACCAGCTGTTTGGTCGGAACAAGGAGTTTGGGTTTCCAGTGATTTTGATATTTTTACCTACTACTCTGGAGTTTCCAAGCACAGTACAGTTATGTTATAGATAAGAAAAGCATTTGGGGTAGGCATAGATATTTTCTGGAAACATGCACCACATAATTGCACTACATCTATCTGATTTTCTCTCCATTTTGCTATAAACCTTGACTTGGTGCTAAAATGAGTTTAAGTCATTGGCAGCCATTTTGGAATAAGGATAAACGTTATTTCCGATCCGACAACCTGTACCAAATCAAACTACTGCTATAGCTAGGTGACCCATTAAATTTATTTGTAAACGCTAAGCGATGTTCACCAATGCTAAAACGCTAAGTGATGTTCACCGATGATCACCATGTTCACCGATGTTCACCATTATCCGTTGTCATGAGCCCTTCAGACTTCAAATGGCTGCAGAAATATGCATACAGAAACATTTACTTCTTTTTTCTTTTATTTCGTACTTGGTAATTTTGGATATCAAAACTCATTCCTTGCAGTTTGCTTCTAACACTTTCAGAATGTATCACCCTACTTCTGCCCAACATAGTATTCTGAGTAAATGCTTTAAAAAGCATCTTGTTTCTCCTAAACGTGGGCAATGAATTTTATGTTTCGAAATATTTCAAGGCATCTGTCTTGTTATTTGACATAAAAGAGGTTGAATCAATCATAAAGGAAATCGACCCTATTCCAACTCTCTTCCGCCATCTTTGACTTTTATTTTTTAAGTGAGTGTAATTTTCTCTTTGCTTAAGGTCAGCCATTTTGTATTTTGTAAATCTTAGTTTTCTTTTTTTGTTTCTTTTGAATTTTGTGCGAGGGAATCAGTAGGAAATCAAGTGACCGGTGGTCAGTGTTTCGTACTATAGCCCACTAAATTGTGGCTTCGAGTGTTCCAAATCGAGCAATTAGGCACGTTTATCGCATGCTTTTCAATGTTTGTACATCGTAAATTTATCTAGAGCAAAGATGTCAATGTCCACTCGTATCCGTGTGTGAAAAGAGTGAAATGAACGGCCTTGATGCGCAGTTAGAAGCCGCAAAAGCGGCATATATTCACTGGATTTCTCCAGTAGAGCCCAGTACTTATCCCCTTTATTCACTGTAGTTATCCGCCATCTTGAAGTGGGCAAAAAAGAAGATTGCCCGCACTGGTGTCGCAGGAGCCATGGGGTGGAAAAAAAGCTACCTTCACGATTGAAATTAATGTGGCTTTGAATCCCCTCCATGCAGAGAACTGTTGCAACCTTCAACTTTGCAACTTGTGTTTCATATGGTACCACGATATTGCAAGCTATGTAACTGCTTGTAAATCTCCTCCAAATTGTTCAAACGGTTTTACGCAAAGTTGGAGTCAAGAACATAATTGTTACATTATCTACGTTGAAATCCTTTTATTTTTTGATCTTTGAACTTATTTTTATTAGCATTCGTAATAGATTTGTCGGAAAGCAAATACATATTTTAAGCATACAATGTCTTGCTTTAATTAATCCTCCAGTTTCTTCTAATTGTCTTGCTTTGGTTTCTTTGTCCTTCTTTATCTTTTTTTCACGTCAGTGACGGCAGCAGATCTCAAACTTGAACCGCTAGCCTCTTCCATCTCATTGGGCAGCTCTCTCGAAAAGCTTGTTTCGCAAGTACTTCATCTGAAAATAATAATAATAATAATTTTTATTAATAACAATAATAATTTTATTGACCATAAACTCATCAATACAAAATTAGTTTCAAAAAGAAAAAAATATTGATCGCATTTAATGTAGCTTACCGAATTTAAAAAATACATTTACATGTGTCGCCTTTTTTAAAACAACTTCAGCAAAAATGCACTCACTCTTATTTGTGAATAAATATTATAAAAGTGCGACCGGGATTTCTAGCTCTAGATCAGTCTCCTGTATATTTGGAGTAGTTCTCCTCCGAGTGCGCGAGCCTTGCAGGCAAACCAATTGAGACCTCAAAATAGCAAATGAGACTCGAGTCCTGATCCATGCGATTGTGAAAGCGTAGCTCTCCGTTTCTTTGCTGCCAGTAGCTCAGCGAGACGGCTGTGGTAACGTTGACATTCATCAGACACGCCTCCAGTAGTAGTAAAAGCCAGTCGCGTGAAATGCCCGGTTCTACTTCAAGAACTGTAGACGAGTAAAGACGCTTTTTATCATTCTCGTTTAGCTTGTAAATCTGCTCCGAGGTGAGATTCTGGCATGAGTCTGCGTTAGGGTGGCATACCCTAACATCAAAGAACGCAGACTGTTCTCTCGCCCAGAAGCCCGGCGCACGAACATCCAGCCGCCCGTTGGAGGGCGCCCCTCGGCAGCACTTCCCCAGTAACGTCTTGCCAAATACAACCTCCCGGCTCCATCGCAACGTCAGTAAACACCACTTACAAAATTTCAGCCTCGAGACCTCGAATTTCGTTGTGCCGCTGAATAATAAATCCTCCACGCATGCAGATCATGGCATGGTCAGCGTCAAACAAGTCCTCGCAGACATACGTTGGCATGTCATTGAATTCCCAACCTTATCTCAACTTAATTGCGTCCCTAAACTCCCTCTTGTTAAGAGTGAAGTTCATTTCTTTTAACGGTATAACTCTGAGCCAACTAGAGACACCTTTCTCCTTTATAAACTCAACAGCCCACTGGGTTTTCAAGGGCAGAGACTTAATCACATATTCTAGGTCACGCCGCGCACTGTCAGCTTTTTCTTGGCGCGCGCATCGCTGCGCGCTAGCAACATCCTCGTCGTTAGATGACTGTACTGCTCTCTTTTCAATCCGTTTCACAAGGGGGCCGGCTGCTTTGATGGACGCGTCATATTCCTGTCGGGACTGGTTGACGGGATTTACTAGACCCAGGCCACCCATGCGCACAGGCAGCGCGAGGAGGTCACGCTCTGTTTCGGTGACTTGATGCTCCAAAAAAGCTGGAATCAGAATATCAGAGATGGCACGTTCTAAGGGTTCTAGCAAGTCGGCGATGTCGGGAAGTGTTCAGTCTTAAAACTACGTCCACCGGTGCCGTGGGCCGAACGTAAAAACCGCATAGCTTGCCTGGGGCTGAGACACCGCGAGTTCAGCCAACTTTGTAACCTAGCTAACCCAGTCCTTAACTTTTTTACCTACATATTCTTCAAAGTAGGATGATGATAATAATAATAATAATAATAATAATAATAATAATAATAACAACAATAATAGAACTACCCGACGACCAGCATATCGGGGAAATAGAGGAGGAAGGCTACAAATACCTTGGCATCTTACAGTTGGACAAGACTCTCAAAACCAAGATGAAAAGCAAGATAACATCGGAGTATATCAAAAGAGTGGAGACAACGGAGGAGGTAGCCAACATGGATAGAAAAAAACTAGGAAGATCTTGGCAATGAATGGCTGTCTGCACACCGGGAGTAATGTTGCGAGGCTGCACCTACCGAGAAAGGAAGGGGGAAGAGGACTGATCGGCATCGAGGAGTGTGTAAGAAGGGAGAGCAAATGGCTACCTAAGAGAGAGCACAGAGTGGATGCTTCAAGCTGCGTTGAAGGAGAAAGTGATTGTTGAAGAAGAGAGTCTGCAGGACTATGAGAGGAGGAGGAAAGACGAGAAAGTTAAAAACTGGAAAGAGAAAGCCCTACATGGTGCGTATGTCCAACAAATATCAGATTAAGCTGGAGAGGAGTCTTGGAGATGGCTCAGGAATGGATTCTTAAAAAAGGAAACAGAAGGTTTGATGCTTGCTGCTCAGGAACAAGCTTTAAGAACAAACTCGATCAAGTACAGCATACATAAGACCTCAGAGACACCACTGTGTAGATTGTGTGGAGATGCCACTGAAACAGTACGACACATTGTCAGTGGATGCTAGAAGCTTGCCCAGAGAGAGTATAGGAAGCACCACCACAAGGTGGCCCTGCAGGTACACTGGGAGATGTACAGGAAGTATGGGATAGAGTGTAATGAGAAGTGGTATGACCATCAACCCTTGCCAACCGCAGAAAATGGAGAAGTGAGGATTACCTGGGACGTGACTATCTACAGAGACAAAGTGCTGAAACATAATCAGACCAGAACATCACCAGAACTGAAAAGCAGAAGGTTGAAAAGTACCAGGAACTAGCATTTGAAATCAGAAGGATTCATGGAGCCTCGAAAGTCACAGTAATACCTATCGTGATTGGTGCTCTTGGACGCATATCAAAAGGTGCAAAGACCTGGTTTGGCAAGCTCGATGTACCTGACTTTCTTGGAAGTGTACAATTATCGTCCATCCTTGGAACTGCTCAACTGTTACGGAAAGTGTTGTGTCTCTAAGCTACGGGGAGTGTCTGAGACACAATAAGCATTACCCAGGGCAACAACTGGAGAGAATGGAATCGATAACAAGATTAGAGATTGTGAAGCCCAAGATCAAGCGTTAAGAACAAATTATGTTAAGGCTAGAATAGACAAATCAGCAGAATCTCCCTTGGGCTTAGTTTGTGGGATAAGAAGGTTAAACTGTGACCCATGTTGTGTGTGAATGCCCAAACTTGGCACAGGAGCAGTACAAGCGAAGACATGACGGAAGCTGTGTTCTAAGTGTAATCTGAAAAGATATTATATATGGTATGACCACGAACCGGAAAGAGTTTTTGAAAATGATGAAGTTGAAGATTTTATGTGATGTAGCAATGCAGTGTGACCACCTAATAAAAGCAATGAGACCACACATTGCAGTGATTGAGAATAAAGAAAAGGCCTGTAAGATTATTGATATTGCCGTCCTTGGTGATTGCAGGTAAAGAAAATAAAAAAGTATCAGGATCTAAAACAAGAAGTAGCAAGATTGTGAGAAATGAGAAAGGTGCTTGTCATTCCTGTTGTGGTGGGTGCGCTTGGCGTTGTCACAAAAGACTTGGGTAAATGGACACACAGGCTAGGGATTAAAGAAAGCACGGCATCTCTGCAAAAGACAACACTACTGCAGAGGCATTGCTAGGATACTAACGAGAGTGCTAGACATGTGAGAATCGGGGAATGAACCCCAAGGATCCAAGGTCATTTGTTAGGACCCACTCCGCTGGGGGAATTATCGGTATAATAAGATGTTCCTGAAAGACGAAGGTAATAATAATAAATATTATTATTATTATTATTATTATTAATGGATTCGTTGATTTTCAATTGGAAGCTTGTGGAAGCAGAATCGAGAATTTTGAAACAATCTTCTCAACAAAGGGAGCGACAATTTTCAGAACTTCCCTGGTGTTTAAAACTGTGGGAATGTATGCCAGAGGAGAGACGGTTCGCTTATGCGAGTGGCCAAGTGTCTGTTGGTTTCACCAACATAAGAGGCACTACAGCCTACACGTGAAAACCTAGAAATGAATCGCGACCGTAAGTCCGTAGGGTTTTACCAAGTTAATGAGAATTTTTGTATCGGGAATCACATGATTTCGAGCGCAATTTGGTATAAAATAAGCATACGAGGAAATTTTTCAGACAAACAAAATTGCACGAAGCAATGGAGCGAACGCGATTAGTGTCTGAAATTTACAAGTGCTTATTGCACGAGCTAGTTTCAGTTCGATGCAACTCTGAAGCATGTTTCTCGCGATCTACAGTTAGGATAAAATCGCTAAGATTTCAGAATGGATCATTATGTGCGTAAACTCAGATCGCAGTTTCAACTCTAAAGATTATCCTACGCGAAGCATTCAGTGAATGAGGCGACTGAGTGAAATCTGCTCCACCACCACGCCGTTTTTATCATCGGCCTAAAAATCACTTACCTTATTGAATTTTCCAAACCATGGACGGCATAAATAAGAGTCCACAGGACATTCGAAGCCCGGAATGTCGTTCCTTGGTGAATCCCTGAAAATTCCAGGATTACCAATGCTGAGATCCTTGTTATCTGCGTATTCAATCTCTCTTCTTTCACCAAAAGCTAAAGATAGTACTGTCATGATAGTCAAAGCTACAACAACCTTCATACCATTCATTTTCAGTTTTTCTAAAAAAAAAAATTCTGCTTTTGTACCGGCCTAAACCAAGCCTAAGAAATCTCAATAACGTGACCTCGAGCTGTAAGGTGCCACAAAAATTTAAATAGAAGTAGCGTCCGGATGTTTTTGCGCAAGAACGAAACTGAAGACTCGGAAGTTTTTAAGGAAGTGAAAGACCGTTTGCGGTGCTGAAATTGCAATAAATAACATCCATGTTTATCTTAAAACGTCTTCCAACTGGGAAGATTCCTAATTAGGTAGACAAAACGAGACTATTCGAATTTTCACGGGATTAAACAGGGACACCCAACGTCAATTTTCGGAACATATCTGTTCGGAAGACGATTTGAGATCTAGAATTTTCGGAACATTTGTTCC